>JAPPUR010000005.1:668069-1336138 GCA_027569015.1 Ascodesmis sphaerospora
AAGGCTAAAATTACTTTTATTATTCTTATTAAAAGAAATTTAATTATAATTAATAATAATTATTAATTAATTAATTAATTAAAGATTAACTAATTAATTAATAATATATTAATATAATTATAATAGCTTTTTAAATTAACTTTTAATTAATAAATTAAAGTAATATAATTAATATTTATTAATAAGCTTTTTTATATAACTAAGATAATCTTATTAAAAAGCTTTATAAGCTTTATTAAAATATTAAAAGTATTTATAATTAGTTATAAAAAATAATATTATATAGAGCTATTTAAAATATTATAATAAATATATAGCTTATTTAATTAAAGGTTTAAATTAAATTTATTATCTTTAAATATAACTTTTTTTTTTATTTAATTTTTTTATTTAATTATAATATTAATAAAAAGATTAATTTTATTAAAAAAAAGCTTTTTTATTAAAAGCTTTTAAAATAAAACTTAAAAAATATTATTATTTTATCTTAAAAAAATTATATTTTTCTTAGGCTTAAGAATTAATATTAATAAAAATATAAGCTTATATAAGATATAATTTATAATTTTATTATTAAAATTATTATTAAAATTATTATTATTTATATATTTATATAAACTAAGATATTTATATTATATATTTAATTAAATAAATTTAATTAATTAAACTTATAGATTTTTATATATTATTAAGTTTTAGTTTAATACTAAGCCTTAGCGCTAATATTTTTTAAGTTTATTAAACTCTAATATTAACTCTAGGTATTAATACCTCTAAGTAAACCTATAATATTAATAACTTTTATTTCTTAATATTATACTTATAGCTATATAATTAGATCTTAATTAATTATAATAAATCTTTTTTAATTTTTTTTATTTAGCTTAATAAAAAATAATAATATTTTTAATAAGGGTTATAAGTTATATTTAATATTAATTATTATTTTATAAGTCTTAGAGAAATTAATTATTTTTATTAATAAGATCTTTTTTTTTTAATTTTTATTTAAGAGCTTTTAATAAAAAAAGCTTTTTTTTAATAAAATTAATTTTTTTATTAATATAATAATAAGGTAAAAAAAAACTAAATAAAAAAGATATTATACTTAAAGATTATAAGCTTAACCCGCGCTAAATAATCTAATAATATACTTAAGTTAATACTTTAAAGGGCCTTATTTAAGATTATTTCTTATAGCTTATTATAAGTATTTTTAATACCCTTTTAAAGCTTATAATTCGCTTTGATAAGGTTATCTTAATTATATTTAAAGCTATATTAATAAGTATTAATTATATTATTTTAATTATTAGGTTATAGATTTTTATAAAAAGTTATTATAATTTTATTATTAATATATTATTAATTAATTAGCTAATTTTTAATTAATTAATTAATTAATAATTATTATTAATTATAATTAAACTTCTTTTAATAAGGATAATAAAAGTAATTTTAGCCTCTTTAAGTAATTAAAAATTATAAAAATAATTAAAAGGTTAATATTAAAGGAAAGAGCTATTATATAAAGGGGTTAGATTTTAACCTCTTTAAATAATTAAGAGGTAACCTATTTCCTATAAATAAAGCTAATTTTAATATATTATTAAAGTTATTAATAATTATATAAATAAATCTTATTAATTTAAGCTTATTAAGACTTTAAGCTTTAGGCATAAAGCTTTTATTATTAATAATATTAAAAATTAATTAAAATATTTTAATCTTTATTTTAGGTAAAATAAAGCTATATAATAATTTATAATTCTTATTTTAAATATTAATACCTTTTAAAATACTAAATAAAAAAATTAAAAAAGATTTATAGCTAATTAAGATTTAATTATATAACTATAAATATAATATTAAGAAATAGAGGTTATTAATATTATAGGTTTATTTAGAGGTATTAATACTTAGAGTTAATATTAGAGTTTTATAAACTTAAAAAGTATTAGCGCTAAGGCTTAATATTAAATTTAAACTTAGTAATAAATAGAGGTTTATAGGTTTAATTAATTAAGTTTATTTAAATAAATATATAATATATATATCTTAGTTAATATAAATATATAAATAATAATAATTTTAATAATAATTTTAATAATAATATAAATATATTATTTAAGGAGATATTAATTATATTATTAGTGGCTATATTATATATAAATTATATTATTATAAGGAATTTAAGTTATTTCTCTTAGTAATTTATTATAAAGTAATATAAGTAATATTTAAGTATTTAATTAATATATTTTATTTAGCTATTAATTTAAGGGTAAAAAGCTATTAAAAGCCTTTATATAATTTAGGAGATATAATATAGCTTAAACTAAAATTTACTTATAAAAATAGGTCTTTAATCTATAATAATCTCTTATAATACCTTATAATATAGCTTTACCTTAAAATAAAATATTTTTATAAGGTTTATTATAATTCTTATTATATTAATAAGGAGGGATATAATATATTTTATATATTTATTTATAATAATTAAAATTATATTATTTTCTTAGTCTTTATATATAATAAGAGGTAATCTTATAATAAAATTTATAAATAATTTTATTATAAATTACTATAAAATTAATAATAATTTTTTTTTAGGCCTTATAATATCTTTTTATAGTTTTCTTAAAGTCTTTATTTTATATTACCTTAATTAGCTCTAAGAATAAACTTAAGGGTAATATTTTTATAGGTAATTTTGTAATTAATACTTAGCGGATTACCTCTATAGGTAAAAGTAGGGTTATAATTTAGTTAATAATTAATTTACTAATTAAAAGTAATTAATAAATTAGACTAAAAAGTTACTAATATTTTAGTCTTTAGTTTAATTAATTTACTTTAAAATTATAATTAAATAAAATTAGTCTAATTAAATTAAAATACCTTTTTAACTAAGATTTTCTAGTTTAACTAAAAGTAATTAAAAAGCTAGGTTTTTAATTATTAATTATAATAAGCTTAATATCTAATTTCCTAATTAGGCTATATAATATCTCTATCTTAGCCTTATTATAATAAAATAAATCTTATATTTTTATATATTTTATTTAAATAATTATAGCCTTTTTAAAATAAGCTATTTTTTAAGAGCCTAATTAAAGTAATCTAGGAATAAGAAACTAATAAATTAAATAGCTAGGTATATATACTAGCTAAAAATATAATTAATTTAGCTATAATTAGCGGCTAAATTTAATCTTTATATAAACCTCCTTATATTACGTAATCTTCCCTTATTAGGCTTATATAGCTAGTTTTAGTTATTTTTTATATTTCTAATTAACTAAAATATAATACTTTTAATAAATTAAATACTTCTTTATAGCTTTTATATAAAATAAATAGGCTATATAATATCTTAATTATATATATATTATACCTAAATTAACCTTTTATTTTTACCTATTCTATTAAACTAATTATAGCGTTTTTAATATTAGTAATTTCTAAAAAGCATAATTAGAGCTACTTAGGAGTAAAAAGATTAAAAAATTAATAACTAGTTATATAAATTAGCTAAAAATAAAATAAAATATATTATAATTAAGAGCTTCTTTATAGTTTTATTTAGTATTACCCTCCTTATATAATATTACCCTTTAGAGCCTATATAGCCTTTTTTAGTAATTTCCTTTTTATTTTTAGGTAACTAAAAGCTTAACTTTTTTATTTAACTAAAAAGTCTTAGTCTTAGTCTTAGTCTAACTAAGTCTAAAATAGCCTAACTAAATTAAGGGCCTAATTAGACTAAAGTAAATAAATTAGACCCTTAACTAAGACTAAAGTAACTAAATTATAACCCTAGGTAAAAGGCTATTAACCCTTAGTTTAGCCTTTATTTACTTAGGTAATTAATATAAATTAGGCTTACTTATAGTATTAATTCCTTAAGGTTAAATAAAAAACTTTTTTTCCCCTAAGGATTATTTATTTACTTTAATTTCTTTAAAGGCCTAGGATTTTATTATCTATAAGTTAGGCTCTATACCTAGCTTTATTTTTCTTATTTATATTTATATAATAACTTAGATTTTAGCTATTTTATATTATAGCAAATTAAATAACTTAAGATTTCTTATATCTTTTAAGATATATCCTAGGGGTCTTAATAAGGTATTTATAAGGTTTAATTTATATTTATAGTATTTAATAATAAAATTATAAGGTATTAAATAAATATATTACTTTACTTATTATTTATTTAAGCTAGGTATTTTTATAAAGGCCTATAAGTTTTAATAATTATTAAGGACTTTAATTTAATTTAGAGCCTCTTTTAAATAATATTTAAATTATTAAATAATAATTATTATTTCTTAGTTTAGGGTTTTATGATTAAACTTTATATTATTAAATTTTTCTAATTAAAAGGTAATTAAGTATTATTTACCTTAATTATTTAATTAAAATAAAATACTTATTATTATTATTATCTTAGAGGTACTTATTTTTATTTATATAAGTTATATTAAATTAAAATATTATAAAAAAATACTATTTAAAATTTTATTATAAGCTAATTAAATATTACTTTTATATTTATTATTTAAGTAATATTTCCTTAGCTTTTTATTATTTATATATTTTTATAAGACTTATAAGTAATTTAATTATATTTAAATACTTATAAATAAAGTATTTATAAAAATTATAAATTATTATTTAAATTATTATTAAAATTATTATTAAAATTATTATTATTTATATATTTATATAAACTAAGATATATATATTATATATTTAATTAAATAAATTAAATTAATTAAACTTATAAACCTTTATTTATTATTAAGTTTAGCGCTAAGCCTTAGTATTAATACTTTTTAAGTTTATTAAACTCTAATATTAACTCTAGGTATTAATACCTCTAAGTAAACCTATAATATTAATAATATTTATTTCTTAATATAATTATAATTATAGCTATATAGTTAAATCTTAGTTTATTATAATAAATCTTTTTTAATTTTTTTATTTAATTTAATAAAAAATAATAATATTTTTATTAAGGGTTATAAATTATATTTAATATTTATTATTACTTAATAAATCTTAAAGAAATTAATTATTTTTATTAATTAGATTTTTTTTTTAGCTTTTATTTAAGAGCTTTTAATAAAAAAAGCTTTTTTTAATAAAATTAATTTTTTTATTAATATAATAAAAATATAAAAAAAAACTAAATAAAAAAAAAAAATTATACTTAAAAATTATAAGCTTAATTTATATTAAATAATTTAATATTATATTTAATATAATACTTTAAAAAGCCTTATTTAAAATTATTTTTTATAGCTTATTATAAATATTTTTATTATTTTTTTAAAGCTTATAAATTATTTTTATAAGGTTATTTTAATTATATTAAAAGCTATATTAAGAAATATTAGTTATATTACTTTAATTATTAAGTTAAAAATCTTTATAAAAAGTAATTTTTATAATTTTATTATTAATATATTATTAATTATAATTAAATCTCTTTTAATAAAGATAATAGAAATAACTTTAGTCTCTTTAAGTAATTAAGAATTATAAAAATAATTAAAAAATTAATTTTAGAGGGAAAAATTATTATTTAAAGGGGTTAGATTATAATCTCTTTAAATAATTAAGAGGTTATTTATTTATTATAAATAAAGCTAATTTTTATATATTATTAAAGCTATTAATAATTATATAAATAAACCTTATTAATTTAAGCCTATTAAGACCTTAGGCTTTAGGTATAGAGTCTTTATTATTAAATATATTAAGAATTAAGTAAGATCTTTTAATCCTTATTTTAAGTAAAATAAAGCTCTAAAATAATAATATATATAATTAAGTATAAAAAATTCTTCTTATAGCCCTTTAAATAATAATATTAAGCTTTATTAAAGACTTAATATAAGTTACTTAGTTTATTATTATACTTTTTAATTATTATAAGTAAGATTAATTTAATAATATCTTTTACTTTAATTTCTTTTTTTTTTATAATAAGGAGTTTAAGGCCTCTTAGTATTATCTTAATAGTATTTCTTTTACTAATAATAATAATAAGTTTAATAAAAAAATTTTTTTTCTTAAAGTATTTTTAATTTTTTTTTTTAAATTATTTAATTTATTTTTTAACCTAATATTATTACTAATTAATCACTATTATTTTACTAGATTTACTATTAAGTTAAGGTTTATTATATATATTATTATTAATACCTCCGTGGTATAATAGTTCTTATATCGTAGTTAAGGTTACCTTACTTATAAGGAGGCTATTAGTTTAAGCCTAGCTAGAGGCCTTTTTCCTTAGCCCTATATAACCTTTATAATTATAAAAATTATATAGGCCGGGGATTAAACCCCTAACCTATAGGCTAATTAGGGTTACTTTAGCTATTATGCTATTATAGCTATTATTTTATTAATACCCTTAATTATTAAAACTATTCTTAAACTTATTAATACTGCTATAAAACCTACTTAGCCGATTAATTAACCTACCATATAGCTAATTAATTAACTTACCCTATAGCCGATTAATTAATTAATTAATTTAAAGCCTAACCTAGCTAAACCCTATATAGTACTATATAAGATAACTTAATAGCTATATAACTAATTATATATATAATCCCTTAATTATATTAAAAGTAAGGCTTAGCGAGGTATATATAAACTAGAGGAAATAAGAGTTATATAATTAATTATATAATAAGTTATATAATAATATATCTTATTAATTTAAGGGTAATTAAGACTAATTAATATAAGGTTTTTAATTTAATTAAGTAATAATTTTAAATTTAATTAAGTTTTTTTTATTTTCTTAATTAAGTAATTTTTTTTATATTATACTTAATATATATTATTAAGACTATTAAGCTTAATTAAGATAATATAATCCCCTCCTATAGGGTATGGTAAAAATATATTTTTATTATACTATTATTAACTTTTATAAATCCTGCTAAAGAGGGATTTTTAAGGCCTTTATAGGCTATTTTTAAGAAAATTATTTTCTTAGGTAATTTATAAGAAAAGCTTAAAAATTATTATAATTATAACTTCTTAAGTTATAAAAAGCTAAGTAAAGAAAATAATTATATGAGATTAAAGCTTATTAAATCTAAGATAATAAAAGCTATATTAAAAGATAAAGGTTTTTTTATAAAGCCTTTCTAAAAGGCTAGGGGGAAATAAGTTAGTTATTGTATTAATTTATATAAAGCAGTATAATATAAAAGGAAATTATTATTAATACTTAAATTAAAAGAAAATAATAAAAAATAAAAATAAAAAAATTAATAAATTAAAAGGTTATTTAAAATAGTTTTTATTTTCTTATATAAAAAACTAATTATAAAGATATAATTAATATAGAAATAATTATTAAAAGAATTAAAATAAATAAATAAAATATAATATAGAAATTAAGATATAATAAATAAATAAAAAAAGGCTTAAAAAGATATAAAAAATTATAAAGAGAGAATTATTAATAAATCTAAAATAAAAATATAATATTTAAATTATTAAAAGCTATTATAACCTAGGCTACTTATAGCTAAAGGGAAAATAATATTATATCTCTTTAATTAAACTTATTATTTTAGAGCTTTATTTTACTTAAAATAAGGATTAAAGGATCTTAATTAATTCTTAGTATATTTAATAATAAAGGCTCTATGCCTAAAGCCTAAGGTCTTAATAGGCTTAAATTAATAAGGTTTATTTATATAATTATTAATAGCTTTAATAATACGCTAAAATTAGCTCTATTTATAATAAATAAGTTACCTCTTAATTATCTAAAGAGATTAAAATCCCCTTTATATAATAGCTCTTCCCTTTAATATTAACTTTTTAATTATTTTTATAATTTTTAATTACTTAAAGAGGCTAAAATCTTAAAAGATTATATTTTTATTATCCTTATTAAAAGAGATTTAATTATAATTAATAATAATTATAAATTAATTAATTAATTAAAGACTAATTAATTAATTAATAATATATTAATAATAAAATTATAATAGCTTTTTATAAAAATCTTTAATTTAATAATTAAAGTAATATAACTAATATTTCTTAATATAGCTTTTAATATAACTAAGATAACCTTATAAAAGCTATTTATAAGCTTTAAAAATAAAAATATTATAAATTACTTCTATTATTAAAATTATTACTAAAATTAGTATTATTTATATATTTATATAAGCTAAGATATATATATTATATATTTAATTAAATAAGTTTAATTAATTAAACCTATTAACTTTTATTTATTGCTAAGTCTAATATTAAGCCTTAGCGCTAATACTTTTTAAGTTTAAACTCTAATATTAACTCTAGGCACTAATACCTCTAAATAAACCTATAATATTAATAACCTTTATTTCTTAATATTATACCTATAACTATATAATTAGATCTTAGTTAACTATAAATCTTCTTTAATCTTTTTATTTAATATTTTAAAAAGTATTAATATTTATAATAAGAGTTATAAGTTATACCTTATATAGGCTTATATTTCTATTAATATTAATTCTTAAGCCTAAGAAAAATATAATTTCCTTTAAGGTAAAATAATTATATTTCTTAAGCTTTATTTTAAGGGCCTTTAATAAAAAAAGCTTTTTTTTAATAAAATTAATTTTTTTATTAATATTTTAATTAAATAAAAAAAAATTAAATAAATAAAAAAAAAAGCTATATTTAAAAATAATAAGTTTAATTTAAACCTTTAATTAAATAAATTATATATATATTATAATACTTTAAATAGCTCTATATAATATTATTTCTTATAATTAATTATAAATACCTTTAATATTTTTATAAAGCTTATAAAGCTTTTTAATAAAATTATCTTAATTATATAAAAAAGCTTATTAATAAGTATTAATTATATTATTTTAATTTATTAATTAAAAGTTATTTTAAAAAATAATAATTATAATTATATTAATATATTATTAATTATAATTAAACCTCTTTTAATAAGGATAATAAAAATAACTTTAGTCTCTTTAAGTAATTAAAAGTTATAAAAATAATTAAAAGGTTAATATTAGAGGGAAGAGCTATTATATAAAGGGGTTAGATTTTAATCTCTTTAAATAATTAAGAGGTAACCTATTTATTTTAAATAAAGCTAATTTTAGTATATTATTAAAGCTATTAATAATTTTATAGATAAACCTTATTAATTTAAGCCTATTAAGACCTTAGGCTTTAGGTATAAAGCCTTTATTATTAAATATATTAAGAATTAATTAAGATACTTTAATCTCTATTTTAGGTAAAATAAAGCTTTAAAATAATTTTATTAATAAAGAGGCTATTAAGATTAAAAAAAAACCCTTTAAAGAAAAAAATAATTATATTTAGCTTTTACTTATATAATAAATTTCCTACCCTATATCTATTAATATATTATTTTTATATATATAATCCTTAATAATATAGTCTATTCTTTATATAAGAATTTATTATATTACCCTAATTATAACTCTTTTTATTTTAGTAATTTATAAAATATATAATTAAGTAATTTAAGAATTAATATTTTCTAAAAAACTATAATATAAGAAAACTAAGGCCTAAAATTATATAATAAATACTATACTATAAAGGTAAGAATATATTCTATATATATATAGCCTAAAGTATATAAGTACCTAAGATATAGTATTAAAAAATAAAATAAGTAATTTTTTTAAAAAAAAACTATAAAGGCTTAAATTAAAGCTTTAAGAAATAATAATTTTAAATAATTTATATTGCTTTTAATAAGCTATTTAAAATTATAAAAAAATAGTTATTATATATTATATCTTATAAGGGTCTTATAAGTAATGACTTTATTATATGATTTCTTAAATTAGCTAAGATAAAAGTAAAAAGCGTAATTTTAAAAGTAATAAAGCTCTTATTATAGCTTTTAAATAATTAAAATATAATATACTTAATCTATAGCTTAATAAACTATTTAAAAATATAATAATATCTTATATATTTAGAAGTTATTTTATAGTTATTAATAATCTAATTTCTATTATATAATATCTTTTTATTAAGTCTATATAGCTATTTTTAGCAACTTTTAGCTATTTTTAAGTTAACTAAAAGCTTAAAAGTCTTAGTTTTAGTCTTAGTCTAACTAAGACTAAAATAGCCTACTTAAATTAAGGGCCTAATTAGACTAAAGTAAATTAATTATAGGCCTAACTAGACTAAAGTAAATAAATTAGACCCTTAACTAAGACTAAAGTAATTAAATTATAACCCTAGATAGCTTTATATAAATGTATTTATAAAATATAATTAATATAATAAAAAAAGTTATTACTTTTTTTTAGCTAAGTATTAAGCGTAATATTATTTTACTTATTATTTTCTTACTTAAAGTTAATAAGCTCTTACTTAATATATATCTTAAGATAATAAATATTATAAATATTATTAAAAAAAAGGGTATAAATATTAAAAAAATTAATAAAATATCAGAAAAAACATAGGGAATCCCTAAGGAAATAATATTTAATATATAATAAAAAGCTAAGATTAATATACTTATTATAATTATTAATATAATAGTTATATAAGGTATAATAAGTAAATATAATACTATTAAATTAATCGTTAATTAAGTTAAAATTAATAAGTTTTTAAGGTATTAATATTTTTCTTTTATCCTTAAAGGTAAATTATATAAAATAGAAATAAAACATATATTAAGATTACTTATAAAATAAGATATAATATAAGAAAAAATAGCCTTAGCTATATAATATTATATATTAATATACTTTTAAGTTATAAAAAAAAGTATTATAAAGTTAATTATAAGATATAAAAAAAAAAGTAAAAAAACCTATAAGATTTATAAGGGATTAATTATAATTAAATTATACCTAATAGTTATTAAAATTATAAAGAAAAAAATTTATATAAGGTTATAATTAAAATAAATAAAGAAATATATTAATAATAAATATCAATAATTAAAGCCAAGGTTATTTATAAAGGCTAGATTTATTAATTATAATAAGTTATCTCTTAATAAACTAAGATTAAGAGCTTAATTAATACCTTATAGTTATATAATTAAATAAAGTAATTTTATAATATTATTTTTTACTTGTTATAAATAATAAGCGCTAATAAAAGAATAATTATAATATAATAATTTAATTATTATACTATAAGTCTTATAACCCTAGCCTTTTAGCTTAGAGTTATAAGCTTTTTATTAAGAAATAGCTATATTAAAGCCCTAAGCTTTAGTCTTAATATATTATATATTAATTTTATATTACCTAGGGCAAAGATTAAAATATTATAATTAAAGTCTTAATCATTTTTATAAAAAAGTCTTTATACCTAAGGCTAAGGGGCTTAATATATTTAAATTAATAAGGCTTTATACTTTATTATTAATAGCTTTAATAATAAGCTTAAATTAGCTTAAATTAGCTTTATATAAGAGAACCTAGATATAATTGGTTATTAGCAAAGGGTTAGGAAATCCTCGGCTAATTATATAACTCCTTAGTTATATAAAACTCTTTTTACTAAAGAATTATAAGAGCCTTAATAAATTAAAGTTAAGTAGTAATATAAACCTTATTATTTATCTTTAATATTATTCTAATTATATTATTAAGACTTATTTTTTTATAATTCTTTAATTTTCACCTTTATAGAAAATTAATATATTATTATAATAAATAGGTTATATAGAAATACCCCTATTATATTATAGCTAATAGCTTAATATTAAGATAATAAATATAATCTAATTAAGTTATAATAGGGAAGCAAATTATAATATTACTTAATAATATAACCTTAGGACTAAGGGTCTTAGGTTATATTAAATTAAAAGAGCTTAAATAACTAATTTAAGAGAATAAGAGAAAATAAGATACCCTTATATAAGAGATCTTTTTAATATCTCTATATAAATATAAAAAGTATTTATTAAAAAAGATCACTTATTTCTTAGGCGAGGAATAATAATAACTAAGGGATTATTGCTTATTTATAATACCTTATTAGGGGTTTATTTTATTAATATAATACTAAAAAAAGGTAATTTTATTACCTAGGTTTTTTTTAGATTTTTTATCCTTAGGGAAATTAAAAAAATTATAAATAAAAAAATAATAATATTATTAATAAGCTAAATAAAAATAATAATAAAAGATCTTAGATAGATTAATTAAGTAAAATTAAATATTAATAAAGCTTATTAATAAGTTAGCGCTTATTCCCTATAAGGACTATAAAAAGCCTTTAATATATAATTATAAGATCTTAGTTAAGTATATTAATATAATTAAAATTAATAATTAAATTAAGGCTATTAAAGCTAGTAATTAATTAAGGCCTAATATTATAGCTAAATAATAAATTAAATAATTTATAATAAAGCTAAGCTATATTATTTAGATAAAATAAGAAAAAAATAAAGATATAATTTATTATTACTTTTATTATTTTATATTAAGAGTTAAAAGAGAGCTTAAGTAAATTAAATAGCCTCTTAAGAAAGTAAGGCATATTATTAATAAAGCTAAATATATTTAGAATTAATCTTTAGTTAATAATAAGGCTAAGTAAAAATATAAGCTAAATATCTCTAAGCCTTTAGTAAAGAGATATTATTTTCTATTATTATAGAGGCTATAGAGGGAATTATTAAGAAAGCTTATTCTTAGGATTACCCTTATAAGGAGGCTTAAAACCCTATTAAGGAACCTATAATTAATTAAATATACTTATATTATAAATATATTACTTATAAGTTAGTAATAAGTTATTAATATTTAAGTATTATAATTATAATTAATTAGGATATAAATCCTTAGATTACTTATTAAAGAAATAAAATAATATAAATTAAACCCCCTTAGGAAAAAATAATCCCTTAATAAAGGTTAATTATACCTAAGTTAAAGAATTAAATAACTTAGAAAACTAAAATAAGTAAAAAAAAAGCTTAATTTTTTATTTATAGCCCTTATTAAATAAGTATTTACTAAGAAAATAGCCTAAGTAAAAAGAATTATTTTTTAAGGTATTATTAAAAAAAAGCTTAATATCTTATTAGATATAAGGTTAAAGATTAACTTAGTTAATATAGATTTTATTAAGAAGCTTAGGCTTAAGCTAATAATTAATCATATAGCCCTAGGGCTAGAGTTTTTCTAAGGGGATAAAATAACCCTAAGGAATACTTATTAGCTTATTTTTTTTTAATAATAATAAGAAACTATAAAAAATATAATAAGTATTTATAGGATTTAATATTAGATTTAAGAGATATAATATAATTTTATTATATTACTTTATAAACTAAAAAAGTATTATTATTTATTATATTATTAACTCTTAGTATTATTATGAAATCGCTACAGCTAATTTAAAGTCTTTTCTTTAAGATATTATTAAAACTAAAAAACCTATATATATATATTATATTATAGCTATTTTTACTTCTTAGGATAAAAGCCTTATAATACTTAGCGAGTTATTAAATAAAGAGCTAAAAGACTTTTTTATTTTTTTCTTAGAACTTAAGGGCCTTAAGGGCTTTTTTAATAAAAAAGTAATTAAAGGGATATTAATTTTACTAAAAGTAACTTATAAGATTAATCTTATATTAAGAAGTAAGCTATTAGATAGGTTTTTATACCTTATTAATAAAATATAATATATTACCTTTTAGGAATATATTACTAAGAACTTAATAAATAAGTATATTAAGTATTTAATAAGTAAAATAAATATATTAATAATTTTTATACTTAAAAAAAAATAAAAAAATATACTTATATATAGATTATTATAGGCTTAATAAGGTTATTATTAAAAGTTAATATTTATTTTCTCTTATTAAAAACCTTTTATATTAGCTTTTTAAAATATAATAAATCTCTAAGATTAATATTTATAATATATATTATTAAATAAAAATTATTAAAAAGGATTAATAAAAGATTAGTTTTTATATAAGATATAAATACTTTTAATATATTATTATATTATTTAGGCTAATTAATACCCTTATTATATTTAAAATATATATCTATTAATCCCTTATTAATATATTAAATATATATTATATATCTTATATAAATAATATTTTAATTTATTTATAAATAAGAAAAAAATATATAAAATACCTTAGAGAGGTCTTTTAAAAGCTTATTAAAATATAACTATATAATAAGTTATCTAAATATAAGTTTTATAAATAAAGTATTAAGCTTCTTAGGTATATTATTACTTAAGAAAAGGTAAAAATAAATCTTATATATATTATATCTATCTTTAAATAATAGGCCCCTAAGAGCTTTAAAGATATATAAGTTTTCTTAGGCTTTTATAACTTTTATTATAAGTTTATTATATATTACTTCGTAATTATTAGCCTTATTACTATTTTATTAAAAAGAAATAAAAATAAAAAGAAAATTAATAAGTTTATTTAAATTATTAATATAAATTAAGCCTTTTAATTACTTAAATAAGCCTCTTATCTTATAATTATTTTTTAATATTAAGACTTATTATTTTTTATAAAAATTAAAATAAATATCTTAGCTAAGGCTATCTTAGGTATTTTAACTTAATTAATTAATATTTAATAATAACTTATTACTTATTAATTATAAAAGCTATATAATTAAAGATAAAGATAGGCTATAAGATAATAAGAGCTCTTAGCTATTATTAAGAGCTTTAGATATTAGTTTTATTATTTATAAAGACTCTTAGAGAAGTCTTTAATCTTAATAAATTATTAAGCCCTTATAGGGGTTATTAAGGCTTTAGTTAAGGATCTATAAGGCTAGCTTACTTATTAGGTTTATTAATTAATTATTTTTAATTTTAATATTAAGTATAGGCTTAATATAAAAAACCTAATAAATAGGCTCTTAAGGAAATTAAATTATATAAAAAGAAATCTTATATTAAGATATTTTATATTTATTAAGAAGCTAAAATTTATATATAAATTATTAGAGGCTACTTAGTAGTATATTATTATGCTAAAAAAGAAAACTAATATATTAATTATATATAAATATATAATATAAATTATAATAAGAGGTTTTTCCCTTTTTTATAAATATAAGCTAAAAAGTAATACTTATTATATAATATTTATTATTATAACTTAATATTAATAAATAAAAATAAAAAAAGTAAATACCTTATAAATCACTAAGTAAATAAAAAACTCTTAGTAAGCCTTTAGGGATTTAATTATAATTAAGGTTATTATTTTAGAGTAATATATTTTATGCCTTATTATAAGAGAGCTTATAGAGGGTAAAATAATATTTTTTTTATAGCTTTTTATAAAGTTTAAGGTATTATTTAAAAAATTATAAAGCTAAGACTAAATATATTAAGAGCTTTTAAAGAAAACTTATAAAAAATATAATAATTATATAATTAATTCTTAAGGCTTATTATATTTTAAGGGAAAATTAATTATTTTAAATTAAGGTATTATAAAGATAGAGATCTTTTTAATAATATTATAATAACCTAAAAGTAAATTATATAAGGGTATAAAAAATAATTAATTTTATTATAAAGAAATTTTATTAATAAGGTATTATAAAAGATATATAAATATATATTAAAAGCTATTTAATATACTAAGGTATTAAAGTTTCTAAATATAAGCTTTATAATAGACTCTAATTTTTAGTATTATTATTATATTTTTTTACGAAATTAATCTTAATTTTATTATAAGGCTTTTATTAAATACTTTAAGTAATAATAATAATTATTATATAATCTTAATTATTATATATGAGATAATTAAGTTTATAATATTTATTTTAATTATAAAAAAACTTAAGGCTATAAAGCTTATAGCCTTTTTATATAAGTATATAAAGAGTTATTTTAATACCTTAAAAAGAATTATTAATAATAAAAATAAATTAATTATTAATAAATTTTAAAAAGATTTAATAAAAAAATAAGTAATTAATTATTAACTCTTTATTATATATTACTTATAGATAAATAATTAAATAAAAAAAATTTATTAAATACTTAAGAGATATCTAAGGGTATATATAAGAGATTTACCTAAGAGGTAAATTATATAATTCTTAGATATTATTTTTATTTATAATAATAATAAGTATTTAATTATTAGAGGTATATTAATAAAGATACTTTTTATAATACTTATTTTAATTAGTACTTAGTGACTTTTTAGGCTTATATTTATACTTATACTTAGGCTTAGGCTTTTTTTTTATATTTATACTTAAGCTTAGGCTTAGGCTTTTTCTGAGGCTTTTTTTTTAGCGTTTTTAATAATAAAACAGGTATACTTATAGCTATTAAGAGTCGCTATAGGATTAATAGGCCCTTATAGATAAAGATATTAATTTATAAAAGAGATAAAATAAATAAGGGTAAGCTTACTTTTTATAATAGCTTTCTTAATAGTATTATATAAATCTTAGAAGCTATTTAAGACTATAATAATATTACTTTTATTTTTTATATTAATTCTTAATAAGTCTTTAAAGCTATCTAAATTATTAATTACCTTAAGTAGTTTTATAATAAAACTATTATTATAAATATAACTAAGGGTAATAATAATAAAATAATTAATTATTTTAGTTATAGGTATATTAGCCTTAATTTATTTAAAGAAAGTTAATTAATATATAAGTAAAAAAATAAAAAAATTAATTTATTTATTAAAAGTAAAAAAGAAATAATATTTCTTAATTAAAGGTAAGCTCTTAAGTCTAAATATAAGTTATTATATTATTAAAATTATTATTAAAATTATTATTATTTATATATTTATATAAGCTAAGATATATATATTATATATTTAACTAGATAAGTTTAATTAATTAAACTTATAGATCTTTATTTACTACTAAGTTTTAGTCTAATACTAAGCCCTAGCGCTAATACTTTTTAAATTTATAAAACTCTAATACTAATACTAGGCATTAATACCTCTAAGTAAACCTATAATATTAATAACCTTTATTTCCTAATATTATACTTATAGCTATATAATTAAATCTTAGTTAGCTATAAGTTTTCTTTAATCTTTTTATTTAGCTTAATAAAAAATAATAATATTCTTAATAAGGGTTATAAGTTATACTTAGTATTAATTATTACCTTATAAGTCTTAGAGGAATTAATTATTTTTATTAATAAGATTTTTTTTTTTTTTTTAGTTTTTATTTAAAAATTTTTAATAAAAAAAGTTCTTTTTTAATAAAATTAATCTTTTTATTAATATAATAATAAAATAAAAAGAAACTAAATAAAAAAAAAAGATATTATAATTAAAGATTATAAGCTTAACCCGCGCTAAATAATCTAATAATATACTTAAATTAATACTCTAAAAAGCCTTATTTAAGATTATTTTTTATAACTTATTATAAATATTTTTAATATTTTTTTAAAGCTTATAAATAATTTTTATAAGGTTATCTTAATTATATTAAAAGTTATATTAATAAGTATTAATTATATTACTTTAATTATTAAATTAAAAATCTCTATAAGAAGTTATTATAATTTTATTATTAATATATTATTAATTATAATTAAACCTCTTTTAATAAAAATAATAAAAATAATTTTAGTTTCTTTAGGTAATTAAGAATTATAAAGATAATTAAAAGGTTAATATTAGAGAGAAGAGTTATTATATAAAGGGGATTTTAATCTTTTTAGATAATTAAAAGGTAACTTATTTATTATAAATAGAGCTAATTTTAATATATTATTAAAGCTATTAATAATTATATAAATAAACCTTATTAATTTAAGCTTATTAAGACCTTAGGCTTTAGGTATAAAGCTTTTATTATTAAATATATTAAGAATTAATTAAGATACTTTAATCCCTATTTTAAGTAAAATAAAGCTCTAAAATAATATAAGTTATTTAAATTATAGACTTAGAAGTTTATAATATAAGATCTAATAAGTAATTAGTGATTTTTTACTTAATATATGTTATATTATAAATAATATAATTAATATATTAAAGTTAGAGGTAAATAACCTTTATAGGCTTAATAAAAATAATATTAAGGATATTATAAATAGTATTATAAAAGCACTAAGTTATTACTTAAAGCTTATAAGAGATTTATAAAATATAAGTAATAACTTAGAGAGAAATAATAATAAATAAAAAAGGGACTTATAGAGTTATATTTTTTTTATTATAAGTATAAAATAAATAATAACTTAGCGAAGTATTAATAATATAAGAGATATAAAGGTCCTTATTAATATACTCTAAGTAATATATATATATAACCTTATTAATATTTATTTATTAAAACTTTTTATTAATATTATATATTTAAATTTAGAAAATATAAAGATATAAGTTATTAAGGGATATATTATTAATAGCTTTATAATAATAAGAATATCTAGAAAATATAAATAAAGAGAGAATATATATAAAAGATAAGATAAGATATAATAATAATAGAGGGTATAAAGAAAAAATAATAATAAATAAGAAATCTATTATTATAAAAAAAAAATTATTATAAGAAAAAAACTAATTATAATAATAATAATTATATTTATATTATTAGCTATTTAATATTAGTAATATAAAGTATTTATTAATATAATAATAATTAATTAATTATAATAATTATTTTATAGCTTTATTTTACTTAAAATAGGGATTAAAATATCTTAATTAAGTCTTAATAATTTTAATAATAAAAACTTTATACTTAAAGCCTAAGGTCTTAATAAGCTTAAATTAATAAGGTTTATTTATATAATTATTAATAGCTTTAATAATGCATTAAAATTAAAAAAAATAATTATAAAAATATAAAATAACTATTAAAGCTATTAATTAATTTAGGAATTCTTAGCTAAATATTATTTATATTAAAAGCTCTTAAAATCTTTATAGCTAAGCTATTATAAAAGACTTATTAAGTTAAAGTTTTATATATATAAAAACTTATCTTTTATTTATAATTTCAATTTAATTTAACTATTAAAGCTTATTATCTTATATTTACCTTAGCTAATCTTATTATATACTTAGACTAATTTAAGGAGCTATTAGACTTAGTAAAAAATTTATAATTTTAAGAATAAAAATCTAAAATAATAATTTAAACTTAAGTTAATAATAAAAATAAAAAGTTATTTAATTTAATAATAATAATAAAAATAAAGTTATAAAAAAAAGCTTAATTTAATTATTAAGGGGGTTAATTAATTATAGGGGGTTAAAGAAGTTAAACGAGGCTTATAGGGAGAGACCTGACTTTAATAT
Source organism: Ascodesmis sphaerospora (assembly GCA_027569015.1). NCBI lineage: Eukaryota > Fungi > Ascomycota > Pezizomycetes > Pezizales > Ascodesmidaceae > Ascodesmis > Ascodesmis sphaerospora. The sequence goes on from JAPPUR010000005.1 coordinate 687,436, forward strand.
ATAATAAATCCGAATACACGGATCCCTAACTACACGTTTCCAAAGATTCCTTGGGTTGTCGTTATCTTCGTGAGCAAACCCACAAACCCGCCAACCAAACACATTACACCGCTGAATACTGAAACCTGAAAGAATCCTCCATACTTGTCAATCAGTGCCCCGTTCACAGGTGGGCCAATGAGGGCTGCAAAAGAACTGAGTGCCATCCCCATCCCCATGTATGTCCCATTGTCGCGAGAGTCCTTTGTCACCAGAGTAAAGGCTGCAGATGCTCCAGAGATAATCGTGCCCGAAGCGAAGCCAAAGACGATAGCGTAAACAATCAGCCCTGGTGTGCTTTTGGTCTCGTTTAGGCAGAAGATGACGATGCCAGTGCTGAGCCCACCCAGCGTATACATATTCAGCCGCCCGTACTTGTCAGCGAGAACACCTGGAATGATCCGACCAAAGGTTGAGGCTGCGTTGGTTATTGCCAGCAAATACGAGGCCAATGCTGGCTTCATGCCTCTTGTCACGGCGTATGTTGGAATGAAGAACAAGGGAGTGAACATGCCGAGGAACATGAAGAACAGTGAGCTTATCAGGAGAAGATATCTCGTGTTCTTGAACGCCCCAGCAATGAAGAAGGATGTTGTCCTCGGCGGCAGGCGTGGTTTGACCGTCAAGCATGAGAACCCCATCAGCGGTATCATGACGAACCCCATGATACGGACTGACCAGCCGAATCCGATGTTGGAGTCGTTCAACATTTTGGACAAGGCGATTGGAAATACGACTCCGCCGATCGAGGAGCCGGAGACAACGATCCCAAACGCAGCCGCCCGCTTCTTGTCGAAGTATTGCGAAACAGCTGCAAATGCAGGAAGTTGCATAAATGCCATAGCTACGCCCATGAGTACGCCTTGTGCGAGCATGAACTGCCAATACTTGGTACAGAGGCTGGTCATCATGGTGGCGAATATATAACACAGGGCGGCAGGTCGGATAACCTTTGATTGTTAATGCGAGTTTTATATCAACTGTCTGTCATGTTCTAGGACTTACCTTCACCCCAAAGCGATCGAACATCGGACCCCCTATGGCACCTGCGGCGAACTGGATGAAGGTCGACATGGATCCAATCCAGGCCACCTTGTCGGCTGACTCTCCACGGAGTTGGTGAGTCATGTAGTACTCTTGCAGGACTCCAAAAGAATTGGCAAAGCCAAGACACGAGAAGAATATGCATGCACCTCCAGCGGCCACAAGCCAGGCTTGCAGACCACCATCTGGCATTTCTCCAGGGTGATTGGCATTAGAGGAGTCGGAAGAGATGCCCTTTTCTCCTGAATCAGTGGCATTGACAGAGTTTGTGGTGTGGCGTTCGTCTTGGTTGTGAGTGTGAAGGTTGGTAGTCGACATGTTGTAGTAAGTGTGTTGTAAGTGGTCATAGGAAGTAGAATCAAACAATAATGAAATAATAAGTTGCCTAGTTAAGAGTACTTCTATCAGTAGAGAGTAAATATAAAGACCTACAAACATTCACAACCAAGATCATTTTACCATTTTATACAACTCTCGATCAAGAGAGATTCGGAGATACAGTCCCCTAACTGTCGGCCAGAATCGGGGTGGAGCCGGAGTCGGGGATCGGAGTCGGCAAATAGCGGACCATAGTGACCCAAAGCGCAATTCGTGCCCCCATCTCCTCCGCCTGAGTTGTCGCAAACATCAATGCAAGAATGTCCGTCAATCAACATCGGGGTCGTGATTTTCGCTACGTCTTAAAGAACCGCGGGTTCTTCGTATGAGGCCAATCGCTTACGCTCTTCAAAACTTCATTTATTCTCTCCACCCGGATTTGCCCAAACCCCCTGTCAACAACCTCCATCAAGATCTCGGCGATGAGTGAGCCCGAACGTCGCCGCAGACGGCCTGCCGTGTATGCCAAACGTTCTCAAAGAGCCTCGTCCACTAATTCTTTGCGTATCGCTATAGTTCATGCTCTCTTTGCAGAAAACGCAAGATTCGGTGCAACCGAGAGGTACCTTGCAGCAACTGCGTACGCTCCAGAAACGATGCTTGCATCTATGAGAACCACCCTCTGCAGGTGCAAAGTCGAGGCTTTGAACTCGGCCACTCTGTTTCGCACAATGCATCCACTACATCTACAGAGGTACATGATGCATTCATGCCGACATCCCAGGATCAAGCCTCCAACACGAGCAGCGCTTCGACAGCTCCCAGTCACTCTGCAACATCTTTGGAGCCCACATTGACGGGCGCGTCTACTTTATCTACACCACCATCCAGTCAGGATTTCGAGGTTTTGAGGTCCAGAATTCGTCAACTAGAGGACCAGCTATCAAGGGGGCATCCAGGGTCCTCCCAGTCGATGGTCTCGACGCCAGCCTCCAACATAGAAACAACATCATCACGAATAGGCGGCACCTTTCATTTCTACTCCGAAAATCGCATATTCGGTCGAGCTTTGCCTATCACACGTGGGATCTCGCATAAGACCCGCCTTTTCGGGCAAAGCCACTTTATCTACACAATGACGTTGGTCAGTGTGGTCTTCTCTCCTGTGATACTAAACTAACAACTATTAGCTCAAGGATATGCACGAGATGCTTGAGAAACACGCGCATGAAAATTCCCCTATTGTCATCAACTTAATCAAGTGCAAGGCTTTGGCGAGGCTCATCAAGGCGCGTCGAGCACCCCCTTGGCCAACATCCTTGACGACTCAACTGCCTCCTAGAAGCGTCACGGATGAGCTTGTTGAATGCTACCTACGAACTACAGAAAGCATCTATCGAATACTCCATGTCCCGAATTTTCGAAAACAGTACGAGGCTCTGTATACCTCCCAAGGCGACCCCGACCAATCTTTTCTCGTTCAGTTGAAGCTCGTGCTGGCTTTAGGGACTGTTACCTACGACGAAAAGTTCTCGATGCGCGTATCGGCTATCCGATGGATCTATGAGGCACAAGCCTGGGTCTCTGAGCCTGAATTCAAATCACGGTTGGGCATTCAGTATCTACAAATCAACATCTTGCTGTTGCTTGCTCGAGAGATGGTGCAGGTCAGTGGTGAATCTCTTTGGGTTGCCGCTGGTTCACTGTACAGAACCGCCGTGTCCATGGGCCTACATAGAGACCCTGTGCATCTGTCCAAGAGAACAAGGTTCGTTTCAGAGATGCGCCGACGCTTATGGAACACTATTCTTGAGATTTCTCTACAGTCCAGTCTATCCTCTGGAAGTCCTCCGCTCATATCTCTGGATGATTTTGACACCGAGCCTCCCGGTAATTTTGATGATGATCAGCTCCTAGCAGAGGATCCTGCGCCCCGGCCGGAACACGAGTTCACAGAGCTGTCCATCGCCAGAGCCTTACGAAAAACATTCCCAGATCGCCTCAGTGTTGCCAAAATTCTAAACAACATCGGTTCCCAGGGAAGTTACGAGGAAACCTTACGGATCGACGCGGAACTTAGGGCTTCTTACAGGGCCTTGACCCAAACCCTTCACGGCTGCAAATCGACTCCCGGACGCTCGCCATCCCAATTTGAGCTATGTGCGGTAGACTTCATCATGCGTCGTTATGTCTCAGTCCTCCATTTTCCCTTCCTCGGCCCGTCACTCCACGAGACATGCTACGCGTTCTCCCGCAAGGTGTCAGTCGAGGCCTCGTTTAAACTCTGGTGCGCGGCATACCCTCCTTCCTCCGAATCTTCCCTGGATGCGCACTCCGACAATGCTGCATTTGCTTCAAGCCGTTACGAATTCTCACGTTACACAACATGCGGCTTTGGTTTCTTTCGAACAGTAGCCTGGCAGGCCAGCCTCATTATAGCAATCGAGCTAAAGAATCAACTTCAAGAGGAAGAAAGCTTATGCCCGGTTCCGTTAAGATCGGACTTGTTATGTGCTCTAGAAGATTCAAAGACTTGGTCACTACGGTGCATCGAGGCCGGAGAGACCAACATAAAAGGGTACCTTGGAATTAACGTGGCAGCTGCGCAAATCCAAGGCCTCCTGCAGGGCCTTGCGGGAGATGCATTAGCCGAATTCATGATTAGAGCTGGAGAAGCAGCCGAGAAGAGATGTCTGCCCATATTGGAATCTGCAGCAGCGGAGATGGAAACGGATGAAGCCGACCAAAGCCAGCTGCCCTCGAATGCAGTGTTTGATTTTGGTGAGGATTGGGACTTTATGGCAAGTTGGAGTCGGAGGTCTCACACTCAGCGGGTTGCTAACAGGTTGTTTAGATGTCTAATGGTATCTTTGATCCTGGTGACGGTGACGGTGACCCCATGGCTTGGATGCTTTGATAAACCAACGAAATAACCCTCTCATTACCTCGACAGTAGTAGACACTAGTCATCACTTGAGGGTTGTTGACTCGATACCAAGACTTTGGATCATCATGTTTCTCGGAACTTTCAAACAGAGGCAGCTAATAAGCGAATCAAACGTTTGTTGGGATAATGTAACCATCTGTCAAACTGGGTATCAATTTTCTCAAACCTAAATAGGTGCCAACGCTTGTGCGAATTTTACATTGAGGCCTTCATAGCCTGATCTTTGCCTTGAGTAGAGCCAAAGCCTTCGAGTTATTCTGGTTGATGAGCAACGAAATCAACTCGTTGCTCAGCATGATGGCCTCCAGCTCACCAGTGGTACCATCAGTCCCTGGTCTGTCGCGAGATACTTTCTTTGCCTTCGAGTAGTATTCAAGCGCAAGGTAGTTGATGCCCAAGAGTTGGTACAAACGCCCAATGTTGTAATACGCCTCGGCTCTGGTGAAGCCGCTGTTTTCCCCTTGGTTCATTGATCCGAGTTCGGCGTATCGTGACAAGAAGGACTGCCCTTGCAGAAGCAGGTATTGACGATTGGTGGATTGACGCTTGAGACCGTAATGAACATACGCCAAACCCAGGCTGAGGTTGACCATCGAGTTATCAGGATCCAACGCGCGAGAACGGAGAAAGTAGCCTGCAAGGAAACGTTAGTTTGTATCCTTTTTTTTTTTTTTTTTCAAAGTTTGGGTCATACCAAGTGCGTATGTGTAACTCGTAGAGGTGAACAGAATGTGCCCATAAAGCATGAGAACACAAGCATCAAGGGCCACCTCTGTACCTTCGCCCGCAGCCGCCTTGGCTACGCTCTCTGTGTGGGCATCATCCATTGCTTTGATCTGCCGAAGGAGATACTTCTGAGCCGGTCCTGAGGTGTACCAAGAAACGGGAGATTGGCAAAGATTCGAAAGAAGGGCAAACATTCGATATGAGTCGGACATTGCACCCTCCCTCATCAACTGGCGGGCTGTCGCCACACATCGTTCCTCGTCACTTGTGTAGATAGCACAAACTAATCATATTAGCAACATCAACCCAGATAGTTTTATCATCAACTTACCACTCCAGGCGACGTGGATCATGAAACCATGTTCTGGCGCCTGGAAAGCTGTCGAGTCCCGAGCTGCCTCGCAAACCTGATATGCCTCGTCCCGTCGGTGTGCAATGGCCAGTCCAATAGCATAGTCGAGGAACAGATATAGCCAGTTGTTGAAGGAAATTCCCTGATGAGCATCCAGCTCCGATGTTCCCGCCTCACGGCCCTCGTGCCCAGGATGGGGAGCAAGAGCTGCATACAAGGTCAGTGTCCTGTACCTAACGGTCTCGATTTGTCATAGGCAGCCAGAACTTACTTCTTGCAAGTCTTTCGTACATCTGAGCCAGTTCCGTCTGTGGCTTATCCGCTTCATTCTGTTGGAGACTTTTCGGGCCGAGGAAATGCAGGTATTTGTCCCAGGTATAGAACTTCTTTAGTGATCGGAAGTCGTCCACAAGCTCTTTAGAGGATGCCATCCAAGCAGGGATGAGGTCATTCCGACCTTCTCGTATCTGTTTCCGCAGGTCTTGGACAACCTCATACTGCTCAGCCAGCTTCACAGCGCGAGCCTGCTCCTCTTGACGACGCTTATCGGCGCCTGCTAGTCGCTTCGGTCGATATCTTCGCGGAATAAGACGCCTACCAGATGCATCCGTCCTCCGAGGTACAGCCCCGGTTCGACGCGGGACCCGCCGGTTTTGCTGGGCAGGCACTGCTACTTGGCTCTGGTCACCGTCAAGATTTTGGTCTCGTGCTTCCCTGAGAGCCAGTGCCTCGGCAGCGAGAATCAAGGCTTCTTCGTCCTCTCTGGCCTTTTCATACATGTTAGCCAGCTCAATACGGGCATCGATCTGGTCTTCGTCGGCGTCGATGGCAGCGAGAAAGTATTCCTCTGCAGTTGCGTTCTCCCCCATCGCGGAATGGCATCGTCCCAACTGTAGTAGGATGGTGGCGTCTGGGTCTCCAGGCAGATCTCGCAGAATTTGGTAGTACGAGATGGCGAGGGGAGTATGGCCTCGGTGGGCCAGTTCTTCAGCCATATCAAAGGCCATGAAGGGGAAATCGCTAGCAAACTCCTTTGTGTGTTCTAGCACAGGATCAAACCACCATAGATGTCTCTGTTGAACCATGTCAGCATCCCATCCAGCCCAATAACAAGATCACTCACCATGGCCTCATCTTCATCACCAAGGCGAAATCTGTAGATGGCCAGTCGAGAACGGAGATCCCATGGAAACGATTGGCCATAGAGTTCGGGACTCCAAGCTCCGGCCGTATACTCTGGAACATAGAGTCGTCGTTCATCATCTCCGTCCCACTCACGGTCATCCGACTGCCAGTCGTCCCAAAAGGTCTCGGCATCGCGACCCAACAGCCACCTGGACAATGACTTGGCTTGATAAATGGCATCTTGATAGCGACCAGTTGCAGCAAACAGATCCACGTAAATCCCGATATCGTGCCAAGGGGCTTGCATGCCAGCTGAAGGATCTGATTTTTCATGGTCAAAGAACCGCTTGTAAGCGGCGATCGCGCTGGGAACAGCTGTATCGGCTTGTTTGTTGTCCAAGCATGCCTCGGCAAGCTTTCTAACGATCTCTAGGTCGTAGGGGCGGTGCTTGAGGACAGTTTTGTAATCAGAAATCGCGGCCGCGAGATGACCTTGCCTATGACAGACCAAGCCCTTGCCAAGTCTGGCATCGATATTCGTGTGATCAGCTCTCAGCGCAGCGGAATAGCAGAGCCTTGCTGTATTGAGATTTCCCGCCTCATCATCTCCAATTGTATTCAACGCAAAAGATGCACACTGAAGCCAACCGCTAACATCCTTGGGTCGAAGATGAGCAGCATAGACCATGGCCGACAGGGCCTTGCTCAAGTCGCCTTGTTCCCGAAAGATGGATGACAAGGTTGTCCATGCTTGATGAGTCTCTGCATTGATTCGGATGACTTCGAATACAAGATCTAAAGCGCGAGAGTAGTCGCCACTAAGAAAGGCCTGGTTCACTTTGGATAGGCGTGCCGTGATATCTCCTCGAGGTTTTGCAGCTTTTCGCGGGCCTCGAGCTCCTCTTCCACGATAACCTGCGCGAGTCGCGCCTGAGGGGACAACTTCATCGCGTTGAGTCGCCAGGAATTCTCGAACAGACTCGTCGAACTTGGCAATATCGCCCTCCAGCTCCTCCAAATCGGAGTCCGCGTCCGAAGCATCACTCTCTTGCCTACTAGCCGTTAGTATGAGAGCTCATAACATTACTTTTTTGAAGTCAGTAGCAACCTCTCCATGAAGTCCTGGTTCATCGAAGCAGCCATTCGAAACCAGGAGCGATACGATTTTCGAACTCTGTGGCGGAAGCGAAAGGTTGTTGTTCTCAAGGTTTGCTCTAGAGTGAAAGATGTTTGCAGCCCTGAGGTACAACGTGTGGCGGTACTGGGGAGGGAGGGTGTGGCTCAGCCAGAGAGCACGTGAGGACGTAATCCTCCAGCCTTCGAAGTCAACGAGGACGACATGTCAACTGAGCAAGAGATCTGAGACCAGAATTTAAACATTGAAACAAAGTCAGAATTAAACAAAAGACGTTACTATCTACTACATAATCGCTCGTAGAAACTCGTAGTTTTCATGGTTCAAAATAAGAGTTGATCCGAGTACAATCGTCCACCTATTCACGCGCGCCCACAGTCCGTATGAAGCCGCGGAATCCACAAAACACCCAATATTGTAAAGAAGATGGCCAAAGCACATTGATTTTTTGCAGGTCTCCGTATTTGCATGCCTGGTTCCAGTGGTCCTAGCCCAGTTTTCCGTCGGCCTTAGCTTCTACAATACAAGTTAGTTCATAACTTCGTTCCTAAATGTTCAAGCAAGCACTTACCCTTGACCTGATCAAAGACCTTGAGCATCTTTCGGCGCGCTCCAAGAGCGTTAACACCGCGCTCCTCCAAAGCCTTGTCATCCAACTCAATGAGCTCTGTCCACTTCATATCCTTCAGGTTGTCGGTGTACTTGTGAAGACGGAGGCTACGAAGCCAGCTTGGGATGTCCTGCAAGAGACTTGGGTCCGTGGGATCCTCTGGGGGTTTGGAGCTGCCTCGTCGTCCACGAGGGGATCGGCCGCGGACCATATCCGAGTGATCCGACAAGTACCCTTCGTGACCGCTCACACTCAGTCCTCCCAGGCTGACAGCCTGTAGACCATTGCTCATCAGGGGTGAAGCTCCGTCATAAGCACTCAGGAAACCGTTGTTCTGTGGCGAAGTAAACGGAGCCATATGGGGCAATCCAGTCTGCAGGGCAAGTCCAGGAGAGCTAGGTCTCGAGCGCTGGCCACCCAAATTCATGCTCTGCTGGGCCTGGAGGGCCATGAGCTGCTCCCGGCTAAGGACTTGGCCGTGTTCGTTAATCATAACAACGTTAGCGCCAGGAAGGTTAATTCCAGGCTGAGGACCAGCAGAGATCGGGGCCTGGGCATTTCCAGGTGCACCGTCATTGGATCTAGTGCGACGGTACTTGCGAACGTCATCCAATGCAAATCGGTTGTTGACCGTAGAAAGGGCTGCAAGCTTCATGGCAGTAGCATTGGCAACCATATCCGCTTGTGTTCCACCGGTGTTGGCGGTGTTGAAGGTACCAGTCATAGGCGTGTTCACCATCGAGGCCCAGTTGCCACTACTGGCATTGTATGGGGAGAGCATCGGCAGATCCGCGGGGTTCTTCTCGGGCGCAGTGAGCGTCGTGCTCTGAATTGTGTTGTTGCTTGACAGCTGAGGACGGGGGGATCGAAGACCACTCGACGGTGCCGGCTGCACAAACTGGCCCATAGGAGCCTGGGTGGACGGACCCTTGGCGCTTGGCTGATCTGCATTGCCAGTGCTATTCCAAGGCGAAGGAGAGCTGACAGGACCAGCGTCACGGTTATCCTGAGGTGCGCTGATGGACGGGGCAGCCATCGATGAGCGAGGGTCCAGGGCAGCACTGTTGCGGTTCGAAGACGGGGGGTTACCCGTCTGCTGGGTGAACTTGGCCTTCTCGGTAGCAATGGCAGCAGCAGCATCGGGAAACATGGCGCTAATAGTAGATGGGTCCAGGCCCGAATGTCGCTTGTTAGACGGCACGATAACCGAGTTACGCGACATGGAATTGCGGGCGGAATCGACATTCAGCTTGTTCATGGCATCGCTAAGGCGATTGGACATAGGGTCTATCACGACGTTCAAGGTCAGTCGAGGCGCAATTCGGGTGACGTGGTATCAAACAAACCTTTGTCGAAGCTTGCAGGGGAGAGGACCCCTGACATGGGATGGTTCTTCCCCATCTGCTGGAGGACCTGAATGAAGAAGCGGATTTGGACCTGAGTAGTCTGCTGCAAGAGAGCATACAAGGCAGCAGTGCGCTCCGCCTCGCTCAGGACGCGGAACCATTGCTCAATGGCGCTGAGCTCGTCCTTGAAATCTTGATCCAAGGTGGCAGCAGCCATCTCCTCGAGTGTAGTCTCGTACTGGTCAATGTCGGCGATCCACTGCTGTGCAATCTTATCCTGCGAATCGGACTCCGCGTTGCCTGGGCCCAGGCTTTGCTGGGTCTGGCCATAGAAGTCCGACGAGGGCCGGATGCGACTGGCCGGCGATGGGCCGGTGAGGGCAGCCATATCGGCAGATGCGCGAAGCGAATGGCCGGAGCCAACGGCCCTGGAGGAGGGAGGTCGCAGGGTCGAGGCGGTATTAGCCTCGGGCGTGCTGTTTCTGTTTCCAATGACGTGGTTTCCAGACATGTTGAGCATTATCGAAGCGGAAAGGTCTCGGCGGGAGATCGGTGCGAAAAGAGGTGTTGCGCGCAGACTCGTTGATGACGGCGGCAAGCAAAGATGTTACACAAGAATCGTGTCTCGACTCCTGCAGTGACCGGCTGACCTCAAAGGAGTTTGGACTTGAAGTAAGGCAGCAAATTATGGCATTTCTGCCGGCGAAGAGCAGCGCTGCGGGTAAGGTTAGCAAAGAGGGTTGGTTCAGTAGGTTGTCAAAGGGCCACCCTGTTGGTAAGGCCCGCCCGTCTGGTACGACTTAGAGGCGCCCGCCGGGAAGGGAGAGGGGGAGACTCATACCGAGTTAAACGATGCAGGTGGGCAAAGAAGGGACGAAGTCTGCTTCCAGGCAGGCGACAGATATCCTTATTAAATCCCGCCGCTGTAAAGTACGGACCGGCGTCCTCTAGCGATAATATCGTCAAAGGACAGTGGGATGTCGGAGCAGAGGCTGTTCGTGTTCTTCTTGGACTATTGAAGACCTCAGCCCCTGTGCTTACCTAAGGGGGTGGTGCCCGCTCAGAGGCCAAGCGAACCGACGCCAAACCAAGCCGTGGCCAATGAATGTTGTTGCCTGAGGCTTTCGAAGACGTGGCAGCGGGGGCTTGTCGGCAGTCCTCGACTGAAACAGAGACAGGGGGGCCAAGAATGGATTCAACAACCCGGCCTTGCATTCGATAAGGGTCATCGCCAAAGGCTTGGATGTTTTTTAGAAGTCGGCAATACTAAATTTGGCATTTATTGCGGATGTATGGAGTACCTAAACTTTACGACGAACTAGAGACCCCGGCCATTCATCCTGGACAATTAAGCGGATGTTTCATCATGGTGGTTCTTGGATGACGGACGGTGGAAGCGAGAGCAGGGTATGGACGAGCCCCGGAACCATCTGATACCGCCCGCGAACCTGGTCACAAATTGGCAACGGCAAGCGCAAAAAGACGGCATCAGCAAGATGTCACGGAAAAATTCACCACGGAAATGCACCAGTGCTTGGGCTAAGTAGTTCAGACGAATCCATGCCGTCTCGTCTACCTCCATGTTCGTGGAAACATAGCAACACCGTCGACTCGGGACCATCACAACGCTATTCGCCGGGACATGTTCGCATCAACCACCTTTTCAACAGGCTAACCGCATGGTATTTCCTTCGTCCATTTGCGTAGGTTCTATCGTGTGTGTACCGTAACCGAGCCTTGGGATCGTTCCAATATGACGCCTCCGATTTCCTTTGCCGACATTTTAAGCACTCTCGCGCTTGCCCTCCTTGACCTCCTTCTGTTAGGGTTGTTAGCTCGCTGCCTCGCACGGATATTTTCGACTTCGGTCGGAGTGGTGGGCATACCAGGGCCTTCATGTTGCCGTGAAGAGCATGTCGGTGGTTTCGTCGGAACTTGGGGTCAGTGCCCTTCAGCGAGGGGTAACGAGAAGTCTTGGGCTTCTTGATACTGTCCGGGGGTCAGCTATGAACGCATCGTCGAGTCGGAATTTGAGAATGTACCCGTTCCGGTGCGCCTTGCGCGACTGGTTGTGCTGCGAGGAGTTCTTGGACTCTGCAAAGTGTCAGCGATTCAAGTATTGACCAGCATCTTCATTCCCAGTTTGCACGTACTCGCCATTGCTGCTGTAGTTTCCCTGTATTGGACGGAGACGGATCACGGAGTTGCGAAGTGAAAGGCAAATTTGTGTGCGATTTCTTGATGACAAGCCCTAGACGGAAAGAGTTGTGGGGCAGGTTGCTGACATAAGGTGGGTTGAGTTGCACTGCGTGCCCTGCTCACATGAGTGTCTGAGTGTGCATGCCTGAGGCTACCCATGCCTGGTGGGTCTGTATGCAGTCTGAGGTTCAGGTCATCATTGCTTTATGGCGAGAGCAAAGGTTTACTGAACAAAGATCATCACATTGAAGAGGTCTGGTCTAGTTCTCCTATACTGGGCATTCAAAGGCTGGCTATCGCTCAAAAATTCTAAAAAGGTGGCGGGCAATTCAATAAGTGCTTCTCCGCTATCCAAGTGGACGGTCATTGCTCCCGTTCTTTTGAAGCAAGTGAAATAAATACAACCATTCGTTTCTATTCCCAAGCCCATTCTCCCAAACACCAAACCATCCCTGGTCCTGTTATCTAGTTCGTGGTGGTCACCGGCTTCGCCGCGACGCTGTGCGCCACCGCAGTTGCGGAAGCAGCTGTTGCTTCTGCAGTCTTGCTCAGCTTGCTGAAGCGGAGAGACTTGAGATAACGGATGAAGAGAATAAACATGAGTTCCACTCTGTGAAGATAAGGTTAGCTTCCGTATGAAAAAAAGAGCAGTAATGATACTAACCTCTCCTTTGTGGTCATCAGGATACCTTGCACGAGGAATCCCTTCAAGATCTGGGGACCAATGCCCTTAAAGAGACCCAAGACACCCTCGTGCTGAATAATGAACTTCATCACCTCCACGAAACTGCTGAAAGGCTTGCCATTTCGAGAAGGAGGTGGCTTAGATTGAAGGCCGACCTTGGCTACGATGAGCGGCTGTGTGGCAATCGTTGCCAGAGCCTTGGACATGGCACCCAGGACTAGAAATAGGTTAGATGAAAGCTCTTAGGTGCGTCTAAGCTGCAAACTTACGAAATGCTTCGGCTGGCCTCAAAGTGGTCTTGCCTGGGAAGAAGGTATCCTTGAGTCGTTCATAGGCACCGTAGGTGATGGCGGGATTGACGACAAGCACGAGACTTGCCTTCAAGCCTCGCCACAGACCCGACACACCGTCTGGGCCATCGATGACCTCGCGCGCTGTTGCGAGGAGGCCCTTTCGGTCCTCCTTCGTGGCCGTCTGCTGACGTGTCGTCACCACGGCGACAGGGATGGTGAAAATCTGAGCGATGGCGCCAGCGACGGCTCCCAGCGCAAGCTCCACGATTGTTGAAGGATGCACATCTGACCCGCGCGACTTGAAGTACAGAGTCCTGACGATAGTGTACCAGTAGAAGTAGGCAAAGTTGGTTGACGCGACACCAAGCAGGGCACCATTCATGCCAGCGTAGAGTCCCTTCACTCCGTCTTCGGCCGTGATGCGCGAAATCGCATCCCATGTGGACTTGTAATGTTGTTCGTCGCCGTCGGTAGAGCCCTTAGTGGCATCGGAGCGGACCTGGACTTGAAGTCGAGTCTTGACGCTGCGCAGAGACGGTGTTAGTCGAGGCGACGAGCTTGGAGCAGAAAATCGACTTACATGTCCAGAGGGTATACCAGCGCGTTGGCGAGAACAGCACCACTCGCCCCGGCCACGGCGCGACCCCAGGGGGAAATTGTAGGCTTCGATTGCGCAGCCATGACGGTCAGTGATGAAGCTTTTTCTTGAAGCAGGCGACAGGTGAACGTGTTTCCTCGATCAACGAAGAGGCACAGTTGGCACCAGTGTATGTCGCGAGCTTAGACTTGAAGTTCACCTGGGCCCTAGCATCATTATCAAAAGATAGGGCGGTCCGCGACCGGTCCGGGGCCGAGGTTCATCTGGCACCGGTTTCGGCAAATCGGGGGCCCGTCCCGCCCGTGACTGGCCCGCAATAGGTACCTCGGTTAGTGACTTAGAGGGGTGAACCCGCGGCTGTGAAAACGCCATACAACGGTGCATCTCGCTCAGATGGAATACGAATGCCGCTCAATCTCGAACTAAGAATGATGTAAGGATTCTTTGCATTTCCGTAGTCCACCGAGAATCACCGAACTGTCCCATGTTGATCCATGACGTTGAGGTTTGAGTTGCTTCTTACCTTGGGCCAGGATCACATGGGTTTTAGTCTGTATGACCTCAGACTGCCTCCTAAGTACATAGGTAGTTATTGCATAATGCGAGACAAAATGCTCCGTAACTAGGAGTTCATGTGGCCTCTCTAGCTTGTGTTTGTGGTGGAAGAGAGCCCTCTCGAGAAAGGAGCTCAGGTGGGGACAAAAAGGGGGCTATGAACACGGCAGCTCAGCCATTGCCAGTTCCTAATGAGCGAACTGCCCCACCGCGGGGTTCTCCAGTCTCGAGCGTGATCTCAGCTCAAACGTCGACTGAGCTTGTATTGTGAGCAACTGGACGCCATGGTTCAGTAAAACGGCGATGGAGAGGAGAGCTCAGGTAAGCCGCACTTGTCGATTTTGTTTGCCCTGGCCCCCGGCTCCTATGGTCGGGTACATTCTACGGCAACCCACCACCACACCAGCACCAACGTCATCCGACTAACTCCATTTCAGGCTGCTGAGTCTCTCATCGCAACATCGAGTGGCCAGGCGGCCCTCGATTATGCCATTCAAGCGGTCGATCTATACATGCGAGCAGCTGGAGAGGCCCCTACCAAACGAGATGCTACACGTCTGCGGCTGAAATGCCAGCAACTCATCACTCAGGCTGAGAGACTCAAGGCCACAATCACCGGTCACCAGCCTACACAGCCGCCCAGTCTCTTACAGCGAACCTCACGTCTTCATGGCAACTACTTCCCTCCCTGGTCGGCTGAGCCTACTGAAAAAGACTTTTCACTCTCCTCGGGCGATGAGCCCTTCACGTACGGCTGCATCTCCAGCCACACTGGGCCCGAATAATGCTAACCCGAATTCAGTGACGAATCCACCTTCACATTATCACCCAGGCAGGCCGCTACTTTCGGTGGGTGGAAACGCCCACGAGAGCTTTATGAAGATGGCGGGACGGATGACGGGGTCTTCATGAACTCGGAAAATGGCTGCGATCTGGTGCAAGACATGACCACCGATTGTTCTGTTGTTGCTAGTCTATGTGCTGCCATGCGCATCCTAACTGGTCGAAACTCAGTAAAGTCACCGAACTCGTATGTCTTTAACTGCAGCTAACCAGCTTCACTAGGTCCTGTCATCCGTCCTGTTTCCCTTTGACAAAGCCAAGGGTGTCCCCAAATTCTCTCCTTCTGGCAGATATGTTCTTCGGCTACATTTCAACGGTTGCTTCCGCCGGGTCGTGATTGATGAACGTCTCCCAGCTTCGACGACTGATCGAACCCTTTACGTTGTTGATCGACGCAACCCTCAACTGATTTGGCCGGCACTTTTAGAAAAGGCCTATCTCAAAGTGAGAGGAGGCTATGACTTCCCAGGGAGTAACTCGGGCACCGATCTATGGGTGCTCACTGGATGGATTCCCGAACAGCTCTTTCTTCAAAGGTTAGCATTAACTCTTACCCTTCATATCTCTTCATCCCCTCTCAATAGCTCACCAAGAAGTCCCGACTTACGCTTTCATAGGGAAGATCTCGATATCGATTCAGTGTGGGAGAGAATCAAGGCTGCTCACGACTCTGAAGATGTCGTGGTCACTTTGGGTACGGGACGTATCTCATCTGAAGAGGAGGATATTCTGGGTTTAATCGGAGAACACGACTACGCCGTCATGGATCTCGACGTCGCTGGTGAAAGTCGAAGACTCTTGGTCAAGAATCCCTGGTGTAATGGCCCGGTCTGGAGAGGAGGTGCTTACCACACTTCCAACATCGACAGTTCGACTGTACAACCGACCGATCCCGAGTCCGCAAACTCTCCTCTCGCAGCTGGTTCATTCTGGATGTCTCTCGAGGATGTCGTCCAACATTTCGAGTCCATGTATCTGAACTGGAACCCCGGGCGCTTCTCACAACGCCAGGATCACCACTTCAATTGGAAAATGCCATCTCCAAAGCTGGCTTCCTCATTGGTACGCAACCCCCAATATTCACTACAGTCGCCCAAAGGTGGCGAGGTCTGGATCCTTGTCAGCCGTCACTTTATGGATGCCGAGTTGGAAATAGCTCGAAACAGGACCGACACTATGGCGGCAGTCTCCGGGCAGCTCGGGTTCATGAGTATCCTAATCTTCGACAACAACGGTCACAGAGTGCAAGTGAGTGATGGTGATCTATATCGGGGGCCATACGTGGACTCGCCCCAGACTCTGGCTCGTCTGGATGCAAGCCCCATGAAACGATACACAATCGTCATTGACCAGCACGAGTTTCCACTTCCAGAGTATACCCTCACTCTTTCGTTCTTCTCACAAGACCCGCTAAGGGTCAAAGAGGCGGGTGACGCAATGACGCACACAAAGGAGATAACAGGCTCGTGGACCAGGCGAACCGCAGGTGGCAACTCAGCATGCACGACATACGGAACAAACCCCCAATTCAAGCTGTCGCTTGCCCAGGCGAGCCCTCTCTCCATTCTGCTCTCAACCGACATGCAAGACGTTCATGTCCACATCGATCTAGTGTGGGCCAAAGGGAAACGAGTTCAGACGCTCAAGGCGCGAGACATCACAGGTTCGTCTGGTGAGTATCGCAGGGGCTGCGCAGTGGCAAATATCACCCAAGTTGATGCTGGAGAGTACACCCTGGTGTGCTCGACATTCGATGCAGGTCAACTTGCCGACTTTGCCCTCAGGATCTCTTCGATGACGCCCGTGACACTCGAGCCTGTCCCTGCCGACGCTGCTGGAAGACTGCGCAAGACCTTGACACCATTCCAGCTGTCAGACGGGGAGGAGGTCAGGCGGGCGCAGCTATCAGTGTCCTGGTTGACCCGTATGAGTGTGACCGCACGAAGCGTTATCCAGACAAACCTAGACCCTGGGAGTCGGCCCTCGTCCACGCTAATGGTTCGACTCTCTGTGGTGCATGGCTGGGCTCCGGAGCGAACCACTCTCGCGGTTTCCGGCGAGGGCGAATATCAAGAACTCAAGTCAGTGGTGCGAACCCCTGAACTTGATATGGAGCCTGCCCGACTACAGCGGGAGGGTATGTGGCTAGTGGTGGAAACTATGGGTACAAGCCAGATCGGAGAATGTATTGAACTGGAACTCCATAGTGACGCTCCCGTCAATGTTGGCCGCTGGGAACTTGTCTAAATACAAGATAACGAGGTCAGCGGCTATGGATATGACGATCAAGCATAGTGGCTGCAACAGACTAGTTGTACTCAGGGTTACCAAAAAAGACTGCATATTGGTAGGATGGCTTCGAAATCACGTCGTACGTGTCAAGGTTGGAATATACTATGCGCTGCTACCTCAATCCAACGCCTCTTAGGCGCCAATATGATACTCCATGAAGGTCGAAAGCAAAGAAACCTGACCCAACCGGGTATTTGAAATCCTTAACGCCTTATCTTGAATCCTCCGCCCACATCACCTTGAGATCTTCCGGCAACGTCCGCAAGCCGTTGCTCATCCAGTCCATGAATCATCAACGTATACTCGTACAATGCAAGGGAATAAGAAACTCGTCTGTCTTCAGACGGGCAGAGCCCGGGCAATCGAGAACGGCATTCGGATCCCAGTGCTATGATGGTGGTCCGCGTCTTCTCCGGCCACGATTAGGACCGTCTGGTCGTTGAGCGAGTACGTCTCGCAGTAACGGATCGTCTTTGTCTTTATCTACGTGATGGACACGAACATGCCTAAGAGCATCCAGTTAGTTTTAAGCTCAGGACACAGGGCATCACCAAGACGTCAACTCAGTGTGAGGAAACATACCGTTGTAGATTATCTGGACGAGGGTACTTGTGCTCCCTATCGGGACAAAATGGGCACACGTAGCCTGGGGAATCATGGACCAACCCATGCCTGATCATCTCGTTTTTGCGCTTGAACCCTTTGCCCCCTTCGCTTCTCGGACACCCCTTCACTGGGCAATAATGCGGTCGTGCGGATGAATGAACGTTGGCGTGAGAATTGAGAAGATACTGGGTTTGAAAGGGCAAGGCTGTGCATCCTGCAAAAGTGCAAACGTATGCTCCTGCGGGAGGCGGAGGATTTGTGATTCCATCGATGCTCATGCGGTCGGTAATAGAGACAGAGGTAGCGGGGGTTGAGACAGAATGATCGGTGCTTGGTGTCTCGCCGGCATTGCTACTACTGCTATAGTCGGTCCCAGGGCGCGGATGTGCATTATTCGCAGCGTGGAAGTGTATACCTGAAGGACCTGTTGAGTGTGGGGAGAGTGTCCGGAAGCCATCTGGTGAAACGGGAGATGATGGAAGCCCGTTAGTGGATAAGCTGAACCGTGGGAGATTGCCACCTGGCGATGACACGGGAAAGGTTGTAGCTGGCCCTGAAGGGGCTGCAGGGTCCTTCTCGGGTATACGACCGGGCCCAAGATCCCTAATTTCACCCAAAGCTGAGCGGAGGGACGGAAGAGACTCTTTTGACTCTCCCGGCGAGATGTACCCGCCATTAAGCGGAGGGAGCGGGCCGCTCGAGGTAAGGCGGGGTGAGGTGACTCGAGGACCAGAGACATATGCCGCGTGCGTGCCTCCTGCTGAGGATTCATCGTGAATGGATAATTGACCAGCTATTTCGGCGATCGATCTAGGAGCTGAGGGTGATATTGGGACAAGCGAAGCGGCTTGAAGAGCATCTGCAGCAAGATGCCGAAGCGAGGGTCGGTTCATGGCGCTATTATCGACAGGTCTCTCTTGACGTGGCTCCTCGTCGAAGCTTTCTTCTTCGGCGGCTAGGCCTTCGCTGGCAGCACGACGGGCGACATCCGGATCACGCCCGTTGCCGAGATATGCTACCAAGACAGCATCCCCTGATGTAGGGCGAACCTTGTGGCGATTAGATTTATCGCGACCGTCGATGAAGGTGGGACTCAGACTGACTTGAGCTGGAGGAATATCTGGGGGAGGACTCGGAGAGGGCTCGAGTTTGGGACGAAGCGGGGCCATGAGGGGGCTGCCTCGAGGTACGACCTCATCCGGGTCGTATGTGTCGACGACGAAGCCAAATTGTGGTTGTGATGGCTGGTGCTGCTGGTGCTGCGTGGCCGTGGTCATAGTTGTCGCGTCGACGGCGGTCGTTCAACTCGCCATGGCCCCTCACGGGGTGGGAAGCGTGAGGGACAGGAAGGCGAGTTCGCTCGAGATATTTGGTAGGTCGTGATATTTGCGAGTCGGATCTCGCGCCGGAGATGGTGTCGCGGGCGGCGCTCAAGTGCAGGTATCGGACCAGGGCAATTTCGACGGGGCCGATGCTGCAGGATGATGAATCGATCGGTCGGCGGAAGACACAGCCACTGTACGCAATCGAGCGGTTGACGAAGGGAAGGGCGCGACGAGAGGCAGGCGAACTATCCGTGGTGGTTCGCCTTCTGCGAGCGGCCGATGTGTTTGCGATAGAGCGGGTAAAACGAGGCGGTTCAAGGCGATGCCAGAATATCGGAACAGACTCCGCAGGTGCGAATCAAAAATATATAGGCGAGGCGACGGTCGATGAGAGATATTATAAGCGCCGAATCAAAGACGATTGATTTGCGGTGTAATGCGGTGAATTTGAGGCGGAACGCGATAGTGTGTCAGAGGTGTCGACCAGAGAAGAGTATAATTATCATGCTCGTGAATATGCGCACTATCTCGGAAACTGTCCCTTTATTAAACCGCTGCTCATTTCAAGTACGTTTGCGCGACGACTGTGAAGAGGGGAATTCAGAGGGCATCCAACAGTATTCGGAATGGGGTGGAATGGGGACGGGATGGTGAGATGGGGCAGGGCAGATCAAGCGCGAATGTTGAACGAGAAGTACCAGGCGGCAGTAAAATGCTAACGCCAAGACCTGTAGGTGCGAATCCATGGAACAAGGTGAGCGAAGGGGTAGGTACCTACGTGATGTATCGAGGTGAATGGCCTACGACGACCGACCGGAGTGTGGGTGAGATGAGGCGCGTTGACAGGCGGGATCGTGTACGAGGCGAATTTGAGGGGAGACCACAGTAAATACGGGGGAAGTGAGTGTATTTTGCTGTTCCTGGGAGCCCTATCTCTCGCATGCTACTGGATATGGAGTATGCCTCCACTCCCTGACTTGACACCAGATTACAGCAAGCACGGGGTTTGAAGCAGTTAGAGGAAGCACTTGCCACTACTGTCAGTGCAGTACAGTGCCAGAGACTAACTACCTATTACCTACAGCACTTTACGTACTCGACCGCTCTGTGCCTGCGCCGCGGCTTGATGCTAGGATTGGAAAGTGGGAAAAAGGGACTTGGCCGGGGCTGGGGTCCCGGGGAGGTTAGAAGGCTGGGGCGACGACTTGGATGGATGATGGATGGAAGATGGGGATGGGGTAAAGGTGGTAATTCGGCCCTTGGCTATCTGTAACATGTGGTAGGTCGGCTGAGAGCAGGGGGTCCCCGGATGGGGCTCTGCTGTTATTGCGGCCGGGGAGGGAAAGAGGGCCGACAGACAGCGGTACTTCTCTGCGGGCAGTCTCTGTCTGGTTGTCTGAGGTGTCGAGCGTTTAGTCTAGTGCTGGCGACCTGAGGGCGCTAGCTTGGTTATGTACGGCTTGTGCATCATTGGACCTGTCCCTAAAATGACCCTTCTCCGCGTCCAGTCAATCTCTTTTTTTCCTTGACCGACCTCGCAGGCGTCAAGCGACTGATGCGAGTGATCCCATCGGGACTGTCTGTCACCCATCTCGTGGTGTCGCCGACCAAGGTTACACGGAACTCCTTATCCGCCCGGCGACTTCTCTCCAGCAGCGCTGCGCTGTGCTGTGCTGTGTTGTGCTGATAATTCAGGGCAGAAATGACCTCGACCCCCCGAGCGTTGCGTGTTTTTGAATGCAGACAATGGGTCAAGGGAGCCATGAGCAATGGGGAAATGGAGCAATGGGCAATCGAGCGGATGGAGCAATGGATGCATCCGCCGAGGCCTCCCCCCTCTCTTCCCCACCAGGGTCATCGTCTAAGCCTCAACGTCCACTGCCATGTCGACATGTGTGTGCGGGTGTGCGCGCGCGAGAGAGTGTGTGTGATGCGTGCGCGATGCCATGTGGGCTGGGTAGGTAGGTATTCCTGCTTCAGCCGCTTTTTCTGCTCCTCGATTCTCGTCCTCTCGTTTATCTGCTGCTGCTGTTCCTTTTTCCCCGATGATGCGCGCGTCATGGCGGAACCCTTTGCGGCTCACAAGCCTCGGGCCGTACGGAGCGTGCATTCTGTGCACTTTCTTCCACGCGTGACAACCCACACACCACCATCCATCCCATGCCATCCCATCCCATCTGTCGGCGACGGGACAAAAGAGCCGCTTGATAACCACTGCCCATCTTGACTCAAAATTATGTCGCGCACCCAACGCCCTTCGCGGACTGTCCCGTCGAGAGGAACAGCGCACCCGCCAATTGGCCCACCCCCAAGGACCCCAGAGACACGTCTCCACCGTCTGCCCCAGCCGCACGGTGGGTTCTGGACGAGGGGAAGTGGATCGAGTGTGTGTTGTGGGGTATCTGTCGTACTGTTTGTCATACGTCATTCACACTGTACAGCGTTCAGGGACCTGTCGAGTTGCAGACACAGCGAAAGCGCTGGCCCGTCATTGGGCACTCCACAAACCACCCACAGAAGCGGCTCCCCATCCCGAAGTTCCCATCTCTCGCACCCTTGCCATCCCAGCTTGGGTGACCAACCGCCCATTGCCTTGCCGGCCGCGGGAGATTTCAGCTCTTCAGAGGGAATTATCGAAATTATCTGCAATGGTTTCTGCCGCAGTCAGCTTCTTCGCCCATATGTCATGTCTGGGTCGTATCAGGTCCTTGATCAACCGCCCACTTCTTCTCATTTAAACCCCTCTTGAAATGACATCCCACAAGAGATGCCGAATGTGGGCGGCATCAGTTGACATCCTGTGCGGCTATTAGGTTCTTCGTCGGGCACGCGAAATTGCTTTGCCTAGACCTAATTCGAGTGTGCCCCGGCTCTTAAATCAAGCTACCGAAGTCCAACGTCGCGACTGACTCGGTTACCCCAGAGTGGCTGGAACCCATATCGCCTCCAACATGTCAAACGACATTGTCTGGGGATTGATGAGACGTCCAACTCGAGGGACTGTCAGGGAAATGATCGGTCGGCGTTCTGTAGATCAGCTTGCGTCTGCAGACCATCTTCGGGTACGCACATGCAGTTCATTTCATTAGCAATGATGTACCGAACATGGTGGCAGCCGTTAGCTCCAGCCACGGGTGTGCCTGAAGTGACCATCAAGCTCATTCCTCTGAACTTACCCGTCGCTGACAGGCAGGCGCCGAAAATTCACTACGTATTATCGTATCCCAACGCTCGTATACCATCCAACGTTCTCCCGTGATGCCTTCATCTTTTTGCCGTCTACCTCTGAGCATGTCATTCATTCTCAAGAACTCCGTTACAGAGGCTACCTGCGGCTCATTGTACGACATATTCTCCACCATGGCAGCCGACAAATGCCGTCCATTTGTGCGCCGATGGCGGACCTCCACGCCTTGCCCCGCGCTCAGCTCGTCGCCGAGATTGCTTCCTTTTTTCAAGGGCTTGACAACGTCGTCTATCCCTGCGAGACATTGATTGAACCAGCTGCATATTGTAAAACACTGGCAAATCTTCATTCCCGATACGAAAATGGCTCTTCCGGAAACAATGAAGGCCGTCGTCTTTGACGGTCTTTATAAAATCTCGGTGCAAGACCGGCCTGTTCCCAAAGGTAAAAACCACTCGGTTTCACACAGACCCTAGCACAAGTAATTATGCATATCTATATCGACCATTGACTAACTAAATCAACCTAGTCCGTGATGACCGAGATATTATCATCAAAGTACACGCCGCTGGCCTCTGCGGATCGTGAGTGCTCAATGGATTGCCAACTACAAACCCCCTAACCTATACTCATAGCGAGCTTCACATCTATCGAGGCCACCAGCCCTCTGACACTGGATTCATCATGGGACACGAGTTTACTGGTACCGTCGTCCAGGTTGGCCCTGCTGTCAAGACCATTAAGATTGGCGATAAAGTTGTCGCCCCATTCACGGCTTCCTGGTAAGTTGATGCTCTCATGGTATGCTGCCGAGGGGTCCTAATATGGATCTCTAGCGGCAATTGTTTTTACTGCAACAGCGGCTACTCGGCCCGATGTGTCGAGAGCCAGCTGTTTGGCTGTGAAACGCTTGACGGAGGACAAGCTGAGTATGTACGAATCCCAATGGCTGACGGCACTGCCGTGAAGGCTCCGGATACCATTTCGGACCAGGCGCTCCTCCTCATGGCCGATATCTTCCCCACCGGGTTCTACGGGGTCAAGAGCGCCATGGAGCTTTGCCCGTCACAAAATATTCAAGATGCTACCATGGTAGTTATAGGTTGCGGACCCGTTGGGTTGTGTGCTATCCTAGCTGCTACTCATTATAAGCCCCGTCATCTTTTCGCCATCGACAGTGTCGAGAGCCGCTTGGAGCAGGCCCGGAAGCTTGGTGCTGAGCCTCTCAACTTTGAGAGTGACAGGGCTGGGCTGGAGGCTCGAATCAAGGAGGTGACTAATGGACGCGGAGCTGATATGGTTGTTGAGGTTGTCGGTCAATCACCCGCGTTGAGGACAGCGTTCGACATTGTGCGACCCTTCGGCGCCATCAGCAGCATTGGCGTCCACAACAAGGAGGTACGGCTTCGGCTCAGGACGTTGGTCTAACAGTGAACTGATGATGATTTGTGTAGATTCCCTGGACAGGAGACGACGCATATACGTAAGTTGCCTCAATTTCACGGCCCATCTGCAGCCCTTGCTGTGAAGGACTACCAGGCTAACCGTGATGCAGGAAGAACATCCGATTACAGATGGGCCGGTGCCCTGTCCGAAGCGTTTTCCCCGAAGCCCTCAAGCTGCTCGAGCAAAAGCAAGACCAGATCGGGTTTGTGATCCATCGACTGTTGGTATAATCGTTCCCGAGCTAATCGTGATGGTAGCTTCATGTTTGAACATGTCATGCCCCTCTCACAGGCTCCTGAAGGATACACTCTTTTTGAGCAGCGCAAGACCCAAAAGGTGGTCTTCACCCCCTGATAGACGAGAGAGGATGGAAAAGGACGGCCATATCAGTTTTGTCGTGGCTTTACCATGCCCTCATGCATGATGTAGTAGACGACAGTGGAATCGTTGTGAACCGTCGCCAGTACGATCCTCTTCTCGCGAGGACCGCTGTTTTCGATAGAGTCAAAAATTTCTGAAAAGGCCTTGATTGTCCAAGTCTCCTCGGGATGTACCGCCAAAACCCACTCCAACTCTGGTGACTGGTCAACAGCCTCTCCTGTCGCCTTTTCGCGGTCGAGGGCAGCAATCTGGTCGTCAGGGTGAATGTAGAGCCGGCGAGGAGGCATGCCCCTGATCAAAGGCCGGCGACCTGTAGTATCCTGAACCCTGAGAGAAGCCCAATCATGCTGGTGCTGGAGGTTGTATAGAACGGTTGAGGTGACGTTGGCAACCGGGTTACTTGAACGATCCATGCCGGGCTGGGAAATTTTTCATGCAGTGAGCGTGTGCCAAGTGAGCCAAGGAAAGAATCCGCGAGTTGGATGGGCCAAGGTTTGCTGAATACGTGGAAGAGGGGAAGGCCGTAAAGAGGGAAAGAAAGCTATTAGGTCCTATGGTGTGAGAATTTAATAAACGAATGGTGGATGCGAGCGAGGTCCGTTGGTGTCAAAACATAATACGCGTAAAAAAATGTAAGACTGACTGATGCTGATCAAGGGTTTGTAAATTTGACTTTTATTACGGGTCTGAAGGGTACTTGACTCCGGTGGGGAGAGTACTTTGTCGTGACCTGACACGGAATCTCCCAGCGGCAATCTGAGAGCCGAATCTTTACTTTCCAATTAAATCCTGGTCTTGGAGCCGCGTGGTCTACTCGTAAAGTTACTGATCGAATCCTCGCCCTTCATGTCACCCCCGTTTTAAACTTTCCTTGGTGCCCACCGACTTGGCGTTATCAGCGACACCGAGAGTCGTCGCAAAGTACCCGGCCCGCGGACGCAAGTAGTGCGGATTAGACTGCAAGCATCGCCCTTTAAAACTGACCCAGTTCCCCGTTGCTGGGTGCGGAGCGCATCATTTCATCATATCACAGTCTCCATTCCTCTCCTTTGCCTTTTCTACTGCATCTCCCGCTGTCGCCTTTGCTTTCTTCACATCGTCATCATTCATCGTTTCGCATACGCTATTACACTGCCCAGCCTTGGCTCGGTGGCCAAGGTGAAAAGAGAGCACCGCCACAATGGCGCCCCCGAGACGGCTGTCCAATAACGGGACCGAAACCGAAACCGAGCCCTTTCCAACCATCGACGAGACGTCGCCACGCTCAGACAACACAGGTCCTCCATCGCCTGTAGAGAATCGACCAGCTGCCTCTTCATCCTTAAGCGGACGCCTTCGCCGCGTCTCTGAGAGCTTCGAAGTATCTTGCCCTCCTGAGGGTTTCATGGCCGCGACGGGAACCATCGCATCTTCAATCTTCACTCGTCAGGCCGCGCCACGCAGAACCTCGGAGGCTTCCATACCAATGCAATCGGGTCCCGCCGCCGGTGGTCCATCGAGACAAAGCACATTTCCCGTCGTCAACGAAGAGGCGACCTCTGATGAAAAGGCTAGCACCAGTGCTGCATCCACCAAGAAGGATGGGGAGCCCGACGCTACTGCGCCGTTCCCCAACGGCTACCATTTCCCTCCCAAGCACACATTCGCTCAGTCGACGAAGACCGGGCTGATCGCCTTTTGGAATTACTTCCTTACACCTCTTGGCTTTTGCGTAACCATCTATGGTTTGAACGTTGTGGCTTGGGGAGGCATGCTCTTCCTACTCCTTTGGTATGTGTATCATCATCTTCATCAAGAACAAGCGTTAATCAATTACAGCAACGCATCCCCTGCCATGTGCCACCCAACTTGCAACGACATCAACTCACCTCGACGAAAATGGATTGAATGGGATTCGCAGATCCTCAACGCCCTTTTCTGCGTTACTGGTTTTGGCCTCGCTCCCTGGCGATTTCGCGATCTCTACTTCCTCCTTCAATACCGAGTAAAGAACGATACGGTTGCGCTCCGCCGTCTGGGTGGTATTCACCGAGGATGGTTCCGACTGCCAGGCTCTGAGGATGTTGATGTTAGCATCGGACCGAAGAATGTCTCCAGCTTGCCCGAATTATGTTCATCCATCTCTGTCCCGTTCCCTGAGGATAAGATACCAGACGCTCCCCTCACCGGTCGACGAGCCCCAGCTACGCCTATTTGGAAGATGGATGCTGTCGTCTGGCTGATGGTTTGGAATACCTTTCTCCAGTGTGTCTTGGCCGGCTTCATGTGGGGCCTGAACCGATATGACCGTCCCAGTTGGTCCACTGGTCTTTTCGTGGCACTCGCATGCATCGTCGCCGCTATTGGAGGAATCATGATGTTTATTGAAGGAAAGAAGGTCAAGGGCATCGAAGGAATCCCCATCAGTGAGAAAGACCTACAGCAACTGCAGGAGGACCGCGAAAGGGGCGTTTTTCACTACAACAACATCAAGGACAAGGACTTGGCGGAGAAGGAAAAGAAGAAGGCCAAAAATTGAATGTCTTTTGGAAAAAGCGTGTCCGAAATGGCGTAGGGCGCACATTGTCATATTCTTTGGGTAGGTAGTTGTCGCTTCAGATCTTTTACGCAAGCATCTACATAGTATTGTTTTATTGGTTGAACATTAGGGGTTTGGGCTAGGTAGCTCGACATGTCAATAGTAGACATGCATGTGTCGTGCACCAAATAGATCAGAAAATGAACAAGGAAGATCCAGTCCGTTGCATGTCGTTGCACTCGTGTATGTTGTGATGCCCTTCTATTAGATAATGGATCACTAGCTGAAGCCATGAGTGGCCATCTTGTCCTCGACAGCCAGTCAGTAGATTCAAAATAGTGCCGCTGAGCATGCTCATCATTAAATCTGAACGTTCATTACATTAATCAAGGCAGCTATCATGGCATCCTTTCACGTTGAACAAGGAGCATCAGTTGAGTGGTCTCTCTCCTATCACCGTCTTTCGGCCCCCACCGACGTCCGATACGCTGGCCCCGCCTCACGGAGCTACGTGCCTGCCACCTCCGGCCTCATGACGCGCTCCATGTTACCCGCTGCACCCACCACCGTTCACCTCTATTTAACCTTTGACCTGCCTTGGTCAGTCATCGCCAGCTCTAGCCGCAAACGTGCCCCCGAAAGGCTTCGCCCAAAACTCTTCACCCCCCCGCGATCATCTTGGAACCCATCTTCAGTGTCTCCACGCTACCCGCCCGTCACTCGAAACCGACATCGCTCTTCCCGACCGCAGGCCCCCCCCGCATCATGGGCCTGGCTTACAACACCTATCTCAACAGCGCCAAAATCTATGGCTGCAAGACGTGCAAGGCGCACCTCGCCAACCACGAAGATATCATAAGTCGAGTATGCACTGGTCCTCCTTTCACCAGCACACCGCCGGGCTTCTTCCCTCGGAGCCAGGATTTGTTAACACGAGGGCAGAACTTCCGTGGTCAGCATGGTAAAGCGTATCTCTTCCACAGCGTCGTCAACATCGACACGGGCGCCCCCAACGAGCGCAACATGACGACCGGCCGACACGTCGTTCGCGATATTACATGCCGGCAGTGTAAGGAGACTGTCGGGTGGAAGTATGACAAGGCCTACGAGCCCTCCGAAAAGTACAAAGAGGGCAAGTTCATCCTCGAGGCTGAGCTGCTTTGCAATGTCACTTGATGGATCCTCCGTAAGCGAGGGGTTTCGCTGGCGTGATTGTGGACTCAGGTTTGCTATTGTGGCGTCGTCTCTGGGTCCTATCGGTGTTTGGGTCTCTTTTGGATGGAATAGCATTGCTCTTTCACTTGTATGGCGAACGGGGTTTGTACGTTTATTTCAGTGGTTTGATTCAAGCAGATTATCCCGGGTGGTTACGTTGAGCTACTCCAATTTACACCAATATTCAACTCCCGATGCGCCGATCCAAACATGCAAATGCCGTATCCAGGAAGCCGATCCGATGTTGCCGGTCTATCATACCAATCTATCATGGCGAGCATGACTTTAGCGGTGCTCGATCGGCTCCTCAGGAAGAAGCTCTTCGATCTCCTCCTCCACCCTCAAGCATTCAAGAGGGGGCTGGACGATGCCGTTGAACAAAAAGGTGAAGTAAACAAGGAGAGCGAATCCAACAATCTGGAGCCACTTGAACGTCTCCCATCCCAAGCCAAGCGAGACGATCCAAATGAATAGGGTCCTGCAAGTGTCGATAGTCGACCTAGAGGTGGCACTGACGCTCCGGGTGACCGAGAGACCAAAAAAGTTGAAGCCACTGCATTCAATTAGTTAAACAAGTATGTGAATGTCAAAAAGTAGGCCGCTTACCCAATGCTAATCATGATGAGAATGCTCGAGAGCAAGATCTTCTTGTTCCCAATCATCTGGTGCCAGCCCTCGACCATGTCAAAGTAGCCGTACTTGCCGGCGGGGGTGGAGCCGATGGCCGCGTGCAGGACGATCATGGCCAGGACTGTCACAGTGAAGCCGAAAATGCCCTCCCAGCCAACGACCCTGATCGGTTCAATGGGGGAGTTCTCCAGGATCCATTCCTCGAGTACGAACTGGGTCGCTGTAAAAATCTGGGCGCCGGCAATGAGCAAAACGCCAATGACAGCCCTGGCTGCATCAGAAAGGCCGCCGTCTGTGGCCGAGTCCTCATTAGGACCGTCCATGGACTGCTCCGGCTTTTCATCTGGCCAAAGAGCACCAGCAAGTCCAACAACTGCCACTCCCAGGACGACACCGACCAGAGAGAGCCACTGGAAGAGGCGGAGGTGGCGCTTGAGGAAGACCACGCTGAAGAGTCCGACAAACAGGACCAAGGCGCCTCGGGTCATTTGATAGATAGAGGCAGCAACCATGAGAAGACCCGCGTTCATCAGAGTGGTTCCGCAGATATCGCAAATCGCGGGCAGGGCAAGCAGCAGGATCCGATGGCCCTTGAGGATAGACTGGCCGTTATTAAGCAGCTTTGTTCTATCATTGCTCTCGATATCGGCAGCGGGATCGTCATTTTCATTCGTGTCGACTGCCTGGTAGCCCCGTTCTGTTGGTGATGAGGTGCCGGTGAACCGGCGCCAAAGAGCCATGAGGCCGACGACGAGCCAACAGCCCATCTCACCAATGAACATCTGCGCCGTCTGCAGAACGGGCTGGTTGAAGAAGGCGCGCTTTCTCGGATTGTCATCGGGATCACAGTTACGGACACATTGGTTATCCTATCCAAAATCAGCCAAGCTGTGGTGAATGGGAGCTCTTCGCGTGCGGCGAGGCCGGATGCCCATGTCGTCATACCTGATACTTGGTCAACAGGGTGTTGCAAACACCCGTCAGTAGCATCATGGCTACGAGAAATGGGATAAGGCTTCTGGACGCCATGATGAAGGGGCGGCCGGCAAAGGGCGGCCAAGATTCTGTGGTTGATTCTTGTCAAGAGATGATGGGAGATTGACGATGGATGGATGAATGGGAGAGGTAGGTAGCACGGATCGACCACTGGTGGAACAAAGACAAAGACGGGGGAGCTGATAAGCTCTGGGAGCGCAGGTACGTACTGACTGCACTGCCTGAGGTCCCATGAGAGACTGCCTGCTGCAGGTGGTCCAGGCTCCCGAGGCGCGGCCGTGTTAGTCTGGCCCCCGAATGCGGAGGTCTCGCCCCGTTAATTGCATGCCCTCGCAACTGAATGCACGCCCACACCTCGAGGTACTTCCCACTCA
This sequence comes from Ascodesmis sphaerospora, assembly GCA_027569015.1. Lineage (NCBI taxonomy): Eukaryota > Fungi > Ascomycota > Pezizomycetes > Pezizales > Ascodesmidaceae > Ascodesmis > Ascodesmis sphaerospora. The sequence goes on from JAPPUR010000005.1 coordinate 717,221, forward strand.
GTGCTCATTCTGGAGCGCCAATGTACATTGATGCGGGCAACAGAGGGGCCACTGAGCGGGTCTCCCAGCCACCTCTCAACTCACAGGTGACCTTTGGGAACTCCCAGGCATGTTATTGACCAGCTGAGCATTCTACGTCAGCCCCTTGCTTACTCCAAATACAAGCATTCCCCGAGCTGACTGCCCGTGCTGCCGTTGAGTTCACTGCATTCAGCCGAGTCGCTGAGCTTTGCCGCATGCCACATGCCGCGCCCGACCTGTGGCTGCTTGACGGTGGACCTATGCTTGGATGTGCTTAGCGCCGACGAGATGGTCAAGTGACCAATGTTTCTGAGTCAAGGCAGGACAGAGTTGGAGATTGGGTCATCTGCCGACTCATTGGTCACAAGTGCCGACTATCGTGAGTGAGAGCTCCAACGATAGAGGCAACACATTCATCGTCTCGGGTATCAATGCGCGTCCTCATCCTCTCGTTTGAAACGCGAACCACGCAATGACGTACCAAGATGCAACCGAACGACACCTCAGATTCCAATAGTGTTGTGAGGAATTAAGCCCAGCCTCCGTTGTACCGGTGCGCAACTGGTGCAACGTGGACAAGCTCTGCACTTTCAACGCCGAAGCTTCACTGACAATACTTCCTCGGACCATGAGTGATACGAATTTAAGAAATCATTCCACGTTGGGAGTGCCCATTATAGCCTGATAGCTGGCCCGCAAAAGAGCGTATATACAGCTCGATCTAAAAGTATAAGTACATGAGAATTGATCTGATAATTGATCCTTGCTTAGCAAGACGTCCCAGATGGACAAGAAGATCTCAAGCACGTGAAAGTGCCAGAGCTGAGAAATGAGAGCTTCAATGAGCTCGATAGTTTGGGAGACCGATCGTCGAGGAACTTCAACTGATTGGCAGACACATCAAACTCCCCAACACCGTTCGCCTGCTCATTCATTTACCACGTAAACGCTTCCTCGATAAAGTCGATGCTGGATCGGTCCTGGCGGTTCCGCACGGCAAGGCGGACCTCGTCGCTCAGAGCACCGGGACCACAAACGGTGACAACCATGGCACCAACTTGATGCTCCTGCTCCATAGCCAGCAGCGTGTTGATGTTTGGTCGTCCCGGGAACATCTGCACAGTCGATGAAGGGCTGTGAATTTCCTTGGTAGATCGTGGCTGGCTGACGAAGAGCATGATTCGGAGGATATCCCTTCTCTTTTCCATGCCCAGAATCTCAGTCATCCAGGGGCGGATCCACTCGAGGTGCTCAGGGCTCTGGATGGTCCAGACGAGCAAGATTCTTCGAGTCGCCACAGTGCCTTCGTTGTATCCATTGACGAGGTGCTTGATGTAGGGAACAGGGTGGGTGACGCCCACTCCACCGGCGAACAGAACCACGGTACCGTAAGAGTCGAACGAGTGGTGGCCTCCGTAGGGGCCTTCAGCGAAGCAGGTAGTCTCCAATCTTCCACCGGGGGCGACGAGAGCCTTCTGGTACAGAGTGTTGGTCATTCCGGTCCTGGCACGGATGATGAAGGAGACTCGCTGCTGCTGCATGGCCAGCAGATCCTGGTTCGTGCTCGCCAGCCTCTCATTCTTAGGGTCATCAACACCGTCATACCAGGCAACAGAGAAAGGGTGAGACTGCCACAAGCTGATCGATGGGATGTAGAGGTAGGCGTGTTGTCCAGGCTTGGCATTCCAGGGGCGGGCGAGAGTCGTGGTCAAGCGAACAGCGTTTCCAGGGAGTGCTTCGATAACGGTCCTAGAGCGTGAGCCACCAACGTGAGAGCGAATGATACGCAACAGACGCCAGGTTCGGTCGAAACTCCAAAGAGCAATGGCGGCATAGAGGTAGCAGAGCCACTTGAAGAGAGAATCCTTGGCCACAAGGTGGTAGTACAGGCCAACAACGGCGGTGACAGCGACGAGAATGTGGAGAAGCTTGAAGGTCTCATAGAAGGCGTGTCGAAGAGGGCTGGAGGCCTGGATACCGAGGAAAACAAAGGCGCAGGTGGCCTGATAGGAGTAAGTAACTTGACCAAGCTGGCTACAAACTGACATATAGTCAGTTCTCACTCGAGGTGGGGCCAACTCACGATGAATCCTGGAAGGATAAAGGCTCCTGAAGGAACGGTGAACGTCCAGCCAGATCCGGCATAGTAGGCAAGAGTGTGTGCAATGGCCTCAAGAATGACAATACGGCCGAACCAGCGGTGAATCAAGTTGTAGGTGTCAAACGAGATGTTCAAGAGCGGGATGAGAGGGTTGTTTCGTCCAGCTAGCAGGAAAAGGGGGACCTGATATTCAGTCAGCCACAGACTCCGGGCTGCCACACAAGCCAAGATCAATGATGCACTGATCTAGATGCTTCATTGACCTGACAGGAGGACCATACCATGTTGACAGTGGAGAGAACACCAGTTCGGTTGCGGACAACATTGGCAACCGCCGACATTTCACCATCGAAAGGGATATCGACGACACACCAGGCGACATTGGAGGCGAAGTAGGCGATGAGGAAGAGAAGCTGGAAACGAGAAGGCAGAGTACCGACGTTGATAGCGCGGCTGAGTTGGATCTCGCGGTTGTGTCTCTTGCTAAAGACGGGAGCGTAGAGCAGGTGGCGCTTGAGAGCGGAAATGTTGGGTGAAGGAATGGCGAAGTAGCGCTGCTTATCGTTGTGCAGGCAGGAAACATGTCGGGTGAGCTTGATGATGCGTTCGCAGACCTTCCAGATGATGACGGCGACCGAGACTGCACCGCAAACGATCATGAGATAGTTGGTGAGCTTCTCGTTGACGGCCTCGGCGGCATCCTTGGCGGCCTGCTGTTCGGGGGTGAGCTTGTAAGCTGCCCGGGGCAGCAAAGAGTTTCCGGCACTCATTGCGGCGATAGGAGAGAAACGAAACGAAAGGAGAGGACGAAGTAAAACAACAAGGAGAAGAAACGAGGTGTAGAGAGAAATGGAAACCTCCCCGGGAGGAATGAAACGACGACGGCGGGCGAGGGGAGGAAAGAAGAGAAGAGAAGGAGAGAATTCACGGCGGGAAAAGGAGCGTAAATAGGAACTGAATGGATGGAAGCCAGCTCCGAAACAAACAATCCTGAGCCGTCTCTGGGAATGAACAGACGACAGAGAGAGATGCGGAGGTTTGCCGTGTGAGCAAGGGTCAAGAATTAAAAGCACGGGCAGGCATGGGTATGGGTATGGTATTGAAGAAAAAAATATGGACCGTAAATAAATTCCCCAGCAATCATGGCCCAAGCAGATCATGCCTGCCCTCATGTTGCATACCTCCAGCTGCGAGGACGCGTACTGGCAGTGTCAGAGAGCCGCCTGCCTCGCAGTGACAGCCCCCTTGCTTTTCTCTCTCTTGTCTCTTGTGCTGGTTTCTCAGCCTGCCCTCGTCCCATCACACACACACACGCAGGCACACGCAACCGGTAGCGCGGGACCCAGTTCCAGCTGGGGCCACTAACTAGGCCGGGCTCAGGGGTGGTTTCAAGATGCCCATCGAGAAAAAAAATCAAGATTGCTTCTACCGAGTCGGCTATTGGTCTGCCCAACCTCTGCCAGCTCTGCCTCTCGCAGCTAGCCAGCGTCTACAGAAGCAGGGAGGGATGGGCGCCGCCTCCGAGTGGCGGACGGACCTCCGAAAGTGGCGGGGCGGGACGGGGTTCTGAAACAAGGGCATTCCCCGGCACCTGGGCGTTTGTGGCGCGTCCCTGGGCATGATGTTAAAACGCACCTCAATCTAAGTTGCTTCTGAGGTGGCCGAGGCCAACGGAAAAATTATCTCGAACGCGGTGCATACAGGTGTGGCCTGTGCGACAACTCGAGATGCATACGCGTGCCGTGTGTGAGCCCTCTCCGATAGGTACTAAAACGAGCAACATGGGCCAATTGCAGATCCCGTCTCAGAGAATTGCTTCGCGAGCTTCACGGGGAACAGGAACGGCGGTTTCAAGTGGCTCCAGCCCCACAATGACAGATGCTGTCGTAACCAAGAATCTGGCCCCTGAGGCGAGGGGAACGCTGTCCAGTCAAGGCCTGAGACGGACACTGAGACGTGCACTGATTCGAGACGGCCAGACGAGCCTCAATTCAAACTTTGTTTTGATTGTAATTGCCTTATCAAGCCACTCAGATCATCCCAAGCTCGTCGTCGTCGTCGTCGTCGTCGTCGTCCCAGTCAAGCCCGGCCGGCAGATGCATGTCTTCATCTTGCTTCTCCCGTCTGCCCCTACCGAGCTTTTCGGACCCGGCCCCTTGACGGGCCCGTGTGCTGCCCGCGCGCTTGATCCTCTTCATCACCTTTACGGTTGTTGTGCCTCCGCTTCTGCTGTTTCTGTTCCCACCGTTCGTGCTTCCTCTGGGATCCCCAGTATAGATCCCAATCCCCCGTGCTGGTAACCGGGCCTTGACCCCGTTACAGCCCTCCATCTGTGCGCAACCGCCAAGCTCATCCTCACTATCTTCCATGTCCATATCCATGACCGTGGTCGCGCTCGTATCATGCTCCTCCTCGTCTTCGGTGATGCCCGCCTTGTCGTCATCGTCATCATCCTCGTCGCTCCCCACCGAGCTGCTTCTGTCGCATCTGGTACTGCTACTCTGGACGGGCCCGTTCCATCTAGGGCCGTTGACCCGATCTCGTTCATCTTGGTGTAGATCTGTGCTCCTTTGGCCCCTCGCTTCCCGTTTATTCTGATGTTGTCTCGGCTCGCCTCCTATCTTTGGCTCAGGGCTCGGGAGCACCCACTCGCCAATGCCCTCTTCCCATCGCCAGCCTGAAAACATGGTGGTCGTCTCCAGAGTGCCCTTGCCCGCCGCGGGAAGGCTCTCAGCAAAAGCAACATCTCGGAGGTCCTTTGTTTTCTGCGCCAAAACAAAGGCCCCGTCCGATCTCAAACCGTCGTGAAACCAATCGGGAAGCCCAAGACCATCAAAAGTTGCACATATCTCCGATAAGACATCGTGACACGCTAGTCCACATGCTCGTCCCCGATATTGTGCAACGAAGCAGGCCATCAAGAGTGTTTGTCGGTATTGCCATCGGGACGGCGTTCCGTTTCCAACCGTCAACAATCTGGCGCACTCCTGACTCGCCTGTTGTTTCGCTGTCAGATCGATGACATCGCTGTCGATCATAGCCGTTGCAATGAATCGTGCTAGAACGAGGGTGAAGAGACCGTTGCTTCGAAACGCTCCACGACGTTTCTGTTGCTGGGCCACGCAACACTCAAGCACGTGTAACATCCGTCGAGCACCTTGTCTCCTCCACGGTCCTGGGGTGTCGCACCTCTCGGTACCTAGCGTCCACGCTGCCGCTGTCAGTGCAGCAAGGACGCTCACCAAGGTCTGCTCTTCTGGATTTTTCTCTGTCCCTGTTTTTTTGCCTTCGTGCGATGCTAGTTGGTCGATGGCCGTACAGATAAAGTCGATGGCTGAGGGTGCTGGGCTGCTGCTATTCAAAACCTCGATGCCTCGAGTCCAGACAACTTGAAATGCCCTTGATGTCAGCCAACTCAGCGATAGCTTTTTAGTGTGGACAAGACTTGAGAGGCACTCAAAAGATGCACCGAACGAGCGTTGGCTATGCAGGCTCTTGACTATGACACCCAGTGGCTGAACTGTGTTGCTTTCCACAAGGGTGCTTGATGAGCTGCGAGGTGCCGCCAGGGGGCAATCAAGGCTTGATACGAGCCGGGCCGCCTCCTCGCTGGACTCGAGACTGATGCAAAGCTCCGCTAGCAGTCGTACAAAGGGAGGCTCAAATAATCCCTCTGATACAGCTCCGGCCAGGAGAGACAAGGCATGTGCCCGGACGACCAGTTTCAACGGCTTCCAGCCGAGACCTGTCGCACCAAAGCCCTCAAGTTGTCCGTAAAGTTCCGTCGATGCCTTGGATGAATCCCATTTGAACCTGGTGCCTTCTTCCTCTGCGATCTGCTCGTCCCAGGCCTCTATGACGGCCAAAGCAGCCGGAACCTTCCGGAGACACATGCCCAGGAGCGATTTGGGGTGAGTAATCCGCGATAGCGGCTCGGTCGATCGAAGTAAAGTGTTCATCCATCCAAAAATGGCCTCGTAGATTCGAAATTGGCTCTCAGGGACGATTCGGCGAATGGATTGCAGGTCGGCAACAAGAGATGACGAAGATGGGTTCGTTGATTCGGACTTGGTAGGCAATGGCTGAGATGTTGTTGACTGTTCGCGAAACTTCCGTAGCAAGGGCGTAGGGAAGTCAACCCGTCCCTCCCCTGGCGATGAGCGGTCGATCTTCATCGCACCGAGAGTGCGGACGGAACGAGGAGGCGTAGATAGTTCTGTTGCTGCGGGCTTTGTCTTTGCAGGAGCAGAGCGGCGTCTCCCATATGTGTAGCGGACTCGTTTTCGATCTCTCGTAGCGTCGTCATCAGTGTTGGGTCGTTTCGATCGAGTGTTTATTGTTCGTTGTTGGGCTTCATTGACAAGCTTTCGTAGGGCTACCAGGCGGCACTGAAGTTGGCGTAAGAGCCGCTGACATCGTGCTGCAGTCCAAGGTTGAGACTTGTCCCCTCTTGAGCCTCCAGCCATGATGCGATGGGCTGACGGCGAGGGGACAGCAAGGACTGGCTCATCCATTCTGATACGGATGTCAATATCCTAAAGAACAGAAACTTGTATGTAATAGCAAAGGATTGATGTTTGAGAGGAGGAAAAGGGTCTATAATAAGATAAAAAGCAGTTGATGATAAACCCTGGACGGATGATGAGTGCTATCATGAGTTGTTATGGGTGGGATAAAGAACTGTGGTCATGGCCAGTATCCATGTTTACTTTCTTCCGTTCCTGGCCTAGCGCTGCCGAGAAGCATCTGGGGATCCAGCCGCCGGCCTCGGTGGATGCGCCGGCGCGGGCCCTACCCAGGAATACCCGGACTGTACCTTGGATACCCGCAGCATCGCTAAGAAAAAAGAGGTATTTTTTCTGTCGTGTGCCCAATGTCCGGGTACTCCCAGAGTCCGGACTGTAATGCCGGGGCATTGCCGCCGCACCACAACTCCAATAGCCGTCAATTTTTTTTCCTCCTCCCCTTCGTCCCGTCACTCCATCCATCTTTTTACTTGCATCGACGAACAACGTCGTTTCAATTGTTTCCCTCTTCTGCCAGTGCATATCCCATGCCTGGTTTCCCCCCTCCTTCACCTCGTTCCATCTCTCCCTTGTCCGTTTAATTTCTCCTACCCCTCCATTTTCAACATGGCTTCAGACCCTACTCCTCCCGCTCCCGCGCACGGTACGTATTTGATGCACAAACTAGACCGCCCTTGTCAATGCCTGTCAAGTCCAGGGTCTTGTTAAGTCCTGGGCTTGCTAATTGAACATGGTCTCGGCTCTACTATTGCTTTGCCCATTGTCATTGCTGCTTTTGCTGTGAGCGGGGAGCTAATTCGTCTTGTAGTGGATGCGTCCGAGGAGCCCGAGAACACCATGGCGGCCGAAGCTCCAGACGTCGATGCCGGCGCTGAAGGTACCTTGCACTGTGCCTCTCAATGACGATTAGAACGGCATGCCTAATACTTCTACAGCTTTATTAACTCTCACCATCATCCTGCCCGACGCCAAGGCCAGCAAGATGCAGATCATGGTCCGTCATTCGGCTTAGCTGGACCCCTCCACGACCCCTCGCTCACCAAGATATTCAGGTGTCGTCTCAAGAACAGGTTCATGAGGTCCGCCAGTCCATCATCGACCTTCCGTCCGCCTTCCAGTACACATGCTTCCACCTCGAGTTTAACGGCGAGAAGATCAACGACTTCATTCCCCTCGCCGAGATTCCTGACCTGGGCGCAACTCCCGAGTTCCACCTCGTTCAGGACCCATACACCGAGAAAGAGGCTCGCATCCACCTTGTGCGCATTCGAGAGCTCATTGGTGCCGCCGGTGACCGATCAGACACAACCCAAGGCCTGCTCCCCGGTCTGTCCCTCTTCGAGACCGTCGCCAGCGAAGCCCAGGGCAGCACTGAAGAGTCTACTGAGGAGCTGCCCATCAAGGACTACGACTTCCAAGCCGTGCCCTCACTTACCAGCTTGGTTCCCCAGCCCACCGAGCCGGCTCCCAAGACGGTGAAACAGATTGCTCTGTCGGCCTGGAACCCCCCTCCTCCTCACCTGCGACAACGAGGACACCTGCTCTACCTTGTCGTCACCACTACCGAGGGTGAGCAATATCAGATCACCTCCCACGTCTCCGGCTTCTTCGTCAACAAGTCTTCCAACGCCAAGTTTGACCCCTTCCCTCGGCCAGCACCCAAGGGCCAGTCCGCTCACTCGCTGCTGAGCTTGATCGAGCTTATCTCACCTTCTTTCACCAACACCTTTACCCAGCTCCAGGAGTACAACAACCAGCGAGACCCTCTTGCAACCTTCCAGATTACCAACGCCATCCCGGCAGCTCCTTGGGTGGTGCCTTCACCTAGCTCATCTCTGTGCACACATCTCCCCGATCCTACGCGATCTCAAGAGACCTATCTGCTTGCTGGCGTCGAGAACACCGACACTCTTCGCGATTGGAACGAGGAATTCCAGTCGGCCAAGGAGCTTCCTCGTGAGACTGTGCAGGACAGAGTCTTCCGTGAGCGCCTTATCTCGAAGCTTTTCGCTGACTACAATGATGCTGCCACCCGTGGTGCCGTCATGGTTGCCCGTGGCGAGATTGCCCCCCTGAACCCTACAGAGTGCAAGGACGCCCAGATCTTTGTCTACAACAACATTTTCTTCTCCTTTGGCGCTGATGGTGTAGGTACTTTCACTTCCGAGGGAGGCGATGAGGCTGCTCGAGTCGCCACCGGCAAGGATGTTGCTGGCGTCAAGCTTGTCAACCAGCTCGACATTGAGGGACTCTTCACTCCCGCCACCGTGGTTGTCGACTACGTCGGAAAGCGAATTGTCGGACAGAGCATTGTGCCCGGAATCTTCAAGCAGCGCGAGCCCGGTGAGAACCAGATCGATTATGGTGCGGTGGACGGAAAGGATATTGTCGCTGCTGACGAGCGATTCGCCCCTGGCTTTGCCCAGCTTTCCAAGGCGCTCAAGGTTAAGAAGCACCCTGTTTGGGACAAGGAGGGCAAGCGATTTGACCTGGAGGCTAGCGTGGAGACCAAGGGTTTGCTGGGCACCGATGGCCGCAAGTATGTGCTGGACCTCTACCGCATCAGCCCTCTCGATATTGCTTGGCTTGACGAGGATGGTCTCCCTGAGGATGGCGACAACTACCCTCACCGTATGACTGTCCTGCGACCTGAGCTTGTCGACTCTTTTGGACGATACAAGATGAAGCAGTGGGTGGATAAGGAACTTGCTCGCAGGGCCGAGGAGAAGAAGCAAACCGAAGAAGCCAAGGAGGGTAAGGAAGAGAAGGAAGAGAAGGAAGAAAAGGAGGATAAGGAAGAGAAGGAAGGCGAGGACGAGGCTTCCAAGGCTGAGAAGAACCTGCCTGACCTGTCCGATTTCAAGTTCTCGCTCAACCCCGACGCTTTCAGCGGCCAAGTGCCCCAGACCGAGGAGGAGAAGGCCGAATTTGCCGCCGATGAGGCGGAGGTCAGGGCAGCCGGCGCCTATCTGCGTGAGCAGGTCATCCCCGAGTTGCTCCGTGAGCTCTCCGACTCCGATATCAGCTTCCCCATGGATGGCCAGTCTCTGAGCCGACTCCTGCACAAGCGTGGTATCAACGTGAGGTATCTGGGCAAGGTGGCCGAGCTCGCTAACGACGGCCGGCTGCGCTGCCTGCGCGAGATTTGCGTCCAGGACATGGTTGCTCGTGCTTTCAAGCACCTGTCTGCCGTGTACCTCCGCCATCTGCCTGTGCCTATCGTCCCTGCTTGCACTGCGCACCTCCTCAACTGTCTTCTTGGCCACAAGTTCAACTCCAAGCCTGTCGCTGAGATCGACCCTTCTCTGCGAACTCTCTACGCTGATGCTGATCTCTCTTTCGAGAAGGTCACTCCTGAGAGCCTTCGGGAAGACATTGAGGAGCAGATTCTCAAGCGATTCAGATATGAGCTCGATGAGGACTGGCACAACCAGTTCCGCCCTGTTCAGCTCCTCCGTGAGGTGTGCCTGAAGATCGGTATTCAGGTTCAGGCCAAGGACTACGCTTTCAGCCCTGAGGCGGCGGCTGCCACCCCTGCCCCCGCTCCCAAGGCTCCTCAGCCTGCCGCCAACGGCCAGACCAACGGCGAGTCCAGCAAGAAGAAGAAGAAGAACAAGGCCCGTGACGCTTCTCCTCCCGAGGCTGCTGCTTCCGCCAACGTCCACACCTTCAGCGTTGACGACGTTGTTGACCTGGTCCCCCTGATCAAGGACTCTTGCCCTCGCAGCGCCCTCGCTGAGGAGGCTCTCGAGGCCGGTCGTATCTCCATCCTCCAGAACCAGAAGAAGCTTGGCCAGGAGCTCCTGTTGGAGTCTCTGTCCCTGCATGAGCAGATCTATGGAATTCTGCACCCCGAGGTGGCTCGCGTCTACAACAGTCTGTCCATGCTGTATTACCAACTTGACGACAAGGAGGCTGCTGTCGAGCTTGCCCGCAAGGCCATCATCGTCGCCGAGCGAACTGTCGGTGTTGACTCGGCTGAGACCCTTCTCAACTACCTCAACCTGAGCCTGTTCCTTCACCAGGTTGGCGACAGCAAGGGTGCTCTGGTGTACTCCAAGCATGCCCTGAAGATGTGGAAGGTCATCTATGGCCCTGGCCACCCCGACTCCATCACCACCATCAACAACGCCGCTGTGATGCTGCAGCATCTCAAGGCTTACCACGAGTCCAGGCTCTGGTTCGAGGAGTCCCTCCGAGTGTGCGAGTCTGTCTTTGGCAAGCAGTCAGTCAACTCCGCCACTCTGCTCTTCCAGCTAGCACAGGCTCTTGCACTTGACCGTGACTCTAAGGGAGCTGTCAGCCGCATGCGCGAGTCCTACAATGTCTTCCTTGCCGAGCTCGGACCCGAGGACAAGAACACCAAGGAGGCCGAGAGCTGGCTGGAGCAGCTCACCCAGAACGCCGTCTCCATCGCCAAGCACGCCAAGGATGTTGCTGCTCGCCGACTCCGATCCGGAATCCGATTCAACGCTACCGCCTCTCAGGCGCAGGCGCAGAACGCCGTGGCTCCCGGACGCCCTGGCCCGGGTGCGCAGGTCGACTCCCGCAGCATTGATGAGCTCATCAAGTTCATCGAGGGTGGCGAGCAGGGAGCTAAGAGCTCCAAGAAGCGACCTAGCCGTGGAAACCCTAAGAGGCGAGGCCAGGCTGGTGCCCGATAAAAGGTCACGCACGACTGTTTACGAAGATCTCTATGATGCTCCATGTGGCTGAGATATTGGCTCGCCGCTATGTACAAGTAGATGGGCGGGAAAGTAAAAACAAAAAAGGCATTCTGTATATTGTGGTAGGTAGTTGGCTGGTATGGATACGGAAAATGGACCTTTGAGGTGGGCATGGGATGGCGGATGGACGGCGGCGTGGTCAAACATACTTGCATCTCGAGGCGCGGTTCCAACTTATGTATATATGACACAAAAAAAAAAGGCTCTAGGCCACTGGGCGAGGACGATCTTCACTCTTACACATGGCGATATTCAACTCTGGGCGTGGTTTGCCCGTTCTTTTTTGCATACCATCTTCCACTACGAACTCTTGAGTGAACCCATATTGGCAGCGTCCATGCATTGTGAGCAATACGCCAGTCAACCTAACTCAAATCCCTGACCCAGCATGTATTCATCAGTGCATTCCATTCGTCTCCGTGACACATTCTCAGTACGCCAGTAATCAGGGACCACCTCGCAGTGAGCCAGGCAGCTCAAAATGTACATGGTTCAAAGACCAGCTCCGACCCCTTCCCGTTATACAAAAAACCCAACAAGAACCAATTATGAACACCCTACATACGCCCTTCCAGAATGGATGCGCCTCTCCCGACGGGTGCGTGGTAAGAACCAATACTCTGAAAGCCCCTAGAAACATCATGTTAGCTTGTGATCAGAGGGACGATTAAGCACGTCAAAACGTACTTGCTAAGATCAAACCCTCCTTCCTCCTCAACTTCAGCTGGTTCAGTGACCGGGTGTGGGCTAGACCGTTGGCGACGTGATGGACTACTTGGAGGAGATTTGTTTCCACGGGGAGGACTACTGCTCTGTGGTGGCAGATCACCACCAGCCTTTGTGGGACTTATGTCATAACCGCCAAGTGGTTTTAGAGGAGTGCTGCCAATGTCTGCGTACTTCCAGAAAGGTGCTGGTGAACTTGTCGGCATGTGTTGACTGGGTCGCTGTGCTGTACTTGGAGGTGCGAGTTTGGGATGGACTCTTGGTGGTGCGGGTGTGACGAAGGATCCCCCGTCTTCTTGATACGAAGAGGTGAGCGTAGGTGACTGAGGTTGGTATACTGAGAATGACGAATCCCTTCCGGGGGTCTTCCTTGGGCGGGGCAGTGGACTTCCGTCGATAGTTAGAGTGGCATTTCTCCCAAATGATCGATCAGATGGCCGGTCCGGAGTCGATTGTGCGATTGGTAGCGATGATCTTGGAGGTGGTGAAGCTGGGGGCGATGCTCTTCGCTTGCGAGCAGAGGGAGGCTCTCTTGATGCCATATCCCTGGGGCCATGGGTGATGTAGGCGAGTTGGCTTGGGGACGAGGGCGCAGACGATCCACGATGACCGCCACGACCAACACGATAGGCATTCCGCACCATCTCCTCTCTTACTTCTGGGACAATTTGCCATTTCATGCCCTTACCCGGCTCGTCTGTGGACCGAGCTACCTTGTCGAACGCCTTATTCAGAGACAGGTTATGTCGGATCGAGTTCTAGGACTAGTCAGCAACCGAATGAGGGGTAGGCCCTTGGGACAGTTCTCACCTGCCAACCAGCAGCTTGCTGGTGACGATAGTAAGCATAAGTGTTTGTAATGTATGTATAGATGCCATTCAAATTGAGCTTGCCATCGGGTGCGTTCAGGATGGCCTGTGTTATCATCTGAGCGTAGCTGTATTGTGGCTTAATGTGCTGGTTCTCGTCCTGGCTTAGGTCTACTCCGTTGGCCCCGATCATTACGGCCGGAGTACTTGCGGCTGGTGATTTCGAATGGCTTTGAGCTGACGGTGGCGTGCCTGGGCGCTTGTATTCCGGCGGGGCCGGAGCGATGAGGGGTTGCCGGCGTGATGATCGCGACTGGGGTGAGTCTGCACTGAGGCCGGCGCGTTGGAGGAATACGGGGTGGACGTTGAGAGGGGAGATCTCGGTAGGAAGAACGAACATCATCTCGACGTTGCCAATCTCGATGACTTCTCCACTGGTGAGAGGGTGGGCGTGACCAGCCTTGAGCGGTTGGTTATCCACCTTGGCACCGTTGCGGCCTTTGACGCGAAGGAACCACCTCTCGTCCTTGGATTCGAATGAGATGGTAGCGTGTTCGCGCGATACCATCTTGCTGGGGCCCAGATCAATGTGTACTTGGTCATCGTCGTCGGCTCCGGAGGCGGCGGCGTGGGATGCATGCGAGGTTTCGGGTGCTCGGCCGATATTCACGACCAACTTAGTGATGTAAAAGGTCCAGTCCTGGGCAGTGACCTTGGCGTAGGCCTTGACTCCGTCCCCGTTGGCCTGGTGGATAGCATTTGCGTGGTCTTTGCTGGCCTGTACAGGCTGGTTCCGGAGGTGCTGTGCGATCTGGGACACCAGTTGATCGCCGTCGGGCGCGGGGGGTTCTTCCTCTTCTTGGACCTGCGTGAGAGGCTCAGTCAGCGGGAGCGTGCGGGCAAGGCTGAGGCTGCGATCAAGGCAAGGCGCAGCCAGACAGTCGTTTCGTTTGCTACATACCTTCTTGCGACGCTTTGCTGGGCGGGTAGGTGAAGACTCTTGGATCTCGGCGGGCGAAGTGGCAGCTGCTTTACGCGGTTCGCGACGAGCCCTGGAGGCCCTCTTGGCCGAGGGCGGCATGATGCAGAGGCCGCGAGGGTGCAGCTGCGAAGAGAAGATGCGTGATGGACAAAGGACAGAGTTGAAAGACGCAGCCGACGACAGTTTTCTCCTTGAACCGGTTATCTCTCGCCCTTGAGGTCGCTATGGGGATGTGGGATGAGTCGTGTCGTCAATCAATGTATCGCCAACTATAGCAAATAAAATGCCCTTTAAAGTTCGTACCGCGTTTTCGCGTTGTACTTAGTGTCAGTAAGTGGCAGGGCCGTGACAGGGCAGGCGGGCTGGGATGTGGGTTCCCGCCCCGGTCAATCGCATACTCGGACCCCGCTCAGTGCATGTCGACCACTCGCAGCACCACAACAGCAGCACGGTCAGCAGAGAATGAGGGCTGAGAGTGGCTGCGTTTGCCTGTAAGGGGGCACCAGTGTGGGCGAGCGTCAGCGGGAAAGAAGGCGGTTGGATGGTGCGCCAAGACTGATGTCTTACGTGCGTCTCAGGGGATCAATGTCTCTTTAGTGAATATCGCGAGACGATTTGCCTGCGCTGTGATGCAATACAATTTTTTTATCACAAGCCCAGCCTCGTGCATGTCACTCATTCATCGTGACTATTCAGGGCGAATTCGCAAGAAGAAAATACACATCAAGGGAGCCCCTCATTGCGCATGCATTGAGAAGTATTTGTTTTTCCAAATAAATTAATTGCCTGATTCGGTAGTTCCATCTTCAACTTTAACTGCCCGGTACAGAGGCACACAAAATTCGAGGTCAGAGGTGTAGGTACCTACTCAGGAGTTGGACCCACTCTTCAAGCATTGGTATTCTGCCACCACCGCGTTTGTGCAGCCTCGCCGCGCCTCGTAAGAGCCAGTCCGAAGCGACTCTCTCACTCTGAGTTGCTCAACCTCGTTGTCCTCTTCACACCACAACAAATACCCGCGATATCCTGTTTCTTAGCCCATCCCTTACCTCCTTCAACCAGCCATCGCCAGTATTCGTTTACATACCAGAGTCCCAGCGCCCTCGCCTGCACGGCGTCTCCCTTGCGCTACCCTTGGAGAGAGGCTTGAAGGCCTGGGCTGTAGCAGAGTACCGCTGCCTTTGATCACAACAGCTGAATCGCTCCCTCGACCACGCCTTGGCTTCCAAGCTCTTCGTCATCACGCCGACCTCGATCCCCGCTCCGATCGCTGCCACCCTCACGTTCCTCACCTCCGGCGCCGAATTCGCCGACCTCGACAGGTTCCTCTTGCGCCGAAGCCATGACTACCGATCAGGCTTACGGCGTCACGCCGCCCATCTCGTCACAGCTCCCTACCGATGCGGAATTGCGTGCCACTGATGCTCTCCTCGAGGAGCTGAAGCGTCAGAAGACATTTGAGAGTCAGGCAGACACGGCCAAGAGGTAGGTTTTGTTGATGGTGTTTTGCAAATTCTAGCACGGGGACTGACAAATTTGGCTGCAGAGAGGAAGTGCTCGCGTCGATTCAAAATATTGCCAACGCGTTCATCCGTCAAGTCGCTCAAGAGAAAGAACCCAAGAACGATGTCCTTATCCGCAATGCGCGAGGCAGGGTCTTCACCTACGGCAGCTACCGACTTGGTGTTTACGGCCCAGGATCCGATATCGATACCCTCATCGTTGCGCCCAAATACGTCACTCGGGACGACTATTTCAAATACTTTCCCGACCTGCTTGTTTCAATGGCTCCGAAAGATGCCATCACCGGCCTCGCCGTTGTGACGGACGCCTTTGTGCCCATTATCAAATTTGAGTACTCTGGCATAAGCATTGACTTGATTTTCTCTAGGATCATCCAGAAACAGCTTCCTCCCGATTTCAAGGATCTCAAGGACTCAGGTCTACTACGCGGGTTGGACGAGGCAGAGCTGCGATCGCTCAACGGCACACGAGTGACGGACGAAATCCTGACATTGGTACCCGAGCAGAGCACCTTCAAGCTTGCGCTGCGCGCCATCAAGCTCTGGGCACAACGACGCGCCGTCTACGCCAACATTATGGGTTTCCCTGGTGGTGTAGCTTGGGCAATGCTTGTCGCGCGTGTCTGCCAGCTCTACCCCAAAGCCACGCCATCAGTCATCGTCAACAAGTTCTTCCTTGTCATAAGCCAGTGGCGCTGGCCGCAACCTGTGCTTCTCAAGCCCATCGAGAATGGGCCACTTCCCGTCCGAGTCTGGAACCCAAGAGTATGTCAAGAGTCTTGTCAGCGATGCCCCCAAGAACCCATTTCTAACCCTGCCTTAGCTATACAAGGGAGATTCGTTTCATTTGATGCCTGTCATCACCCCGGCCTATCCCTCCATGTGTGCAACTTTCAACATCACTCGCTCCTCCATGAGGGTCATTAACAGAGAGCTTCAGCGAGCGCTCCAGATTTCCGAAAGCATCATGGTGGGCAAGCGTCCTTGGAGTGATCTCTTCGTCAAGCACACATTCTTCACGCAGGGTTACAAGTACTACATCTCTGTGATTTCTTCGGCCAAGTCCAAGGAAGACCACAAGATCTGGTCTGGTTACGTTGAATCCAAGGTGCGAATGCTTGTACAGAAGCTGGAACAACATCCATCCATCGCGCTGGCCCATGCATTCAACAAAGGCTATGAGCGACATCATCGGTGCCATAGCGATAAGGAAATCGCTGCTGTGCAAGACGGCAGCCTTGATTACTTGTGTACAGAGAAGGCCGAGGAGACGCCTGTGGCCAAATCCGAACCAGCGGTAGCCGAACTGCCCAAGCCCGAACCTGAGGACGAAAACAAGCCCATCAAGTCCGAACCCGAAACGACAGAGAGTGACGGCGTCGCCAAGGTCGAAGCTGTCAAGTCTGAGCCCTCTGATGAAGTAAAACCTGTGGCACCCGGTGTGACTGACGTCTACACGATGACTCACTACATCGGTCTTGAACTGAGCGGAGGTATGTTTTGAGCGGCTATCCTTAGTTGCGGTGGTGCTGACTTTGCAGGTGCCAAATCTCTTGATCTATCTTACCAGGTTGATGAGTTCAAGGAGCTCTGCACCTCGTGGCAGAAGTACAAGGATGAGCTGAAGACGACCGTGTCAATCGGCGTGCAACACGTCCGAAAGTAAGTTGCAACATGACACCCCAGATACCGGCGCATCCTAGCTTGCTGACCTTCACACAGCTTCAACCTGCCAGATGACGTCTTTGACGCTGACGAGAAGAAACCCCAAAGAAAGCCTGCGGGCGCTAAGGGCGCGGCAAACGGCAAGAAACGCGGACCTCCAGAGGTATTTGATTCTTGTCGACGCGATCCCCCCTCGGTCGCCAAGATGCGTCGTCGTCGACGGCAAGGCCCCTCAAGCGATGGGACAAACTAATGGATCGATAGGAAAACCCCCCTCCCGCCAAGAGACAACAGGCCTCGGTTGCGGCCGCTGGCTGAGTATACCATCTCGCATCCCCAGAATGTCTCCTTGACAGATGTTGACTCGAAAGAAGTTGACTTGATTCTGTGTGGACCACACAAACAAAATCTCAAAACCCCGGCAAGTCCATAAGAGGCTTGGCATCGTGGCTTTACAAGCCAATAACCATACTAACATAAAACAAAAAGACCAAAAAAAGATAAGGGGGGAAAGACTTTCTCATCTTGATTGATCTGCTTGGCTCGGAGGGCTTGCAGGTGCAGTCACAAATATCAACCCATTGCTGGTGGCATCACGTGAATGACAGGTTGAATAATTCACATTAATACCTATCTCAGCAGAGGCACGTATCGTATCGCGTGCAAAGAGGGCAACTAGCCCAGACTACAGTCGCGTCTTGCGACGGCATGACGAGTCCAGGGGGCGGCGTTCCGAGGGCTCCGAGCACTTCTTTTTGAAGCATTTGAGCAATTCCATATTTGCTCCTGTAACTAGGAAGATCGCTTTACTAGATCAATACAAGCGTGTTTGAGGCCTAATGGGCCTCATCAAACCCATTCATCGAGTGTCACGTCGTCTTGCAAAGACCAGTGTGCATGAGTTGTTTGATCCAACCTGACATGATCGACGGAATGGATGCCAACCAAAGGCTATTCGCTCTAAGCAGCATACCAGTTGGCGGTTGTATCATGAACAGAATGCCATGGGGTTTTGTCATTCATATGGCAACATCCTCTCACAGGTCATCGTCGTCCTCATCGCTGCCACTGAACCAACCTTCCTGGTAGGCGTCTGCAAGCTCAGCTAGTCCGTTGCCCAAGTCTTCTCTTTCGTTGAGCGCCACCAGCCGTGCCGATTCAGACCGTAGTGTCCTGATCCGCTGTACCATGGAGCTGTTGGTGGAAAGTGTGGTCTGCACACCAATGTTAGGTTGCCCTGCAACCCGAGAATAGATCTGTGGGTATGCATCCAACAGAGGGAATCGGAGCGATGAATCGTATCTAGGTGATAAGAGTCAGTGTGAGCCTTCTTGCGAGCATACAAATGGGTGTTATATACTTGCGAACAACGGGGTTGCCAATGATTGGGCGTTCACCCTGACCGAGGTGTCCAGCTTCATCCTGGTCTGCATTCTCCAGAGGATCCAAGTCTCGGCAAGACAGGATCGCACCGAATATGTGCTTGTGAGTATCCCGTTGCTGAACATGCTGCCTATTCCACTGCCGTCCTACTTGGAAGAAGTCGACATCGATGCGGCTATCTTCGGGGGCATCTTTGGTGGTTGCCAGAGACATGTGCATGCTCGCCAGGGGCTGGTTGCCAGCCGCATTAAGACTCTCGGCCAAGTCATCTAGAGAAGCTGGCTGGTCAACAGAGCCCTGTGTCAGACGCGATGGCAGAGTGGCAGTCTCTATTCCCGCTGCCATGAGAGCAGATGTGTGCCATGCTGAGCGGCGATCCATGGACACGCCAGCCGACAAGTCATTTTCGGGCAGAGCCAACGGTACCAAAGTTGAAGCTTGAGTACAAAGTTGCTCAACACTGTAGGCCAGGTTCGCCAGTCGTAACTGGCGCTTGGCTCTGGGGATATCGAGCAAGGGACTTTGCAGACCCCAGGTCCAGATGCAGGACTTGGGGAACTCGTCCCGCAGCGACTCAAGATACGAGGACGAGAAGCCACCCCAAGCGTCGTCAATAGTAGTAAACACCTGTATCCCTTGTAACCGGTCACATTCCTCCGCAAAGGGTCGGAAGTCCCGGTCCACGAGCTCATGCTCCTTGTCGAGGACGGAGAACAGCTCAGTGCCCATGGAGAAGCGCTCAAAGGGCATGGTTGTGGAGTTTAGCTCAAAGTCGTAGAGCTGGACCAGAGACCGAGGGTGGAAGAAGACGCGGGAGAAGTCAGACCAGTATCTCACGGTAGATGTTGTCAGTTGGGGAGGTTCTGTGCCTGCGTCCAGACTTTGCTGGTAGGCGCTAGGGTCAATGGGCGTCTGCTTGTGAACGACAGACTGGCCTGGCCTAGGAGTTGTAAGCTTTGGGATTATGCCCTTCCTGAGCAGCAACTCACCAAAGAGAGGTCGCATCAACCTCCGACTCTGCCTCGTAGAGGGCGTTGATCTTGCGCAGAGAGCCAAAGCCGCCTTTGAGGTCATAGATGACTGTCCGTGGGAGAAATGTTTCGGAGCCATCAGCGCCTACGCCAGCTCTCCAGTGAACATTATGGTCAATGGGCGACGTTTCGTCCGCTGAATACGTGAAATATGATTCCTTGCTCTGTGTTAGTGGTACGCCGTATCTGGGCTGTTAGAGTAGCAATCTTACCTGGGCGTTCCAGAAGTGAGTGGCCGCATAGTTACTCAGCTGGCCAAGCTGGAGACTGATAATCTCACGCATCGGAAATCGTCAATATGAAGATATAGATGAAACAAATAAATATATCTCATGCAAAGAGGTCTGGAAATGAAAGGACGAAGAGCCAAAATATTGCCACTATGCACAGCTCATAAACTCAATAATCAAGCATTTTCACATGGTGTTTCCATAATCTTACCCTACACAAACGCATTTAGGTGGGTGGGAAAATACGGCATTTTGTTAGCTTATCTAATCATTTCACCACCGCAAAGGTCCAGATGAGAGCAATAGGTGCTGCTAATCAACATTTTTTAGCTGTAATTTTTGCTGCCTGTAATATGTATATCTCGTAGTGTCTTATCAAAGACGTAGTCACTCAATTCAGCATGGTCGGTCAAGGGAGGCGCATTATGTCATTGGAGAGGTGGCACACTTACACCACCTCGGATATCACGAGACTCAAAAGCAACAACTCACCTTGCACAACGACAACCTATCTACCTCTCTCACCCACGAATCACCCTTCTAAAACGAATACAAACCTGTATACATAATCGCAGCAGGAGAAATGTCCCAAGCTACTCCAGCAGATAGCAATACCGGCAACACCGGGTTCTGGAAGGAGCTCGAGTCTTGGAAGACGCCCGAGGCAAAAGAAGTCGGTCCTCCTGTCGAGGTCGGATCCAAAGCCCCTTGGATGGCCGAGCTTCGCCTTCCAGACGGTAAACCCACTATAGTCGTCTTCCTCCGTCACTGCGGATGTCCTTGTATGTATATCCCTAATCTCAACCCATACCCGCTGGTATCCACTGCTCACCATCAGTCAGTTGCCGAAAAAACCTTCAAGTCCCTCGCGGCCCTCTCAGAGGAACACCACCAAGTCCACTGCATCGCCGTATCCCACTCCTCGGCGGAAGCCACGGACCACTGGCTCCCCCAGGTCGGTGGCAGCTGGGACGTGGACATGATCATTGACGAGGGCCGCGACATTTACGCAAAATGGGGCCTCGGCATCTCCTCGACATGGCACGCCGTGAACCCGGTGACGCTGTGGTCCGTATTCAGCCTCGGGAAGAACGAGGGCATCTGGAACCGGCCGACTGAGAGCGGCTCGCGGTGGCAGACGAGTGGCGCTTTTGCCGTGGACCGTGATGGCACTATCCGATGGGCTCATGTTTCCCGAACAGCGGATGACGTTCCAGACCTCCAGGCTGCGGCCACTTCCCTTGGATTTTCACCCAAAGCCACCAAGAAGTCCCACTGAGACTTGAGTCAAGAGCCATCTTATCCGATATGAGGTACATCACTCAGCAACAGGCCGCAGAGCGTGGGTCCTCATGCCACGGCAACTATAGGTGGACACTCGCATACAAGAGCATCATCTACATTCGTTGACACAGCTCTCGTTAAGGAAGTTCCTGAAAAGGGGCACCGTGGTTCTGCTAATGCGACGATAGAACCGCTTCAAAGTGAGAAGCGATCCCCTGAAAACGTCACCCAACATTGTTGATAGCAAGGGAAGAGGTGCTCGGAGGGAGGACACGGCTTTCTATAGTGTTCAAAGTGGCTAATCTAGTTGAATAATCTTGGGATTTTTGGCAATACATTCATCATTACAAAGGGCATATATAGTAATCGGTCCAAAAGAAGTAGTGTATTTGGGGGTATCTTGCAAATCCGGCACACATCGTCTCCAACACCCCTACATTCCATCAGGCTCACAGAGGAAGCCATACATATCCCAGCCAACACCATCACCCCTTGGTGATGGCCTTAACAACAGCCCTCCCCCTTACAGAGGCAACAGCATGTTCAGCTGACCTACCTCCATCCCCATCCTTTTCGTCCCGACAATGGAGCAAACGCCGTCTGCCCAGTTGGAGTGAATTAGTCGAGAAAGAACCAAGCCGATCAAACCGAAACTGCTCACCATCTCCAGCGCAAACATGCCCTTTTGCTTGAGTTTCCCCCCTATCTGCAACAGCCCAAGCGGATCTTGATGAGTGGGCGTCTTGGTGCTTCGCTTCTTTGGTCGTCGTTGCTGGTTCCCGTCAGGGGTAAGTCGTACAAGGGATGACTCGTACGCAGGAGCGTTTGAGTTCGATCTTTCCTCCATCAGATGGTAAAGTCGCTCTGAGTGGAGACTTTGTCGCAAGTTGTTGGCCCAGTTGTACAGCTCCAGTCGTTCCCAGCTCTGAGATCGCCGGAAGGGGCGCAGCCTCAAGGCACTCTGAGGAACGGTTCGAGACACCATGCAGCCGCTGGAAAGAGCAGTCTGAAGAAGGCTATCGCCATGGTCACGGCGCCACTTGACGCATTTAACAGCTGCAGCATGGCGGAGCCGAGCACTACCATCCAGCGAGAAGATGTGGTCGACGAGCCTGCTTAGGTCTGTTGGGACAAGGGGTGGGTTGTATTCCGAGTTCATTAGGACACTGGCGTCCATGGTATCGTAGTCAGTTTGAGTTTTGGTCGAGATGGCGTAAACTCGGAAGGCTTCGTCGGATGGTTCAGGGCCGTCGAAAGAGAAATAGTCGATATTTTCATTCGCCAACTGCTTCACAACTCGTTGTCTAATGTGCCCAATCTCTTCTGTAGCGAGCTCATCAGCACGGGTTAGGACGGGTATAACGTTAGTCATCCCCTGAGCGTGCTTGATATATTGCACATCCTCCCGTGTAAGACCTGAAATATGTTTAGCAGGCTTGGCCATGTTGTAAATAAAGAGACTCACCGCTGTGGGGGATAAGATAGAGTAGAGCATCCACAACTGGGACACCTCCAGAGTTGACCAGAGCCAGCAAATCGGAATCCGCCATAGGCTTGTTCATGAGAGATGCCAGGTGAGACTCGACATAATGCAGGTCGCGATATGACCCCTAAGTGAGTTGTCAGCACAGTATATGGTACAGCCGAGATAATGCGAGAGCGTACAGAAGCGCCGTGCTGATGTCTGGGGCTTTCAACAAAGCAAACATTTCTATCCAGGACATCACCAGTAGTCGAGATACGTCTCCGCGTAGTAACTGTGAGGTCAGAGTCGGATCGCCACCATGGATGAGGCCTTGAACTGGCATATGTTTCAGTTGCATGCACTGCGTTGCTGTTCTCTATTGGGTCCATGTGGACGATGTGCTCGCAATGTTGTGCCAAGGTCTTGATGAGTGAGGTTTTACCAATACCTGAAATATGGTCAGTCTCATTCGAACGTGGCTACTTTCATGGCTAGTCATACCGTTCCGACCGGACACCATGATCTTCAGCTTGCCCAGTGACTTGCCCACTTCAGAAAAGGGACGACGGCGTGGCACTGTCAGGCTGGGCATGATTAACTGAGGGATGGAGTTCTCATGACCCCGGTTGTCGGCCATGTCGGTCTCTGGTAAAGATATGTCGTCTCGCAGGGAGTCGCTTGGACATTCGATGGAAGGTCCAGCAAGTGAATAACTCCGAGAGGAACCACTCAGTACAGATTCGGGTCGTGAGAGGCCGATCAAGGACGGAGTGCTCGATCGTGAAGGGAGAACCAAGGGATCCTGCTCGACTATCGATTCCTCTGATTCCGAGGTTGAAGATGGAACCTTGTCGGTACGAGCGGGTGAGGGCCTTCGGCGCGGGGTTGACGGCTCGCGTGCGCTACGGCTGCACTTGCGACGATCGGCTTGCTGGCGGAATCTTGGACGAGAGCGATCTCGGCGAGCGTCGAGGTCGACCTCGCTGGTGATGAAGCACGAGGTGGGAGCAGTCGAAGGGCCGCAGACAAGACTGTCTGGCCGACCTGAGCGACCCGAGGCTTGGTTATTGAGGGGGTGGTTCGCAGGCAAGACAGGTCTCATGGTGCAGAGGGAGGCGAGCTGGCGCGCGATGCAGGGATGCTGTTGGTGTATATCTGGCAAAGGGAGGGTTGTCCCATCTACAGCACCTCGCCGGCGAGAGACAGTAGCAGGTGGACAGAGAAGCAGTCAGGAGGAATATCACAGGACGAAGGAGAGCGAGTCGAAGTATTTCAAGTTGAAGTTAAGGAGTTGTCAAGTCAGACACGGGAGATGCGGGAAAGTAGCGTAGCTCGATGACGATGGCTTGATATCGTAGGGGGGTTATGTGATAGGATAGGTAGCGCTCTAGCTGAGGTAGGAGACACGGGGCATGGGGCGATAAGCCATCAACACCATACTCGGCAGGTGGGGGTGTGTGGGGCCTGACTGAATAGGTGCGCGTGCGCCTATGTCGGCGGCGCCATTCGTACTCTGTTGAGTGATGAGCGTGTCCCGTGACATGGATTAGATCTTCCATCTGGTGTTGAGATTGGCACTCGGTGTGAATAGTTGACACCCTTGCACGCACTATATCGCTGTAGCGGGTCAATAACCTTTCCCCTTTCGCTGTCGGGCCCATCCCTTCGGCCCCTCAGAGGGGCTGCTCTGCTCTCCCCCTCCATCTCAGGCGGCAACTACGAGGAAAGGCTGCGCGAGTCGAAAAGCGACCAGGGTGAGAAAAAAAAGAGGGCGACTTTGCTACTCCTTCACCAACACCAGGCAGCTCCAGGGAGAAGGGAATCATCTCTTGCTTTCTTCTTTGCTAGTTTCTTCACTCCCAGGACCCTCCGACTTCCTTTTGACACCCTCTACAAGTGTTCGAGTCCCGAGTTCCAACCCAAAAGTCAAAGTCGGTGACACGCCATTCCTCAACCGCCAGCCGAACATCCACCCACCGCTCGCTACCCAAACGTTTGCTATTGCAGCCTCACCCTCTCTTTTATCCACCAGAACCTCTTTGCGCAAGGAACCATTCATCATGGACGGAAAGCGACATCCCAGCTCGTTCCAGCAGCTCGAGAAGCTTGGCGAGGGTACCTATGCCACGGTGAGTTTGCGCTGATCATTCAAGCTTCAACCTCCCGCCCTTGCCCCATCATCCACCACACCCTATGTTGCTGCTGGTTTCTTCCTGTGCGATGCGCGAAACCAAGAGTCTTGGTTGCTGATTCATTATGCGATACAGGTTTTCAAAGGGCGTAACAGGCAAACTGGAGAGCTCGTGGCGCTCAAGGAAATCCATCTCGATTCCGAAGAGGGCACCCCCTCGACCGCCATCCGAGAGATTTCCCTTATGAAGGAGCTCAAGCACGAAAACATTGTCGGACTTCACGATGTTATTCACACCGAGAACAAGCTCATGCTCGTGTTTGAGTACATGGACGGCGATCTTAAAAGATACATGGACACCCACGGCGAGCGAGGCGCCCTCAAGCCTGCCACCATCAAGTCCTTCATGTACCAGCTGCTCAAGGGCATTGACTTCTGCCACCAGAACCGTGTCCTTCACCGCGATCTGAAGCCTCAAAACCTGCTCATCAACAGCAAGGGTCTGCTCAAGCTCGGTGACTTTGGCCTCGCCCGCGCCTTTGGCATCCCCGTCAACACCTTCTCCAACGAAGTCGTCACCCTATGGTACCGTGCCCCCGACGTTTTGCTTGGTAGCCGAACATACAACACAAGCATCGACATCTGGTCTGCCGGCTGTATCATGGCCGAAATGTTCACCGGCAGGCCGCTATTCCCTGGAACCACCAATGAGGACCAGATCATCCGCATCTTCCGCATTATGGGGACTCCCACAGAGCGTACCTGGCCCGGCATTACGCAGTTTCCCGAGTACAAGCCGACCTTCCAGATGTACGCCACCCAGGACCTCCGGAACATTCTCCCGGCCATTGACTCAACCGGTATCGATCTGCTGCAAAGGATGCTCCAGCTTCGACCAGAGTTGCGAATCAGTGCCCACGAGGCCCTCCAGCATGCTTGGTTCAGTGATCTGTTGATGCACCCCCAGCAACAACAGCAACAGCAACAGCAGGCTCTTCAGGCACAGGCCCGTGCCTATCCCCAGTCGGTCCCAGGCCAAGGTTTTGACGCCTACTAGATTTTTGGACGAACCGCAGCGCTTTAGCAGACTAAGCTTGAGCGTGTTCACAAATTGCTAGCTGTGTCTATGTGCTCACTGTTTAGGCTCCTTGGATCTAGTTGCGCGGATGACGCAGCAACCTCAAAACTATGGAATTATTATGTAACGAATGCAAGCACTACGGAGTTCAGGGTCAGCATGGATTAGAAAGGGGCGCGAAAGAAGTTGGATCATGGGGATTGATTGATGGCAGCGTGGCTGGTGTCGTTATTACTTGCTGTCGTCATTTGACAACCAACCAGAATCAACTAATATCGAGTTGCGATGGGCGACTTTACATTTTCTTTGGCATGGTATGGGATTCTCTTTGCTTCAGCGAATTGGACGAGTTTATTCATGTTTTGGGATTTTTTACTTGTTTCTCTTTTTCTGTTCAGTGTCTATTGACAAGACTCCCATCAACGGGGCTCTTGTATTTCTTCTTGTGAGGATCTTTGGCCCATGTTTCTGCCAGAGCAGCTGTGCCATCCTCCTCGGCCGGGAAGCCTATGCTCTCTCGCAACTTTTCGACTTCGTCCCTTACACGCTTGGCCACCGAGACCCTGAGCTCCCTGGCTTCTGGGCTATCCCTGAGCAACTCTGGGTCTCCCTTTTCAACAAGCTTCTTCCACGCCGCCCGCTGGTGGCCAAAGACTTGGTCAACATCCGTTGGCTCACCTATCACTATCCTGACCTTGTTTCCGATGCGTGGTAAGAACCTCGGGAAGCCCCTATCTTCGGCCATGATGTGTTGAGTCCCATGGACGAACATGGGGATGAACTCAGGGGCCGGGTCGCTTTCGAGGATCAAGCGAGATACACCCCACTTGAAGTATCGTAGTCCACTATCCGGACTCTGGTGGCAGCAGGCCTCGGGGAAGACGTGAAGCCAGGCATTTCGGTTGGCTGAGAAGGCGGCGGGTGCTGTGAAGTTGTCGACACCATTGGTAGAGAAGAAGAGAGGTTCGGGGACAGGAGGAGCTGGTGTTGGAGGTGGAACTGTGGCCAGGGCCGAGTCTGAGGCTGTCGACCAGGATGATGGAGATGGACCAGAGAGGAGCTTGATGGCTTGAGTCATTGTTGGCTGGTATAAGCCGCCATACGGAGAGTGCCATAACCTATGAGTGGGAAGTACTTGGCCAAGCATGAAGAATGTTGACGTGGCCCTGTGCTGGTCAACCTCTGCGCATTCATCGAGGCCTTGGGACTCACTTGTTCTTGAAGCAGATATCGTGGGCGCCGAGGCCCCATCGCATATTAGCACCGTCAAAAGCGTAGCGGAACGGTAAAATGCCCCAGATTAGAGGATCATCGAGTCTAAAGAATGAATTCAATTCATGATTAGTAACGGTAAAAAAATGTTGCGTTTCAATAAGATTCACATACACGGCGACATGATTACACACTGTCAGCAACCCGCGCTCACGGCCTTGAGTTTTCCGCCGCTCAAGCACACCCAGCAACCCATCCAGCCCTCGCACTTCAAGATCGTTGAGGCCGTACATGAACCCTCTCGTGAGCATGCTGACACAGCCCATCAGGGCCGTCGAGGTCATGCGCCATGGCAAACTCGGCTGGGCGGGAGGAGGAGGATCGGAGTCGGACATGACGTCGAAGACTGGCTAGCGAGAAACATGGGCTAGCTCACGCCTCTTCCAGCGGAAATTGAATAGAAGAAACCCCGTTCAATTGGGTGAATCGATCGATTCTAGTTGGTGAGAATGAGTTATACAACAAGTATATAATTGAGAATAGTTCTGCGCGACGGGGAGACGCGGACTCATGACGGACCCACTGCCAACTTTTTCCGACTTACCCTGGAGAATAACGTGCTACGTTCGGGGCAGCTCATCGCCGTCTTCCTAACCTCGACATTCATTTCTCTTATATCTCCAACAACACTTGCTTCAGGCTTCAAATTCGCGACGGCATTTCCTTTAATACCCCTATACTATAATTGACACACGAACTTCCCGATCGCGACATTCAAAAGAGCCTGCTCCTCCCTATCCTCGAAGCAAACATCGACGTCACCAAATAAAGCGACCCTCATCATGTCACACAGTACGTTCGATTCCCTCGAACCCGCCATTCGACTAACCATACAAAAGGCAAACGAAACACCTCTCGTCCTGTCTTCACCTCGCACGAGCGCGCCCTCGCGAAATCCCACTGGGCGTCGTCCTCAGCCCGTCTCCATCGCGACTCGTTCCTCCCCTTTGGCTCTTGCGGTCTCTGCCTCAACATCGCCCGCGATCCCGTATCCTGCCGTCGCGGCGACATCTTTTGCCGCGAGTGCGCCCTTTCAAACATCCTCACGCAGAAAAAAGACATCAAGCGCGCCGACAAGGCTCGCGCCGCGGCAGAGGAGGAGGCTGCCAAGCTTAGAGCGCTCGAGGACGAGCAGGATCGCGAGCGCGCCGTCGCGGATTTCGAATTGACGCAAGCTGGACTGGATAGAAAGAGCAAGGGACCCGTGGCGAAAACGGACGATGCGACTACAGATGCTACAAGTGGCGAGAATGCATTAGCTCTCCTAGGGACGAAGCGCAAGTTCGAGCTTGATCAAGATGAGCTGGATCGCATTGCACGAGAAGACAAAGTCAAGGCGAGAAAAGCACTAGACGACGAAAAGGTGTGCTTTAAGAGATTTATCCCCATGCCGCTATCCCCGATTAACAAATGTTTTCTAATACAGGCCGCTAAACCTACGCTCCCTTCTTTCTGGACTCCATCACTTACTCCAGATGTTCAAACAAGTAAACTCCCTCCTGTCGTCAAGAAGGCCAAGACCGTACCGACTTGCCCGGCATCGTCGCCAGACGATACCCACCCGATAACCTTGCCAAACCTCATTACAATCAACTTCAACGAGGAGGAGACTTCGACCGGCAAGCAGAGAACGTGCCCCTCATGTCGGAAGATGCTCACCAACGCCTCCAACCCCATGATGGCTAAACAATGTGGGCACGTAATGTGCCACAACTGTGCCAAACAGTTTATGCTCCCGTCCACCAAGAAGTCGTCTTCAGAGGACGACCCGCCCCTGACCTGTTACGTCTGCGACGTGCCTCTGACTTCCAAGTCCCAGAAACATGAAGCAGCCAAGGGCTCCTCGACTCCCGGCCTCGTCGCCCTTCGGTCCGAGGGAACAGGCTTCTCGGCTCGAGGAGCCAGCACCGTGGAGAAGTCGAGTGTCGCCTTCCAATGCTAGTCCATGTCAGACCCAGTCGAGAATCCATCACTTCATCCGCAGTCTTCGTTGCCGTAGGTGAGGTAGCAGTACCATGAACCACACCCGAACGACAAACCTATGAATGACCCCTTTGGTGAGCATTGTTAGGCCATGGCTGAAGAAGCTCTTGAGCAGCTCGGCGCGAAGCCCCGCGTACAATGCCTGCAGGCCCTCGGTTTTGATGATGCGAAGGATGACTCCAAATATGCTCTGGTCCAGGAACTCAACCATCCTTCTTAGGATCCGTTTCGTTTTTGACTTGGCCTCTTGTCCTTTCCCATCCTGCTCTGCCAGGTCGATCGAGCCGCTCGCCATCTGTAGCCGTGTCTTGCCCGTCTGGAAAGGATAGGTGACGGCGGTGGCGGCCGCTTTGCTCGTGGCAGCAATCAGGAAGGCGATCCATGCAATGGGGAAATCTTCTTCCTCGAGCGCTGGGATAATGCGCGCCGCAAGTCGCCGATTGACAAAGAATGTGATACTGGGGTTGAGTGTAAGAACCAGGGTAGCTGAATAGCCAGACCACAAGCCAAGCAAACCACCTTCTCGCCTCATTTCAGTCAGGATCTCCCTAAGCGACTGCTCGTCCCCCAACATCTGCTTCCGAGTGACCACGTTGGAGATGGGAGTGGTTAGGGCTCGGGCGCAGGCGCCTGCAACAGCGCCAATAGCAAGTTCCTCGAGAATTTTCGGCGTCCGGTCTCGTCGACGTAGGTAGTTGTAGAACCCAAAGAATAGAAAGCTGTCCACGACAGACTTGGCCACGCTCGTCCCCAGACCGCTGTATAGGGCCTTGGTCCCTCCTTCATTTGCTGCGATCCCTTTCAAAGCGGCAATGATTCCATCGTAGTCGCCGGTAGTGTCTGCAGTCTTGCGTTGCGCTTTGAGTCGAGTCGTTATCAGATCAAGTGGGTACAAAGACGACGTCGATATAGCTGTTCCGATGGAGCCTGAAACGGCATGGCCAAGGGCATTGAGTGCCTGTTTGGATGACATGGCAACGG
Organism: Ascodesmis sphaerospora; assembly: GCA_027569015.1. Classification (NCBI taxonomy): domain Eukaryota; kingdom Fungi; phylum Ascomycota; class Pezizomycetes; order Pezizales; family Ascodesmidaceae; genus Ascodesmis; species Ascodesmis sphaerospora. The sequence continues at coordinate 747,139 of JAPPUR010000005.1, forward strand.
CGCGCGCTGTCTCGAGTGTTTGGTCAGCGTTGAATTAATGTCGTTTTTCCAAGGGCACACGCGGTCGCGTGCGTGATGAGAACCAGCGATCGCGAGCTGCATGGCGAGCTGCAAGGGTGGTCGGCTCGCCGCCATTTTGAGTACGACGTCATAGCCTAGCGCCAATCTGACCGCACCTCGGCGCCGCCCATTCTGGACTCGCATGTGACGTCTGTCCGAGGTATGGAACAAATATGACTTGAGAGACAAACGAAGATGCCTAAATGTCAATATAGGTCTAGATAAGCCTTAGATAGAGCTATGATGTGTCGTTGGTCTGGTTGTTCCAAGTATGAATCCAAGCTTGAAACCAGCGAAGCTCTCCCGGTGGGGGACATGCAGTCGACTGTCCTGTCTGGCGATCGTCGTCCTGCTCGATGCCTTCCAGTATTAGTCCGCTTCATCGTAGAAAGTATCATAGCTCGAGCCTGGGGCTCTTCTGGGGGTGACTGTGAGCTGGGATTGGTTTATCTTCAGAGCCTATGCCCTGCTCGAGACAGAGGCCTGCCGTTGGGGAGTAAACGTTGCCGTCGTTCGTGTTCCGAATCCCACAACTCCTAGGTCCAGCTCCCCTGGGGCGTCCTCGCTTTCCTGCAGTCCAGGATGACCCTCGGGGAGTTTTTGCGCGCCGAAGCCACTGACAGCAAAAATGTTGGTTCTGCCACCATTCGTAGCCATCTGAAGCTGTTCGTGCAGCCTGGCAAGCTGGTACTGACGTTTGATCGGGGCGAATGTGGGCTGCGGCATCACGGGCTGGGGTTTCCAAGTAGCCAGCGCGCCCATCACAGCGGATGTTTCCTCATCCGAGTCGACAGGACCGTTATTTGCGTCATCCTCGTCCTCTATGGGAGCATTGGCGTCGAGTGCTGCCTCTGGATAGGGGAAAAGAGCAACGGTTAGTCGTGTCTTTAGATGACCAGGTAGGAGCTGATGGAGACTCACTTTGCTGTTTTGCTTGGTTCTTCTTCTGGTAGGCAGCAAGGAGCATATCATACGGTAGAGATCTGCCAGCAACAGCACGTTTGGCGCCCATACTGTGACTTTTACATGTCAAGGATCTCGCGCAAGGCTGCCCGTTGGGTAATATAACACCACATTGTCGCTCCACATCCACAGGACCTGGTATATTGTTAGCCGACCCTCCGGAAATGTTTCGCAGAATGCTTACCTTTTGGTTTAGGAACCTTGGCCTTTGGCTCGTCCTTCTTTTTCTTTGTCTTGGGTCCCTTATCTGGATCGCCATCGGCCTTCCGTTTCTTGCCCTTCTTGTCGTCATCAGGCTTCTTCCCGGCAGCCTTCTTGGCGGTTTTGCTTCCAGTAGCCTTCTTCTCAGCTGAGATTCCTTCTTCGTCACTGTCATCTTCGCCTTTCCCTTCGCCGTTCTCCTCCTCGTCCTTGCGTGCTTCCTCTTGTCTTGCGGCCTCCTTTGCCCTTTCTCTGGCTTCGCGCGCCTCCTTCTTCTTTTGCGCCTTTTCCTTTTTCACTCGGAGACACTGCGCAATATGTGCTTTTGCCGCCGTCTTTAGGACGCTCTTTTTACAGTGTTTGCATTGTTGGAGGTCGGGGTTGTCTTCGAGGGGTCGGCCGGTCGCAAACGTTTCGTGCGCATTTTCGTCGAGTTGGTTCACAACAGGGCCTGGCGAAGGCGCCCCTGTAGGTGAAGTGTTGCCGTTCTTCTTCTTATCTTTGGCTCAATTAGTCCCTTCTGTCCCGAGACTTTAGAGGCGGCATCAGGTTATACCTTCGGCAACACTACCGTCCCTCCAGTTTCCAGGCTTGCTGTGTTTGGGCGGGAGCTTCTTCAGCTTGACTACTCCATTCTTCTTCTTCTTCGATGCAACCTTGATCGTGCCGTCCTCGCCTATACGATGCGCTTAGCATAACTTCGTCACGCGCCTGTGGCAAGTCGCGTTACCTTTGCGAGCGTCAGACCCCATGCTGGACAGGGAGCGATATACTGAAGTTGTTGGAGTTTGAGCGATGAGGATGAGTCGATCAGGGAGAGTTTGCAGTTGGATATAATGATGATCGAGAAACGTGAGATGTCCTCGGGATGGTCGTTGCGATAAGGCTATGTGTTGAAGTGGAGTTGACTGTGACACGGCAGCCTTGCGGAAGCGGCTGCAAGTAATGCACGTGCTAACCCTGCGGGCCGCACTATTTCTCCGGGGGTTTAGTCAGGTCCCACTGACGTCTGGGGAAACAAGCCTTTTTTGGGTATTATTGGTGATTGTTAAGAGAGAATTACCACGATTGCTGGTGCTGGTTTTGGAGATTTTGCGAGGGAAGATTTTATCTCTTGCGAGGGGGCTTAGCCAGCTCGGAAGAAGATTTGTTAAGACCATCGCAATCCCATCGCGTGGGATGAGCCTCTACTGGTGCCTCGAATTTCCTTAACCCGCGTGCCTTTTTACAATTTACAACCTTATTGATACTATCACGGCATAATTTGTAGCGGCTACAAACATTGTTGATAAGTTCTTGTGTTGTCAAAACTTTGGAACAGGCTTTAGTTGTACTGCTGCTGTGTTATTTCTGTTGGGTTACTCTCCCGGGCCGTCGTCAAACCTTTTGATCAAGAGGACAATACCAATTTGGTGCCGTGTTCTTATACCAGAATGGGTATTGTTTGCTTCCCATATGTTTGCTTTCCTAGTTTGGACACTTACAAGGTTGATGAACCCGTCAAGTATGAACCCCACATGCATTGCAGGACTGTCAAATTTACAATCCATCTTGACTGTGCCTAAGACCCATTAGGCTTGCGCGAGACAAGTACTCGGTCACAATCCATTTTACACAGTGCTTTTTGTGGCGGTTGATTAAAAAAAAAAAATAACCGCTTGAAGCATCACAGCTATGAGCCGTGGTGGCTATGTCTCGTCTTCTTTTATTTTCCTATATACCCTGTGCCATGTCATAAAGATGGTATTCGGCAATGAGGATTTACCGCATGCAGCCTCATTCATACGACTGCCAAGTAACCAAGCCAATATGCTGAAAATCCATGCCAAAAGATGAGCCGATAAAGCCAGTAGCGGAGTTGCGGCAACCCAACAAACGAAGATAATATTGTGCCAACATCCCGTAAAACCAGGCCCTAACAGACGGTGTCCCAAACAACTCAACGCCTAAGAAAACACATAACACTCTAAACGTCGCCGACTGTGGTACAGCTTCCAGCTTCACGATCCTCACGGAAGCTCCTGATGCCCATGCCTGAACCACCGTCCCAACCGCCCCAGAAAAAGCACCAAGAATATGCGCCAGATTGTGCACCCAAAAACCCTCAGCCGATACCATGCCTTTACCTGACCCCCTTTACCCCGCCTTGATTAATATCATTTTCTGTTTTTATCTTGACCGAGTCCCGATGTGATCTCATAGAGTCCATCATGGACTTGGCATGGAGGATACCCAAATCACTCCAGATGCACTCCATCACCCCAATAGCCCAGTCCCAATATGTATCCAAAGAGCCAGGGCCACAAGCAGCAGCCTGTAGGTGGAAAAGAACGACCGGAAGACCAGCCGAGCCTGAGCCTGCTCCTCCCATATTCTCCACTGATATTCCGAATTTGTCAGTAAGGAGGGGGTGTCGCCAGTGTGTCGGTGTGCTGATGAGGGTATCTCGGGCCAAGAGCCGAACTACCTCGAGTCGGTTTTTGTATTCTGATGTTGTGACCAACGATGAACTAGATAATGGGTGACTCGTAATGAAGTCTGCAATAATCCGGTTGAGCAGCGTCCTCGCCCAGCGGTAGTGACCCCACATTCTGGCAACAAACATATCGAAGTAGATGTGGTATTCGCCCTCGAAAACTGCGGCAGGGGGGAGATCGTCTGCTTTCTCGGTGCGAAATCGCCAAGTTGGTCCGAGTTTGCGGTCCCATTCCGCAAATGCGGCGTCGATCTCCAAAAGTTGCTTCAGCGTTGAGGTTGTATGTGACCGGCCATCGCTGAGAACATATGTCTGAATATGTGTCGATAGTTCGATAAAGCGGCAAATCAGCATGCCTAGGTCGGCAGCTGGGCGATCGGGGGGATCAAGAAGAGCATAACTGAACGTAATCCACTCATAGAACGGAGCTGGCAGAGGAGTAGCCGACATTTGCGCTGGGATGAACTGTGGAGGATTTATCAGCCGAGCGTTGGAGAAGTGTTGTGTAGATTCAACTCACAAGACAATAGCACATCTGCAACATGGCCCGAATACCAAGGGAGGCTATTTCCGGTATAGGTAGCCATCTCCGTAGCAGAGCAACACCTCCCATCACATGAGCATGAACATGGGCGATATTCTGATTTGCTCCCTTCACCAACTGCACAAGGCGGTTAGTAAATGACTTGATGGTAGAGAAAGCACTAGGAGAAAGTGAAAGAATATCAAGCTAACCATGGGGGAGGAAGATGAAGAAAATTCAGGGGTGAGGGCACACACCTCGAACATGGCAAGCATGACGACGGAGCGCATGGTAACCTCAAAGTCCGGCGTCACTGAAGTCTGGATGAGGCGGCCGGTCTGCTTCAGGGCCATTCCGTATCTCTGACGGGCCGTCGTCATCAGGTTGTGGTCGCCCCTGAGATTCGACAAGCTGGCGAGACCGACAGCGGCCATGACATCCTGTACTGCGGGGTCCCATAGCCATTCGGTAGAAGAGAGGTCGCCTGGGGTCTTGGGTTCGTCAGGGTGGCCGATGAGATAGCGGTTGATGTAGAACTGAACTCCCTGTTCTTCGAGGCTCGGGTCGACAGGAGTTGGAAGGCGTGGCGGTGGCACAATGGCGGCTGGCTGTGCTGCGGAGGCTGAAGAGGAGGTGTGGTGATATGAGTTCGGTGATGGAGGAGTTGGTGGTGACGTTTGATGGCTAATGAGTGACGTAGGAGAAGTTGACCAATATGCGGTGGATGAAGCGCTGGAAGATATCGCTGATGAAGGAGCGGAGTATGGTGCAAGCGTGGTAGTAGTCGATGTGGAACACGACAGGGTCGGTACAGAAGAAGCGGTAGACGCAGAGGTTGATGCGCTAGATGAGGCTGAAGAGCTTGACGAAGCTTGTGAGGTCATTTCTGAGCCAGATTCGCCAACACCCCATTGCGCGTGTGCCTTTTGCATCACCTTGCTGCTCTCATCACGAAACATGAGAGACAGCTGGTCGCGATAGCCCGGACACCTCTTGCCAACGCGGATGCATTGTGAGCATTCTGGCTTCACCTTGTCACACTGAATTACGAACACTGGTCAGCCAAGAAGTAGAAAGATTGTGAGAGAGAGTTGTCGGCAATGAGGCTGATAGATATCATGCGACTGCCTTTGGCGCGATCCAGCCGCGACAACGTACCTTGATGCGTCGCGTGCGGCAGTTTTGACAGCCCTGGGAGGCCTTCCCACAGTACACCATGGTGACCCGAGGTTTTGCGGACAAACGACGGCGCCCTGCCGAGAGGTGGACGCCGGCGATCGTCGGTAGGACCGGAGCGGTGAAGTCGGACACACGGAGGAAGCGGAACCGGCGGGGAAACCACAAGCGGGAGGACTAAGAACCCACGATTCCGAATGCAGACAAGACCCGTAGCGTCGGGAGCCCAAGAGCACCTCTTCAATCAGTCTCCACGGTGAGAAATCCCAGCTGCTGGCCAAGTTTGAAAGATGGCGTGTTCAGCTTTGTCCGCTGCGATTTTGGGAGGCGCGCGTCCTGTCAGGCTTGAAACAAGAGGGGCGGCGAATCGTGTCGTGAGCCCGCTGAGTTGGTCTTGCTGACTGAATGACAGTCAAGGCAAAGGTCGAAGGATCCGACGCAGGGCAGAGGATGAAATTCAGGAGGCCGAAGAACCATTAAAAGAGGCTGCGCCCATCACGAGGAGCCTACGCGATCGAGCGCGCGCAGTTGGAGACCTCGTCCTCGTTGCGACGAACGCCGCCTCAGCCCGCCAGCCACTCACCTTGGGCTCAGACCCAGCGCCTGTGATTGACCCTGCAGCTCACTTCCTCCAGGTGATTGCCAAACGTCGATGCACCCAACGTCCTGGCTAGCGGGATGTGTGTGATGGGTCCTCCTCCCGTTCCCGTTGCACTTGCTTGGCCTTCGACCTGGCCGCAGCCCGTTTGGCCGTTGTCGGTGCGGTACACTCCCGGATCGATCGCTCTCGCTCTCCGTGCAAGCCCGTAATGTTTCCGTCTTTGTTGCGGGGCCCCCGGAGCCCAGCGTGCAGGAGGCGTAAGGGGAGGTATGTGAAGAAGAGGTGCGCGGGGTATGTAGCTATGTGTAGTTTATTGTTCGGCACATGTGAGTGAGCCTCGCCTCGCCTAAATCGCCTGTGATTGCGAGAAGACGCCGAGTCAAGCAAGGGAGCGTACAGGGCCTGGTCTCGTCCAGGTCCAGCTGCGAGCGAATGCGGAGAAGCGAATGGGAGGGTGGGTGATGGTAATCAAGGCGAAGCAGCGGAGAAGGTGCAGTCGCAGAGTATCTGCAGAGTATCAGCAGAGGCCGGAAAGGCAAAGGCGCCTCTGAACATCTAGTAGTTATAAATTCCAGACGTGGATGCAGGGTCAGGAATGCGCAAAAGGTGAAAGTCGCAGTCCAGACGGAGACGGAGTCGGAAGCCAGGAGGTGCTCGGACTGGCAGTGGATCCGGAGTGACACAGGCACCGCGTCCTCGGAGATGGAGTCCCGCACACCGGCGCAAGCTATGGATGGTATTCGTTTATGTACGGATACTGTGTCTATTCTAGGCCCCGTCAGCACCAGTGTATCAAGGTGAAGTCGGTGTGAAGGCTGACGATCTCTAGCTTGTCACGTCCCATCATGACATCCATGGTGCGCTAGCATTGACAATCAAAGATGCCAAACCGCACGGATGTCGATACCGAAACCGCAAGACGATCCGAGCCTGGAAAAAATCTGCCAGGCTGCTTAAAACTAGACCTTGCGGATACGAAGGGAGGAGCTCCTATTCGCACATGAAATACCTGAGGTGGTGAGGGGGGGATCATGGTGGGCGGGACCTGGATGACAGGGACTGCCTGGCCACCAAGACTCGGGAGTGGACATTCTGAGCCATGGAGAATAGGAGGCGGCAGTGGGAGCAAGAGACTGCACGAAAAAAGCACAAGGCGTGTGGGATAGGGGTCAAAGAGACTGGTTGAGGTGATATATCACAAGCCCCAACAAGAGTTCAAGCCTTGATTGTAACATGGTGGCAGAGGCTCAAGAGTCAAGGCGACCTCAAAAGTCAAGGCGGACGAAGTAACCCAACAGGGGTCAGGGCCTTTGATAGCATTCTTATTCCGTGGCCGAAGTCGGGATCTCCTCTTTAATTGTTGATACGGTGAGCGTCCAAGTGCTGACTAGATAAGTATGAGATAGGTTCGTGAGATGATGTCCGATCTTCTCACCCTACCCATTCTTTCACCACGAGTCGAGTACCTACAGTACCAAACTTGCGGTCCAGATGCCGCAGCCCATATAACCTGAAACAGACCTCACAGGCCTCTAGTCGTCACCTAGCATAATATTGACCAACACATCAGATGGGGTCTGGTATCCAGCTTACACGTATGCTTTCTCTTGGCACCACGTTCTAGTCCGTCCAAGCGCAGTCGACGATGGTGTTGATATGGCTTCTAGAACCAAAGTCAACATTAGCATCGCATGTCCTTCTCGCAGCCCTACTACCCAAAAAACAACCTTCCAACGGGGAAGCTGATGTGCATTCCCGCCCTTCTCCTGGGGGCCAAGAGCCGGGACTCGGCCGAGCAGGCTCTACAGGGCTGCATGCTCGCCGCTAACGCTCACCGCGCTTGCTGATTCGCAAGTGTACGAACGCGTTTGATTAACGACCTTGCGGAACGAGACAGGTTAACCGTCTCTGGCTAGATGACGTCCGAGAGCCAATCTCTCTGACACTGTCGCACGTGGAAGCGGAACATTTCGCCCTGGAATCGATTCATCGGCGGGTTGAGCCAAGAAGTCGTCCTGTGCAGGTCGAGGGTAGGCGGGAAGTGTGTATCGCGATATGCGCAAATCATGGTATTGCACCTTTCTCTTTGTCTCTGGCTCTATTGTAATGCCTATTTGACTGCTTCAATTCCTTAATGCTATAGTCCAAGATTTCCTCACAAGCTACATATCTAACTACTGCATAGTAGCACATGTCAGTGTTGCTCAGCCCAAACAGGTACCCATCCATCGATGACGTAGTTGACGTATCTCGGTCTACCCCAGATCTTTGTGCCCACCTTGGCAGGCCGCCTTTGCTGACCTTGCACCAGAACCAAACATTTCAGCCGCCAGCGCCAGCGCGGACATGGCCTTGCTTTCCGGTTCTCGGTGGAGGGCGGCGTAACGTCATACCCTTTTTATGGAACCGCACTTTACATCATCCATCCAACAGGAATAGCTGGGGAACTTCCAGCTCAACGTGCCAGGACCCTGTTGCATCTGTCGGCCGCGGCGTCATAATCCGTGCCGCCACATACGGGATGATGTTTGTCCTACCCAGCTCTGCCTTGAAGAGGCCCGAATAGCTGTTGAACCGGCATGTGCCGTGTACTGTAGTTACATGGATAGCACAGCTGTACAGTAGGTAACTAGCTACACTACCCCTCGCACCAACATCCAAGCCATCAGGCCTGACGACGTCAGCGCTTGTCAAACATCCCTTCCTCGACTGTCCTCGTCTGTAGATCATTCGAGCTGCATTTAAACTTCAGCTATTCCCGTGATCTTCTCTCCATTCCCATACCACTTCAATTCCTTTTTATTATACCCCAGTACGCACTCGATTTGAAACCAGGAAGCTCCCACCTTCACCACGCAAGATACCCCGCCAACTTACACCACAAACCTGTCTGATACCCAAATTCCTTTATAATTCACCATCAAATACACCATGGAGACCATCAGCAACGCCGCCGCTGCCGCCGCCAAGGCTGTTTGGGGAGAGAACCAGCCCCAGAAGGAGCCCGTCTCTGGAGTCCAGGGTGACACTGCCAAGGGTGAGCCCTACGACGCCGGCAACCTGGGTAAGTTGTCTACTCTTAACACCCCCTAGGCCCCGACCACCTCGCTAATACCCATTCAAGACACCCCTGCCCAGGAAAAGGTAGAGCAAAACTACAACGAACGGACCCTCGGCCAGGAGGCTTCTGCCCCCAAGACCGCCAGAGTCGAGACACCCTCCGGAGAGGCTGCTGCATTTGGAGCCCAGTCCAAGGATGCCCGGGACACCTCCGCTGGGCAGAATGATACTCGCAACCCAGAGCGCGTGGGTCTAGAGAAGGAGAAGAACACCGACCTCGAGGATGTCGGCAACACTTCAGAGGGTAACACCGCCAAGCTGGGCGAGGGTCCTGGTCCCCGCCCTGTTGAGGTCGTCGCCAAGGAGAAGGGGGGTGATGCCGGCCGAGAAAGACCCCAGGAAGGCTTCTCCGAAGCGCCCCGTGAGATCGGCTCCGAGGGTGCTGCTGCGACTTCTTCATCCAAGTCCGAGAACCAGCCCGACCCCGCCCGTGATGAGGTTGTCCATGCCACTGGCTTCGCTGCTGACGGCGGAGACTTTGACGCCACCAAGCCTGGTGCTGGACGAGAGGCTGACCGTACGTTGACTTCTACCCATACTTGCTTGATAACTGTCTAACTCTTTCCCAGGTCTCATGGAGGAGAAGGGTGTCCACCTTGGCGAGGAGTCCTCTTCCGGCTCGCACTCGCGTAAATCCCACGAGAAGCACTCTCACGACGACAAGCACAAGGACAAGCCCAGCCTGGGCGAGCGCATCAAGGCCAAGCTTCACAAGCACTAAACGAGGAGCGCAGGGTTATGAGAGAAGCAGACATGTTGTAATGACGAGAATGATATCCCACACGGCCTCTTTGTGTTACCCTCAGGTTGTTCGCTGTTGATAACCAGGGCCGTTTATATGTAGTTTTACCCACGTTTTAGTTTGAAACCACTCTTTCGAGGTGGTATTGTTAAATGAAGGCAGAGGCACAGGCTGCCCCCTGATTATTCAAAACACCAACACTCGAGATTACTGAGTCCTGTGCCATAACTCTGCTGATGCAGGATATATTGATCCCCCTAATGCAGCTGCTGGAACATCTCGCTTCGCCTCTCGTCACCTTCAGGTTATTCCCAACAGGGCCTGTCGTCCCACCCCGCTGCAACCCCGAGACGGCACATCGGGCCTGCACGTTTGGGTCGGGGACTGGGGGTAGCATGGATCGAAGCTGGGGTATGGGGTTTCGAGCAAGGGCAATGTTGCATGTTTGTTTCTTCTCAGCCCAACAGAAGAATCATTAATCCTTAGATAGGTAGTATCATCCGGCTCCATGCGCCATTTCGCCAACCTTTACCCACCCATCCACACTATCTTGTGTATGTCTTCGCAGTCGAGGCGTCCTCCGCTCTCCTAGATGCTTGCTTGCTTGCTTCCATCATATCGTATCATTTGACCTTCTCTTAGATCCGTTCAGGTATATTCAATCCTCGTGCGGCCAGCGTACATCGTCCCATTGTCACCATCGGCCACCATTGAGTTTTCCCCTTCCTCCCGCCAATATTGGACTCGCCCCCTGTGTTAGAGCTCTTCCTTTCCCCTAACGGGCTCATTTCCAGTCCTGTTAGTGTGGCTTCTGAGTGTCATCAACCTCATGTCTGAACATGTCGATAAGCCAGGTCATCGAGTAGAGACCACGATCAGACTCCCCACTTCAATATCCCCACGCTCTAGAACCCCTGCTGCCAACATCTACCACACCAACTTCCACGGGCCGTCTCCCGACCAAGTTTCGCTGCGTTGTGCCGCTTCGCGCTCTATCGGGATGTGGGCGGCGCTGCTCACAGCGATGCGCGCCGTGTGCTGTAGCCAATCTCCATCGCTGGTTGTCAGGATCGCGGCTAGGATCACAATCCCACCCACCCCGGCTTGTTTCCGATCCATTTCCAAGGTATCGTAGCGTAGATAGATGCGGTTGCATCGACGTCTCGGAACAGTTGCAAGAGGGTACTGCTTATAGGAAGCCAGACTCGGCAAGAACCCTGCAAATCAAAAACAAGTCAAGTAAGCATTTGTCTCTCTTCATCTTTACCGGGGTCTCCAGGTAACTACTCCTGAAGAGACCTCCGTCGCGGAGCCAGCCAAAACGGCTTATCAGAAAAAAGAAGGCACCCCTCCATACGACGCGGGAGTATTCCGCAGTTCAACATACCTCACAATCTTCTCATCCTCTCGCTCACGAGGCTCGACCTGCAGACTCTTGTCATACATCTCGTGCACATCACCAGCTGCCTGCATGTTGTTCAGGATGTAATCTTGCAGCTCAGGCACCGGCTGCAGTGAGTATCCCACGTTCTGGTACTGCTGAATGTCTCGGATGACCTCAGCAGTCTTAGCACGTTTGGCAAAGTTGATGAGGTTAGTCTTCTTGATGATGGATGGAATACCATCCTCGATAAAGGTCAGGTCGGTTAGATAGACACCTTTGTTGGTTGTGAGCATTGTGATCTATCATCTGCATCCATAGCAAGGGGGAGGATCCATACCGAAGAAAGGAATACAGGGGGGGTTGGCCGCATGGAGCGCTTCTCGGTACTCGCCGAAGTTCTTCGTGCTCGCCATGACTCTCCGCATCGACTCCAAGGTGGTGTGCGTACGCTGGGGCACTTGATCCCATGTACGCTTGAGACGAGCAATGGGAGCGGTACCCAGGGCCGAGATGATGGAGGTTAGTGTGGAGAAGTTGTTGAGCGCACGGCAACGCTGCCTGTGTGTTAGCTTTGTTCCAAGGGGCTCGCTTGCATTCTGCACCACTTACATCGGCAACAGATACGAAGTGCTTGATAACAACCACTCGCTTCTTGACATCCATCTGAGCTAGGATCATCTCGGCAACCCAGTTGGTCATTTGGTTCGAGTGGAGGATGAGGGCCTTGACGTTGGGGGCCAGATCAGGCTCGCCTTCACCAATCTTCTTTTGCCAGGTCTTGTTCAAGCACTCAGTGGCCTTGATCTTGCCGTAGAGTCGTGATTCGACTATTGTGAGCTGTCGGGCGAATTCCACCACATCGATATCCAGGAACTTGAGCTTCTTCATGTTCTTTGGCATGATTGGAGTGGGGGTGTTTTGGTTCACCGTCTGGATCATCCTTCGAGCTCCAGCCTCCTTGCCGCTCAATCTCTGATCCAGGACTGCCATCAGAGGAGCGGATCCAGGGGTCTCTGTTGATTTGACGGTATCCTTTGCAAATGTGTAAACGTCCCGGATAAGTTGTTTGGACTCCTCGTTGTATTCTTCCATCCAGAAGTTGTCGAACCAACTCTTGAGGATGTTGACCACTCTGAAACGGATGAGTTTCTGCTTGCGGTCTCTCCACATCTCGTAGTCCGCTTGTGTCAGGCCTTCGGGTGGTTGAATTCCAAATCGTTTTACGAGGAGCTCGAAAAGTTCTCGAGCGGAGGTGAAAGAACGGTAAGTGAGAAGGAAGGTGTTGTTGAAGTTCGAGTCAAGCTTGTCGTGACGGGTGAGCTGCTCAACAAGGGCAAGTAGAGAACCTCCCTTGACGGTAGGCGGCGAGGTCTTGGCATCCCAAGATACCTCATGCTCGAAGTCGAGAAGCAAGAATTCCGGTGTATCCTCTGTGACTGGAACTTGGGGTGAAGGGTCTTCACCAAAGATCTTCTTGACCTTCGAGTAGTCGCCCTTGCGGAAGTTGCCTGGCGCAGGATCTCCTTCGGTGAATGACTGTGATGAAACCAGTGCTGGTCTCACTGGAGCAGTCCTTGACTCTGTTCGTTGGTGTGGGCGGTCGTATGGCATCGTCTCACCTCTTTGTAGAGGTGCCCGGGTGAAAGGTTCCTCGTGAGGCCGTTGGTCGATTTGATGCTGTTGCATATTAATCTGAACTTGTTCAGAGAGAAGTTGTAGAGAGAATCCGATATGTGAGGAGTTTGTTTCCAGTGCTCGTGCGCATGATCGAACATATTCCAGGCGGTTTTCCATCGCTTCACCTCGAACCTCAGTCCATTCATCGGCCAGGGGACCGGCAACGGCCTGGCATCCCAGGATAAGGTCAGAAATGTTGTCGTAGAGGCTCTGCTTATGGGTGCCAAAATCGGATAGTTGAGGTGTCTGGAAGCTGTTCCCCAAGGATGATAGATCGATGGACTCAATCATGGCAACCCATTGCCTGAAAGTCTCCAGCACTCTGCCACCTGCAAAACAGACGTTGTTCCCAATCACTTCGTGTCTGTAGGGGGTGATGATCTTTTCTGGCACAGCAAGGCTCTTGTCGAGTTCGCGAATGCTGGATACCAGAATGCGCTTCTGTTCATCGAGCCGTTCTAGCAGCTTGTTGTCCAAGATAGCTGTTGGCTCCACAACGCCCTCATCGTCCTCGAGGAAGTTGGCGGTTATCTCATCTCGAGGGCCTAGTCCGTTGTTTTGCCAGCTGCCACCAGTTGTGCTACCAATGACAAAACCAGGAAAGAGACGAGGAATCTCCTCGCCGCGTTGTTGTCGAGCGACTTCCACGTAACTGAACACACCTAGAAGGACACCGTCGGCTTCCTGTAGACATTTTTGGATGGACTCGGCATTTGGCCAGTCGGCAGCAGCAATGTGGGAAGAAATAACGAGCTTCGAGAACTTGGACATCATGTCCCGGAAGTGAGGGTACAGAGCCTTATTCGTTGAGATGATGGATGGCTGACCGGAGTGATTGTCGGTAGTTCCAGAGCCAGCGGCCAGGAGTAGTCGCAGGTGATCGGATATATCCTCGGCTCGTGCTACATATTCTGAGCGATTATTGTTGGTGATGGCCTCACGATACCGGTCGATGGCACGCCTCATGTTGGAAACAAGAAGAGTCCAGCTGAGCGAAGGTGTAGATCCATCATCGAAGAATGAGCGAGGAACGGTGGCTGTCGTTGGAAGATTATAGGTAGTGCTAGTGAACGAGGTAGCTGAAGCCATGTTTGGAACCTGGCCGGCGGTAAGATGGCCGTTCGGCGAGATGCCATTTCTAGGGCGACCAATAGGTGATGCGCCATTGATAGAGTCCATAGATGTCGAAGGCGACAGAGCGCCGAACGAGGCACGATTTCGCTGCTGCAAGACAAGTGTTAGCGGCTACATCAACTACAGGTGAGGAATATATGTATCGTTTAAGCACCTTTGAGCGTCGTACCAGCCTCGAGGAGTCGCCTTCGGCTTCAGACGCTGAAGTCAGCGACTCGTCGTCTTCGTCCTGAGTTAAGCCGCGCGCCATCATCTCAGGAGGCGGCCTCGTCTTATCAGGGATGTTAACGTTCATTCGGTCTCGCGGGCCGGTCTCGTTTGCGGAAACAGGGGACTCGAGGGGCAGTTCCATGCTGCGATCACCCGTCATCATGTTGTAGTAGAATAGGCGGCCATCGGGGGTGGCCTGCGGAATCCAGAAGTCGGCTCTCGAGCTGTCGCCTCCATCAGCACCCTCGAGCGGAAGGCCGACGGGCATATCCTGTTCAGAGTCGTCGTCTTGTTCGTAGTTGTCGTCGTAAATTTCAGCATCTTCGGCGTCATCCTCAACGTTCTCGAGAGCGCCATTGTGGGCGGCGTCGGGCAGGTCGTCTGGACTCGTGATGATCTGACAGTAGTTGCTAGGAAACCAGCCTCGAACACCGTTGATGACTCCATCCCACCAGCCGCTCTCGAGCTGGGTGATGACCTGGATGACATCGCCTTCGTGGAAACTGAGACTGGTGCGGTCGTCGGCCTCGTAGTCGTAAAGGGCGCGAACGTACATGGTCCCCATGGGGGCGGTACCGACGATGCCGTTCATGACGCCCCAGGCGGGATCAGCCCGAGTCGAGGAAGAGTGTTGATCGGAGGCTTGAACGGAGGCAGGCGTGATGCGCGCGGACGCGGACGGAGAGTCGCCGGAGGGGTCGTGGATAGTGCGCGAAGAGTGGATACTTGGCGGCACGGCGGCGGTCTGTATCTTGAGCATGTCGGGTTGCGGCGGCCAAGCTCACCTCAGGACATGGTCAAAAGCGGCAGGCCTATCGCTGATCCAAGGATGCCGAGTTTGACGATAGCAATTCGTAGCACGGAAAAGATGGCGCAGCAGCAGCAGCATACCACGAGGCTCGTCTCGTCAGGAGTCGCAGGAGACGCGGGAAGTCGCAGGCTCGCTTGGAAGGCACAGAGAGGAGGACGAGAATCCAGGGGGGGTTAGAGGGGCGACCACACTGGGATCAGGCCTGGATGCGTGTGGTGGGCGAGGGGCTGAGAGGAGGAGGGCGGCGGCGGCGGTTGGCTGAGACCAGACCAGAATGGACTGAGCAGGTCGGCCGTAGTTGTCAAGGCGCTGCTGCAAAAAGACGGTATAGAAGAGGCAGAGAAAGGCCAGTCAAGGCTACCGCGAGCAGAGGACGATTTGCTGGAGGGCCTACTGGAGAGGCATTGACTTGGCCTCTGGAGATCCGAAGCGGACAGCTCTGGGGTTGCTCGGGCCGTCGTGCGTCGTCTCGGAAAGCCAGGAAAAGGGAGTTGGAGCTTGTTGTTGCGAGTGTTGAAGTTGATGTGGGAGCAACGGACCCGATCAGAAACTAAGGAGGGGTTCTATTCCGCAGCATCTACCTATGGACACCCATCCATACCCAGGAGCGCGGATGGACACTAACAGCCCAGCTCAGGTTCAGCGACACGACAGGATGGGACAGAGGCATTCAGCACTCCACTCCATGAATTTCTCCACTGGAAAATTACCACCTCACGCCCCGATGAAACCTTTCCTGTCCCTGGATGGACTCTTTTTGGTAACCGGTCGGGTTTCCAAATTTGCTACGTACAAAGTATGAGTGAGGGATCAGCAGCTTGGAGTTTGTGGTGACGCTTCATTGCGCTGGTGGTTGGATTATCCAGATATGACGGGCTCACAGGAGCTAGAAAGCTAATCGTCTTCAGTCAGCCCAAAATGCACATCAATCAATACTTCAAGACTCCGGCTGCTCCAGGACCGACCAGGTGTCAGTGCTCGTCTCTTCTTGTTATCGAGATTAGACTTGCTGTTTCTGAACCACGGTCCCGACGGCTTGAGGTCGCTTCGCTACCAGGATAACGGAAAATTAGAGGGGACAGCGGAGTTACAGCCAGAGGTGGTATCAGAGAGTTACAAACTCCCTGAGCGAGGTATGGTATGCACCTCAAGGTCATTGCTTGCGCTCGGAACTTCAAACACACAGACCACGGGCGGCCATGATTAAGGAGGCGGGGGAGCGGTGCAGAGGACCGCCGATCGCTCGCCTTTCTTCTCTTCTTCTTGAGCTACTCAGGTCTTTATAATTCGCAGAGCGAGTGACCTGCAGACTGCAAGTGATAATGCACCGACAAGTCCATTGTCCAGCCAGCAGCCTCAAGTGACGTGCTGTTGCTTGTCGTGCCCATCGTTCATCGCGATGATGTGCGATTCCCGCAGCCCCTCCACCACCACATCCACGTCCACTTGCACGTCCATGCTCTCCTGATTCCTTGCTCGATCCGGACGGACCCTGCGATGAGTCAGCAACTTAATAATGAATCCATGACCGGGAATCTTCCGCGGACGGTGCAATTTACGCCGTAATGCTATGGCGACCAAGTCGCTAACGAGCACCTAACGGGAGGACGTTGCCTGTCAGCCTTGTCTCTGCTAATCTCCTGATAGGCACTCCGTGTCGAGACCGCTGGGCCCCTTGTCCCCCCAATCTCGCACTCATCTCCCCGTTTTCTGGACGGGCTGGTTGCCTGAGGTTGTGGTTTCGTAACCCGCTTCCCCCACTCTATCGGAGGGCCAACCAGCCTGACCTCCCAGTGTTGACACTGTGCCGGTCGTTTTCCCTTTCCTCCTCTCATTCCCGGTGTGGCGCCCCTGATCCATTGTGCGTCGAATTCGTCCAGGACGCGCAGTTCGATTCAAGACTGTTGAGGCCACGGTACGATTACAACCCAGCTGCGCGCATAAGCTTTGGATTCCAGGGTTGCATCCCGTTGACCGCCTTCCGCTTGGCCATAAGTCGGTATTACGAGAAGGCTGGAGAGAAAACAGCAGCAACTCAAAAAAGACAGAAATCAAAAACAGCAGGAAAAAAGGACGCCAGTGAATGCACTCCACCATCCATCGTCTTGACACCACGTGGAGCACGCCCCAAACCATGGCTCCCTACTCCGGGAGAGTGCCGCGGACCCGCCCGCTATAGTATCAAGATGGACTAGCCCCGTTGGCGTGGATCATCTAAAAGTCAACCAGCGAGGCGAGCTCGTAACCTTGGTTCTACAAACGCAAGGGTCGGAGAGGAATTTGCCCTGGAGCGTCGCTTCAAACTCCTTCCAAACCTTCACACGCTCATGATACCGTTGGAAGAAGCGCAGCATGCACCGTCCCGACCCGGCCCGCTCTCCTGGAGCTAATTCCGATTACCAGTGCGGACAGATAAACGTCTATCCCGTTTATGCGCGTCTTTGTCGTCAACAGTGCAGGCATGATCATGTGGTTTTCATGCTCCCCCACAAGCTCGGCCCTCGGGTGTTATCTCACTGCAGATGGATAGAAGCCCCTCATTGCCCTCCCCCTCGAGAAGACGACATCCCCTCCATTTCTCGCCGGGTGGATTTCGCTGTTGGATCCTTTCGGGCGCCAGTGCCGTCCGACCGTTGCGGGGTACGGCAGCATCAGAAGGACAAATAGGTTGCAGATCCGAGGGGGCCGGATGCCTTGGAGGGGCTCCGGTAGCGCATCTCCCAGGTTTCCATTCTTCCACAGCGAGATGAACCCTTCTAGCTCGCAATCCGTCGCCCTGGAGCTGACGACTGAGATGGACGTTCGGTTGTGCTCCTCGACCAGCGTCACCAACGCTGCCATTCCTCTGGCTCTCATGCGCTGTGGCTTGCCCCCTGGCGTTGTGGATACGAGAATGGATCACTCAAGACGCAGCCCTCAGCAAATACGGCAGAAACGGAGCTCATCTCTCACCGTATCTCAGCTTGTCGGTCAGAAGTGAGGCCGAACGGAGGAGTGCCATTGTCCTGGAATGGACCCGTCAATGATCGCTTCTGCTCCTGTCGATCCCGCGTGCTAGATTTATCGTTCATGCCATGGGAGCTTCAATGACGGAGTCATACATATGTATTTTCCCGTTGTGGGACCCGTTTGCGCTGGTGCTTGCCACACTGCCCAGACTCAGGTCGGTTTTGCAATATTTGATTCATCCCTTGCTCCCCTTGGGTAGATATCATTTCCATCGAGAACCCCTATCTTGTGGTAAACGGAACGGCCGATACTGGGCGATTGGTGTCTCCCTGGCTTGCAAAGAATGTTCGCTCAAGGGGGGAAATGATCTGTACTTGGCCTCGTCTGGCCCGTGGGACATGGCTCATCCGTGTCTGTTTTCGTTGCTTTGGTTGGATGAAGCGATGTTCCAGAACCGTATGCATGGATGCCACGGACTGATAGATCGAACCTTGGTGGCTACGGCACATGAAAAAGCTGAAAAGTCCAAGTGTTCCATCCACAGTGATATACCCATAGGCTGGTGATATAAAAAGGTCGATGAAATTACTCTTGATTCTGGAGATTAAAGTGACCCAAAGTCGGTCTAAGCGGCGAGCCGTGTCGATGTGGAACCAGACACTATGCGCGCTCCATCAATAGACGCAAGTGATACGCCGCAAGCCGCGAACGCGTACAGTGCATATTGTGCCGGCAGACAGGGGGACCCAACGCGAGGCCGGCCGGACAGTCTCACCAGTCTTCCCGTGTAGCCCGTCCCCACCAGGATAGACGTGCTTGACCGGGGAGATTCGCATCAAGTGGGCCGCGGGATGCAAGGCGCGCTCACGACTGGTCATGATCCAAGGCCTTGCGCCGGTGCTCTGGGAACGGGATCTCTTGACAGGCGGCCGTGTCATGACGCTACACCTGAATTGCGCTAGTGGTGGAGGAGGGAGGAGAGCAGTGCTGGGAGGGAGGTCGAGGCCGCACAGCAGGGTAGGGTGCGAGGTTGCAAGACCAGAGCAAGAACAGAAGCTCCCCTCACCAGACAGGCCCGGTGATGTATTGCTGGAGCTTTCTGGAGCTTCCCCGCCTGATCGCAACAAGCCTGACCTCGAAGATTTGACGATTTTCCGATCACGTTCCCAAGATCTGGCTGCTTCTGGATTCTGGGCCGATGCGCGGCGGCAGGATACCGGTTCTCGTCTCGCCTCTTGCTGTGTCATCGTGGTGGCCAGCGATTATGTGCGGTGTCTCGTGCCTCGTTCCTTGCGCTCTGCGTCCTCCACGCTCCTTGGTTTGGCTCCCACCCCTGCCTCATCGCTGACTGCTCGCTGGTTGTTTCGTGGCCTCGCGCACCCCCCGGTCTCCTGGTTGCCCTTGCCATGAGCCCCGGCTTCTCTCGTCCCCGTGGACTCTCTGGACCGTGGATTTGTGGGCCGTGGGCCTCGGACCGCCAGCCTTTAAGGCGGACTCGACGGATCACGGTGGAGAGCCGTTCCCTGTCCGCCCGGCAAGGTGTCTCGACACCGACATTGACTCCGACTTTTGCTGGCCGTCACCGACTCCAAGACTCGCAGAGAGTCGACATTTTGCCCTTGACCGACGATTTTGCGAATGGGACGGCGCCTGCAACTTTGCGTTAGGGCCTGCAAGAACAAGCAAAACCGCTTCCCCGTCCGGACCCTCATCGGCGGGCATGGTCCCCATCGTGTCCACTGAAGGAGGAAAGAAATCGCAAAGAAAGCAAAAAAGGCGGAGTCAGGGCTTGTACCGGGTGCAGGAACTCTCAAGCAGGAGCAGAGTGCTGACTGCAAGTATCTGCTGCCTCTCTCGGTGCCCAGGAGTACCTCTGAAGGGGAGGGAGCATGTACTTGTGTCTCGTACCTCGAATTGTCGTACCTCGCGTGCCGGCCGTCGTGTCTCGGCCAACGCCAGTGCTGCTTTAATTGACGGGGCCTGTTGGCCGCTCTCAGGCCAGGTTCTCCTGACAGAATTTTCACCCTCGTCACTCGTCCGCCTCGTCCACAAGCTGAGACGCTGCTCGCTACGTCTGTAAAGGGCTTAGAGGCTGAGAGGGCTTGAGAGACCCGGCAATGGTGCCCCTCGTCGCCCCTCCACTGAAATGGCCCCGCTGCTGTGCCAGTGGATCCATCTGGTCGCAGTCCAGCGCAGCGCACTCGTTTGCTGCGTTCCGCCCCAGAGGGCAAAGGGCCCGGTCTTACAGGGGGTAGGGAGGGGCCAGCCGGCCTGGCACTGCTGATTGCGCGCTGAAGGGTGCTGCTGCATAGCGCTGCATTTGTGCTGTGCTCACTAGCCCAGGTCAACGCGGGCGGCATGCCATCCATCTGGTTGAGCATCCATGGATGGTGTCTGGCGGGGTGCTCGGTGTTGCTTTGTGCTGTCCAGTCCAGTTGTGCGCTCGCTGTGCTGGCACGAGTGCCCAGCCTCAGCAAGTGACTCTCTCAGCCACCCCTCCTCTCTCCCTCCCTCCCTGGGTCGCTCCTTCCTCCCTCGCGGTTTCCTCTTCTTGGTTTTCCAAGTTCCCCTCCTCCCCCCTCCCCACCCAGAAAATAAGTGCCCCCCAACTCCCGGGTCACTCTCCCCTCCGGATTTCCCCCCCCCTCTCTTTCCCGTCCGCCCCTCTAAGTATTCTGCGCCTGCTCCTCGCTTTTCTTCCCTCCTTCTTACATCCCCCCATCACCACCTCACCTCTGAACAATCATCCCGCACCAATCCGCCCGTCTCATCCGACCGGTGTACAGCTTCGACAAGGCCATCCAGAGCCCTCTGATATATATCACCCACACAATCCCGCCTTTCCATGATCAACATACAATCATATCCAATGACCATCATTACGCTCGAGTCCACCGCAGTCACCCTTTAAACCCCACGGGAGCGCCGCGCAAGCGAGGAGCTAGCAGTCGAGAGCGAAAGCGAGAGCAACAACCTACGAACCAGACGATATTCAACCATCGTGCTGTCGGGCCCAGCCTAATTGCCCGATTTCCGAGCGCAACTTTGCCGTCGTCCTCTGTCGCCATCCACCCACGGAAACGCGACTTGACTTCGTCGAGATGCCCGGTGCAAGCGTAGCAGTCCTCCCGCCCCCCGCGGCCTCGACAGCGTCCTCGCGAAAGGCCTCGCTGGCACCAGAGCGCAAATACAAGTGCCAGTTCTGCAACCGGGCCTTTAGCAGGAGCGAGCACCGCAGTCGCCATGAACGATCACGTATGTGCCACCCCCTCTCGCCCCTCGTACCAGCCATCACCCCACGTCCTCTCCCTCATACTATCTCGCTCATCCATCCGCTAACCATGCTGTAGATACCAAGGAGCGTCCTTTTAAGTGCATGAAGTGCCGGAGTACCTTCGTTCGTCGCGACCTTCTTCTGAGACATGACCGTACTGTTCACGCCAAGGATGGCGGAATTCCCCTTCACAGCGATGGCAAACGCCGAGCCGGACCTAAGACTCGAGCTATCGGCACACCAGCAAAGTCATCTATCGCCATCGACAGTTCGACACTAGAGCAGATGGAATCCGGCGCCGACAGCATCTTTGATGTAGAGGCCGCCGCCATGCTCGTGGCAGACCTACACCACAAGGCCACTGCCGCGATGCGCGAAGATCATTCCTACGAGGATAGCCCGTCCATGGCATACTCCCCACACAGCTCCTCAGTCATGGAGTCCACAGTGACATACCCATCCGGCGCCATCGCATTGCCCCAGGTTCAGTGGGACGGCTTCATGTCCCAATCAGTGACCGAGCCCAAGGCGCACTCCATCACCTCGAGCACTTCTGGATCCTTCGAATCTCAGCAATCTTTCGCCAGCGGAACCACCCTGCAACCCAACTCCAACCAGCTTCCTCCCATCGGCGGACAGAACTGCAACGGCCTTGTGCCAGCACTTCAGTCAATGATCAACTCATTACCAAACTCCGCCGCGGGCCCTCCTTCTCCCTGGGTCTCGGAGTCATCAAAGTCTGGTTACAAGGCACCCGAAGTGATGGGAGATGACGAACGGAACGCGATTTTGGATCACATTCGCAGCGCTGACAGCGAGCACGCCATTCCCGAGGGTTTCCGTCTTCCTGGCCTGGGCTCCTTGAACCGTTATCTGTCGACTTATTTCGGTCTCTTTCATCACCACCTGCCATTCCTACACCCCGCTTCTTTCCACCCTACCAAGGTCTCTCCACCATTGTTATTGGCAGTCCTCAGCATCGGCGCCCTCTACGCCTTTGACCAAGAGCAGGCCTACATGCTACACATCGGCTCCAAGGTTCTTGTTAACCAGTTCCTTCAGAGTAAGGAGAACTTCAGCTCTCGCAAGTGTCCTCTGTGGACCATGCAGAGCAATCTCTTGAATATGGTGTTCGCCAGCTGGAGTGGTGACCCCAAGGGTCTTGAATGGACGTGCTCAATTAAGAGTCTCCTTGCCAACATGGTCGCTGGCAACAGGTATGAGCTCAAGCTTCGCCAGGAAGCTCGCGGTACAGCTAAGCCAAGCCGCGCTGAGTGGGTTGAGGACGAGGGTTGCCGTCGCACATACTACGCCGTGTACATCTTCTTTGGTCTGCTAACTCTGACCTACAACCACACTCCAGCTATCAGCTTCAGCGAGTTCGAGGACCTTCAACTTCCCTCTACTGAGACGCTGTGGAACTTGCAAGTTTCAGACGAGGCGACATGGCAAGAACACCTCAAGGCGTCGACTACTGTGACCTTTATGGAGGCACACGACAACCTCTTCCAGGGCGAGACTCTCCGATACAGCACATTCGGAACACGCGTCATGATCAATGCTCTCTTCCTCGAGGTTTGGTATCACAAGCGCAGCCCCGAGGCCCTTCAAGACGTGGTTACCGAGTACAAGCTGAGACTCGCATTGGAGACTTGGGAGAAGTCTGTCGACAACTGCGAACCAGAGGCCTTCCCGGTTCCCATCAGCGCTCCCCACAAGGGCCATCCCTTGATCTTCAACGCTAGGGCCATGTACCGCAACGCCCGCGCCCGTCTCGAAGTTGACCTGAAGGCGGTGCAAGAAGCCCTACGTTACCATGACCCCTATGAGGTTGCCGCAGCCATGACACACGCTCGGGATCGCGTGAAGCGTTCGAGCGAGATGATCAAGGTCATCGAGGAGTGCTACAACTGCCTCGAAACAGTCGTCTCCCAAGGAGTTCGATGGATCGCGCGTGTATCGCCGACCAACTGGAGTGTGGAGCACGCGCTCTGCGGGATGGATCTGATGATCATCCTGTCGTTGTGGCTGTATCGCCTGGAACATGACGAGGAGCCCGCGACCCAGGAGGAACTGGCCATGTACAACAAGATCCGTCAGCTCTTGGTCAAGGAGATTGATGAGAACTACATGTCTCAACTGAGCGCAGTTGTGGCACGACTTTGGGGCTCCATTCTTGACGAAGTTGTTGTTTGGGGGTAAGTCCGCTTGTTATCGATATTTGTGACTGTCCAAGTGCTAACGTCTTTTGCAGTATTACACGACTCATGGGCGAGTCTTTCAAATTGCATTCTCAGGCTCTCGTTGGCTATGTCGACGATCCTGAAGCTTCCTCGAACGTCAGCACCCCGTCTATGACCTCCCAGGGGGCGGACGAGGACAGCGTGTACTAAAACTAATCGGCGATGACTGAAACGACATTTCCTTTGTACGCCCATGGCTGGATTGGGCTTTTCCTTGTCTCCTACGCATATACCTCTCTGTTATTCTTTTGGTCTGGTCTGGTCTGGCCCGGTTTGGTTTTCATCGTTCTCTCTGACTTCCTCGTTTTTGGCGCGAAGGGCTCAGGAGGGGGTTGGACTCGTCATCTCTCCTTGCATCTATTTCCTACGGTTATTTCATTTATCTCCTTGGCGATACCCGAGACAGGGCGGGTAATCGCAATGTCCAAAATCTATTGCAGGTCTGTTGGTGGGCACATTGGGTGCCCTTTCTTCGTCTCTCTTTTTCCTCACTCAGCATGATTTCAAAGGGTCAAACGGCATTAATCGGGCGGGGGTCAAGGACGGGGATCGGGAAACGGTTTTGACATTGGGCTTGCGCCCCGGACAGAGGGAACTGGATCATTTGCGCAGTGACAGCGCATGCTAATGAACTGCGATGGCAGGATGATTGGCTGGTCCAAGAATGGCTGGTGTCGCCTTCTACTTCCTCTGTTCTATATGCTAAGGCACCTTTATTGTTTTTAATGTCTGCTGGTCTTTCTTTTTGGGCTCGCGACCTGAAGGCTTGGTTCTGCTCTGGTCTTGTTTTTGATCTGGCTACGATTTTCATTCTTCTCTTCTCTTTTTCACTGTTAACCTTTTACCTTTTCATTATTTTTTTCCTTTTCCTTTTCTTGCCATGTCTTTCAGATACCTTGTTCGATATACAGATTGCTTTTGTTTTGCGACCATGCGCAGTGAGAGCGACATGGACTGGGACACAGCTGAGTATCCATGGACAGGGACCGGTCGCCCAGCGCCGCACCGTCGAGAGGAGGCTGGCCCATTCGCTCGTGTAGGCATAGATGATTAGTGTTTGCTTGAATAATCAGCACCTGTCAAACATGACTAGCTTTGAGATTTGTCTCGTGATGTGTGAATGCTACCTATGTTCAATGATGACGAGACGAGACGTGCCGGACGGATGTTGCCGTTGGATGGGCAGTGACGGACAACATGAAGATGGTCTTACACAGGGACTTGCCAATCTCAGTGAGTCGTGAAGCTCCGGCAGTCCTGGAGAGAACAAAGTTCCTCTATGCAACGTAGGTAGCCTGCTGGACCTCCGCCCTCCAACAATAGATAAGGTAACTAAGGTAATCTAGGTTGGCTGTCTTTACTCGGGGCCCTAGGTAGTTTACATGCGCTTCCCAACCTCGAAGGCTCTGGTGTGGGCAGGTACTACCCAGGCCTAGAAGTAAGGAGGCTTGCCCCGAGTCGCTCAACCTCACAGGAAGTTGCCCTCCTTGGCAGGGGTTCATGTCTTGCTCTTCTCTTCAATTCAATGACTGGAACCCTCCTTGCCTTCAACTTCCAACTCTGAGAGGGATTCGATTTTGACAGTAGGCCAGCCTCTGCCTTCGGATTAACCAAACTTGCTCGATCTTTGCTCGTCATTCCTGTGCCCATTCACCATGTGGCATCCAACGATCCTTCTAGTTGCAGCAAGTCAACTCGTCTCCGGCATCTGCGAGTGTGGATATTCGATTGTAGATGTCGAAAACCAGCAACCCATCATCTTCACGGACTATCTGGAGACCGACTTCACTCGCGTCCCTACCATCTCACAGAACAACGACTGGGTACGGCAACAGTTTACTGTCTCTGCCAAGGATGGCCGAGGCGATTATGGCAAGGCTTTCAAGCCCGAGAATATTCGAACTCGCATGGCAGAAATGAAAGGTCAGCTGGACGAGGAAGCTGGCCTCCACCTCCTTGTAGGTAGTGCCATCGATGACGATGGCGCCATCTCGGGGAGCGAACTGGACACCGAGAGACAAGACCTTCATTGGGGCTCATTCCGGGCTGGTATGAAATTGACACCGACCAACGGAACATGTGCTGCATTCTTCTGGGTAGATGTGACCCTATCCTAGGGATGGGCGTTTGCAGCTGACGGGAACTAGTATTTCAACGACACCCAAGAGATTGACATCGAGTTCCTTTCAAGGGAGTTTGACCATGACAAGAGCATCTATCCCGTCAACCTAGTAGTACAGTCGAAGCAGTCGTTAGAGGCTGGGTATGATGCTAAGAAAACTGGAACTTACAAGAGAGTCAACTTGGATTTCGACCCAACGGATGCCTTTCACGAGTACCGATTCGATTACACACCAAACCGGGTTCTGTTCTACGCTGACAGCAAACTTCTCGCTCGGATGGAGGGGGGAAATATGCCATCGGCTGGTGGTCATCTCATTCTTCAGCATTGGAGCAATGGCAATCAATGGTGGTCAGGGGGACCGCCAACCGAGGATGCAACAGTCACCGTCAGTTATGTCAAAGCCTACTTTAACTCATCAGAACCCGAACACCAAGAGGGTTTGAGACAAGAATGCTTGGGGTTAAGAACAAAAAGCTCGACAATATGCGCAGTTCCCGACGTGACGGGGCAGAATGCTTCGTCTGGTGGGCACTTCTTTATTGACGACGAGGCCTCAGATAAGAAGGATAGGCAAGATGAAAACAATGCTACAAGCCAGGGAAGTCAAGGAGCTACAATTGGGAGAGATACTGCTCTGGCTTCTATAAGCATCTGCATTATTTTCTCTCTGAAAGCCGGTTGGCATCTGCTATGAAAGTAGCAAGGGTTGTTCAAGAGTTGAGTTGATAAGGATAAGCGGTTTTGAAGCAAGCTGTAGAGATGAGATTAGTGTACAATTGGGAGAATCATGTCAAACCTAAACCCAACTCTCCGAGACAAGAGTGTTAGCCCAGCCTGCTTATGTTCAACGCCACACATTCAGCTTGTCTTGGAATTGAGGTGCTGAGGCTGGCTGAGCTATATGGATCTAATGTAAGGGAAAACTTGGAACCAGTGACAGCTGACGTAGTTGAAACAGGCCGCAGGAGCTGAACGACTCGGCGTCCAACAAAACTGGGCCTAGACCAGGGCAGACAGCTGGACAGGGCCAAGAAAGGAGGGGTTTCCAGGTCCATGGATGGAATGGGTATAAAGGTGGTGAGGGGACGATTTGCTGGTAGCGAGTTCATCACATTCCCAGATACTTGCCACCAGCTCATAGAAGTTGGATAGCAGTTCGCCCATCATGCCCTCTCCCGAATTTTTAGACATTGTTCTTGAGAACCAAACCGATTCACCGGCACTCTTTGCACACATCACGGGCCGAAATGACAAAGGCGTAGCTCTGCTCCTCGCCGACGGTCAGACGTTGCACCAGCCGGCGTCACCCTCCGAGATCCTGCAGCCCGTCGGAGCGGATCATGGGATCCCGATCGGCGGACCCGGGTCGCGGCGCAAGATCCGGATCCCCCGCATGTTTGGGGCCCGGATCTGGTTCTGCAAAGGCAAACCGCTTACATTCCTGCTCAACCCGGGACCGGCTATAGTGGAGCCGTCGGTGATGAACCCGACCGATCCCAACTTTGATGCCGACTGGGGTTTCTGCGAGTTTACCTTCAATGATTTCCAGTTGTTCGTCAATGTGTCATATGTCGATTTTGTGAGCCTCCCGATTGCGCTGAAGCTCGAGAACGAGGCCGGAAAGGTCTCGCAAATCCCGGGCATGCCAAAGAATGGTCTTGAAGATGTGTGCGCCGGCCTGCAGCGCCAGGCCGCAAAGGACGGCGCGGGCTGGGAGAAGCTCATCGTCAAGTCAAAGGCTGGGAAGAACATACGAGCCTTGAGCCCCAACGCAGGGAAGGAGCTTCACCCGGGTCTGCTGGAGGGATATTTTGCTCCCTCGGTGGACGCAGCATGGGCCCGGTATGAAAAGGAAGATCTAGTGATCAACACACAGTTCGACTGGGGAGACGTCAAGGGTCGTGTGCGTGACGGCAAGCTGGTGTTTAGCAATGTGGGCAAGGACAAGTTGACCTTTTCCTTCTCCAAACCGTCAACACGGGACATTCTATCGTGCAGCACGGGGCCGTTTGCCGCCGGGGAGGGAGTGTCGGCGGCGCAGCTCAACGTCGGGGCGCGGCTCGCGGCGGCGCTCAACCGGGGGACGCTGGCCCGCAACGGCCGGCAGCCGGAGGGGGAGCGGGTGGAGGCTTACTACGCAGACGAGAGTGTAAGGTCGAACCACTATTCTCGAGTTTGCCATGAGGTGACGATTGAGGGGAGGGGATATGCGTTTCCTTATGACGATGTTGGTGCGACCGATGGAGTTGATCAGTCTGGATTCTTGAATGACGAGAGGCCCAAGGTGTTGACAATCACAGTTGGAGGGCCAAAGTGAAAGGGATAGAGAGAAGAGAAGATGGAGGTGAAGACAGGCAGAGAGACAGGAAATGGATGTTGTTGGATAACGCTATAGACCCAGATACAGTCACAATGATTTACATGATGTTTGAAACGTGCACCGCCTATTACTAGCAATGTTTCGACAGGGCTTATATCCGTAATCCGTATTTCCCGTAGTCTCGGGTTTGAAGTCGTGGATTTCTGTTGGGCTGTTTCGGCACATGGCAACCGTTGAGCTGCATTAAACTAGGCAGGTCCAAAGACGGGACGGGGGAGACGCCTTCCCATCCTTCCACACAATGAAGCACCGCCTCTTCCTCTTCATCTTCCTTCAAGGCTCTCCTCCTCCATCACAACCAACAAACAGAGGCTGCGTAGATCACGGTCCTGAGTCAAACTTGGGGTTATGGGCCCATCGACTGCCGGGGCGCCTTCGGTATATGGCGATTCCTCCGCGTCTTGACAGCTATCCATTGGAGCAGGCCAGGCCAGGCAGGACCCGTCAGTCCTGCAGCAAGGGTTCTGCTCCTCCTCTTCCTCCTCCGAGGAGCTGGCTCAGATGGCAGAGTGCGTATCCCACCATCTCATCCTTCTCAATCTAATTAACTGACTAATGCATCTCCTATGTAGCGTAGGGCTGCGTCCTTGGGCTGTTTTGTTTCTCATCGGCCGACCAGGGCGGATACAACGGGTGCTGCGGAACATGCCGTTGATTCAGCTCATGGACCTTTTTCAACGGCGCTAGGTTTCTGCTTCCTATCGAGGTGGACCCCTGCTGTTGATCAAGGACCGTGGATTGGGCTGCTGGCTTCCTAATGCATGGCCATGAGTGAAGTCGTCCGCACAGCCATGCTTGCGCCTTGCTGCACAACCAACAAAGTTGCACCACATCCATGGCACATCTGATCGTCTTGGGACAGACAGGTGGCCCTGGGGATTTTTGTCCTGTCCTTACAGGGCTGGTTCTCCGTGCAAGCACTTATTTAATCTTATTCATCACTTCCCATCTTTACGACCGTCGACTCATGAATGCCAACTCTCGTCATTCGTTTTCTTCACTCTCGTTGAGGTCTTTTGGCGATTTGACGAATTAAGTCCGGATATGGTCTATACCATCTTCAAGAGCTCTACGGTCTACCTCATCTTCTGGAACTTCCTTTCCCACATTCACCACGCCCAACACCCTGCCTTTCTCATCGTTTTTCCTCAACTGGAAACTCGTTGGTCCTCACTGTTACCGCTTTCAGGCTTGCAGACCTGAACCAAGGAAGATCTACAGCAAGCAGAGGTCTAGACAACCAACCACCACCAATCAACATCCACCATGCTACAGACTTGACAGAGCCTCTTCCATCCGTCTTTTGCTATCCCCTGAGACTTGACCTTGCAAATACTAGCCAGTCTTACTCTCCCACCCATCCGATCTCAGCTGCCCCGCGAGGCGACACCTCGCTTGTCTGTCGCCATGGTTTACTGCGGGAAGCCCTCAGGGGGCTGTTCAAACTGCCGCCTCCGCAAGATCCGCGTGAGTTAACCCACCACCACTGCCCAGTTGATTCCCTACCTCCAGAGTTACATTTCTCTCACAGCCCGCTGGTCCACGTCCGTGCTAACATGAGAATTCTCTCTATCAAGTGCGACCAGAAAGAACCCTCCTGTGGGCAATGTGAGAAGCGAAATCAAGCCTGCCCGGGCTACCGCAACCTCGTTGACCTCATGTTCCGAGATGAGAGCTCTCATGTTATCAACAAGGCCGCCAAGACACGTTCTCGACCCGTTGCTGGGAAAAAGACACAGCCCACCGCCCAAAGTCAAGCGTCGACATCTCCGATACCCCTGTCCTCCACGGGGCCCATATCCTCCTCCACCAAATCCTTGTCCAAATCATCCCCAGTTTTCGTGTCCGAATCAGGTTCCCTGCCCGGCCCTGCGTCCGCTCCCGCTTCCAAGGCTCCGGCAAAGCGATCCCGGAAATCTACCGTTAGGTGTCGGGCTCCGGTCCTCTCAGCCCTGACGAACAATCCTAGTCCATCAGCCTCCGAGTCTTCAACTGAGAGTCTGGATGATGGCAATGGCCTTGCTTCGGATCAAGCCCTCTTGGGTGACGCTTTGTCCTGTGAGCTTCAAGAACAGGGCACTGCCTTCTTCTTTTCTCGCTACGTGACGACGGATTATGGATGGTCTCAGAATTATGCCTTCATGTACGACGTATGGAAGCCCCCAGACTCGGACCAAGCTCAAGTCGACCCAGTCACCGTCAGCATGACAGCTGTTGGTCTCGTAGGGCTATCTCAAGTCACTGGTTGTTCCGAGACAAGAACCCGAGCTCAGCAGAGCTATGCCATTGCCCTCAAGCTAACTCACGACGCCCTTCGCGACCCGGTTGAGGCGGTAAAAGACACTACTATGTTGGCTGTCTTGATCCTCGGCACCTATGAGTTCATCTCTGGATATAGCCCGCACACGATGCGAGCATGGCAGGACCATGTAAGTGGTGCTGCAGCTCTGGCACGCATGAGAGGCCCTGGGCAGTTTCAAACCAAAGCAGGTGTTCGCATGTTTCTCATGCTCTGCCATACTGTCCTCATCAGCTGCATTCAGAGTGGTCTTCCAATGCCGCAGACTTTGATAGACCTCCGGCGAGAGATCCCCCCTGCATATCAGTCCGGCGGTCCGGCGTGGCTAGTCGCAGAACCCATCTACAGGGCACTGCAGGTTCGGTACGACATCAAGACGGGCAAGCTCGCAACTCTAGACGAGATCGTGGACGCAGTATCTAGCGCCGATCAGGGGCTCGCTTCCGTTTTCTCCGATCTACCAGAATCGTGGAAGTACCATCATGTCCGGCTGACGCAACCGGACGTCCGAGTCCTTGGGGAGACATGTCATGTCTACCAGGGACTTATTGAATCTACCACATGGAACGTTGCCCGAGGTGTACGAATACTTCTGGCCGAAACTATGATCGGGCAGCTCTGCTTAGCCATTGGAGAAGATGATTTATATGCGCTCTCAGATTGCCATCGCAAATCGCTTGCCAAATCGATCACATTGCTGGACATGCTTGGAAAGGCGATTGTAGCCAGCGTTCCTCAACATCTCGGCGTTGTTAGCATTCGGGATGTGCAGAATCTCGGGGGAGAAGGGTATGCGGTGGCAGTTCCTGCGAAGAAGCAGATCTGCCGGGCTCTATTAGCCCCCCTTACACATGAAGCGCGAGCCAGGTCCAAATCAGAGCCGACGACCGGCACTGCTGGGTGTCTACCACTTTTCGATCCGACGCGATCCAAAGCTCAGAGCGATAATGCAGAGCGTTTCATGAGTCTTGCAGGGGCTAACCACACTATTGTCTGGCCCCTGTACGTCGTTGGCATGTCGTCGGCCTGTGCCCCTGAGACGAGACAGTATGCCATCGATAGACTGCAGGTCATCCACAAGGAGACCGCCCTTAAACAGGCACAAGTCGTCGCAGGACTGTTACAGGAGAAGGTTGCGCCACCTACGCTCAGCACGGCGTTGTTGGATGAGCTTCCAGCTGTCGAAATCGGAGCCCTACCTGCCATGGTTTGACTTGTCATCCATCACACAGCCTATCAGCTCGGCTCACACATAATCAACGACCCTGCCTATGATGTTCTATAGTTTCGTATTGTTGTCACACGAACATATGCGACCAGACGTTGGGTATTTAGAAGTATGCCTTCGCCTTGTCTCTTTAGCAACAATCTCTAAAAGATGAGAAGACTTTGGACAGACATACTAGAGTTTTTAAAGACAATATAATGCAAATGCTTGAAAGAATGGGTGTCGATGTCCTTGTTTACCAGTTGTCAAAGTTTCCGAAGCCTCTCCCCTTGACCTTTTTGCGTGCAGGTTCCTCCCATGTATCAACATCGTCCAGGTCTGCCTCGTTCGCTGTTGATGTGTTTTGCTGCACCCCGGTCTGGAGATACTTTCCAACACTCTCTTTGGCGCCGGCAGACTCGATAGTTCCATCGTTCCGTATCCGCTTGCCGGTCCATGTCGTCTTGTCATCGTCAGTGCCACCCCTTAGGCG
Source organism: Ascodesmis sphaerospora (assembly GCA_027569015.1). Classification (NCBI taxonomy): domain Eukaryota; kingdom Fungi; phylum Ascomycota; class Pezizomycetes; order Pezizales; family Ascodesmidaceae; genus Ascodesmis; species Ascodesmis sphaerospora. The sequence goes on from JAPPUR010000005.1 coordinate 779,187, forward strand.
GATCTCCTCCTGTTCCTTGGTCTGGCGCTCCTGCTCCTTCTTTTGCGTTTGAAACTCGGCGAATGGGTCGTGAAAGACGACAATGTCCTTGATGACGATCTTGTTGAGGGGTCGGCTAGAACCGTCAGTAGGAACATCCTCCATCTTGGAGAGGACATCGAGATTGGCGACGACGCGGCCAAAGACGGTGTGTTTGCGGTCTAGATGAGGTGTCGGCTTGTATGTAATGAAGAATTGACTCGAGTTTGTGTTTTTGCCCTTGTTGGCCATTGAAACTAGAGACTGCGTTAGCTTCATGCAAGAGACGAGCTAATGGGAATAACTCACTTGTTCCTCGAGCGTTGTGAGTATGGGGACCCTCAAACTCATCGTCAAAGTACTTGTTCCAGATACTTTGCCCTCCTCGACCTGTGCCTGAAGGATCACCGCCCTGAATCATAAAGTTGGGAATGTTTCGATGAAAGGCTACGCCCTTGTAAAAGCCCGTCTGCGACAACCTGATAAAGTTCCATACAGCCTTGGGCGCAAACTCTGGATACAGCTCGATGGTGAGGTCGCCCAAGTTGGTTTCTATTCTGGCATAACCTGTCGTCTTGACGCGCTTCGGCTTGAGCATGTACTCTTCATCCGTGAGGAGAGCCCTCTCGCCACTCGTTTCAGGCGTTAGCCCTGTGCTCGTGAAGCTGGCGGCGGCCTTTCCTGTGGTGTAAGCAGCCGAGTTGGCTGCCAATTTCTTGTCCTTGATCATATTCTGCCTGACTACGGCGGTGGTACCAGCAGTGGGTTTAGACAGAGCTGTTGAGCTGCGGTTAACGTCGCCACCTTGCTCTCGGGCCTTGCGCGCCTTGTCCACCGCCGCCTTTGCGCGCAAGACCTTGTCGCCCATGCTTCCCAGTGCGTTGGAGTTGATGTTTCCGGCTTTTCGCTCCTCCTCCTGGTCCTTGGTGAGTTGCGCCTCGTGGCCATCCTTGAGGAACTTGAACTGATCCAAGTTGCGACTGGCCGCGTTCTGAGGGTCTTGGAGGGTAATAATGTCGGCGCGTGTAAACTCCTCGTCGCTCACAAGGTCAACCCACATCTTGGCCTTGATATTCATGCGCTCGACCGTATCCCAAGCAAAGACGTTGGCCGAGGTGCCATGGCGAATCGCGACGATGTGGGTGTTGTCGGTAAAGACTTTGTATGTGACGGGATCGATCAGGTCGCCCTTTCCATCGCTGAGACCAGCTCCAAGAGAGTCTGACTCTGAGTTCCGAGCAAAGTTGAGACGGATTAGGTCCTTCTTCTGCAGGGGCTCGCCGTTGACGGGGTTCTGGTTAGGGTGCTTTTCGAGCCAGGCACCGATGACCTCAACATCGAAGATGGTGCCGTCGGGTGTGCATACGGGGTTCTTGAAAGGTTGGAGACTGGCGGCGCAAAAGTTGAAGGGGAGGCGACGGAAGGAGGCGTTGCTGTGTTGGTTGCGAGAGGAGGCTCCAGCGCCGACGCTGGCGGAGAAGGCGTCAGAAGAGGACCATTCTGAATGGGTGATCTGGAGAGCAATTGGGTTAGCGAATGTAATTGTCGCAATGAGATGATGAAGGTGCTTACATATAGCTTGTCTGTTCCTTTACCCATCGTTGCGTGAATCCAAAACTACCAAGTCAAGAGGATGATCTGCCGTCGATGAAGCTATAAAGATGAATTTCGCATCGCGAATGATGCGCCATGCTAACCATAGCATGGTTGGTACCTGGGGCTTATCGTTATCAGGACGACTGGCGCGATCGGCTAGCCAATGACAAGGCAGGAGCCCACGGTTTCTCCTGCCGCCGCTGCTGACCTGGCATCACGGGCGGCCAATTACGTATACGTGGATACCAGGGTATCTTGCTCCCTTCAAACCGCGAGGCTCCCTCTTTCTCTGATACCTGCGTCTTCTACATACGAGTCGAGAATCGCCGGCTTTTTTCTTACGAGATACTCATCGAATTCTTTTGTCTTTAGGATCTCCCTCGTCGCGCAGAAGGATCCCTTTTGGCCGGCTCGACATGCTCCATAAATTGTAGAAGCTGCGACGCCACCACTTAAACGTCTGTCTCGAAGCTCCCTACCTAGCTATCCCTCTCTGTCCTGTCCTCGCCTCGACCACCATCCAACATCACACTCTCCTATCTCCCCACTACTTGTCCCGAAGCTTCCGCCGCAACAACGACGACGATATATCGAACATGAGGTTCCTCACGGGACTGCTCGTGCTGGGCATGTCCCTTTGGACAGCCGAAGCCTACGAGGTTGGACTGGTACGGCGCTGTCGATCGGATCCTCGGGCGCAAGTTGCTAATGGTCCTTAGAGCGAGAAAGATGGTTACCAGGAATTCTGCACCGGTAAGCTATATAAAGCAAGCTCAAGGCGCAATTCCATCTAACATAGACCAGGCATGTATAGCCGAAGCTCATGGGGCGGACCCGTCGATCCCTTCATCCTCACCAAGTTCCTCAACACCAGCCAGTCCAACGACAAAGATCCGATCGCCAGCTTGGTGATATTCGAGTGGAAGGACAGGGGCCTTGTTGGAGTACAGGATCCCGATAACCCCGCCAACGTGAGCATTCGCGCAAACAACCCCCCAGTCTCGGCTCTCATCTGACGTATCCATTTAGCGATTTGGAGTCTGCAGGGACGATCTGATCAAGCAAAACTTCTGCAACGAGACCGACAAGGGCAAGTTCATCCTGGCCCCCGACGCCGACAAGAAGTCATCGACTTTGATCCTCACCAAGGCCGTCCACCTCAACAAGGCCACCCCGATCAACTATGCCATCAAGAAGACCGGTTACTACTGTGTCTTGACGGGCAAGTACAACACTGAGAAATACGATGCCGTTGTCGAGTACCGCAACGCCTATGGCGAGCTTCAGGCCACTCAGATTCCCAAGTTGCCCTTCTATGGTGGAATGACGATCCTTTATGCTCTGATCGCCGTATTCTGGGGTTTCTTGTATTATCAGCACCGTCATGACATCTGTAAGCGCGTCTTTTGACCATTGCGCTGACCCTTACGCTAACATATCCCAGTGGCTGTGCAAAACTATATTACCGCCATCTTGATTTTCTTGGTCCTCGAGATGCTCATGACTTGGGGTTTCTATGGTTTGTACTCTGATCCAGGGGATCACCAGCCTGTGCTGACCTGATATAGACTACCAAAACCGCAATGGCGCCAACATTGGATCCAAGGTTTTGCTTACAGTTGTTGGAGTTCTTAATGCGGCGCGAAACTCGTTTTCCTTCTTCCTGCTGCTCATCGTCTGTATGGGCTATGGCGTGGTGAAGCCCACACTTGGTAGAACCATGATTTGGGTCCGATGGCTTGCTGCTGCACACTTCCTGTTTGGGCTGGTGTACTCCATCACCAACCTCTCCATCACTCCTGAGACCGCAGGTAAGAACTTATCCTTGACCTTTCCGGGACCGTTTCGCTGATTTATTTCAGGCCCCTTTATCCTCCTGATTGTGCTCCCCTTGGCTGGCACACTCACTGCCTTCTATGTGTGGACACTCAACTCTCTCAACTTCACTCTCAAGGACCTCCGTGAGCGAAAGCAGCACGCCAAGGAGGCCATGTACAGGAAGCTTTGGTGGGCTATCCTCATCAGCGTCCTGGTCATCTTTGGATTCTTCTTCTTCAACAGCTTCACCTTTGCCTCTTCCAGTGACCCTGACTTTGTCCCCTTCCACTGGAAGACGCGATGGTTCGTCCTTGATGGCTGGTTGAACATTGTGTACTTGGCAGACGTTGCCTGGATCGCTTACCTCTGGCGACCTACTGCCAACAACCGCCGCTTCGCCATGAGCGACGAGATCGCCCAGGACGATGACGGCAACTTTGAGATTGGCGACATTGGTGTCCCTGGAGAAGATTCAGACGATGAGGAGGCTCAGTTGGGCAAGCCTCAGAACAACTCGCAGGCTTCCAATGGCCTGTCGTTCTCTAGCTCGTCACAGAGTGCCAATCAACAACGAAACACTCGCACAGCTCCTCGCGAGTCACTAGAAAACGAGACCATCTTTGCCATTGGCGAGGACGGAGACAAGTTTTCTGATGATGGAAGTGACGACGAGGACGCGAAGCTTGTAAAAAGCAAATAAAAGAAGCCGTAGGGGCAAGGGACAAGATTGCGCATGACTGACAGCTGGCGCATCTTTGTATACAAGTAGGTATCTACGTGACGGGCAACAATTCTGGGACTGGTGAATGAATCGGAAGTTTTTGTGTTTTTTTGCTCTCTCTCTTTTCTCCATTGTTATCTTGTATGGGCTGGGTTGCGTGACGTGTTACATAGTGAAAGGATAGAACCTGAATTTTACACGACTCCCTGAGTACCTATACAATCCATACTGATTTTGATGGGTTTACACGATAGTACATGTGTCATCTTTCCTCCTCTTGAGACACCATTTATGGCCAATATCTTGGCTGATCCATCATGTCTAAGCGTTGACATCACCTCCGAATCCAACAGGCCGTCTTCGTCCATCATTCTCTGGTAGAATAGCCAGAGCCTTGTACAGTTTGCCCATACCATCAGGCCCCTTGTCAACAAGTCTCTTCCACGCTCCATCAATCTTGTCAGCAGTCTCCTTGTCGACGCCAGGGGCCTTGGTCAGCATCTCGGCACGCTCACGAATGCCCATCAGCTCAAGGAAATCACCCTGGTTGATAGGGCCGTGGACCTCGACACCCTCGCTCGCCAAGGTAGCCACCTCGGCAATGGCAGTAAAGTCGACGTCGGCGCTCAGGTCGACGAGGCCGGGGGCGGAAAAGGGGCTCACGCGACGATGCTGGCGGATGCCGCGGAGAGAGTTGATGGGGATGGTGTCAGAGGTGCCATAGTCTAGGATGAGAGCGGCGCCGCTGGGCTTGGGCTTGGGATGCTGGGGAGAGCCACCAATGCGAGCGGCAAAATCGGTGGCGTAGATGGAAGCATCTGGGCAGACCTCGATGACCGAGTCCGGGACGTTCTTGAGCTTACGGTACCGGGGGGAAGATTCGGGGACGAAGCGTGAGTGCCGCGTGGTTCCCGAGGAGAGGATGAGCTGGAACTCGGGGGGAGGCTCATGCTGCTCCGACTTGGGAGTGCCGAGGTCGGCGTGGGTTGCGCCGGGAGGAGTTGGCGATACCATCATCTCCCGCCACTCCATGGTAGGCTTAGTGTCATGTGACGGCTGCTGTGGTTGAGGAGAGGCGGGGGACTTGCTTTGTGGCGGAGGGGCTGGAGCTGACTGGAAGCTGTGGATGGGAAGGGCGTCAAAGAACTCGTGGGCGATGATGAAGGGCGTCTTGTCGGGTTCTAGACAATATGTTAGCGGAGGTCGTTGCAAGATAGTAGAAATATTCACCGATAGGAATGGACTTGATGGTGTCAGTCCAAACAATCTGCTTCCCGTTATACTTGCTTGGGCTATGAAAGCCAGCCTTGGACTCTGATGATGAAGCATCCGGACCGCAGAGAAGCTGCTTCTGGGCGTCTCGCAACTCGCGACTCGCCTCGACCATGTAGATGGCATCAATGCTATTAGACATTGCAGGGAACCTCTGGATCGTCTATAAGGCAGATCAGCAAGTCTCCTTGAGAACATGATACGAATGCCAACTCACCCGAAGCATGTCGTCCATCAGAGTACCTCGGCCGGGCCCAACCTCGATGAGTTGCACGCCCTGCTTGGGTCGACCTTGGCTGATCCATTCAGCGAGAAACCAGATACCAATGAGTTCCCCAAAGATTTGAGATATCTCTGGTGATGTCACAAAGTCGCCCTTTGCTCCAAACTGATCCCGTCCTTCGCCAATGGCTCCGGTGTAGTAGCCTCCTAGATCGCCTGTTAAGCACATGCGCATGTAGCTCGCCAAAGGAACAGGGCCGGTTGTCTACCATGTCAGCCTGGTTTATGTAATTGAGATCTGGCATTCTTACAGAGATGGCTTCAAAGAGCTGCTTGGCCAGAGGCGTAGACCACTTCTTCTCACCCTCACCCTCACTTTGAAACCGTCGAATACTCGATGAGAAGATTCTAGCGGCTCCAAAGCTAGGCCGCTGTACCCAACGACTTCCGCCGAGCCTCGCAAGCGGTCGAGCGCTGAGTGGTCTCAACATCTTCGGGGCCTGTCAATTGTGCAGGGTTTTGGTGGTGAGGTTCTCACTGAGAAGGCGCCGGCAAGCACATGTCAAGCGCCAATGACGATGCTTTTCTTGGAGTTGAACAGCCGCTGCTGATAAGATAAGACAAATTCCCCGAGCTCGCAGGGAAAGGGAAAGCTCGAGCAACCCCAACTCTCTACACGCAACAACACACGAATCGATCGTCTCATTCAGTCTCGAACCTTGGAATAATTGAAGACAGTCTCTTTTACGCTACCGTACCCATCACTCACGCGCTCCACGTCCCCCGACATGTCAAGCAAGTCGCGGTGGGCAGACACCGAGGAAGACGCCCGTATCGACGCCAAACTCAAGGAAGAGAAGCGACGCAAAAAGGCAGAAAAGGCCCGCAAGCTCGAGGCAGAGAAGCAAGCGCAAGCCGCAGCGGCCAGAACATCACTCGATGTCGACGATGACCGGCCCTCGAAGCGACGGAGGATCACGCCCGAGCCCAGTGCTAGCACTACCGAGAAACAACCCCCCGCGAAACTCCTGCGATTTCCTGCTGGTGGCTGGTCCAAGTGCCGGAGCGTCGAGAACTACGAGAAGCTGAACGATATCGAGGAGGGAACCTATGGATGGGTTGCGCGGGCGACAGACAAGGCTACCGGCAAGGTTGTCGCGCTGAAGCGGTTGAAGCTGGATCCCGCAGATCGGAATGGCCTGCCGGTTACGGGACTGCGTGAGATCCAGATCTTGAAGGATTGCCAGCATCGCAACATTGTTTCCATGGTGGAGGTTGTCGTGGGAGACGATGTATCACGACCAGACAAGTACGCGCCCCTCTCCAACCGTCCAGACATGACAACTAACAAACCCACCTCGCAGCTCCCTCTTCCTCGTCCTCGAGTTCGTCGAGCATGACCTGAAGAGCATCCTCGAAGACATGCCCGAGCCCTTCCTCTCCTCCGAGGTCAAGCGCCTCCTCCTCCAGCTGACCTCGGGTATCGCCTACCTCCACGACAACTGGATCCTCCACCGCGACCTCAAGACCTCCAACCTCCTCCTCAATAACCGGGGCCAGCTCAGGATCGCCGACTTTGGCATGGCCCGCTACGTCGGCGACCCCCCGCCAAAGCTCACCCAGCTCGTCGTCACCCTCTGGTACCGCGCCCCGGAGCTCCTCCTCGGCGCAAAGACTTACGGCGCCGCCGTCGATATGTGGAGTGTCGGGTGCATCTTTGGCGAGCTGCTCACCCGCGAACCTCTCCTCCAAGGCAAAAACGAGGTCGATCAGGTCTCGCGCATCTTTGAGCTCTGCGGCGTTCCCACAGATGAATCCTGGCCAGGCTTCCGTCGTCTGCCAAACGCCCGAACCCTCCGCCTCCCCAAGACGGCTGCCGCATCCGGCTCCGTCGTTCGCGCCCGCTTCCCGGGCCTCACCTCGGCCGGCGCCGGTCTACTAGCCGACCTCCTATCACTAGACCCGGACCGCAGGCCGACGGCGCGCGAGATGCTCCAGCACGAGTACTTTCGTCAAGACCCGAAGCCCAAGCCTGAGAGCATGTTCCCCACGTTTCCAAGTAAGGCGGGCCAGGAGCGGCGCCGGCGACAGGAGCCACATGCGCCGGTACGCGGCCAGGCTGCGTCTTTGGGCGATGTCGACTTTACTGGCATCTTTCAGGGGCGGGATCGGGAAGAGAGGGGAGCTGGATTCCAGCTACGGATGGTGTAAGATGCAAACTCCATATCCAGTCGTGATGAAAGTGACAAGGTTGGGAGTTGCCAGACATTTAACGACACATTGTACCATGCCGACATAAATAACCATATACCCACAAGTAGACTACTGAAACGTTAACATGCACCCCATGAACCATCTTCAATTGAAGCCCAAGCCTCATAAGTAGACCCATGTCAGATCACAGCACAATGACGGGGCAATGACGACGACTTTATACCTGTGCCAAATTGTAAAATATTTCCTTGAAAACAAACTGTTTCGTTCGGTAATCCTAAAGACCGACGAGATTAAGATGTATATAGAATCATTACATGATTTACTCTGTGGCGATCAGATCATGAAGCATCCAAATTCGAGTTTTCCCCGTCCTTGAGCGGTACCTTCACCTTAAAATCATCCCTCTACTAACGCCCTCCCCAGAAGCTTCTGAATAGCATGTCCAATGTGAAAAGGGGGCATAATTATGCCCGTTCGATGCTTGCCCGCCGAATGAATACGTGAACCCGAAAAACTAACTCCAAACCAAGCGCGAATACAAGCTGATTATTGCAGACCGAGACCGGTGACGAACCACGTGAACGAGGCAATCGTGACCAGAGTCATGGACAGAACCACAGCAATGCCGCCATGGCTGAGACCAGGTGCACCGTTGCAAACATCGCAAGTCCACTCGCTGTATGGGACGTAGTCTCGGGGGGTGTACATGCCGAACTGGAAGGTCCTGGCAACTGAGAGGTAACCTGGGTCGGGGACATCGCTGATGCCCATGTCAGAGTCCTTGATGATGAGAGTGTACAGGCCAACAACAAGGGGAGCGTTGACATTGTTGGCTTGCTTGCCCGTGTCCCAAGTGTAAGCAGTGCTCGTCTCATAGGTCGCGTTGGAGGCGAGAGTATATGTCTCTCCATTGGCAGAGCAACTGACGAGCACGTCAATGGCAGTGGGAGTGCCCATGAGGGAGGTATAGTTCCAGCCAAAAGTGGCATAGTCACCAATCTTGTACAGAGGCGTGGGTTGGAACAAGGTCTCAGGAGTCTGCATGTTCACACCGCCGGCGGCAACATCAAAGGAGAAGCTGGTTCGGGTGGGCTTAGCATCCTTGGTGTTGGTCTTTCCCGTCGATGCCTTCTTGCCGGTCTCTTTTCCAGTTGCAGTTTCGGTTTCCTCGTCGGTGTTGGTCTGGTCGGATTCCGAGTCATCTGTTCCCGTTTCGACCTTGGCGGTGTTGAGGTTCGTCGTCCTGATCTGCCTGCCAGTCCTGGTGGCCTCTTCCTGGGTTGTAGACTCTTCGTCCTGACGAGGCTCGAGGAAGCCAGTCTCTTGTGGCACTGTGACAGGTTAGTGTCTAATTTTCTCTGGTGCAAGGGTGCTGACGTACGCTCTTGTCGAACCACGTCTCTGGCAACGACGATAGCGTCGGATTGTCCGAACCATTCAGGCCATGCTGCAGTCAGGGGAGCGAGAGATGAGACGCAGACGGCCAGCTGGACGAGGCCGGAGGCGGGACGCATGATGGGCGATGTGGATGGGTTTGTCGAGAGAAAAAGGGAGCCGAGGTGGTTTCGGGGAAGTGGCTACAGCGGTCGTAGTCACAACACTCTCGATAGAGGTTTACTAGCTTCGATGATGGAGCGTCGAAATGATGATGATGATGATGCTGCCGTTGTTATGAATCGTGATGCCGTGCGTGTCACAAGAATGAGAATGATGCGAGACAAGCAAAAACGGGTGATCCAAGTCGAGAGCACGGAAAGCGAGTGGTATGCGAATGGCGAAGCGAGTGTAGTAAAATAGCAAAGTGAGAGACAACCAAGCTTATGATGGTCGTTGCCGTTGACCTCCAAAAACGCTGGAATGGATGAATCTCGAGAAGAATACAGAAGAGAAAAGCGAGAGGACAGGCAGCCTGAGCAAGAAAAGCAAGCGGACAGGGAGCGTGATGGAGGAGGGAGGGAGGAGCGGATGAACAAGGGAAAGCGTTGGCGTCGTGTTGGCCCAGCAGGAGACCCGGACAGCCCATCCTGAATGAAGGAGCGAGACAGGGGTTGTTTCCCGTCCTGCGTTTTCATAGGCTAGCCGTTGCACCAAAGCACAGCCTGGAAGGGTACGTACCTCGATTGACTTCGACCAGCGTCTCCTTTTTGGGAGGGGGCCCCCGGCCGTTTTTTCCAGTGGACGTCAGCGGTCCGTAGCGGTTTCTCACAGGGCCTCAGTGGCGCTGGCTGGCCTCCCACGAGTGTGGTAACCTGGTCGAGACTGGCGGACAGCTGAGAAGAGAAAGAAAAAAAAAGAAAACAACAATAAGCGTTCAGCTCTGACACGGCAACCCCTGATCGAGGTTTATTTATCTGAGCGTATCCATCATTTCTCGATTCTATCATACTTTTTTACTTGCAGCCTTCCCCTCATCAAGCTCTCACCCAAGTCGATGAGTAATGACCACCACGATCACAGGCCTGTGGCCAAGCAAGCGACCGCAGGCAAGTCAGACAGAGTTTCCTGCGTGAGGTGCTGGCTGGCTGGCATGTTCGCGAGCTGGGGCTGGGTTCCGTGTGTGGCCATCTCATCTCCACGGATGGCTGACACCTGTGCCAAATTCGATTGGGTGGCCCGACACGTGATCTCGTGTTGTCCGCTCTCCCTTCCTAAAAATAACCTGCGATCCCGTCTCCCGCCCCCCGCCGTCCCCGTCCCAGGCCGGAGTCCCCTAAACCCAACCCGCTATTCTCGGTAATCATGCACTAAACATGGCTCAGGGTTTCATCAGCAGAGCCAGATTTTCTCTTTTTAAACCGGGCCTTGTTCTTTTTTTGCGGGTGTTCTAGATGGATGGATGCTACCTGTCGTCGTCATCATGTGCTTCTCGTATCCTTGGCTGATCCCAGATGTCGTGAATCACGACAAGAACATGCGCTGCTGCCGAGTGAGAAAAGCCATCTGTCTCTGCCATGCCGTTAGTCAGGTGCGGGATGACAGCCCGTATGCTGTTTCGAACTAAAAAGATCCCGCCGTTTGCTAGTCTCTATCTACCGTTAAATCCTCCGATGCTCTAAACGCAACCTACCAGGTTACGCGCTGCCCGGTGTGACCCGATGGCACGCTATTGACTCAGGTTTGTCGGGACATATCCAAGGTGATTGATGAAAGACGAGTATTTAGATGCGTCTCTTTCCCGTTGGTTAATCGCAAGGGTGATGTGGAAGTTTGGGGTTCATTGCAACGAGACTCGTCCCGCATGTGCAGGAAGCTATCCATACTTTCTGATTTCAATCACATGACAGCGTCAACAGATATATTGATATTGCGCTTCTCTGAGCTATGGCTTGTATTCGCTTTTATGGTTATCAAGATGAGTGTACTGAGTATATTCCAGATACCATTGGGTCAACATATATGGTGCCAATCATACAGGGTACCTTATCATGTCGCAGGCACATCTTCTGCCTCCTCAACTCATATCCAACCATGATGTACAGCTACCCCATGAATCGACTTGTTTCTTATCATAATCTACAGTAATAAGTTCGAAACTCGCAGATATGACCAAAAAGACAAACAAGTGTTTGCTTCATCCGTCCCATCAACTTTATCCCTCTGTTCTGTCAATTACTAGGGTCATAAAAGTGCAAGAGCGACCAACAAGGCGGCGGATGGCAGATGACAGTTGGCTGCCAGCAGCGGCACGTGGAATTTTCATGCTCCCGGCGTTTGGTTGAACTGATCCAATGCAAGGCATCAAATTTCTGCCAGTTCGTTTGCTACTGTCAGGCACTGCCATAGCGCCTCGTCCTCCAGTGGCATCTGGAAGATAAAATCAACACGGGCGCTGCCATCGTCAATTCTCTCCTTTACTTTTCCATCTGATCATTTTCAAGAGAAAAGGCGTCTTGATCAATAGTGACCAGGCGCCAACATGAGTTCTATGCAGTAAGTCCCTGCCATGCACCTCACCTTCCTATCCACGAGTGCTTCATCAACACAACCAGGATGCGAATGGCGCTCCTGCTGTAGGAATGACTGGGACTCGGTAACTAACTTTTCACTATAGGATCGAGGACGTATGTTCCTTCTCGGACCAAACCTCATACCGGAATCTTTCCTAGTCACCAGGCTAACCTTCGCCTAAGGACTCTCAGAGCCTGGGAGTCTACGTCTCCCAAGCAGAGTACGATAGCCTAGTCAAGATCGCTCAGAGATATGGTATGACCCTCAGGAATCGCAATATCCAGATGCTCATAGAGCTATCGAGTACCCCAGAGAGAACATGTCTAACCTTATCTATTGATAGCTTGCCTGCGCCAGAAGCTCGTCGACCAAGGGATCAGTAATGCTGCTCTTGACGTACGTTTTGATGATCCCAATTATGCTTTCCCTCTGTGGACAGGCGCAACGCTTCTCCTTCCTGCATATTGAATCCTGCTAACCGGCCTCAGCTTCTGAGCGATCCTGATCCGTTTCCCTCGTACGGGCATTCTTATCAGCCTAGCTCTAATGGCCACGCATACAACCCTCAAGCACCTCCTTACCAGGGCCATCGGCAGACTGAGACCAACAGAGAGACTAACAGAGAACGACTTCATCCCGATACCGACCCCTTCCCAGTCAGCCAGTCGTCGTCTGTTGAATCGCCAACCGAGTCATGGGGCCAGGAACCCAAGTCACCGCAGGATGACAACCGGTACGATCCCAATCGACGGGTGGAGCGCAACGCCCAGAGATCAGTCCGGCTCTTCAACCTCCCTCCCGGCGTTAGACGTGGTGATATCACTGCAGTCATTCGCGGAGGTCCCCTTCTTGAGGTTTATCTTCGCCCGAAGGAGCACACTGCTAACGTGTCGTTCGTGTACGAGGATGATGCTACCGCCTTTCTTAAACGTGCCCGGGAGCATGGCTTGCGTGTCTGTGGCGTCTCAGTGAGTGACTCGCCATTTTTCTAGGATCCGCATCCGCTCACTTTGATAGATCCCCGTGCAATGGAGCGAGCAGCAATTCATTCTTGCACCTCACGTCTGCCACCAGATCAGCCGAGGTGCAACTCGCAACTTTATCATCCGCAACCGGAATCCCAACCTTACTGAGGAGAGCATTCGGGAAGACCTTGCGCATATTCACAATCTCCATGTCCTCAAGGTTGAGTTTTTTAGAGATGAGTGCTTCATCAGCACCAACTCGGTCCACAACGCCATCTTTGCACGAAACTGTATGATGAGCCGACTGTAAGTTGATTTGCTCTGAATTATTGCCGTCCACTTCTTGGGTGGCAAAGAAGCTGACAGGTTCTCTCTTGCAGTGAATATAAAGGTTCCCGTATTGAATGGGCAGCCGATGAATGCGCTGAGCCCCCAAGAATCTTGCCAACACGGACCCAGGGTTCCAGGCCCGGCATCGTGTCGAAGCGCAACTTTTCGAACGGCTCCATGTCCTCGAGTCAGATCACCAACCGATTCCAGGTGTTAGGTGTGACTGATGACAGCGACGAGGACGAAGATGATAGCGAGGATGACGAGGACTATTACTGATTCCATTAATGTTTGTCTATGTGTCTGCTTCCTGTCGAGGCCCAGATGGAGAGCTCTTTTACGAGATACCCTTGTACGATCTGCCTGGTTTTCAATGGCATTTTGATGTGTTTGAGTTTGAGAAATGAGATTTTGATACGAAAAACCCCTTCCCGTAGTTGGTCCCTTTTGTGCCCCTGAATTCATGCGTGGTGTCATTCATCAAGGGAAATCTTGGGTTTCTAAAAACTCACCGTTCCTGTGGGATTCGAACATTAGATCTCGCCTCTCAAGAGTTCATCCGATCTTTGACTTACTTCTAGGCATCTAGTCTAAGCCTTATGATCAATGTCCATCCTCCCAACATCAAGTCACCTACTTACACACACAACATTGATATTGACAAGGCCTCACCTGTCGATCATGCTTCTAAAGAAAGGCTTCAAAAGAAATAGCGAAAAAAAAATAAAGGCCCAACAACGACAGGGGCTCCACCACCGCGGATTGCACGCTTTGGCTGACGCCTCAGGTGCACCGCACTCCTTCAAGCGCTGACGCGCCTTAGGATGTGGATCCTAAGCCTCCTCAATACCCTCGTAGGATATAACCGTTTGACCAGACGGAGCCGCCTTTGTTGTTGGGTGATAGAGGGACGCAGATTTCTAGTATATATAGGTACCTGGGTCGGAGTGTCCTACGCAGGGGGTTGGCGCATGTGTGATGTGCGATGCCATGATGCGCCCTCAACCTCAGTCGCTCAACCAACCCACAGCCAATTTACTTCTTGGCTCACGGGTTTCATTCCGGTATTTTCAGTAAGGTTTTCAAGATTCATTTGAGTCTTTCAGTGCAATTATCTTTCTTTTGGGTCATTTCACGCATCTTGGGTGACCCCCTTTCTTCGCGCCTGACATCTACCACGTACCAGAAGTGACTCGAGCAAAACGCTCTGTACCAGTGACAATAATATGAAGGACTATGAGAGTCAGAATCAGAAGTATTCTATGTTCTTCATCTCGTTTTCGCGTCATGGCCAAGGGCACATGGCCATTGTATCCAAATCCTTGGGCGGCCACCAAGAACCATTGTCAGCACCTCCATTGCGAGCAACACTCTAGAATCTCAGCCTCTCTCGATCATATTCTTTTGGCCTTCCATATATACCTTGAAAAGGCTCCAGTGTCTTTGTACGTCTTTTGAAATATCTGCACTCACCAGAGCCGGGAAAGGGGGAGGCGAACCCTTTGAACACTCCAGTGGTGGGAGTCAGGAGATATGGAACATACACATCAATAAAAGAGAAGCAACAGGATTCGAACCCGAGAACTCTGGCACAAGCAAGACTGAGGCAGGGTGGAGCCTAAGGCTAAGGCCTAAAGTCATCCTAAAGCTCAACTCCAAAAAGACGCTATCACGGTGCATCACCACACCTCATGTCCATCAACTCTCTCAACAAATGCACTTCAATCACACGTAACACAACCAAAAAGAAGTTTAAAATCAAGTTAAAACCACCGAAATGAAGCAAAAAAAGAAGCGCGTAGAGGACAGGCGCCTCGGTGACATTGAGCGCTCTCCGAACCCCAAGCCCTGATGCATCGACATGCCCACCTTATGTCAGCACACGCCGCCGTCCCCGATGCATCGGCCATCCCAGAATTCGTACCTCGTCAGGAACTGCTGAACAGTCGCCGCTCGGCCACTTTGACGCCTGTCCGTTGAGGACTGTGCTGTTGGAAGTGACATATAAGGGTATGCGCTCCAGAACTGGTCTGGCAGTGCCGTGGCGTGCGTGATCCAGGAGGAGGGTGTTATCGGCGAATCAGGGGCGTCTGTGATGGAAAGAAGCCTTTTTATTGATCAAATACTCATTTTGGTCTACTGTGATCGAATTACAGAAGTTCTTGTGCTTTACATCTCGATCACGCATCCTGGTGTTGATCGGCATGGGCGTGATAATCCAACATCTCCCTGCCTTGGCAACCGCTATATGTGCAAGCGGTAGAGAACCGATTCTCGACATGTGAAAGAATTGTATCCCTCAGGCTGTCAGATTACAGTAACGACAGGCCAGCATTATCGTCATCTTGTGTGATACCCCTATTTGTACACACCCGCCAAAGATGCCAGCCACTCGAGGATGCTTCCCGCCATAATGAGAAGTCAACACTAACCTAGAGGCTTAGAAAATTGTAAGTTTGTGGTAATTTTGGAACGTGTTCGTCATGCTCAATGTTCTCTGTCTTGTTGCAGATCATCCTGCCATGTGCTACTACCCCTAATGACCATGACACCAAGCACAAATGCTCGTGGGACTTGCACAGTTTCAACCATTCCCAAGATCCTTGCTCTTAGGAAGTCCAGATGCGTTCCACCTTGCTGATATGTATAGCTACGCCTCTACCCATATATGAATATCCAATCGAGACCACCCCTTGGAAACATTCAAGCACGGAACCTTTACCTGTCACCGTTTGAATCAATATTTGTTCAACAACATCAACCCAACAAGATCGCTTAAAAATATTCAATCAATTGCGCCTCAAAGCACACTCAACTTGCGAGAAATGCATCGTGAGTATCTAGATAGTAGGTAACTAGCCACCTTCGCGACCAAGACAGCAAGACCCCATTGAATATGCTCCCCCAATCCTAACTATACTCCAACGCATGTAAAACAAAATGCCCAATGCCTGCTTCACCGGTTGGCACTGTTGGTGACAGACTGCAGGTAGTCCAACAAAAAGGTGCGCTCCGCGGGTGAAATTGGTGTCTGGCTGCCACGGCGAGAAGGGGGCAGGTTTCCAAGCCCCGGTTCGCCAGCGCCAGAAGCCAAAGAAGCAAGACGAGATCGAGGCGTCCCCGCGATGACCTCCTTTCCTTTAGCTGCCTCCAAGCTGGCAGGGGACGGTTGTTTTCCAAAGAGAGATAGAAGTTGTCGTTTCTGGTCAGGCCCAGACTCACGACGTTGGCCGAGCGCAGGGAATGATGGTGTAACTCCGGGGCTGGCTCCCGCCGGCACAGGCTGCAGGTGACCATCAAGGCCACTGGGCGACGCCTGTGAAGTTTGTGGAGATGCCATCGAGGGCCCGCCAGCACGCAGGAACTGGTCATTCTGGCCTCGCTGAAGAATACGGATAGGCTGGGCGGGCTGAGAGGTGGCCGGTCCTTGGGGAAGAGGGCCGTGTTGCTGCCCATAATCTGCCCTTCCTTGAGACCCAGGGGTACCAGACTGAGAAGGCCGAGGGTGGATAGATAACGCTTCCAGAGAAATGGACGGGTTGGTGTCTGCGCTGGCTCGCGAGGAAACTTGAGCCTGCCGAACATCTCCACCTGCTGAACGGAACAATTCGTTCAGCAGGTTTCCAGAAGCAGGATGACCGCCAGGTTGGGGCACCTGGGCCTGTGGCTGGGCCTGATCCTCCTTGCGAAACATGCCGAGGAGAGCGTTTCGGTGGTTATCGGCTGGCGGCCCAACTTTGGAGCCTGGAAGTTCCTTGGGGCTTGGTTGAGAGCGATTGTAGCCGCCTAGGATACCAGCTGTATGCGGGGGGACTTGTGGAGGTATCTGCGGTCCGCCAAAGTTGCTGTAAGCAGGTGCTGGATTCTGGCCCTGGTAGCCGGAGTTGGGCATTTGAGGTTGCTGGATGTTCTCTTTGAGCTGAGCTGAAGCGTTTGCACCTTTGAAAGCGTTCAGAAGCGCCATCGACTGTCCGTTCAACTGGGGCTGTCTTGGAGGCTCTACAGGAATTGGGGCTTGTGATGCCTGGTTGGAATATCCATACTGTCCTGTCTGTGGGTTGTTGAAGGGCACAGGAGCACCGGGATAGTTGGGCTGATTGCCCTCTTGGAATACACTTCTGTTGAAAACAGACCTTTCCACCTGAGGAGGAAGTGGCTGGGGATGTACCAAAGGAGCTTGATTGCTCTTGTACTGCCCTTCAGGAATAGGATACTGTTGGCTGAACGGCTGTTCGTTTCTCGCTTGCTGTGGAGGAGGCATATTCCACCGGGCGACCTGGCTAGGCGAGTAAGGGAACGAGGGAGGCGGTTGCTGAGTGGTGATAGAAGGTATATGGTGATGGTTATGATGATGGGGCGTCCGAGGTTGAGGTGCCTCACCAACCGTCATGTCCAGAGGAGTGTGAGGCTGGTAAGCCCCTGGCTGCGGCACCGCGGCTGCAGGTCCGCCCTTAGCCTGAAGAATAGATAGGAGAGCACTGCCTTTATCCTGTTGAGTAGGAGCTGTAGGTGCCTGCAGGCCCTGAGTGGGTTGCTGTATCTTCAGCAGCCGATGAAGCTCCTGTTCAGCACCTTGATGTGTGTCTATACTTGGCGCCTGGTCGGCAGTTTCGGCACCGGTGTCGGTCTTCCATGCATCGTCCTCAAGGTGAGCTTCGTCAATAGCTCGATGAGGGTGAGAGCCACTAGCCGCTCTCCTCGCATCAATCTTCTTCTGCGAGACAACCCATTTCTTCAAGGGCACCAAAAACGGAGCAACCATGTAGAACTTGTTGGCGTTGGGGATAGCAGCCGTGTCCTGCTGTTGGTTGTTCTTCCGGCGGAAGGCAGGTAACTCAGACAGGTTGTACCATTGAATCTTGCTGATCTCCTTCCTGGTTTTCGGTTCGAACTTGGTGTCCATCGGGACATTGCGAAAGACGTAGAGCCTCATATGCTGTTCGCGCATCGCAATCTCGATGTACTTGGGTCTATGGTCGGTAGGCACCAACCCAGCGGCTTGTAGGTCCAGACCTGTTTCTTCGTAGACTTCTCGAACAGCGCAGTCAAGATCATCCTCATCCTTGTTGATCTTGCCCCGTGGAAAACTCCAGTTGGCGCCCTTCTTCCATCCCTTGACTAGCACGGTCGAGTCCATAGCTTCATTCAACAAGATAGCACCCCGAACCGGAACTCGGGTCTTGTATTCGAGAAACTCTTCAAATGCCTTGGTGTGATTCTCGACAGAGAAGTTGGCCAACAGGGGGCAGTGCTGGAAGATGCGAAGGCAAAAGGTGCGCAGCGTCATGGACGGCAGGGTCGGGTCGAGTGGACGGATAAAATCCTCGTAGAACCACTGAGCTTCCTCGACTTGGAAGCATATCCGCGCGACGGAGGAGAGATCCTCCTGCGGGAGGTTGATGATGAAGCGGACGCAGAGGTCGTCCAGCCCTACGGTTTTTATGTCAGTTCCTGTCTGCAGTTGCGTCGCCAGCAACACATACAATCCTCTAACTGCATCTGTGATTCGGCCATGATAACGAGCTCCCCCGGCGCATGCTATGGTGGGATGTCGGTTTCCTTAATTTCTTCCTTGTTTCTCTCTTCCTCTCAAGACTTTGCGAGACGGCGATGGGATCGTAGCTGTGAAGGCAAGCTGACCATGGTTGAGGCGCGAGAGCCAGGATGACGCAAAGAGTAACTGCGACAAACGAAAAGACGCGCGCGGTCGTCGGAGTCGCAAGCCGCCAGCCGAAGGAGATGGAACCTCAAGAAAGTGGAAGCGGGTGATGGGGCGCAGCGTTCCTTGTGATGTGCGGGGTTCGGGAGACAATTGCTATAGCCGAAATCGTCGATGTCGGATGCGATTTGATATGTTGTTGTCAGGTTTGACAGCATCGCATCAGACCAGTGAGCCAGCCAGATCACAGACAGACGGACCAGACCCATCCGCGCCTGCCCGCTCTGGAGCTGCCCAACGATCAGAGCTTGGGTGCTGCGCCACCTTTGACAGTACTCGCCACGATTTAGGTGCATACAGCTTGTTGAGAGTGGCGGTGCAGGGCCTGGACTTTGAATCACGGCAAGCTCCCTCCCTTGCATTGAACGATTTTCGCGTCGTTTCAGAAAGCCAAGTTTTTACAGAGAACGCCAGCGCACGCGTGATCGGCATTGCAGCAGTAGAACGGTTTAGTCTGTGGTGTTGAGCCAGTCAACGCCTCCAGATCGCAAGGGTTCGCCGTGGTTTGCAGGTTCCAGAAGTTTGGGTGGTGCCGTGATGGCTGGAAGGGGCACCAGGAATTACATCATCGCCCAAGGCCTCCGGGCTGCCTCACCGCGGTCATCCCATCATAGGTGCTGTTTAAAAAACCGGTAATCCACCGGTCGCGCAGCCTTGATTGTACAGGTAGACTAGCATCGATCAAAAAGGCTGGTGTCTCTCTCAAAGAATTCTTGGTTTCTGTGTTTCAACACTGTGCCTCGTTTTTTTGTTCCTGCTACGTTGGATTCGACACAAGCGTCTTGAGAGCAAACGCTCTTGCCAGCCATCGTCCGGCCTTGGTCAGCATCCGATACGAATCAACTATAAAGAAGAAGGCTTTCGAAGCAGAGTTCATCTTGTCCTCATAGACAGCAACCATGACGTCCGCAATCGCCAAGATCGTCACCAAAAAGATTCTGGGGGAAACCATACAGAACAAGTTTGGAACTGAGGTAAGAAATCCTTCCTTGGCGCTCACATTCCCCCGCGGTCATGAAGGCTAACCCATGCAGGACCCTTACTTCGAACAAGTTCCGGCCACCCGCCTCAACGGAACGCCAAATGGCAAATTCAAGAAGCGCAAGAAGGCTCTGCCCCCGGGCATCTCTGAGCATGATGGCAAGGTTTTGACCAAGGTTAAGCGTCGAGCTTATCGCCTAGACCTGGCTCTCTTCAGTTGCTGTGGTGTCCGTTTCGGCTGGGGCAGCGCCCTGGGCTTGATCCCTGCGTAAGTTGCCCCTCGTAACCTAGGAAGCATGATGAGACTAACACAGAACCGGATAGCATTGGTGACGTCTTGGACATGCTCATGGCACTCCTCGTCATGAAGACATGCATGCAAATCGATGGTGGACTTCCAACCTCTGTCAAGGCGAGGATGATGGGCAACATCCTCTTCGATTTTGGCATTGGAATTATCCCCTTCATCGGTGACCTTGCTGATGCCGCATTCCGGGCCAATACCCGCAACGCGGCTATTCTCGAGGCATACCTCCGTGAACAGGGCAAGGAGAACTTGCGCAAGAGTGGACAGCCGTTGCCAGCCGTTGATCCTAGCGACCCAGAACATTTCGATCGACTGCAGATGCAAGATCCGCCCGAATACGTTTCAAGCCCACCGTCAAGGCATGAATCCATGTCTGATAGACCTCCACGCAGCCGCGAAGGCCGTGAGGGTCGTGAAGGCCGTCACAGTCGCCATCCGAGTCAACCAGAGCCAGCACGGGTCCGTGAAGGCCGTGGATTCTTTGGTCGCAGCAAGTCTCGGCCGCATGATGTCGAGATGGGCGAGGTTAATTCCGGGTCACGAAACCATCGCCGGTCGTCCCACCGTAGGGACCGACGCTAGACCCCGGATACTCGGAGTTATGCATGATGGAGGCGGAAGAGGACAGGCTGACGAAACTGGCGGGTCCCTGTGAGTCAGATTCTCAAGGGTTATTCACGATGGACAAGGCGTTTAAGATAATGTTTGCATGGACCACGGCCTCGAGGCGCGCGTGGAATGTATCATGTGTGAATGAATGATGTACAGTACCAAGCTCCACGACGAGACACGAGTTTAATTGACTAAAGTGGATGCCGGCGCGTGGGTCGGTGTCGACGAATTATATATGAGAGCAGGATCTGATAAATTCCCTTGGCATTCTGATCGACCGAGCAACTGGAACCAGCGGAACACGAAGAAGCAAAGCGTCAGAGCCATGAGCTGAGGGATCGGCTTAGCCCAACACAACCTAGTTCGAGCCCTGGAATTTCCGTGCCCGGCATAGCTCTAGCAACCGGAGATGCTTGGAGGCGCACCAACCTTGAGCTGGTATCGTCACATTCGGTCGTCACCGACTCGAACGCGGTGTGACGCTGGGAGCGCGTCTCTGGCCATTGGGGGGAGCTGCAGAGCCGCGGAAAATTGGCAATTAGACACCACCAGCTCCAGAGACCGAATATCTGGGTTTCCAAACACTCTAATACATCGTCTCAGAATTGAATCATGTTCTGCGACCTCTTCATGACCTCCACCGCCAAAAGACCTGAGTCGGCCGGGTGAGCTCGGTCCCGCTGGGCGTCATGCCCCAGCTGCAGCCCATTTCGCATTGCCCCAACGACGCGAGATATGTAAGGATGTCCTGATTGATAAACCCGGGCCCCTCCATGACGCCAGTCAACCCTGACCAAGCCTGAATAATCCTCCCTTGCCATGAACGCAGGTACAAGGCAGTGGAGATGGAAAAACAAAAAAGTAGAGTAGCTGCCCTTGCCAAAGACGAACGTGAAGCTTGTCGAAACGCGTCTTTACGCGTCCCATTTGGCTCTTCCATGCTGGTGGCTGGAGATTCAGATGGTCTCAGCGGACGTCTTAGCGCCTTGGCGATGCTGGTCGCTGCCCCGAAAGGCACCGAAAACCCCTGGTTCACCCAGTGACGCGCAGTGACACCCCAGCCGCTAGCGCCTTAATTGACCCACAGGCCCACCACGCAGAGAACTCACCGCGACGCGTTCCGATCCACGTGATAGCGCATCACCGCTATACAAAAGCCCATCCCGTCTGCCTCAGCCCATATCTCGACCAGACCATAAACCACCGCGTCCACATCCTCTCCCTTCAACAGTACACAACGCATACAAAGTCTTTGGCGTGTTTCTGCCTTGTCTTGCCTACATTTCGTTCCATTTCTTCCATCAGACACATACAAACAACACAATGGCTGCGCAAGTCACCCCTTCCAAGCAGGTTAGTGACGTCGACGACGCCCCGTTATACAGGGACAATTGATAGCTAACATGCCTTTCCAACAGGCTGCCTCTGCCATTGAGAACTTCAAGATGGAGTCCCCCGCTAAGAAGCTCGACTTCGGTACCTCCAACAAGGAGAACCAGACCGCCGGTATGGACCTGAAGGCCAAGTGGGAGGAGGTGAAGAGACAAGAGAAGCAGGTCGTCCAGGAGAAGCAGGAGAAGCCCACTGTGGCTGCTGGTATCAAGGCTGAGGAGGCCGACGAGCCTCTTCTCCAGGAGAACCCCCAGCGTTTCGTTCTCTTCCCCATCAAGTACCATGAGGTATGTGACGCGTCTAAGACGCGTAAAGTGGCCCCCACCCTGGACACCAATACTAACAAGCCACAATAGATCTGGCAGATGTACAAGAAGGCCGAGGCCTCTTTCTGGACTGCCGAGGAGATTGATCTGTCCAAGGATCTCCACGACTGGAACAACCGCCTGACCTCGGACGAGCAGTTCTTCATCTCCCACATCCTTGCCTTCTTCGCCGCCTCTGACGGCATTGTCAACGAGAACCTTGTCGAGCGATTCAGCGGCGAGGTCCAGATCCCTGAGGCTCGATGCTTCTACGGTTTCCAGATCATGATGGAGAACATCCACTCCGAGACCTACTCCCTCCTCATTGACACTTACATCAAGGAGCCTTCACAGCGAACCTACCTCTTCAACGCCATTGAGACCATTCCCTGCATCCGCAAGAAGGCCGACTGGGCTATCCGATGGATCCAGGACAAGGACTCGTCCTTTGCTCAGCGTCTCGTCGCCTTCGCTGCTGTCGAGGGTATCTTCTTCAGCGGTGCCTTTGCTTCCATCTTCTGGCTCAAGAAGCGTGGTCTCATGCCCGGTCTGACCTTCTCCAACGAGCTCATCTCTCGTGATGAGGGTCTTCACACCGACTTTGCCTGCCTCCTCCACTCCCACCTCAAGGGCCGTGCTAGCAAGCAGGTTATCCAGGACATCATCACCGATGCCGTCACCATTGAGCAGGAGTTCCTGACTGAGGCTCTCCCCTGTGCCCTTCTCGGCATGAACGCCGACCTCATGAAGCAGTACATCGAGTTCGTCGCCGACCGTCTCCTGGTCGCCCTCGGCAACGAGAAGGTCTACAAGGCCACCAACCCCTTCGACTTCATGGAGAACATCTCCCTTGGTGGCAAGACCAACTTCTTCGAGAAGCGTGTCGGTGACTACCAGAAGGCTGGTGTCCTTCACAGCGCCAACAAGAACACTGAGGAAGAGACACCCAAGGGTGAGAACGGCGGTGACTTCACCTTTGACGAGGACTTCTAAATGTCTCGTCATGTCGTTTTCTTTCCTTTGGCCTGGGCCTAGTGGGCCCAGGGGTACGCGCACATATGAACATATACCCTGTCTTACTTCCTTTTTTGTTACTCTGTACTCTACACTGAGACGAGCCTCGGGGCATCGATACTTGGCTAATAACGATCGAGGCCAGTCCTGGAGCTGGATGTGCTCGGACCGGCACATGGCGTTTGGGGGAATTGAACTTTGGGTGGATGAAAACAGCATTGATGGTTTAACTGTTTATGGATGACGATATTACTGTAGCACTCGATTAGAGATGAATTGATTAGATAAATAAGCTTGTAGTTCCCGTGTCTCCATGCTGCTTGTGATGAATCATGTATGAAGCTGTGTAGTGGGATGTCGTCTGATTTGAGCAGAGTCAGATATAAGTACGACAAACTGTTGCGATCAAAGCAATATAGCACTTCCTCCAAGTTGATATACTACCTATCAAGTCATGTTAATATTCCAGTACTTGCTGAGGTCGACATGTGTGCTTCTATGATGATTTCTCGCGAAATCTGTTCATCATCTCATCGAATATCTGATCCCAGCTCTTTCAAGAACAGCCTTTGTCACTATCCCAGCAAAGAGCTCGAGTTTTGGCTACATCGCTCAACATTTAACCACTTCATTTCTTGCCCTTCTTCTTCTTCTTTCCACCACCACCCCCACTTTGCGCCGCAGGCGGTTGTTGTGACGTCGCGGCCTGTTGCTGCTCCTTCTGCTCCTCCTCACCGGCATCCGCCATCGCCACTTCGGGCACGTCGGGGACGGAGGCCATGCTCCTCCCCAGACGGCCGAGGGAGGCGTGCACCAGGCGGGACACCTCTGCGGCCTTTGTGGTGCGGTACTTGAGGGCCACGCCGCTGACGGGGTCGTACGTCTTGAGGACGAGGCTGCCGCGTGGGGGCTTGGCCGTCGCTGCTGCGTCGTCGGGGCGCGAGGGCGCTGGGCTGAGCGAGTACTTTGTGGTGATGCGGGTCTGGAGGGCTTGGTGGTTAGCTATGCGCCGTGGGAGGTGAGGATGGTGGGAGGACGTACGGTGGCGGGTCGAGCCTCAAGAAGGGCGATGGACTGGTCGAGCCATTCTTGGCTCGTCTTGAAGTAAGGCATTGTTTCGTGTAACCTCTATAGCCGTCTCGGGGGGGCGTTGAGTCGGTGTCGTGTGCGCAATGAGAGGTGCAACTCGGTGAGAATAGGCGTCCGGGCGGGATGCACGAGGACTGATGAGCTTGACAGCAATTGTCTAATAGTAGCAGGCCTCGATCCACTGTCTTTCGATATGGCGGATTGTTCGTGGCTGTGTGGTCGACGTTGACGTCGTTGCGATGTGGTCTAGAGGAGGAAAGAACGTGGATGAGGTTGGAAGTGGGATATTCATGGTGGGGCTGGGCTTGAGGGGAGAGTTTAGGCGCCACAACACCACGAATGCATAGCCTTGTGTGCAACTTTAACGTTTGTTGGGCTTCACATTCTGCATCCGAGCTTACAATATTTCACACTAGAAATACAGAGTGCAGATAAATAAATATTGATGACTAAAGAATAGGTACTGTCTTCTATTTGGGTGTAGTAATTCCTTAAGAGCTTCTTCATGATTATCCATCAAGCGTCTCTCCGTCATCTTGTGGTGCACTCGGGGTATCCAGTGCCACCAACGGTAGAACAGTATCTCGAACCTCAACGTTCGCCTTTTGAGGATCCGCCCCATGCTCAATCAAAACCTGGCCAATATCCTGCCGGCCGGCCCTCACATAGTGCCATAGGGCAAGGTGTTCGTCAACCACCATGTTGATGTTCTTGGCTCGCTCACAGACCATGTGAGCTACCTGCACCTCCTCCCTCGCATACAGAGGGTTGCTACCCCTAAGCGTTAAATTCATGATGGGGAGGTGCTCGATGTATCCTTCGTATGGGTCCTCGTCGACATCAGCCTCGGCTCCGGCATCAAGTATTAACCTCACAACTTCCTGGTTGTGACCTGGTCTGAGCGCATCAGCGAGCAACAGTCTCTTCCTACCCGTCCTCGTATCTATAGGGTTTGGCGAAGCTCCAGCAGCCAGAAGGAGCTTGACAGCTTCGATGTGACGAGTCAAAACAGCGTTTTGAAGCGGATTGGTTGTGCCAATCTTTTCTGCGTCGATATCTGCACCGGCTTCTTGGATGAGAAACTTGATGGTTCCAGGAAAATCTTGGATCATGTGCTCTGCTCTCACAGCACCCTGACCTTGCGACAGGTTAAGTTCGTTCTCCCATTTACGAGCCTCCAATGGACCTAGGGAGATGAGATGGCATAGCGCTGTCTCGTCACTATCATGTGGTTTGATGTTGACGTCGGCTCCATGTTCAATAAGAAGCCGGGCCTTGATTCCATTAGCCTCCATACTTCTCTCTGAAACTCGTCTCTATATAACTCACCACGTCCGGGTTGAGCGCGTACGCCAAAGCAGGGAGATTGGCCCCGTCCAGGGTATTTGGATGCACTCCCTTGCTAATCAGCAGCTTGGCAATGGCAGTATTTCCACGCAGGCAAGCAAGATGCAGCAGAGAGGAGGTAGCCTTCCAGTGCATGTAGCCATGTGCGGGGGTAATCGCGCGCCTCCTCGTAGCCATACGATAGCGCAGATTGTAGAGGTTGTCGTTATTGAATGGCTTCATGAGCTTGGCAGCAAGATCCGGGCAAGCATTGGCTAGAGCATCCAACGACCTCTCGGCCGTCCCCAGGGCGCCGAACCAGCAGGCCCATTGAAGGGCGATGGGCATGTCCAGGTTGCGAGGAAGCTTGAGCGAGTCTGTGACGTCTTGCGAGTAGAGGCGTGGGAGAGTCCGGACAGCCAAGAGACGGCATGTTCTCACGATGCGAAACATGGACTTGTAGTAGTCCCGAGGTAATGATAGCTGGTCCAGTATCAGAGCCAGAATCTCGGGAGGCATCGCTGCCTGGTTGTCAGTAACTGTAGCCCTGATGCGCCTGACACAACTTACTGGCTAAGTTTGGACGCCCGTCTATCTGATCGCCAGCCTGCTCAGTAACTTGCGGCTCCATGATGGCGTGTTTCTGTCGTTCAATGGGCTAAATAACGAGCTGTGAAAGAGCGAGGATGTTGCCCAAGTTGTCTTATTTGTGGTGGGACAGAGTAAGCTCGGTTGCGTAGGTTCCAAGTGTCACCAACCCCGACCTATTTTCGAGTCCTAATTGGGTAATAATTCTTTGACACGCAGGTTAGGTACGGAGTACAAAGTGGCCTGATAGGTCAAATTCAGGTTTATTGTTGTAAAGTTTATATCAAGGCTCTTCCATTGCATTTAATGTCAGTCATCGCATCCCAGATCATGATTCATGGGTATCTATTGTTTTCCTTTCCGTCAAGCGTTCATGGAGATTATTTGTTTAGGTTTCCAACTTTTCAAACATCCCATCCTATCGCCATCCTGATCCGGTCTCTCATGCATGGGGATCAGGCAGCCAAAACACCAGCTCCTGGTCAGCCGTAGCGAAAAAGTTGAAGCGAGGGTTGAAGCCTAGCACGGAGGCCTCCCTCTTATCAGGCAGCGTCCAGTTTGGCTCGAGGACCTTGTTGTCACCTGGGGTAGTCATGCTATCCCAGACCAATACATCCTTCTTGGAACCGCTGAGGATATAACGGCCATCAGGGGTAAAGCAGCAGTCGCCACTGCTCTCAAAAGTAGTTCCATCAGTCGAAGCGCCAGATACTGCCTCGCCAACCGCGAGCCGTTTTGTCCCTCCGTTTGGCTTGCGTAGGTATGCCTTGAGCGTGCCCTCAAAGGCGTCGAGCAGGAAATGTCCATTACCACGAGTTCCAACAAGCAATGACTTTCCATCATTAGAGAACTCGAGTTTTGTCCACCCCTTGACGAGGCACTGCGAGTCCACCCGCCGGCACTGCTCCACGATATCAACCGTTGCGAAGGGGGCCTTGTCGTAGTTGCGCGCATCATAAAGCAAGACCGTGCCACTGCTTGGGCAGGCCACGGCAAAGACGGTACCGGAAGGGTCGTATGCGGCGAGGTAGGGGGATCGGAGGAATAATTGGCCCTGGCAGTTCTTGGTCTGCGTGTCCCATAGGCGCACCGTATTGTCTCGAGAGCAGGAGATGAAGTTGTCGCTTCCAGGGTGAACAGACAGGCAAGTTACGCTGCCTTCGTGACCTTCGAAGTAGCGGATAAACGAGTTGTCGTGCGTCGCAAGGTATCGAATCGCATCTAACAGCAAGAATCAGCATTACATGTTCCGCGGAACCAGCCTAGCGAGGTAGGGTAAAGTACCATTTTGCTTGGTGCTGGCATAGATGATGCTTGAGCCTGTGTGAGTGAACTTGGCGAGCTTGACGCCATACTTTTTGCTGAGCAAGCTCTTGTCATGACGACCCTCCTTGACATTGTAGATCTGGATCGTCTCGTCGCTGGCCGAGGTCATGATAAGCTCGCCTTCGTCGTCGAAATCGATCGATAGCACATGGGGCTGAGGGCGTCCGTCCTTGATATCATCGCGGCGAAATAGCTATGGGAAGCGTAGATAGATTAGAACTCAGTCGTGAAAGACGACAAAGGGTCGTACCTTGGTAGGACGAAAGTTGGATATCACATCGGAGAGGTTGGAGACGGAGGCGGTGGCGCCAATGGTGCGATGAATGTTGAGGGAGGAGCCGTTGGGGGTATTCGACCGGTCGATATCCATGGGCGTGGAAGCCATGATGGGCTACGAAGCTGCAGGCGCAGATCGAGGTGCTAGGCCGTGCCAATAAAGTGAACAGCTCGAGGGACAAAGCCCACGGAGCGCGTGAACGATGCGAGGACCCAATCGCACAGATGGCAAGGGTTGAAGCAAAGAACCAAGGGCTCAGTGGCCCAGTCGCTATAAGTCAAGGTTCTAGCGCATGCGAAGCGTATGTATCGAGCTGGGGGTGACGTCTGGAGGGCGGGTTCGCGGTTACTTTGGCCCGTGTGTGATGGTGTTGATGGATGGAATTGGATCTTTCCGCAGATGGAGCTAACCACGCCGAGAGCCAACGGCAGCAGCTGGAGGGGTGCAGGCAGCCTCAGCGCTGCGGGGTGCAGCACCATAGGCGACGGCCATCTGAAGACCGCCACGGCTTGCCCGTCAGGCTGCCGACCCCTGAAGAAGCGCCCAGACATGGAATTAATCCCACTGTAATCCCGCTGCCACAAAGCTCTGTAACATGTCACAAGGCCCTGTGAAATCAAGCCTCTGAGCATGGATCTGTCGACTGATGCAATGCATCTCGCTCGAGCGGATGCGATACTGCCTGTGACTGCGACATGGTCGTGTGCAGTTCAGCACAGGCAGAGAAGCAATCATACACCCAAATCTACTGAATCGGGTTCCTGGAGCGTCACATCTGCACATCCGCCATGAGCCGTGACAAGCCGAGCTTATCCCAATGGTCAATAGCGCAAGACGAGCCATGTGTTGAATCGCCCACGACAGCTGTTCTGCTGTTCCCCTTGGCCCTAGCGTGGAGTCTTTTCTTCTTCCTCCTTTGCTCAACGCTTCACCAAATCAGAGCTCTTCATTTGTCCCCAGTCAAAGGGGGGAGTGGTCCTACTGACGCAAGGTGTGTGTGGCCCCCCCGGTGGGCCCGCATTTCCTCCCCCGCGAAAATCGCCGCCGAGGTCGGCACCTACGTTTCCCGGCCCCCGACCCCGGCGCGGGAACAGCACCAAAGAGAAAAAAAAAATGCGCCCCAGAGATTGGATCGCGGTTGAGAACAACGGGTACTGCAGGACCGCCAGTACCCAGCCCAAGGCAGGCCTTTGGGCATTGAGAGTGTGTGCCCGGGATGAAGGCATTGCATCGGAACGGTTCGCTAGGTAGAGATTTAGTCGGCTTGATGAATCCCGATCTTTCGTCAGCGGGAGCGTGTCTTACAAAGGCCTTAGTTAGATCCCGAGTCAGATATATCCCCTACCTTTACCCCCCCCAGTCTGGCTCCCCCTTCGAGAAGCTTGGTTCGCGTACAGCCCACGTCGTGTACTGGATGTACCTTTTTAGTGTAATTGCGCTGCAGGTGGTACCTCTGCGCTGACAATTTCTCGTGCTGCGATAGGGTCCGAAGCCGCCGGTGACGGCGTGAACCCTTCTTTTCTGCGCATCTTCCATCCTAAAACTTCCTCTCGCTCGCTCACATTTTCCTTCTCTGCTCCTTTTGATCTTCTCGGATCTCTTGAGCTCCTCATTGCGGCCAATCGTCGACACAGGTTCTCTCTCCCGAGCTCTCCGACCCCTCTAGGGAACTTTCCCTTCCTCTTCCGCTCGCTTCCCTCTTCTTCAACTCGACCGTTGGCCGCCTCCTTGCGTCTGGAGAGCTCGGGGTCATGTCGACGACCGTTGGGTAAGGATACCTGCCTCAAGCTCGCCTAGATGTCTTCTATAGCATTTGAGGGTTTCTTATTTGCGACTGTGGCCTTTTCTTGTGCTAACCGCGTCCCTCTACAGCGCTTTTATCGCCGGTGGCATCGCCGCTTGCGGCGCCGTCACAGCGACCCATCCTTTTGAGACGGTCAAGATTCGGTAAATTCTAAGCCTCTAGAGTCTCGTCGCCCGTCGAATTCAATTCCAACTGACTTGCGATCTTCTTTTTATAGCATGCAGTTGCAGGGTGAGCTCCAGAACAAGGGCCACCAGCCTCACCACTACCGCGGCCCGATCCACGGCGTGAGCGTCATTGTGCGCAACGAGGGTATCCGTCGCATCTATCGCGGTATTGGCGCCGCCTACATCTACCAGGTCCTCCTCAATGGCTGCCGTCTAGGCTTCTACGAGCCTATGCGCCATGGCCTCGCGACTCTCTTCCTCAAGGACGGCAAGGCCCAGAACCTCGGCATCAACATGCTGTGTGGTGCCTCGTCGGGCGTCATCGGCGCTGCTGCCGGCAGCCCCTTCTTCCTCGTCAAGACCCGTCTTCAAAGCTACTCCGAGTTCCGACCAGTTGGTACCCAACATCATTACCGAGGCGCATGGCATGGTTTCAAGTCCATCTACGGCAGCGAGGGTATCACCGGCCTCTACCGCGGCGTGCGAGCTGCTATGATCCGAACCGCCTTTGGTAGCTCCGTTCAGCTCCCTACCTACTTCTTTGCGAAGCGCCGTCTTGTTCGTCATCTTGGAATGGAAGAGGGTCCCGGTCTGCATCTTGCTTGCAGTGCTATGAGTGGTTTCGTCGTCTGCTGCGTCATGCATCCTCCTGGTTAGTTCTGCCGGTTAAACACTTCTCCACAGTCACTAACGCTCTACTCTTACAGACACGGTCATGTCCCGTCTCTACAACCAAAACGGAAACCTGTACAAGGGCGTTATCGACTGTCTCTCCAAGACAGTTCACTCCGAGGGTCTCTTTGCCCTGTACAAGGGTTTCCTGCCTCATCTCGCTCGAATCCTACCCCACACCATCCTGACGCTCAGTCTGGCGGAGCAGACGAACAAGTTGGTACGCAAGGTCGAGGATCGCATTCTGCCTAGGATGGAGATGGCTGCTTAAAGCGCTGTTGTGGAAGAGTTGAGTTAGGCGAGCGAGGCGAGGTCTGAGGGCCGATTGGATACCAGAGCATAATGGCTCTTGTTACGATAGGAAGGGTGGATATTTCTCGAGTACTATTTTACATGGTCACCTTGGTTAGAAGACGGGAGCATCTGGCATTGCCTACCTTACCTAGGCCATGGATCGGGCAATCAAAAGGCGGCGCGGCGCATCTTGGGGGGTTTTCAGTCATATAGACACAGACACCAGAATAAATAACGGTGCTTTTTTATTGTTCATTTCCGAGCTTCATATTTATATAACCTTGTCCTATCCGTGAATAGATCGCTTACACCCATAGCACAGCCGGCTCACGCCTCCAGAACCGGACCCGTGGCCGGAATCATCCCCTATCTCGCCCGCCCATCGCGAGTCGCCTTCAGCATCGAGTGACATGCCGCAACTTCCACAGAAATTATTCCCCTGCGAACGTTCCAGCTTCCCTGTTGTACGGACCACGTTGGCGACGATACCCGAGTATCCTTCCTCGACACTCTGAAAGTATCGCGCCATCACCTCCTCGATGCTCATATCCTTGTGCGAGACCACATTAGCCGTGGCGTCCGCCTCATTCAAGGGTACAACTTCTTTGAGTGAAGGCACAAGGTCGATGTACTGTAGCATCTCGTTGCGAAAGATCTCGCGCAAGGGATAGTACACAGGAAACTCAAGCCGGCTGGTCTCCTGTACAGCGCCATCCGGCGTCGTTTCATACTTGCACACCGCGGTCATGCCATCGGCTACCTGCAGTGGAACTGCAAAGCCTCGTCCATTGGCAACCTCTGAAAGTGTCAATGCGGCGAGAGCAGTGGTGCTATGGCCGAGCAGAAGTGCTGAGCAAGAGCGCTCTATGGCCGTGTGAAGGAGGAGATGACGGACGAGCTGACGGAGAATGTCGGCGCGCGATGTGACGGTGGGAAGAGCATCGAAGAGCCTCCGGAGACGGGCGGCTGGGTCTTCATCTGGCATACCAGCGTCCAGGGGTAAGGTTGACCAATCTATGCTCTTGACAGAAAGGACATCTGTGAGAGGCACACACTCAAAGGTGGCATGCGGGAAGCGCTGGCGATACTCATCGAGGAGCTTCCTAGCTGGAGACTCTCCCCCCTGCAGTGACAGATCCGTGTCGACGTGAACAATAATGGGTTCAAATGGTGATGATGCCTTATTCATTGAGTGGCGATGGGCGGTTTCATCAAGGATCTGGGCAAGAACACTTGACGAGGGACCAAATGAAAGACCGGCCAAGTATCGTCGATGAACCGGTAACCTCGAGACACGGATGTCTTTATGCATGGCGCCGAGACGCTTGATCATCTTGTTGACGACATACTGAACAAAGCAATCGCTGTGAGTGAGTCAGAGGGTGCTTCACGACGACAACTTGGAGAAAGGCCTGTGAGAAACTGGGGGGTAGTTACCGGCATGCAGGATCCTTTCGTAGACTAAACGGAGCATTCTCGGCCTTGCACCGCTTGCAAGGCCGGCTGGTGTCGGAGCTGGGCATCGGAGTCGGGGTCGGAGACGGGGACGGGATTCGGGTGGCTTATATAGGGTAGACCGGCCTCGTCGGTCACGGACGTTGAATCTTGGAAATAGAGCGTCGAAAGCCTAGTTCATATAGTATAAGAATTTGTTATTTTGGTTTATTGCCTTGAGGGAAGGGTAGGAATTGTTTGATGGGTCGGTTGGGCAGCGAGAAGGCGTGATGGAGTGAAGTTGGTGAAAAGTTGAAATTTTCGCCGCCGCCAACCGCTTGAGCTTACACACAACAAATGCACCCCAAGAGTCACTCATCACCAAGCATATATCAATACCATTACCAATAAAACCCATATCAGATAAACAGCCCTCGCCTTGTACAGACTTTCCTTCAACAGTCACCAATAAATAATATTTCTGATATCCTGGTGCACTCGATTATATGTGCAAAAGGCGACTCACTTATGTCTTCAGTCTCTATTATGGAAGAAGCACTCACTCATTTGAAGAACACCAAGCCAAGAACCCGCCTTGGCTCACATTGAAGCTTGAACTACAAGGTAGATATCTTCAAATAACACTATGCACCCACATGTGAGAGAACATATTAATCCTACGAGTTTGGAAACAACAGAGACTGTCCCGCATCTAGCATCTATTTTGTGCTCCAATCGATTATATGTCGAGTTTGAGTGCCATAAGAAGCCCAAAAATTCCAGTTTCAAGATCCAAACAAACTGCCAAGAACATGGTCGTTGAAGTACTCTCGATCCTTATTCCATGCCTTGACTAGAATCTCCTTGCCCACCTTGACCAGCTCGATGTTCTGCTCAGGAGTGCCCCATCTCGGCGTCTGCGAGCCGAAGCAAATCAGGTGAACGCCGACATGGATGATTGTGCGGTAGGCGAACTCATCGTCGACCGCGCCGTAGCCGTCAGCAAATGCCCTGATCAGCCACTCGCCAGCGTCGATATCTTTGTATAGCTTCAGCTGCCATAGTTCGGCAATCATCTGTCCCAGGTCGAGAGGTCGGACGCCTAGTTCTGCTAGCTCCCAGTCGACAATTCTGATGGGAGTTTGAGTGCCCTCTTGAATGGAAACATCGGGCAGTAAGACACTGTTCTATGATCAGCCATCTTCTAATCAGACATCGTTGCATCTTGGTCCAGCTTACTTTCCGGTCCAAAAGTCACCGTGGATAACGTTCAGAGCAGTCTCATCCTCGAGTTCCTTAGCAGCCAAATCGCTGATGCCCTGAATAACATCCCTTGAATCACCCAGAATGGTCGCGTGCTGATCTACCTTTTGCAGTAACTGCTGGTAGTTGATCATGTTCTTGAGAACCTGCATCTCCTTGTTCCCCGCAAAGACTTCTCGAAGCGCAGCTTGCCCAGGCTCCTGACTCCAGGAGTGAAATGCGCGGAGCCAAGCGCCGAGGCCGTGGCCGAGCTGCTCGCACTGAGGTTTGGACGACTCGGGAGTTGGGGCGGCGTAGTGCTTCAGAGCATAGTCCTTGAGGCTGACGGCGTTGGTGAGATACTCTTGGACCTGAGTGTTGGTTTCTTTGTTGAAATGATACACGATGGGAGTGGATATGGCGCAGGACGGTGTTGTTGCCGGAGGGAGGGCAGCAAGATGGACGAGAGACTCTTGCTCGACGGCCTGTGGAAGTTATTAGAAAGATAATGGAGGCGACTGTGTACATGAGTATACTTACACATCGTGATGTCGTCAAAGGAAAAGCAGGGTTAGTAGCAACATAGCCTTCGCCCTGTTTAATCACCACACCGTCGGGGTATTCTGAAGAGGGTTTCTCGAGGGTGGCATGGTACATGAAGTTGGCAGTACCACCCGAGAGTTTGGTGAGCGACAAGACGGCAAACGGTGTCCCCTGGAGGACCTGTTTCACCTTGTCTTGAATCTCGTTCTCGGTGTTGGCCATGATTATGGTGTTGATGTAGTTGGTTAAGAGAGATTCTGCGGGGTGACACAAACACGGCTCAGAAACGATTTACTAAGGAATTGGCTGATCGTGCAACGGAACCCAAGGGATGCTTCTGATACAGTGATGCAATTGATATACAGACTTATACTCTGCTACTTATATACTATTGCTGTGAGGCTGGATATTGGCAATACGGCCACTGGTGAGTATGTAGCTGCCGGTGATGCCGTAATTTGCAAGTCTGTGATTCGACAATGGCTACTGGGTCGAACACTCGCCGATGACTCAACGAAAGTCGTCAAAGGGCGTTTGCTAACCAGCAACGGCAAGAAACAAAATGCAAGTACAAAACCGAGGAAAATCAGAAGCGACCGTAGGGTAAGTTAATATCATTGATGGAAGAGCCGCTCATGTTTACCCCTGTAGCAGCAATGTTTCGCCTTGCCCTGAATATCCCCCCCCCACCGGAATAGTTCGATACGACGACAGGGAACAAGGGCCCTCTTCGCTCTCATAATAGCCGCCAGTTATCGTCTCACAAACTCATGGGTTAGGAGAAGCGCCCTGTATCAGAATTAGCAACCGACAGACCGTCTGGCCGGGCCGGGCCTTGACCTTGGCTGTCCCGTTTTTGGGTGTTGCGCTCGGCCGGCCATGTGCATGCAGCCGCACGACAGTCATTCAATGGAGAGAAGTCAAAGTGTCACTGCTTGCTTTGCCTGGTCAAACTTTACACAGAGCCTGGTCTCGGGATGCGCGGACGTCCATTGCTCGCTGCCTTGGTCAGCAGCAGCAGCTGCACAGCACAGCCTCTCTTCGTCCCAGCATTAGGTAGAAGTCATTCACTGAGCAACCCCCAACAGGCACTGCCCGAAGGATTGGATGTCATCGCCGACGGGTCGTGGAGGATGAGGCAAAAGACGTCAACTGGCGGTAGGTAAGGTACGTAAGACTGATCCCCGGCGGGCGCAACTTGGTCAGGGTCTCGACCTTGCGCCACCTGATGTAATGCCGCCTGGAGCTGGAGGGAGACAGATCTGCTGGCTTCAACCCCTCATTCTTTCAACTTACGAACACGGGCTCAACGTTCATGCCTAGAGTCAAGTAGAGTTCTCATGTACCGATGCTCCCGTCCGAGCTTGACAAGCCCCCGAGGCGACGCAATCAGCACCCAGAACTGAGCTCCAAAGTAGCCTAGAGCTAGCTAGCTATCCATCGTAATGACAGATTGATCTTGTGACCTGCTCTTCCCGATCTCATTTCTTCATGGCCGATTCACAGTCTGTGGCCTTGACGCCGCGTCGTCCGCCCGCATCCGTGTCTGTCGACGAAAAAGCACAGAGTGATTCGACACGAGCGCCTCCTCGCCGAAACGCCCCGGCCGCAGAAAAAGCCTACCTGTACCAATGCATGACGGAGGGTTCCAGCAGGTACTCTGGGGGTACGCTGCCCCAAACTGTAAATACTTGACCCAGGCTCCAATTTTAGCAGCCATGCCAAGTAGAGCCCTGGCTGGGCGCTCGTGCTGACAAGTACCTGCAGATCTGGGACTTGGCTTTTTTCTTAGCTAGGTTCCAGGTGCTTAGCAGGTCCCCCCCCCCCGTCATTCATTCTGGAGACCATCCTGCGACAAGACAACCTCCGCTTCCATGTCGATCAAAACACCTTCTCCTCCCCTTTCTCTCGTCTCGTCCCGTTTCGTTACATTCTCGACCTTCCTTGCTCAGTAAAAGCCGCATTCTACACTTGACCCTCCAGTTCTTGCATAATCATTCATCCCCTTCATCTCTTCTTGCCACCTCTTTTGCTTCACTTCCAACCTGCTTCTCTATCCTGACCTTGCCCCTTCAGCTCCTGTTGCTGTGCCTCCGTATTCGTACTCTAATAAACAACAACATCCCCCACGCACGCTGCGACAAACCAAACCAAGCCAAACCACACCCACTATTAGACACTGCGAAACCACTTGATCCAGACTCATCTCATCCGTCTCACCACATACGCCGGTATCACGTTCCACGCCCACCCAAATCGCCGCTTCGTCTTTCACCACCTTCTCTTCTCGTACCTGGATCCATACTCCGTCCCAACGGTTACAACCGCATCCCTGCTTGTAACCCCATCCCTTCGACTTCGACGGCTGAGGGGCCAATTCTTGTCGCAGCCTTCACCGAGCCTTTTACCTGCCATCTACTGCTGATCTTCCGACCGACGACTATAACGATTTTTCGAGCGCTTCAATCTCTTGGTCTACGAATTTTTGGAAATTACTTTTGACCGTGCTTCCTCCGCGACGTTTCTATCCCGCCTCATGCGCATGGCATCGCCGTCACCCTCAGCCCCGAATTCAAATCATCCAGCTTCAAGCGAATAGCCAACCATGGCCGGAACACTCGTCGAGCGCCCTGCGCCTCAGATGCAACCTTCACTCAATACCAAGTTCGATTCCGCGCGACCTCGCAGCCATTCCAACATCGAAGCTGCCTTCTCCCCTGTAAACAACGATGGCTGGTTTGACTTTGATCGTGTTGTGAAGAGTGGTTATGTGCAGAAGCGCACCCAAAAGACCAAGGTATGTACTATCCTGGGTGTTCTCCTTGGCAATGTTCCGAGCGTACCTCGTGCGCTCCTGACGGGCTGCTCAAGTCCAACTGGGTCTAACCTCTGATTATAGAAGTGGAAGAGCGTCTTTCTTGTGCTACGACCCAACACCATTTCCCTGTACAAGACTGACAAGGAGGACCGTTTGCGACACCAAATCTACCTGTCCGATCTCACTGCCGTCGCCGAACTCAAAGACCCCAAGCACAAACGCCAGAACGTATTTGGGCTCTTTTCGCCGTCTCGCAACTACCACTTCCAAGCGCAATCTGCCCAGGAGGCCCAGGAGTGGATCGCCTTGATTCGAAAGGATGCGCGCATCGACGAGGAGGAAGATGAGATGTTTCTGTCCAGCCCGAGGGTCACGCGACAGTCCCTCGGTGGCATGAACCCAGTCCCTATTAATGGTTCGCTGGATCGACTGGGCGAGAACGAGCGTTTCCTTTCGAGCTCTCCTGAGCCTCTGGCCACGTCAACCTCCAAGTTCGGCACTTCCGGAGGCAGGAGGAGGTCATCTATACTCGAATCTTCCGGTTTGTCCGGCGCCGAGTTTGCGTCCCACTCCGATCTTTCCGATACCGAGGGTCTCCGCGCTCAAGATACCTCATTCGAAAGCTTCGCCGTTCAGTCGCACACTAGCCTCCCTCCACCAGGGCCCATTCGCCAGCCGGGCATGGGTATTCGCTCCGCTAGCCAGACCAGCGTGTCCAACATTGACCAGGACCCAGACCGTGTCATCTGGCAGGGCTGGCTCTACTTCTTGCGCAACCGTAGCGGAATGCGCCAGTGGAAGGACATGTGGGCTGTACTGCGCCCCCGTAACCTTATTCTCTACAAGGATGAGTCTGAGTACACAGCTCGCTGGATCCTACCACTTTCCTCGATTGTCAATGTTGTTGACATGGATCCCCTGAGCAAGAACAAGAAGCATTGCTTGCAGGTCATCACCGAGGAGAAGAGCTATCGCTTCTGCGCCCACGACGAGGATGCCCTCGTTCGTTGCATCGGCGCCTTCAAGAGCCTACTCGCCAAGCGCCGTGAACTCGAGGCCCGCGTCGCAGTAGCTTCTTCATGACCAGAGGCCAATCGACCATGAACAATGAGCAACAAGGCCCATGTGCCACGGGCCTCGACGAAACAGTAGCACCCTTGACGAATTATGACGCCCAACGTTTTCTTGTTTCTGTCTGATAGCGAACTACTTGATCTACTTTGTCTACCTTTTGTTTAGCGAGACTGGCAAAAAAGAGGAGGGATATCCAATGCTTTTTGGAGGAGTTTTCTTTATTTGTTTGTTCCCACATAGCGCCTGTCCATACGCAAGACCTGCTTCATTTTGTATCCATAGTACATACCTATCAATGATATCCACCATACCTAGCACCGTTCTCTAGCATTCCCAGAACACACCATGTTTCATAGTCCCAAGATAGCAAGCATCCCAGTATCCCAAACGCCGGCCGACTCTCTAATAATGCAATCTCAAGACGGTTACAACAAAACCCAAGCTAGAAATGAACTGTAAAGCACCAAGATTACCAAGGCGGCAAGATATGCAGGAACGTGTATGGATCGTCGACGCCGGTCTGGCCCAGTGTTCTGGGCGCTGCCGCATG
Source organism: Ascodesmis sphaerospora (assembly GCA_027569015.1). Taxonomy (NCBI): domain Eukaryota; kingdom Fungi; phylum Ascomycota; class Pezizomycetes; order Pezizales; family Ascodesmidaceae; genus Ascodesmis; species Ascodesmis sphaerospora. The sequence continues at coordinate 817,828 of JAPPUR010000005.1, forward strand.
AGCCAAGAAGTAAGGGCATGCGAGTATGTCACTCCCAGCCTCCAACGGCTCATCAGAGTCGCCTTGGCGTTGGCCGGGAGGGGTGTATGTCTTGGCTTTCCGGCGAATGAAGCGCAAGGGGAGAGGTATCAGTTCTCCCATAATACGGGCAGTACATTGACTCGCTGACCGTCATCCTGAAAATGATGGAAGATAAGCCTACTCCATCTTGTCAATTCCAAAAAACTCGGCATCGAAATTGCCGTGCTCCATCAAGTTAAACTCGTCGTCATCGTGGTCATTCATCAAGTCTTCGAACGTGGCATCAGCCACCCCATGGCCACCGAGGCCGCCGCCGGAGTCGATGCTGCCGAAAATATCGTCGTCGTCGAACACCGGGTCAAGTGATTCCGTCTTCATCTCTTGAGAGGCCGCTTGATTGTCCGTATTTGCTGAAGGCTCTGTCTTGATGGACATGTCACCTCCTGGCGGTGGTGGTGCGGGGTTCGCCTGGCCACCGGCGTTTGTGGGCAAGAGGTTGTCGAGACCCAGAATATCGTCGTTTCCTTCAGTAGGGGCAAATGTTGTGAGGTCGAATGACGGCTCTTGGGTGGTGGATGGATTCTGTGACTCGTTGTTTGGGGCCAGAGTGAAGCCCATGTTGGTAAAGTTCAGCTCCGAATGAGGCATGTCTCCTGTAAGGTCCATCGTATTGTTGTCCAGAGGCTTTTGATCCATGTTTGGCATCGGGGCCATTGGTGCCGTTGCGGCTGGAGCAGGTGAGGCGCTGGTCTTGATGTGAGCAGCCTCACCAAGAGGGTTGGGGTGCATGGGCGCCACGGGCTCATCCTTCATTGTCACATCCTGCTGGCCGACATCCGGGAGTCCCATACCCATATCAGGAAAGGGGGCGACAGGCTTGTTGCCTGTCATATCGGCCATGGGTTGGGCGGCGGGAGGAGGTGGTGATGATTCAATATCAATGACCATGGGTGACTTGGATTGAGGCTCAATAGGCTGGGGGGCCTGAGATGGCGGTATAGGCTGTGGTAGCTGACTCTGCTGCTTCTGTTGTCTCTGTTCCTGTAACCTCTTGAGGTCACGCATCAAGACGGACTTGGAGTTGATCTTTGTGGGTGTGAGTGTGAATGTCTGGGAAAGGTCCGGCTTTTGGGGCTCACTCACGATATCCCATTCTAATTCATTCAGGGCAGAATGAAAGGTATGAATGGTGTCAGGCAATTTAGACTTGAGCGCACCATGAGGCGGTTGCACGCTACCCTGAGCATCTTTCCGTGAGGCGCGAAGAGCCTTGCCAGTTTGAACAAGCTGAGATATGAGTGGTCAGAAAGGACTGCTCAACAACGAGGCTTAAATCGGAGGTGGGCTTGGGATCCTTACAACGTCGTTGACCATGAGCTGTAGGACGTCCAGCGGGTCCTGGGGTTTTTGGGACGCCATTGTCAAGGTTAAGTAGGCGAGGTGCTTTGAAAAGAGCAGGGGAATATGTCTTATGAGAAACCTCCAATTATCTGTCCTTAAAGCACGTCGTAGATCCAAGAGGTTGCAAGATGGGTTGTTTGTCTTTTGGGTTGAAATCGCAAAGGTGAAGACGCGCCCCCAAAGCTTTGGCCATCTAGCGAAAGTGAGTTTGACGGAGCGAAGTCACGTGCGCTTAAGATTCACTGTCTGAACTTGGAAGTTGTTTCACTTCTAGATCGGTTTGTTAGTGAGGAAGAGACTTGGGTAAGCATAAGGAAAAGAAATATATGGTATCTTGGATATCAATGATATAATACGTATACTTGAATTGGGCTGGTTCGCCCTGGTTGTTGGGAATGGTGCCCATGAGAGGAGGGTCCGCGATGATTGTGCATGCGTTTGCCTTTGCGAAGCCTCCCTGAAATGAATAGTAACTCGGCAGTAAAGCGGGCGTTTTCTTTTTGATATGTCGCTTATCATTTGGCTAAAATACACAATCTGTATTATCACCGACTATTTAGGAAACTCTACTAGTGTGAAATTATCCTCGGGTCGAGGCAAGCAAACGCTGGCAAACGACGACTTCTGACGCCAGCCACCATTCAACGCGGCGCCGGAATATCACTTACCGCTCTTCTGCAAACGACTGGACAGCTCATATATTTTCCCGCGGGATATGTTTACCAGGGTTGATATCTGAGGTGGAAAAGTTATCGAGGCAGACTCTGTCACGCCATTCCTGCTGGATACAGCCATGTTAGTCGACTAGCGCTGGTGCCGTGGGCTGGTTGAAGAAACAGCAAAGCCGTTGGAGTTGATCATGTTGGAGAATGCAGCCTGCAAGAGAAGTGGCACAATGAGTTTAGCCATAGTTTATGGCTTCTCGAGGCCAACTACGTATCCCACTCTTGGCCCTGCCTCGTCATCTTCAACTCCCGCCCGCTTCTCGACGCCCCCCCATGGTTTTGCGCCTGTTGTCTCTCCTCTCACCCCTTCACATCCTTGACCATGTGATCGAATCAAGCGTGAAGAATGACAGGACAACCAATCACTGGTCAAGGCACCTGCAGGGGATGTTGGGTTGGCAGTTGAGGTGGATAGTCGGTAAAGATTGTGTTAGTATGTGCTGTACTGTATAGAGGACTGTGCGAACTTGCAATGGGTGGTGGTAGTTAATCTGCCCGTGCCCCTCCATCGCCCGCGCGCTTCTTCCTCCCTCTCTTCCCTTGCTTTCCCGCCAGTACTAGGATTCGAAATCTGTCTGTTGGAGCGGCTCTTGCGATTTTCCTTTGGGCTTCGTCTGGTTCCTCTCCTGTGTCCGATTTTTCTTTCTTCCTCGTTTCCTCTCCTCGTGCTTTGTCGCTTCTCTCTCGTCCGTCCGTCTTCTACTTGCGCATCCATCGTATCGTTGCTGCAACACCACAACTTCAGAGTCTCTCTCGCCGTCCATCCAACTTGAAATTATCTGGTCGTTGTCTCTCGTGCGGTTGCTGGGCTCCGATTTGTCACGTCAGGTCGCAAGGTACCGCCTCGATTCTTTTGGCTGCCCGTTGAGCGGCTCACCAATCTCCCCCACGTCTCACGTCCACTGGCAACGTCTCGTTGGCTTTCCGCTCAAGAAACCCGAGCTCTCGAGCACCCTCCCCTCCAGCTTCTCTTTGCCCTGCGCTGCGTATCGCATCGCATCGCAAACACTCGGTCCCCAAGCTTCTGGGTTTCCGCTCCCACTTCCCGCCTCCCGTCTCTCTCCCGTCGTCAGATCAGACCCCTCTGTGCCCACCGTGTCACTAGCTTCCTCGCCGAGTTGACCCCTGTCCTGTCAAACGCTACAAGGTACATACTGTCACCGACCGCCGACTGCGCTCCACCTCGACCGACCGACTACAGCTCATAGGTAGCCTTACCACCCTATCTCTGTCGTCCATCCTCTCCTGTTCCTCCCCTCCAAACCGCCCGCATCCTCCGACTTCTCCTCCACGACATCCTCGAGAATGGCTGACGCTGGCACTCCCTCCAACACGGCCCAGCTGCCTCCTCCGCCGGAGCCCAATGCTGGTGCCCAGGGCTTTCAAGGCGGCCAGAATGGCAGCCAGGCTCTTCCTCCTCCGCCTCTGCATATCCCTCAGAACACCAACCCGATCCCGACCGCCATCACTTCGCCCAGGTCTGGCGACCAGGGAGGCATCATGTCTCCCACCAGCGCGGGGGGCTTCCGCCGTGCCGCCCCTGAGCCTAACAAGCGCGCCCTGTATGTCGGTGGTTTGGACCAGCGCGTGACAGAGGATGTGTTGCGTCAGATCTTTGAGACTACGGGTCATGTCCAGAACGTCAAGATCATCCCTGACAAGAATGTAAGACCTGAACCTGTTTCGCCGCGGCCATAGAGCTGGGCGCTGCATCATGGAAAAAGAAAAGGCGGGCTAACCAAGAACCTTGCAGGCGCGGGGCTACAACTACGGATTCGTCGAGTACGATGACCCCGGTGCTGCTGAGCGTGCTATGCAGACCCTGAACGGACGACGGGTTCACCAATCGGTAACACATCACCGGCAAACTCGTCGGAGGACCGAAGCTAACACGTAGTGCAGGAAATTCGAGTCAACTGGGCGTATCAGTCAAACACGTCAAACAAGGAGGATACTTCGAACCACTTCCACATTTTTGTCGGCGATCTGTCCAACGAGGTCAACGACGAGGTCCTTCTCCAGGCCTTCTCTGCTTTTGGTTCCGTCTCTGAGGCTCGTGTCATGTGGGATATGAAGACTGGTCGTTCTCGAGGTTACGGTTTTGTCGCCTTCCGGGACCGCCCTGATGCCGAGAAGGCCCTGAGCTCCATGGACGGCGAATGGCTGGGCTCTCGAGCCATCCGATGCAACTGGGCGAACCAGAAGGGCCAGCCGTCCATGGCTCAGCAGCAGGCTATGCAGGCTATGGGCATGACCCCTACTACTCCCTACGGACACCACCAATTCCCAGCGCATGGCGTCGCTAGTTACGAAGTCATCCTGACCCAAACCCCCAGCTGGCAGACCACCTGCTACGTCGGAAACCTCACCCCTTACACAACCCCCAACGATGTTGTGCCGCTGTTCCAGAACTTTGGCTTCGTCGTCGAGTCGCGATTCCAGGCCGACCGTGGATTTGCTTTCATTAAGATGGACACACACGAGAATGCCGCCATGGCGATTTGCCAAATGAACGGATACAATGTCAACGGCCGACCCCTCAAGTGCAGCGTATGATTTGCCCCCCCTGAGGCCACCCATGATTGTACGAGATAGATGACTGACATATGTTTGCAGTGGGGCAAGGACAAGACACCCAACGCTCAGGGAGGATTTGACCCTGCTCAGCCATACAGTCCCCAGAGTGCTCAAGCTCCTCAATACCCGGGTACGCCTACCTTTTACCCCCAGTATGGTGGTGAGTGTGAAGCGTGAGCGAGCAGCAGAGCTTGTAGCTAACAGCGATGAAATAGCCCAGTACGGCGGACAGCCAGGTAACTACGGCGGCCCCCAGGCTGGTTCGCCGGCAGGCTACGGAGGATCCCCGATGGGATACGCCGGTCCCCAGAGCGCCGGAGGCTACGGACGGGGCCAGCAGCCCCCCAACGCCGAATGGGCGCAGCCTCGCCCCGGACAAAACTTCAACAACGGATTTGGCGGTTACCAGGCCTAGGAGGCAAAACGAGACCAAAGCAAGACGAGAAGCTAAAAGCCGGACGAAAATGATGACCAGGGATGCATGTGTTTGTCATTTGAGATAACCATACTCTGGGCATTTCCTCCCTTTGCCTGTTACCCCCCCCCCTGTTTTCTTTCCACATTTCCGAGGATTCTTCTCATCAGCTTGTCTTGTTGATATCTATCTGCTGGCATTTTCAAGTTTTACTGCCTTGCCTACAGAAGGGGAATTCTGTCATGTCCCTCCCCTGTTTCCGGGGAAAGAGGTGGTTATGGTTTTCTCTCTGTGTCTCTGTCTTTGTCTCTGTATGCATGGATCCATGTTTTTACTTCTCTTCTCTTTTCGTCGACAAAAGTCGGGAGCGCCACATGTTTCTCAAATCTCTCTCTATCTCTCTGTCTGTACGAGCGCTAATCCCAGGATACCATCAACGTTTCACCTTAGCTTTGCGGCATTTGGGTCAGGGACCAGTCTGGCATTTCAATTTTCCCTTATCTGACGAGGTTATGAATGTTCCATCCAAATCTTGTGTATCTGTCCTGTCAATGGAGCGTCTGATATTTCAGTGGCTGGCGAGGGGGCGGCAATTCCATTCCATGGATCATTATTTGTGTATCTAGCGGCGAGATTTTCTTAACGGATTTTTTCCTTGTCCCTTTTATTTTCATTTTTACCTTGGTACACGGCATGACGGAGAAGCGAGAAAGAAGAAGCCGTTGTAAAATTGACGACCCAAGAGATGGGGAGAGAAGGATGGAGGTGACGAGTGAGTCAGAAGGTGTCCAGAGAATGCTACTCTGGACACAAGGGAGCCTCGGGGAGGTTCTATGAGAGGAGGCAACGCAAGATGAAATGAGAGACGAATGAATGAAACAACGATGACGAGGGGCGTTCTTTGGCGAATGCAATGTCATATTCTGAGCCCTGGCCTCGGGATTGTAATGAAAGAAGTGGTCTTGATAATGCATGGACAACTGAACACCAAGGCAGACGCACATGGGGTGGGAGATGGATGCCCAGCTGGAGAGCGCGAGTGCCCTGGGTATCTATCTATTGCCTTCTACACATGATGCAAGAGACCGACTACAATTTGGAGCGATCCAATGGAAGTCATATTCTGATCTGATACTCGCTGTTGTTGAAGATGGGTTGCGTCTCGTGTCACCAATTGATACCTCCATACCTCACGAGTCTGTATTACAACAGGGATCAGGTTTTACTTCGGAGCTCTTTGAGTGTGACATGTGCAAGTCAAAGACGCAGAAGAAGTTTGGTAAATACCAGCAGCGAGAGAAATACTTGGAACAGCTCCAAGGTGAATACCTAACCTTGGTCCATCGGCGAGGGCGGGTATGGCATGGACACGAGAGCCACGTACGTTGGGCCGAAGATGGTGAGCTTATGAAACGGGGTTGGGACGATTTATGGGCTGCTTCTGGGGGCTTGGGAGGGCCTGGGCGTGAGGTGCCGTGAGGGTTTGCGGGGACCGTTTGGGATTGTGAAACTTGTTTTTTCTTGCCCTCGTTCTCTTTCCATGTCTTTATTATTTTGAATACATGCTCGAGGACAAGGACGTCATTGTTGGTTCTTGGTAAGGCTGGCTGGCATCAATCGGGTAGAGATGCTTGCCTGGATGGAGCCGGGGGGGTAACAGCATTTGGATTTCTCAAGAACCCTGCTTGGATGTCGTGCCGTGTTGGCAGAGCATTTCCGGATGGGACCCAAAAGCCAATTCTTTCTTTGGGCAAACTCGATGGAGCTATTGGTATGACAGAAAAACGCAGTGCCAGCAAAAGAGGGGAGAGGGGAAGAAAATCATGGAGATCTGTTTGCCACGATGTCGGTCAAAAACACCATTTTTGATGCCACTCTTTTCTTGTTCGTCGTGTAGTTTTATGTCAATCCACGCAAGCATCCCCATCGCGAACGGCGTCAAGCTCGCAGGAAAAAAAAAAGGGCGCCAGTGAGCGCTGATTCGTGACGACGCACGCATGGAAAAGGGATCGTCTGTCTCTCTTGGCCGCCGACCCATGTTAGTCCGCCGCCGCCGCCCCCTCATCCCCTTGTGGCCGCCGCAAATCTCCCATCGTTTCTCCAGCAAGGAAAGCGGACGAACGAACGAACGAACCTTGCCTGAGTCGGTCGGCTGAGGGGCGCGGCTTTTCGGCGGCTGGGCATGGATCAATCGATTTGCTTGGCTCGGTTCGAGGTTCCAAGAGTCAGAAGAAGAGAAAGAGTGTGAGAGGGAGGTCCGGGCTTCAAGCCCAACGACGTGAAGCGCCCTCTGTCAGCAGCCCAGTCCGGGTACCTGACCGAGGAACGAAGCGAGGGCTTACAGCAGGTTGAAGGGATGATAATCAAGGGTCTTTGGGCATTTATTTCTGCCGGACTGCCTTGTTTTTTCTACGTCTGCTGTCATGTCCCATGCGATTGCGTAAGGGTAGCATGTCTATCCGACCGAGTAGACAGACGATGTACGTCGTGTTCGAGGGTCTGTGTTAGAATGGAGACCTACCTAGGTATCGTGCCCGTCGGCATTTGACAACCACTCGAGATTGGATCGCGGTTGTATCTGCGTGATGTGTACACAGAGTCAGTTGGCGCTCTGTTTGGTACTGGACTGGACTGGCAGGACTCCATGGCAGTAACGATACCCTCTGTAATACCTCTACCTACCTAGTCATCAGTGGCTTTTCCCGCCGTACCCTTGGTATCCATCTCTTGACGTCGTCCTTCTGGATGCCGTCTTTCTCATACTCGGGCCGCCCACTTGCCGCCTTCCTCGTCTGGTCTTGTCTCATCCCTAAGTTTTCTCTGGTGAGGGACAAATCTTGTGTCCCCGAGTTGGCCGCAGCCGCAGTCTTCTCACCTTGCACCCTCGCATTCTCACATCCACATCCGCATCCGCATCCGCCTCCTCTCGGTCTCGGGCTCTCTCACCATGAGTAGTACATGCGCTTATTAACCTTTCCATTTTACTCCCCTTCCTCTTTTTTATCGATCGAAAACCCCAAAGCCAATCTTGGCGTATCGTACTGTACCATATCACCATCTCGCCGCCTCTGCGTCATCCTCGTCTTCACCACCCTCATCCACTGATTGACCGACACACACGCTCTCTCACGCTTCCCTCCTCTTCCATACCCACCCCCGGGCCTTGGGCCTCCACTGACGACTGCCCAATCCCGCCCCCTCCCGCCCCCAGAGCCAGACAGGATCAGAGCTCCAATTCGTACGTACATACGTGCTGCGCGTGTGCTGTTCTGTTCCGTGCTGGCTGTGCTGTGCTGTTACGGTACTCCATACCTGCCTCTACCTACCTACCTGACCTTGCGCGCTGGCTTGCTGTGCTGGTGGACTAGCTAGCGGGCACCTCACGCTCTACGCGACCGACGGGACCAGCCTGAACCCAACTCCAACTCCAACTTGGCGACTGCATTACACCCCGACCCAACCAGCACCAGCAGCAGCCAACCATCCGTCCTGTCTACCCAGGTAGCTAGCTACACTACCTAGCTGGGTCAGCCAGCCTCTCCTCCATCTCTTGCTCTCATTTTTTCCCACTCCTTCCTCCATCACTCCCTCGGCGGGATCTTCTCGACGCCGACCTTCATCGACCCAGAGCCGATAACCACGCATTCCCCCATCCCCACTGGCGACGACAATCACAACAACCGCTCCCCCGCCGCCGTCGTCGACCACTTCCTCGAACCACCCCGGCGACCACCTTGACGCTGTCGCCTCAGCTGCTCGACTCGGCTCCCGCAGCTGTCGGCGCCATGGATACCCAGTGGCAGGCATATCCCGCCGCAGGCTCGCCCAGCTCCTCGAGAAGACACAACGGCAACCCCCAGGTGCCCCGAGACTACACCTCCCAGCCTCCTCCTCCTGGCGGATACAAGTACGACCAGTACCACGGCGGCGCTCCCGTTCATCCAGGCGCTGCTCCGCCCGCTTCTGCTCCCGCTGGTAACCCGGCCGCCTCCCCCATTGCACCCCCTCAGATGCGCGACGGCAACGGCGACGTTGCCATGCACGATGCTCACGACGCCCACGCGGGCATCAAGTACCCCATGAGGCCCCATCACCAGTCTCACCTGTCGGGCGGCCGTCCCGTCAACCTTCAATCTCCCCAGGAGCCCTCGTCTGCTACCCAGCGATACTCCCCCATGGAGACCTTGTCCCCCACCTCGCCGTATGCGCCCAAGTCGGGTTCCAACAGCCAGTTCACCAGCCCGACCTCGCAACGACAATCACCCACACGCCAGGACTACTCTCAGCCTCCTTACTTTCCCACTGGTCGCCCGCACCAGCCGGGCCAGCAGCTGCCTCCCATCAACCCTTACGCGTCTGGAAACCCCCCAGAGGGCTACCCTTCGTCTGTTGTTGCCAACATCGATGGCGCCTTCAACCTCGATCCCAAGTCTCCTCGCAGGCCTGTGCCCGTTAGCAGAGGCCCTGTGCCAGAGTTTAAGAAGCTGAGGGCTCCGTCTGATCTTCACCCCAAGGTCAATTCGCAGCCTCCGTTCCGTCGCGCCAATCCCGAGGGCGGCTTCATCAGCGTAAGTTTTTTGCGGTTTCCCGCTCGTCCGTATCCCTCCATGCTTACAGGATTGCGCAGCCCCTTCAGGCTCTGACCGTTCATCTGCCTGCTACATACCGCATTTGCAACCCAAGCTTCAAATACGAATCGTCGCGCAATCCCCGTAGAGTCTTGACCAAGCCTAGTAAAGGTGTCAAGAACGATGGCTACGACAACGAGGACAGCGATTACATTCTCTACGTCAACGACATCCTTGGTTCGGAGGAGGCGGGTCACAAGTATGTCGCAATACGTTCTCCAACTATCGGGCGCTTAATATTAACCTTTCTAGGAACCGTTACCTCATCTTGGACGTGTTGGGTCAAGGTACCTTTGGTCAGGTTGTTAAATGTCAGAACCTCAAGACCCAAGAGGTGGTGGCTGTCAAGGTCATCAAGAACCGAACAGCCTACTTCAACCAGAGTATGATGGAGGTTTCAGTACTCGATTTGGTATGCGATGAGCACCCACTGGCCATATTTCGCCAAGACTAACCCTGCAATCAGCTCAACACGAAGCTCGACAAGAACGACGACCATCATCTTCTGCGCTTGAAGGACACATTCATCCACCGTCAACATCTTTGCTTGGTGTTTGAGCTCCTCAGCGTCAACTTGTACGAACTTATCAAGCAGAACCAGTTCCGAGGACTCAGCACCACTCTGGTCCGCGTCTTTGCTCAGCAGCTTCTCAATGGTCTTGCACTCCTCAACAAGGCCCGCCTGATTCACTGCGATTTGAAGCCCGAAAACATTTTGCTCAAGAATCTCGAGAGCCCTATCATCAAGATTATCGATTTCGGTTCGGCTTGTGACGAGCGACAAACCGTGTACACTTATATCCAGTCCCGATTCTACCGTTCCCCCGAAGTCCTGCTCGGCCTTCCTTATTCCTCCGCTATCGACATGTGGTCCCTGGGCTGTATCGTGGTGGAGCTCTTCCTGGGACTGCCACTGTTCCCAGGTTCGTCCGAGTACAACCAAGTGTCGCGAATCGTCGAGATGCTCGGCAACCCGCCCAACTGGATGATCGAGATGGGCAAGCAAGCTGGCGATTTCTTCGAGAAGAGGCAAGACGAGTTTGGTCGACGGACATATCACCTCAAGAGTATGGAGCAGTACGCCCGCGAGCGCGGTACCAAGGAGCAGCCGAGCAAGAAATACTTCCAGGCCAACACCCTCCCTGAGATTATCAAGTCGTACCCTATGCCTCGGAAAAACATGAAGCAGAGCGAGATTGATCGAGGTATGTATCCATTATATGCAAGCACTATTGCGACTGTTACTGACAGGTACAGAAATGAACAATCGCATCGCTTTCATTGACTTCGTTCGCGGTCTTCTCACTATCAACCCTCTGGAGCGATGGTCACCACAGCAAGCGAAGCTTCATCCTTTTATCACGCAACAAAAGTTTACTGGTCCTTTTGTTCCGCCCATGAACCTCAAGTCGAGCTCGCTGAACCGATCGCCAGCGCCCGGAACCCAGCAGCAGCAGCAAGCCGAAGCACTCAGCAAGCAGCGTGCGCAAGCGGCACAGGCACAAGCCGCTTCGGCAGCCCAAGGAGCTTACGCCTCAATGAACTCAGGACAGTACTCTCAGTCTGGTCATGTGCAATCACAGATGTATGGAAACAATTCCATGTATTCTCCTGGCGGCAGTCATGGAAACATGCCCTCAGCATATGGTCAACAGTCGGGCCAGTATGGACCCATGGTCATGTCCCAGCAGCCTCAACAGATGGCTCAGGGTCAGTATGCGCAAATGCCCCAGCCGAACATGTATCAACAAGGAGGCATGAGGCAGCAACGGCCACGTGCTTCGACCATGGAGCAGCAGCAGAGCGGTATTCCTGCTGCCATCCAACGAGTGGCCAGCCACCTCGATCCCAGTCAACCAATTCGGCTGCAGCCAAGCCCGGCGTACTACCCACCAACTGGAGAGAGCCTGGCAACAGCGGCGGAAAATGCTACTCGAACAGGGGCCGGACGAAGGGGGAGCCGGGCGCAGCAAGGCGGTCGTGGAAACAGGGACTTCATCCGGAACCTGGAGGAGCGTACTCTCGAAGAAGGTTTTATGGGCAACCAGAACACCTGGCATTGAATTGGCCTAACGATGGACTAGATGTCCGCGCCAACCTGTGACTCGAGCGCATCCACTCGCTAGGCGAACATCCGCCCCCGACGTCCGATCACGACGGCATGGCAAACGAGCCAGAGCTCATGGTTGGTAGTTGAGCAAAGCCCTGTGGTAGTTCTAATGAGCTAGGAGCCTCTTTCTCCCCTCCTCGATGCTTGGGGCGCCGACAAGACGAGACCTCAGCCCATGCCGAATTGACCTCAGCGTGACGCTCACAAGCAAGACGCGGCGGCAGTAGCTCGGGGAAGGAAGTCAGGGGCTTCGAATATCCGTCCGGTTGGGCATTTCGATGCCGAGGACGTTTCCAAAGTGCCTCAAGCGAGGATCACAGGGGCGCTGGAAAGCACCGCATCCGGCCTCCAGTTCAACAGGAGTCGGGTGGGAAGAGCGGTTGCCTGCGGGATGGACGGGGATATTTGTTTATGCATGATTTCTTTTGCTTTGACACGAGCGAGGCATGCCTCGACACGGCTGTTATACAACCGGGCACCCTCCCGGTGGTGGCATACTTGATTGTTTGTTTATAGCTTGGGGGGAGGAAAGGCTTGTTGACCGAGGGCCGAAACGTTGACGAGGTTTAACGAGATCGGTAGAAGGCCGCTCAGATCGCCTGCAACGATTGTACCCTGGCTGTAGATATTGTTATTTTTGTTTTGGTTTGGTGTACGAGGACAAAGTGCGCTTTGCATAGCAGGAGAGGGAGAGATTCTTGGGTTGAGATTCCCAATCGTGTAGTTGTACTGGTGCGTTTTGCTGGAAGGGGGATGGGTTTCTGGGGTTGAGTCTTGGGAGGATAGGTTACGGTATAAAACATGATGAATTGCCCCTTGCCTATGCTTAACGTATTGCCCTGGACTATGGCTCTTTCAGCTGATACCTTGGCACGTCGAATACCTGTCGCTTGTCTCTATTTCCATCAATTCCAGAATAGCGCTGCGACGGCGCATGACATACAAGAGATTGACTCCAAAAACGCCCAGCCCCATTATCACACACCGTGGCCTTTGTGACTGCCCTCAAGCAGACGACCTGGCTTTTCTAATGCTACAAAAGACCCCAATGGCTTCTCCCGAGAATGATTTGAAAGATGAATAGACAAAAACCAAAGAATCGAGATCAGGCGACAGAATCATCACCTTCCGCCACGGCCCCTTTGGCCTCCTCGTCCTCTTCGGTTTCCACCAACAAGCTTGTCGCTATAGAGCTGGTCAGACCGTGAAGAATTGCCGTTGGTTTTGGACGTGTCCATCAGGTCGGGGAAGCCCATGGATCCATCTACAATGCTGTCGTTGTTGTTGGGCTTGGGCTGTCGGGTGCTTCGAGGTCCACTGGGGGCGTTGCTGGGGGCGTTGCTTGAGGGGGTGGTTTGGGTGCCACCGATCTTGGGGTAGACTTTGATGATTCTGCCGTCGGCCTAGAGAACGTTAGGAAAACGGTGGTGATGAGTTGGACATGAGGAATCCTACCGTCTTGTCGTTGAAGGTCTCAATAACACGCTCGCCGCCTTCGCGCGATGCAAACGCCATCTCGACAATCAAAATGGGTTTCGACTTGACAATCCGGCAGCTCACCATCTCGCCACCCACAGGAGTCATGGCACTCTCGATGTCAGCAGCCGTCGTGCCAGGTGCAAAGTTCTGCGCCATGACTGTAAATGGCCCCGCGAGGCCTCGGATGGTCATACCCATGGGGCTGCCGCTGCTGGCGGCGCCGGCTGCACCCTTGGGTTTGATGATGTTGACCTGCTGCGGCGCATCGGTCGATGTGTCCATGCGATCGAGGGCGGCAGACAGGCGCGCGGCGCGGCGACCGGCCCTCTTACCGGCGGCGCCGGGGGCGGTGATGCGGGAGCTCAGGGAGCCGCGATCGTCTCCGTTGATGGAGTGGTGTAGGTCATGTGTCCATTCGCCGTTGACGTTGCCCGGAGGGGCGGGGTTTGGCCGGATTCCGATAGACGAGTTGCGCTGCTATAATACGGAGATGGGGTTTAACACGGATCCTTGCGGTAGAGCAATGGGAAGGCGTCGACGAGGCCGGTGGGTGAGAATGTGTGTACCTTCTTGACGCCGACGCGGCTTGCTAGCGATGGGCCGGGGGCGGCCTTGAGCTTCGAGGGTGCGCTCTGGCGGCGGTTCTTGGAGAAGATGCGGTCGGCGAGGGCTTCGTTCCTCTTTCGCTCGCGCCCTGTGAGGGGGAAGCCAAGATTAGATACGATGTTGGAGGTCTGCGGGAGAGCCTTGTTGTCGCTTACCCTCTTGGATGATCTTTTCGAAGTCTGTGGCGACCTTGGCCATGATTGTAGATTCAGCCCGGCTGGGGGAGTGAGATGACAGATGAATGATAGTCCCGAAAGGTCAGGCGAAAAGAAAGAAAGGATGCTTTGAAGGCTGATTGTAGATTGTTGCTTGGGTGTCTCGAGGAACCTGAAGAAAAGAAACGCTGGTTGGGATTGCGACCGCGAAGCGCGTCTCTAATTGGAGAGTCTGTGTGCTTGGGAATGATGCAGGGGGGAGGGGGGTGTGACTTTAGGAGACCCGAGAGCGGTCCCGCGCGGCTGAGAGACGACAAGCGCGTGTGGCGCGGTACGTACCTTTTGGGGGGTTAAGGTGATAAGATAAGATAGTGGAATTTTTAGACCCCGGATTTCATGTCAAGCAAGCCTCTGTACTTGGCTCTCGCCTGCCACATCCAACCACCAGATTCTAAGATCTTGCTCTGGCCGAGAAGATGCTATCCTACGGTGTGTGTTTGCGCAGGACGCTGCATGCCGTCCCGCGGCGGAGACCAGTTCTCGAATCGACAATCCTCCTTCAAGCCCGTCCCCTCCGACAGACGATCCGGGCATTCAGCACTGAAACCACGACCACGACCACGACCACGACCACGACCGAGCGGATCCCGAGCGGAACGGATGTGCTCAAAGCTGATGTACTCAAAGCTGAAATTGATCCTGCCGTCAAGGAGCAAGAGGAGGAGACTGGCGTCTCGGACAAGAAAGCTAGGGAAAAACTGGAGCGCAACGTCTTGAAGGAACTCCACTACCTGCAAGATCCGTACAAGATTGCGGAAAGGGTCCAGGCGGCGCTCGAGAAAGATAAATACGATGAGGCTCTGTTTATGACGCAGAAGGCTAGCAAGGACTATCCAGTCGTGGTGTCCTGGAACCACTTGATCGGTTACATGTTGAAGAAGCAGCAGCTGCGCAAGGCGATAAAGCTATATAACGAGGTAAGTAACATGCATGCAAAGCATTGCCGCCCTGGTACTTTTTCTAACTCAGACTCTAGATGAAGAAGCGTGCCCAGGAACCCAACGCTCGAACTTACACTGTCATATTCCGTGGACTTGCCGAGTCAGAGCACCCAAAGCTTGCCGTGGCCGAGGCCGTGAGGATATACAACAGGCTTATCAGAGATCCTCGCATCACGCCAAACTCGTTTCACCTCAACGCCGTGATCAATGTCTGCAACCGGGCAGGGGACTTGGACTCCATGTTCTCTGTCCTCAACACCATCGACGATGCGCACCGGCCGCCGACAGCTTACACCTACACAACCGTCATCAACGCCCTTCGATACAATGCGGGGACTGGCGTGAAAGACTTGACGGTTACCCAAAAGAAGGCAGATGTTGAGGTTGCTATCCGGCGCGGCAAGGCCGTGTGGGGGGAGGTCATGGATAGGTGGCGAAAGGGGCTCTTGAAAATCGACGAGCCGCTGGTATGCGCCATGATGCGCCTGCTCATGCTGAGTAGCGCCCGTGAGGAGAAGATGGAGGTATTCGATCTCCTGGAAGAGACCATGGGGATCCCCAACTTGACCAGAAAGGAAGATGACCCAGCTCCGAGTACGAGTGGCAGGAAGTGGAAAAAAGGCAAGCAAGTTGTTTCCAAGGGCTCACACGCTACCCCCGGCCGCAATACGTTGGCTGGCGTTCTCACAGTTCTGGGAATGGCGCGCCTGAACACGGTCGGTATCAAGTACTGGAACCGCCTGGTACGGGATCACCAAATCGTGCCAGATCGGGACTGCTGGACGCGCCTGTTTGTCATGCTTAAGGCGGCAAAGGCCAGTGCCCACTGTACTGAGGTCCTCACTCTAATCCCTGACGACTGCATCGACGCCCAATTCTTCCGCATGGCCATGGAGACGTGCATCGCCGACAACATCAACCTCAACGCCATCAAGAACTCGACCCGCGCCCTCGAGTCCATGATGAAGCGTCTCCCGGTGCCTGATCCCCACACCTTGCGCCTTTACCTCCGGGTCTCCCAAGCCTCCCACTACCACCTGCGCAACCGCTCTAGCGAGGGCGACGTCGAGGGCGCCAAGCGTGACTACGGCATTCAGATCACCCAGGCCCTGGACCGCCTCTGGCAGCCGTACCGCCAGCTCCATGACCATTACTTCAAGGAAGTCAAGGCCGAAAACAAAAAGGATCAGGGCATTCTATATAACCAGCAACGCGAGGTCATTGCCCTCGCCCGCTTCATGTACGGCTCCTATAACAAGGTAATCCAGCAAGAGATGCTTCCTGAGGCGGACCTCAAGGAGATCCGCCCCATCGGCGGGCGCATCAACCGCGAGATCCATGACTTCTTCCAGGACCGCGAGCTGCACGAGCCCAAACTGCGCCAGCTGGGCCGCAAGTCGGCTGAGGATGACATGACGGGTTACCAAAGTCCCTATGAGATCGGCGTCCACTGGGACACAACGGTGGCTGGAAAGCCGCTGGAGCTCGAGAGGGAACCTGGGCCGAGGCGGAACCGCGAGCAGGGCCGCAGACAGAGACGTGACGAGGGGCGTCGTTCTTACAGATCAAAAGATCAAGACCTCCGGGGAGAGCCCCCGAACAACGACGCTCGCGGCCGACGTGCTCCTATCGAGTGGTGATGGGCGTCTATATGAATGAATGCCGGCAGAAAACATGCTGGAGGGCACTGGAGCAAGCTGGCTTCTGTACAATATCAAGCTATGTATATTAAACGTTGACATGAAGGACAAAGCTAGAGAAAACTGGTCGGGCAGGCAAAGAAGGCGTTTAAGAGAAGGAGATGCATTTTGTCGTGTACGATCTGGGGCTGTATGTTTAACACCACTTTCAACTTGGGTGTCTTGACACCACGCATTGAATTGGCATAGTGACTGAATGCATTCTAAGTCTTGAAATACTTACCTATAACTTGGTGCCTAGAGCTATTTTTGATACATACCTTTGGTCATCCTGTGATATAATGAATGTTCATTCTCTTGCACACCATGGCCTGGGCAGGAAGTTTTGATTTGCTGGAGTCTATAGTGCGATCGAATAACACACAACTCCAGCGAGCAGTGTTGGGCCATTGGAGATTAAGAAGCAGCAACCAAGTTGCGAGAATGGAATTTGAAAAGAGCTTTCCTGGGGTTGGAAATGATAACGTGCTCTTTCTTCTTGCTCGACTTGAGCGGGAAGAGAGGAGACTGGCTTGAATCGGTTCCCTCTCTGTGGGCACAAAGTGTAAAGGATTTCTAGATTGAGAGAAACCAGGCTATGTTGTGAACATGGTTTAGAGTGCCAATGCATTAGTTGTGGGGAGATTCCTCATGTTTTGAGAGCAGCATGTCTAATTGTGCAAAGCACCATACCCCTCCACCACAATTGTTTGGAGTTGCCAAAGAGACACGGTCGGTTGGCACTAACACTGGACAAGTCGCGTAAAGTGGGAGGTCGCGTCACAGCCAATGACGCTAACTCTTTTTGTGCTGACTTCCATCATGGCTGTTTATGCACACGTCGCTTGTGTAATGCAAAGTACCTTTTGTAGAGGGGTACTTGAGCGCACCGCCACACCTGACATCAAGCTCCTATTGGTTGCACCCTCTGTAAAGCACTTTAAGGGAAGCCCCACCATTGACACGGGCAACGCGACAGTGAGAACGCGCCTTGACGCGTTGGCCTGGCCACTTTTCTAATGACGGTTGCCATGCCAGGGGATTGAGCACCTCCACCCTCCACTTCTCATTGCACACTGTCAACCATCTCGAAATATTGTCGATATTGACGCTGCTCTTTGGATACGATCTCGAATATCTAGCGATTCAGAAACTCCGAGCCTCATTCTCATTCAATTGCCTTTCTGATATGCCATCGGCCTGAGGCTCGCAGTCGCCATGTCTCACAGGGCCAGGCTCGCAGAACTCAAAGCCCTTCGCCAGTCCGGCAAGAAGGCCTTTGACAACTACAAGGTTAAGGAGGTCGACAACCTCTACGACGAGGTCGACGAAGCTGGATACAAGAAGATCGTCCGTGACCGACTAAATGAGGATGACTTTGTCGTCGACGACAACGGCGAGGGTTACGCAGATGACGGCCGAGAAGAGTGGGATCGGGTACAAGCCTACGACTCGGACAGTGAAGAAGAGGCAGTGGTCCGTGGACGACCTAGCAAAGCTGGTTAGTCCTTCAGCAGAAGCCGCTGCGTAGTGCAATGATCCATGTGCTTACAAGACGTGCAGCCAAGAAGAACCGCCAACAGGAGCAAGCAAAACGAGACGCCAATGACAAGGACATTAGCGAATACTTTACCAAGGGCGCTGGCAGGACACAGCCCAAGCCCAAGGTAACTATCCCTTCGATTAGAGATATACCATCAGCTTCTAACCTGTATCCAGGTTGTCAAAACCAAGGCCGACGACGATTTCCTGACGGATCTACTGGGCGAGGTTGATAACAATATCCCGGCCCCCGCTGTGCGCATCTCGGCGATCGAGAGATCAGGCGGACGCCGCAAGGCAAGGGCGCTATCACCTGCTCCCGAGCCCATCCCCAAGAAGAAGAAGACCCTCGACACTCGGCTACCATCTCCTCTACCCCCAGCTGCTGATGACGACGACGGCTTCATGCCCCCCGCCGCCGACGATCTCTCAGACCTCGAAGTTGCCGACATTCCCATGAGCGAAGGACCAGCGCCATCCTCACCCGCCGCCAAAGTCGCCCAGAGAAAGGCTCAGGTTAAGCAGGAGTCCAAAGACGATGAAGACGAGGACATGATGGAAGTTGCCCACGCGGGCACTGTCGCTGCAACCAGCGTCAACCTGACGAGTTCGAGGCCGATAAAGAAGATCATCAAGGCGGAATCCTACCCAACCCCTGCCAGCTCCTCTCCCGTCAAACCCAATGGCGCCGCTGTCGATTCCACATCCTGGAACGCTCTCACAGAAAGGCTCAACGTGGTGTCAAGCTCACCATCGGAGACCAAGGGCATCGGCAAAATCGACCACAAGGACGCCGTCGAGGAAGACGGAAGCCTCAACTTCTTCTGGACAGACTACATGGAAATCAACGGTAGTCTGTGTCTCTTTGGCAAAGTCCTCAACAAAAAGACAAGGTCATACGTCAGCTGCTTTGTCAAGGTTGACAATATCCTGAGAAAACTATACTTCCTGCCCCGGCAGCATCGAGTGCAGGGTGGAGAGGAGACGGGCGAGGAGGTGGAGATGTCTAATGTGTATGACGAAGTCGACGAAATCATGACCAAGATGAAGGTGGGAATGTACAAGATCAAGGCCTGCACCAGAAAGTACGCCTTTGAGCTTCCTGGTGTTCCTAAGGAGGCCCAGTACATGAAGCTCTTGTACCCGTACAACAGTAAGTCCCACATCATCATCATCTCAGGCACTGGCTAACATTTGTTTCTTAGAACCCCTTGTCGACCCAACACCTGGTGAGACTTACTCTCACGTCTTTGGCAGCAACACTGCCCTCTTTGAGCAGTTTGTTCTCTGGAAGAACATTATGGGCCCCTGCTGGCTCAAGATCGAGGATGGCGACTTTGGCAGCATCAAGAACGGTTCCCACTGCAAGCTTGAAGTGTTGGCAGAGCACCCCAACATGATTTCCGTTCTCAGCGACTCCGACAACCTTGACGTTCCACCATTGACTCTCATGAGCGTGTCTCTAAGAACTGCCTTCAACTCAAAGGACAACAAGCAGGAAATCCTGGCCATCAGTGCAAGGATATATGAGAAGGTGTCACTGAGTGACACCACGCCAGCAGAGAAGCTCCCGTGCCGAACGTTTACTGTTATCCGTCCCCATGGTCAAGGATTTCCCATGGGCTTCGACCAGCTTGCAAGGAAGAGGAATAGGGGTTTGATTGTCCTGAAGAGACAAGAAGCGGATATTCTCAGCTTCTTCTTGGCTCAGATCGATGTTGCTGACCCGGACGTTATCCTCGGACACCAGCTGGAAGGAGTTGACTACAGTGTACTTCTCAACCGCCTACATGAGAAGAAGATTCACCAATGGTCAAGGCTCGGCCGTTTCCGCAGGACCCAGTGGCCTCCGTCTATTGGAAAGACTGGCGGTAACGTCTTTGCGGAACGTCAGATCCTTGCTGGCCGTCTTCTCTGTGACCTTGCCAACGATGCTGGAAAGTCTGTCATGTTCAAGTGTCAGTCGTGGAGCTTGACCGAGATGTGCAGTCTGTACCTCGCCGGGGATAACCGACGCCGCGAGTTCGACAATGAGACTGCTCTCAGCACCTGGGCCAAGGAGAAGCAGGGGCTCATGGACTACATCACGCACATGGAGGCGGACACACATTACATCGCTGCTCTTGCCATCAGCGTACAGATGCTACCCCTGACCAAGGTCCTCACCAACCTGGCAGGTAACTCGTGGGCCCGAACGCTCACCGGAACCCGAGCTGAGCGAAACGAGTACATTTTACTTCATGAGTTTCATCGCAACAAGTACATCTGCCCAGACAAGCAAACTTTCCGGGGCCGGCAACGAGCCGAGGAAGAGCAGCAGGAAGAGGCGGGCGATGCGAAGAAGAAGGACAAGTACAAGGGTGGTCTCGTCTTTGAGCCCGAGAAGGGTCTATACGACAAGTTTGTGCTTGTCATGGACTTTAACTCTCTGTACCCGTCCATCATTCAGGAGTTCAACATCTGCTTCACGACCGTGGACAGGACAGCTTCGGTAAGTCGGCTCTGGTTCTTTTACCGTATTATTTTTCTAACCCCCTATGCAGAGAGAAGATGAGGACGCAGTTCCCGATGTGCCTACCAACCAGGACCAGGGTATCCTTCCCAGGCTCATTGCCACTCTTGTCAGCAGACGTCGACAAGTAAAGAGTCTCATGAAGGATAAGAAGGCCACGCCTGAAGAGCTGGCTACCTGGGACATCAAGCAACTGGCGTTGAAGCTGACTGCCAACTCCATGTACGGATGTTTGGGTTACACCAAGTCTCGCTTCTATGCCCGGCCGCTGGCTGTGTTGACAACGTTCAAGGGTCGTGAGATTCTCCGGAGCACAAAGGAGCTTGCCGAGAGCAAGTCCCTGCAGGTCATCTATGGTGACACTGACTCCGTCATGATCAACGCCAACGTGGACAATGTTGCCGACGCCTTCAAGGTGGGCAACGACTTCAAGAAGGCTGTCAACGACCAGTACAAGCTGCTGGAGATTGACATCGACAACGTCTTCCGCCGCATCCTTCTCCAAGCCAAGAAGAAGTATGCTGCCATCAACCTCGTGGAGAAGGATGGCAAGTTTATCGAGAAGATGGAAGTCAAGGGTCTTGACATGAAGCGTCGAGAATACTGTGCCCTGTCCAAGGAGATCTCCAAGCATCTGCTAGACGAGATTTTGTCTGGGGATGACACAGAAGTCTCCATCGCCCGCATCCACGAGTACCTACGTGACATTGCTGGCAAGATGCGTGAGCAGACGATCCCTGTACCCAAGTACATCATCTACACGCAGCTGGGTAAAGCCCCCAAGGAGTATCCCAACGCCGACTCCATGCCCCAGGTCCAAGTCGCTCTTCGGGAGTTGGCCAAGGGCAAGACGGTCCGCAAGGGCGATGTCATCTCGTACATCATCACGGGCGACGGCAAGAGCTCCGAGCCCGCCCCCAAGCGAGCCTATGCTCCTGGGGACTTGAAGGCGGATCCTACGCTGCTCCCTGATGTTGAATGGTACATCGGCAAGCAGATCTTCCCTCCCGTCGAGCGTCTCTGCGCCAACATTGTCGGTACCTCGACCTCACAGCTGGCCGAGCAGCTCGGACTGGATATCAAGCGGTACAGCTCGTTCCAGACTCAGCAGAACAGTTCGAGCAACGACCTCGAGATCCACCCCCTGGACTCTCAGATCCCCGACGAGGTTCGCTTCGGCGACTGTGCCCGCCTCTCCCTGCGGTGCCGCAAGTGCAAGGCTAGCTCCACGTTCGAAGGCCTCGCCACGTCCCCTGATCGTGTTACTGCGTCTGGCGTCGTCTGCGGTTCCTGCGGTGCCACCATCTCGACCTTGTCCATCGTGGCTCAGCTGGAGCACGCCATTCGCACGCAGACTACTCGCTACTACGAAGGATGGCTTGTCTGCGACGACTCTCAGTGCGGCAACCGTACCCGTCAGATGAGCGTCTACGGCACCCGCTGCCTTGGCCCCAAGGGTCTCGCGAGGGACTGCCTGGGCCGCATGCGCTACGAGTACACCGAGAAGGCCATCTACACCCAGCTGCTCTACTTTGCTAGCGTGTGGGATGTGGATAAGGCCAAGGCCAAGGCTCAAGCGGCTGACATGTCGAGGCAGGATCGCGAGAACATCCTCGCCCAGGCCGAGCACAACCGCGTGCGCTTCGGCACCGTCAAGGGTGTCGTGGACAAGTACCTCGAAAAGTGTGGCCGGCAATGGGTAGCTATGGACACGCTATTCTCCAAGCTGGGCTTCAAGCCGCTGGCGTAAGGGCTTTTCTGGTATGTGTGTTTATATGACGACGGTAATCGGCATCAGGAGTCGGAGGAGTCTTGGGCTCATGGGCTTTGGGTACATGTATAGGATGGATGCGTGGGATTGAGGGGTTTCATCTACTACACCATGGATTGTAATGAAGGATCGAGGCAAGCAAGGCTGTATTGTATGTATAGCAAGCGCGGATGGCGTTTAGGAGTTGAAATGGATGACCTTGCCAAAAGAACAGGCAGCCTCATCTAGATGACATGAATGATTGAGCTGATGTGGCTGTTGAAGTCAAATTATATAGATCAATAGTCAAAAGCACGTCTCGCAAGATCGAGTTATTTCCCCATCAGTATCGTCGAGTTATCAGACTTCGCAGGTATCAATGATAGGCGACACAGGTTGAACGAATATGTAGATTTTCCACCACTACTGGCTCATGCTTCCCTCGAAATTAGATGATATACAGCAAAAGCATCATAAAAGACCCTTCATCAAAAGCTCGACCAGGTCAACCGCCTCTATACAGAGACACCAAGGGGAAAAGACTGGCGGACCAGTCTTCTCCTTCTCCCCTTGGCACAATGCATCTGCCCACGAGGCACGGTGACATGAGCCCTATAGTCATCATCAATCATGGTCTTCTTTTGTTATCCCTTTCCTTGTCTGCCTGCCTGTCTTGGGCCCTTGAACTTGATGGTTCCGTCGAGGTAGTAGCAACAGCAGCTTTTCGAGGCCAGCAGAGGGCGAGTGAATGCATGGCCAGAAACTGTCGTCGCGTTCAAGGTGACAAGAGGCTGAACACAGTCCATCTCAACGTCGATGGATTCCCTTTGAACCCTTATCCCTTCCCTTCCCTTCCATCCCTTCTCCCTCGTTGCTCCGAAAAAAACAAAGATTTTTCAACCTCGAATCCCTTTAACACCTCGTCCACCGCCCACCTCCCTCCCCCCGCCCTATCGCGTGTGTATGATGTGATGGACGTGACGTAGTGAACGTGACGTTTCTCCACCATCAACACTTCCCCCGTCCATCCTCTTCCGTGCCCCCCTAAGAAAACCAGAGACATGCTGGCAAATATCGACATGAAACTGCCTCAAGCCATCAAGCTAGAGATCCTCTGCAATATTAAAGGAACTGAAACACACACGCACACACACGCTGGGGAGGCATGTTCTGTTCAGGAAAAGGGGGGCCAGCCGGAAGAAGGTTGGATGGATGAACGGAGGACGGTGAAGTGAAGACAATCATGATGAAAGAAAATCCCAGTCCGAAAAAAGCGTTTCGAAACGTTTGCTATTGCCCCTCGCGGTCGTGAGAGGCTGGTCCGTCTGTCTATTGATTGATTGGGAAAGGTATCATATCATGGGTTCAGAAAAAAAACGCGTGTCGTGCGCAACTTTTGGGCCACGTCTGCCGGAAAAGAAAAGCCTGTAAATGCAAGAAACACAGCCCCGCCGCCTAGTCTATTCTGCTCTGCCGAAATGCAAGACACCGAAGGAAGGAGGAATAAGAAGAACAAGCGAGCTTTTTACTCGCTCTCCTTCTTGTCGCTGTCGGCAGGGACAGCCTTGGACATGGCGGGTGAGGCAGACGTAGACGGGGGCGAGGCTGGGTGGTCATTATCCATGTTTGCAAGAAGGCTGTGACACGTTAGCTAAGTCATATCTCTCCCTAGACTCTACCAAACTCACCTGAAGGTATTAGAGTGTGATGTGTTCTCCCGAGTGGGAGGAGTGCCAGTACGAGACGAGGCACCCGAGTCCTCGCCAGGTCGGCCGAGGTAGCCACCAGGGCCCATACGTCGGCCGCTGTTGCTGCGAGACGACAGCATCGAGGCGGGTCCAAGAGAGATGGGGCCGCTCGAGGTTCGGTTGGCCGAGCCCTTCAGACGGCGCAGGTCGTCCATACCGACCTGGTTGCTGGTCTGGCCACCGTATCCAGACGAGAAGTTGCGAGCATCGCCTCGTCCAGCTGGGGGACGACCACCGCCTCGCTGGTTGCTGCGGGCAGCCTCCTGTGCCTTGGCAGCTTGGGCCGCCTCGGCCTCGGCTCGCACCTCGTCCAGAGTCTTGGGACCCTTGTTGGTCTCCTTGGAAATCCAGTTGGCCTTTCGGAGATCGATGACATCCATGAGCATGAACTTGAGTCGGCTGGGAAGGTCGGGCATGTCCATCATGTTCTGGATGCGCTGGAAGTAGGCGTCCATCATTGGGCGGCCCTTCTCAGTAGAGTCGAGGTTGGCACCAATGGTGCGGAGCAGCTTGCTAAGCGACTCAATCTCAGCCTCGTCAGGAACTCCGTTATAGTCGACGAGCTTGTGCACACACTCGTGCATGATTCGCTCAGTAAGCATGCCCAGCTTGTAGAGCTCACCAATGAACTGAACAAGACCAAGACCGCGTCGCTTGGCAGCAGCAGCGGCATAGTACTCGTCAGACATGAGAGCAGCCTCACCGGCCTTCTTGCCGTCCTGGTCCTCGGCCTCCTTAGGCTCGGGGAGGTTGACACTCCAACCACGCTCGAACTCCTCTTGACATCTGTTGAGGAGGTACTTGCGGAAGAGGTTACCGCCGCTGACAATGTTGCCGTTCTTGTCCTTGATACGCTCATCGCGCACCTCAGGGCTCATGGTCTCAAGCATACGCTTGCAGAACTTGGCATACATGGAAGCCCAGTGAGCCTCGTCAGTCGCCTTCTCAAAGGTGAGTTGAATGACCTGGCGGAGAGTTCGGCCGTCAGACTCGTCCTTGGACTGAGATGCAATGAGCAGGATCTGGTCGGCAATCTTGTCGAACTTCTCTGGTGTCATCTTGTTCAGAGCAGCCTTCACCTTGCGCTGCACCATCTCGGGCTCGAGGTAGCCACTGGCAGCGCCAGGACCACCTGGACCACCAGCAGCGGGCTTGCCACCCACGCTCGTCGGCTTCCAACCGTTAGCAGTGACAGCAATGGGCTTCAGCTCTTGGCCGGCTGTCAAAGGCATGGTCTTAGCAGCCTGAGCCTCCTTAGCATCGACACCGCGAGGGCGGCCACTACCACCGCGGCGGGAGCCAGTGCGGGGAGAACCGGGCAGGTGAGCCTGCGACGATGTTCGCTGGATGGGACCACCAGTAGGGAATCCACTGTTGGAGCGGCCAAAGGATCCAATAGAGCCAGGGCGACCCGAGTTGGACATAGCAAATCGCTGGTCCGAGCTGGTGCCCGCAGGGAGTGTTCGTCCTGGAGGAGCATTGAAGTTGCCCATGCCAGGGAATCCACCGCCAACGCTGACGTTGCCGCCACGATGAGAGCCGCCGCGCGCACCGCCAGGAGTGTTGGTCCTCGAACGGTCGCCGTCGCCAATCAGAGACTTGACCTGCTGGCCAAACTCGAGAGAAGGCTGCTCAGTAAACACCTGCTTGAACTGGAGCAAAAAGTTGGCGTCGTACTTGAACGACTTGCCCTTCCTGGCCACAGCTGCGTTAGTAGCTGGGTTGGGAGACATAATGCCAGATGGGTAAGTGGCCAGCTCATCGACTCTCAGGAAACGGGCCGACTTGAGAGACTGCAGAGCAGCGCTGGGCTGCGCGGGCTCAACGGGCTTGGTGTTGAGGGGGGTCAAGTTCAGAGCGGCGGGCTTGGCTCCACGCTTCTCGTGCTTCTGGGTCGTGGGTTCAGCCGCAGCAGGCTTGTCACCGATCTTCATGCTGGCGAGCTTGTCGGTAACCGACTCAACCTTGGCGGGCTCGGGCTCCTTGCCGGTTCGCGCCTGGGCGAGGAGATCAGCAACAGACAGGGCAGGCTTGCCAGATGACTCGGCCTGTTGGCGTCGCTTCTCCTTCTCCTCTTCGAGACGTTCCATTTCTCGCTCCTGCTCACGAAGCTTTCGGTCTTCATCGGCCGCATTCTTGACACGGTCCTTCTCCTCCTTCGCCTTAGCAGCAGCCTTCTCGGCATCGGCCTTCTTGCGATGCTCCTCCTCGGCCTTCTCACGGCGAGCGTCTTCCTCCTCCATCTCGCGGATCATGCGCTCAATGTCGTCCTCATCAGGCTCATCCTTCTTGACGGGCTCGGCGGGCTTCTTGGCCTCTTCCTTCGGTTCCTCAACCTTGGGCACAGCCTCGGGAGCCTTCTCCTCGGGGGCAGGCTTGCTCTCAGGCTCGGCCTTGACAGCAGGCGTAGGCTCGGCCTTAGTCTCAGCGGGCTTCTCAGCGGGCTTCTCGACTGGCTTCTCGGCAGGCTTCTCGGCAGGCTTCTCAACTGCCTTCTCCTCAACAGGCTTGGGCTTCTCCTCCTTGGGGGGAGCCTGGGTAGCCTGCTTGATCTTCTCCTTCAGCTCATCCTGGATCTCCTTGGCAGTCTTGGGAGTAGCATGGCTGTCAGTGCGGCCGTGAGAGGGGGTAGAAGACTTGGGGGGAGGTGTGGGGGCAGAAGCAGCAACGGGAGGAGTCTTGGACTGCTGGATGCTGGGGGCGGGGGATGAGGGTGTCTTGAAGGCTGAGGTGTCGATCACCTCGCCGGCAGCGTTCTTGATCTGGATGGCGGCGCTCTTCTTAGGCACCTTGACAAAGCTGCTTGCCGTGGGTTGCAGCGAAGACTTCTGGGGCTGAGGAGTAGAGGACACGATGACAGGCTGGTTTTGCTGGTTCGCGCTGGAGGGTCTCTCAGGCTGAGAGGGCGATCGGGACATGCTGTGGCTCTGCTGGTGGTAGGGCGGAACGAAGGTCTGGTTATAACCTGGAGAGTTAGCCTGGGGAGGGGCCATGTAGGGCATGTTGTTGTAGCCGTATGGCATCGACAGAGGTCGTCCGTAAGCGTCCACCTGCTGGGGCTGCGGGGGGTAACCGAAGTTCTGGTTGTTTTTCAAAGTCAGCATGTATTCAAAGAAGCCACCTTCTGGCGACAAGTCGATAGGGCGCTGTTGATCAAGCACAGGAATATGTGCCGGGGGGTTTCTTGTCGAGCTGCAAGACGAGACACGCCAGGTCTTCATGTCGTCCTCACGCCAAGGCTGATCTGTACGTTTACTGAAACGCCGACGCTGGTTGAAGTCGTTGCCATGCATGTCTCGAGTCGAGTCTTGTGTGCGGCCGACCTGAACAGACTTTTCCAGGTCGGTGCGCCGCGACTTGTTCTTTTTGGCATTTTTGGAGGGGTGCTTATCAACTTGGGGAAAGGGGAACTGTACTTGTTGATGCTGAGGCGCCATGGGAGGCGGGTAGTGGTATTGAGGAGGTGTCTGCATGGCCATGTTGGGCTGCATGCTGGCAGGGGCCATGTTGGGTGTGTTCGGCATCGAGGGCACGAGAGCCGGGCTTCGGGCGGGTTGAGGTGAGTTCGGATACATGGTTCGGGGTTGGGGTTGGAAGGCAGGAGGCATGCCTCGACCTTGGCCAGGACCGTTGCGGAATTGGTTGTTGGGGGGGTATCCCATCTGCTGGTTATAATTGTTGCCATGAGGGTTATAGCCCCGGCCACGTCCACCCTGAGGCTGAAAGTTACCTCGGCCGGCACCTTCGCCTTGCGCAGAGTGTCCCGACTCGCGTCGGAAGTGAGCACCGGGCTGTGAGTTTGGATTCGTAGGGACAGAGCCCTGTCTCATGTGGCGCTGCAAGGTTCGAAATGTCAGTACTTATCTACGTCCAAGGTTCGTTGATGAAAAGAGGGCCAAAAAGTGGAACACTAACCTCGCCATCGCTACCGAGACTACCAAATGTCATTTGGCCGCTAGCCTGCTGGAGACCGGAAGGAGGTCGGCCACCGCTGGCAGAGGGCTGAGGAATCGGGGAGGGAGAGTGAGCAGGCGAGGGAACTCGCGCGTTGTTGCCGGGGATGGGAATGGGAGCAGCACTGCCGGTCTGAGGAGTGCTGTGAGCCATGGCGGGAGAGTCGAAGCCGAACTGGATGCCTGACTTGGCACCGCCGACGGGGCCACCGTTGGCAACGAAGCTGTTGGGGGCGTTTGCAGCCATGGTGACAGAGCTCTTGCGAGAGTGATCAGAACCGTTGAGGTTGGCGCTGCCGCGAGCGACGGCAGGGACAGCGGGGGTGACGGCGGGCTTGCCGTTCACAGGAGACGACGAGGCGCCTTTCGCATTCTGCGCGGAGGACGACGATGAACCGACCACCGCAGGAGGGTGGGATCCGGTTGCGACTATAGGAGCCTGGGCTGTCTTCTTGGGCGCACCTGCAGCGGACGCATAAGAAGGGGCCGTGGTCGCAGGGGTCTGTGTCGCCGGAATGGGGTTCTGCTGGTTGGCAGACGACGTCATATGGGAGTTCGTGGTCGTTCGCGATGGGAGAGTTTGTGGTGTTTTTTTTTTGTGGGCGTCGAGGGAGAAAGCGGAACAAGACGACGCCGGGGGCCGGAATTTGTCGAAGACTCGAAGGTGCAGCGGGGCAACTCTTGTATCGACAAGGACGACGACGACGATGTAGTCGTTCTTTTGAAAGATCGCGATCAGAGACGGAGTCTGCGCGAGGAGAAACGACGGGAAGGGTCGAAGGGGCTGCTCGCGAGGAGAGTCGACGGGAGGCAGGCCGGATCGATCACAGGCGAACAAGGAGTGAAGGTCGTACCGACGAAGAGGGCGCTCGTAGACGTCTGAGACAGGCTACGACCGGCGCGGCGGCGACTAGAAAAGAATAGGAGGGGTGAAGGAGTCTCTGTGGTGATAATGACACAGGACGAGATCCAATGCTGATGCAAATGGAACAGGGTCGGGTGAGGATATTTCCACCGGACCAGGCTGATTGTTGGTGGTGAGGATTTTAGAATCAGCAAAAAATTTTGGGCAGCAGGATATGATATGTAGAGGAAGGGGCGAGGGGGGGAGGGCTAACTCCGAGAGAAAAGTTTGGGCTCTGGACACTGTGCGTTGCCGCCCGCTGGGCCGGGCGACTCGGTGGATGATTTAGGGCCTGGTGCGCCTGGCTAGGGGCGCTCAGTCACTGTCGCGAAGGGTTGCCACAGAGAGTTTTAGGCTGCATCAGACAGTGTGATTTAGTGCCAAGAAGGTATTGAGCACTGTGCGTGGGGACCGCTGCCCACGCAAAATGTCTGGGGCGGGCGGGAGGTCCAGCCAGAAAAAAAACTGAGGTTAATCAGGGTACATGGCTCTAGGTACCACCAGGCAAAACGTCCACCCACTGCATCCATTCAAATGGATCGAATCCCCCCCAGTTTGCGAGAAGAGATAATAGGCCCTGCGGTACCTAAACCAAAAGAAAGACGCCGCATAATTAATGGGCTCTCCGTCCATTCGCCCACAAAAAAGCACTGGCATAGACGCGCGCAGATCCCCACGGGCAGGGCACGCTAACATAGATAAATTACTCTCTGGCCCAAAAGCTGGATAGCCTGAGACATGGGAAATTTCCCAAAATACGTACGTACGCACCCCAAGGCATGGCGAGAGAGAACGGAGCCCGGTGGTACCTGATATCAGGGCAGAAAGTGGTACCTGGCCTGGCCCGGCACGGAGGGCGACTCTGCTAAGGTTCAACTTGAACCTTAGCATTTCACATGCAAGGTCAGAGCAAAACGCCTTAAAAGGTTGTTGGGTACCTCGAGTGTAATTTTATTCAACACCAGCCCAGGTAAATCAAACTAGACAATTCTGTTCAAACCATTGATGCAGCAGTTGGTCAACATTAGCTTTAACAGCTTCCCTTCAAGTCATGCCATGACTTTTATTTATGGTTTCCCTTACCCAGCAACCAGGCAAGGCCAGACATCCGGGACAGATCCCGATGGGCCGGCCGGTAGCCACTATCTCCGAGAAGATGCCGCTCTCAGATGATGAACGAGGGCAGTGATGGAAGCGGTCGTCTCCGAAGAACTGGTCGGCGAGGCTGAGAAATCACGTCAAAGCTTAGTATGACGAATCATGGTCCCCCAAGCATCTACAACCCATCACAGCATGCTGTCGGGGCGATAACTGAACATGCCACAGAACGGATATCCCAGAATCACCCACCTGCTGCGCGAAGGTCCAGGCATCAGGTCAGCCCGCAAGTTCGAGGCGGCAATGAATCATCCTGCAAAGGAGTCCAGTGAGTGAAGCTGACGAGGAGCCTGGGCCAGTCGCTGGCGTTTGCTCTCGAACCAAGCCCAAGGTCGACACAGGAACGAACACCAGGGAACATCAGGGGTAACAAAGGGAGGTGAGTGAAATCGATCTAGAAGGACTCGCTTATCAACGCCGCAAAGACGTAATCTGCCAGTTTCCCTTTTGCATTTCCCGTCTCAGAGAGAAAGGGGCAATGTCTATGTTTCCCTTGAAGCTTGTGGGGGGGTTGTGCTTGGCGCCAACATCTACACTATCAATCGGTGCCCTTGGATCCTGCGCCACGGGCACAAGAAATAAAAAAGATGCCCGCTGCCGCTGCTGCCTCTTTCTTGTCTCCCCAAGCAAGAAAGCAAGTGACTCACCGGTTGCATCGTTCCGAACCAGTCAATCTGCAGCAGTGTCAACTAATCCGGTTTGGATCCCTCCAATCCCCCTCCAGAGACGCATCTCTAAGGGACCCAAGCCTCGATGATGCCTGGCCGTCCCTAACCAACATGCTGCAGCGTTTTCTTGATGACCTATGATTTTTTTCGTTTAATTTTTTTTTTCTCTTGTTTCCTGAATCGGCAAAGCCCGAAATATCAAAGCAGCGGCATCTCTGTGTTGGCAGTCAACATCCATTCGCCCTTGGGAATTTCTTTGCTTTTTCCCATGCCGATTCTCGCAAGCACCGTCTTCCCGGCATCCATATCAAAGGCATCGGGAAAGAGCGCAATGCTGAAATCAAAGAGGCAAAAAAGAGTTTTCTTCTCTTTTCTCCTGCTACACCAACAAGCTCGTTATTATGACTCGTGATCAACCCTCAAAGATGACCCGAAAATGATGACAACATCCACGGCCAAAGAAGCTGCCTTTTCTGTCAAGGCCCGAGACACGCAGGACAAAACCCGCACATGGCGGGATGATCCGCCTGTAGTCTGCCGTAATCCTCCCTCAAAACATTGAGTCCACCAACGCGGGAACCAAAGAAGTTCGGGCTCCGTCTGCAAAACGAATAGGCTACCGTTCATCAATATCAGCCCCAGAACACGAGCCAGCCATTATTCAGACAAACAGCCAGTCGCTTCATTCCATCCATTCCCCTATCATTGTGACCCTCCCCCCAAAAATAGGCAGACGCTCCTACGACTCATCTATCTACCGAATACGAACGGCTTATTAGGATTGTTTGCTCCTTTTCCATTTCATCCATTGATTGCCCATCTCTTCTTGGCCTATGAGGGTCATTCCAGGTCGTACACACTTACACCTCTCGTCCATTGTCGACTGGACGTTTGCTCCCTCCCGCTCGTTCATCCAAGATGCCTGCCTGAACCCATCCCTTCCCGTATGCCTAACATGTGCCTGTGACACTGACGCTTCCACTGCCAGCGCATGCCATGCCATGCCATGGCTTTTTTATGAGGCAAGGAGGAAATCTGGGGTCATGGGCGGCCAATCCCGCCAACATCCCTGACCGGGTCCCGGCTGATACTTCAAATCTCCCAATATTGAATGACCCCTGGTCCCCTTGACCCTTGAGCCTGTTGCATGTCTTTTGCCGGTTGGGCTGCCATGTCAAGCCCAAGCAGACCGCCATCAGTCAGTCAGTCAGTCGCTCAGTCACCTGACCAAGATGAGACGCAGTCTTCCCAGTGACGCTTCAGATGCCCACCCACAAGCGGATTGCCATTACACCGACCTATGATGTAACATGATGTACAAAGAATCACTGAAGACCAAAGAAAGAAAAAATCGAAAAAAGGTTCACCCAGGACCTGCAGGTCTGCCGATCACCCGCACCCTGGCCCCCCGGCCTGAGGCGTCAGCGTTTGGCGTCATCCAACGGCGTCACATCTTTTTGTCAGGGCGCATATACAGAGCAAGACTCGATAATTACAATGCGCAACATCACCTTGCCAACAAGAAGGAATCATGGTAATAATGGGGAGAGTCCAAGGCTCAAATCCGTTGGATTGACCCCAGCTTCATGCTGTTGGAAGCCTCTTGACAAGATCCTATGTATCATGCGCCGTCCCAATTCAATAGTTAACAAAAAGACGAGTCCCCCGTGACTTTTCAAGCATCCAACCTTCACTCTCCTTCTCGTACTTCCAGGATGTCTGCTTCGACATCCTCTTCACCGTCTTCCTCGCCGTATCCTTCTTCAACCTCCTCAACCTCTTCGATAATTGGCTCGGGCATACCACCTTGTTCTGCCTCTAGCTGCTTGATTTTGGTGTTGGTCATTTCAAACACGTATTGTCCCAAGTGCTCGACTCCTTCCATGGGTACTTCACCCTCTACAGCGCTATCTCCTTCGGCTGCATCCCTCTCTGTTGGCCACAGCTCTCCTGTGACAAGCATGAGCTTGTCTGGTCTCTGTAGCAACTGGTCAAAGGCAGGTCGTAGCTCAGGGCATGCTTCAAACACCTCCCGACGACCAAGGATATATAGACCAAGTCGTGCTCGGGATAGAGCCACAGTCATGCGTCGCACATCACGCAGATAACCTACTCTTGACGTTCGAGTGAGAGACAAGATGATATCTAGAGTTACAGTTAGTATCATGTTCTTACGGCCAGCAAAGGGATCGACAACTTACAGTCATTCTGCTCGCCCTGGTACTTGTCCACCGTAGCCACTGCCTTGGGGAGACCAAAGATTGGGTTTCGGGCACATCGATGTGACAGCACGTCCTTGACAAGCGCCCGTTGACCAGCATAAGTCGTAAGGATGGTGATCTTCTCCGCCGGGTACCCGAGCAGACGCATGTACTGGTAGATAGCCACGGCATACTCAGCCTCTCCAAGGTTTTGGATGAAATGTGGCGTCGGCTCGGCCTCGCCGCGGCCCTTGTAGTCAGGCACGTTGATGAACTGGTAATCAAACTTGAATCCCGCGTTGGCCTTGACGAATTCGGGGTTGGTCTGCACGCTGGGAAGGTTGTCCAGGCTCGGGTATCGCCACTGATACAGGCTGGCAATCGAGGCACGGGCACGTCCCTGCTGGTCGAGCGTCACGGTGGGAACGCCGAGTCGGACCAGCCGGGAGAAGAGAGACTGCTCGAGGTTGGCGTAGTGACGGAATGCAAGACTCTGGATGACTGGTGAGTTTTGGAAGTGATCACCGCAGAGCACAACTCGCTGAAGAGCCATCTTGCCCTTTTGAGGCTTCTGCATCGTCAAAGGCAAAAAGGTCTCGATCTCTGTGACCTGGGCAGCCTCTTCCATGACCACATTGTCATAGTGGAAGCCGAGAGATGCAATCTCTCCTCTCCTGATAGCCGCGTGCGTCGTTGTCATCGCGATGATCCGCGCCTCGCTCGTAAGTAAGTAGTTGGCCTTGTCTCGGTCTCGTCGAAGAATCTCAAACGGAAGTGCGTCGGCCAGTTCCGAGAAGATCTTAGAGATGTGGTAATAACAACCCTGGGCAATATCAAGGATCGTCTCTCGGTCGCCATCAGCAGGGAAGAGAGGTTGAGGAGCATCAGAGAAGTATGCATGGAAGGGGAAGGCTTCCACAATCTCAGCCACGCTTGAGGCGTCGGCATTGGCGATCTGCAGGAACTTGTTCCATGCAGGTACAACGTAGACCGTGTTGAAATAGCCAGCCGTCTCTGCCGAATTCTCATGAGCACCGGGTGCGTTGAGGCTGGCGGCCAGCTTCCTCACTTCGAGGAGATAGCGGTCCCGGTTCTCAAGGAAAGATTCGACACGTCCATGCTTGCTGAAGTTGCCTTCAGTGTCGAGTTCCTCCTCGCCATGTCCAAGACGCAAGAGATGTCGTTCGTCAATGTCCAGAGCAACAATCTTGGCGAATAATTGGTTGAGAGCCTGGTTGCTATGCGCAAGGAGCAACGTCTTTTGCTCTGGGTAGTTGTGGTAGATATTGTTGATGACCTGTGTGGCAACATCTGTCTTTCCCGTTCCAGGGGGGCCAACAACAACGGTGAGGCCGGGCTGTGTCCCTGATGTGATGGCCTCAACCTGAGCTGGAGTAAATCGCACCGAGTTCACTCGAGGTGCGTTGACAGGATACGGCCCGGGGTTCGAAGGCTTATAGCTCGAGACTTTGAGGGTCTCGATCTCAGAAATGAGCGCGGGATCGGCGTCTCGGCGTCGCTTCTTGGATGGCTTGGTCCCGTGAGGCTCCTCTACCTTCTCAACCGACTCCAGCACGTAGGGTGGTCCAAAGCTACCAGACACTTCATCACCTGGGTCAATGATCTTGCCAGGCAAGCTCTCAGTCAAG
Source organism: Ascodesmis sphaerospora (assembly GCA_027569015.1). NCBI lineage: Eukaryota > Fungi > Ascomycota > Pezizomycetes > Pezizales > Ascodesmidaceae > Ascodesmis > Ascodesmis sphaerospora. Next base: position 852,710 of record JAPPUR010000005.1, read on the forward strand.
TGCTGCCAGTCAAGGAATGTATCCCTAAAGTCCACCCTCCGTTCCCGGTTGGGCAGGTTCTTGTACGTTGCTCCAGCAGGGTCACCGTAACCGAGGAAAACCTCATGGAGCCAGGACGGCAGGGGAACTTCAGACAAGACAAGGCTTCGGATGGACTCGAGCACCGGCTTGAAGTTGTTTTCCCTCCTACCTCGTCTTAGAAGTAGATTGACCTGACCATATACGTCTGGCTTGCCAGCAGCTGCCCGCTCAGCATCTTTGCTGTATGTCTGAGGGTCCAGCTTGAGCTGGATACGGCGCTTCTGGTCAAGATTGCCCGCTCCATCTCGAACTTGACGGCCCTTGTCGTCTGTAATCTGATGAACCTCGGCAGCTCGAACAGTGATGACACCAAGCCTTTCGGACTCGGTCAGAGCATCACCCCCGTTGCTAACCGACTTGGCTGGTGGCGGTTCAATCGCAAGCAGGAACACCACATCATCCTGGCGGAGAGAGTCCCATTCTCGACGAACGCCATCTCCCAGTCGGCGAACGTCAAATGAGACCTCTGCGCGCACGATTGAGGGCTGGTCGCTTCCAACAAGGGGTGGCACAACCTCGAGGATCGCCGGCTTCGAAATCGGCATTGCCATCTTGGAGAATCCACCAAAGTTTGTCTCGCCGGGTCGCTTAGATTCAGGACGCAGCCGTCTCAAGGCCGATTCAATATCTTTGCGCACTCCGTAGAACGCTTCGCACCGATACAAGACAAGCGCCCTCCACAGAAAGTCACCAACAGATAGATATTGAAGGTTTAGCTTCGGGAGAGCCATGGGATGTGAACCGTCATAGTTCTCTGCCTGCTGGAAACTGTTGTCGAACAATGCCTGCTCCGTTGGCGCCAATGCCATATTTTGAGCCGCCTCCTGGAACGTCTTCCTGCGCTCAAAGGTGGACAAGAGCACTTCAAGGAAGAACTTGCGGTTGAGGGAGATGTTCAGGCTTTCCGGATATGTCGTTCGGAGGCCAAGCAATGACACAAGATTCAGAAGCTCCTCGTCCGTCAGGGGCTCAAGAAGAGACTCCAATTCTTCCCTCTGATCAATAGCGCCGTAGTTGGACAGAGCCAACACAGTCAGCTTCTCCTTGAAGTGTTTCAAGGCGACGCGCTGCAGCTTCGCAAGCGATGCACAATGCTTGTCATATGCCTCTGTCTGGCTATGTTGGGCTCCTGTCTGATCATCGATGGTGAAGTGTGTATAGTGGGAAAAGAGGGTGTGAAGGTCACGAAGGAGGGTGTTTTCTTCATCGTTAAACATTGGCGATAGCCGAATGGCAGAGACAAGGTGAAGATCCTTGATCAAAGAATTGACATAACGCCTTGTTGGCAGCTGGCTCTGGAGATCAGACAGGAATTCCGTGAATCGCTCACAGTACAGGACTTGGTCTAGAAACATGGTCAGCTTAGAAAGGTGCAAAAGACCAAATGATTCTTACCAGCTTTACTGTTCTCCGTATATAACAGGCCCAAGAAATCAAGAAGGAGAGTATAAAGCCATGACCGCTCAAATCGGAGCCGGGCTTTGTTGGGCTCGTCGGCAGCATCATATCGCTTATGCGCAGCCTTCCAAGCTTTCCGTAGATGTGGGAGTTGATCAAGACTGGCCTCGCGTGCCGTCTCAGTCGACAAGTTGTGCCAGATTCCAATTGATACAAGAGGAGCGCATTCCTTTCGTACAAGAGCGCAGTCGAGGCTCTGGAAGGCGTGAATCAGGAAGCATAGGAGCTGTGTTCGGACGGTAACAGAGAGCGTTCGGTCGAGCATCATGGACAGGAGTCGTCGAAACAAGGAAGAAAAGTCGGCGGGTCGTTCTTCGAAGAGGCCTACAAGCAATCAGTCGCAGGTCCAGCAGATTTACATGGCCTACTTACTCCATGTCTCAAGGTGTTCCCGGCGCTTCACGTTGGCGATGAGCGCAATCAACAAAACGTGAAAGTTGGACGCTTCCTCGGTGTATCCTGGCCACAGGTAACTAGAAGAAAAAACGGTCAGCATCTTGCCAGTTTTCCAACCCAGGAGGAGTGCGCATACCTCTCCAAGGTCTGCAAGCTTTCGAGAAGCAAGAGAGACTTGTACTGGAAGCCCTCGCGCTCAAGCACCTCCCAGATGCTCTGCTTGAGAACATCATTCTTGACCTTGGGCTTCGCTGGCTTCTTGCCCGACTTCAACCAATGCTTTCGCGCAAGCTGCACAAACTGGTGCTCCTCTTCCTCCACCTCGGCCGGGGTCGGGCGTCCATCAGTCGTGTCGCGCTGAGGCTCGCTTTGTTTCTTCGCCTTGGCAGCGCCGCTGCCTTTGAGCCGCTTCACGTTTGGCATTGTCGAATCTTTGTCACGTCATGGGCCGTACAAGATTCGCGCGAGGGAGCTCGTAAGCCGAGATAGCGACAGCGCCAGGAGTCGCGTGACCGATGGAGATTCGAAAAGTCGGAAGCTGAAGGTGAAAGCTTGGATCCTGGAATTCGGGATGTTACGCCTCTTCATGCGTTAGCAGCTACCAGAACTTAGGTACTTCCATCTTTCTCCAAAATTTCAGCCTCGCAGGACCCACGCGACGCGGCGATTGGCCCAAGCCACATTCCAAGTATTTTTAAGGCAGGGATACTTCCGTTTTGGTGCAAGAACAAGCCCCAGACAGGTCTCGAGGCTCTTTCAGGACTTTGAGCTACCTCGCGCGACATGCTCAGCCTTCCATGCCTGTTCATTGAACCTCCAAATCTCAACCTCACATCAACCTGATCACCTCAACAAAGCAGCACTTCCCAAAATCTCCCGGCAGCTTCATATATCACAGGTTCTCGCAGCGACTCTTCGTGTCGAATCGGCCACGCGCATTTATCTTCGACCCTTTTCTCGAGCCGACGTCTCGTCTCCATGACAACTTGGACGACTTCCTACCTATAACGCCGCCTTAGTCGCACAAGATGGCGGTGCTGGGTGCGGACAATCCGGCTGCGCCAGCCGTCGCGGCTTTCGATGCGCTGCTTCGGGAGCTCCTCACAGAGGCGGAGAGCGTGAAGGAAGTGTCCACCATCGAGCCTGCATTGAGCAAGTCCGACTTTGACGATCTATCCGGACGAGTATCATCGACAGCAACACAGCTTCCCCAGTTAGAGGGCGACAAAGAGACCAAGGGAAGACAATACGGCATCATCGAAACTGCCGCTCGCGATATCTTCAGCAATCTTATTGTATGACCCGACTTTCTTTGTGATCCGCGCGCCGCGCTGACCAGCCTACCTAGTCAACCACCACCATCGATTCTCCCGACTTCGTCAAGGTGTGGAACCTACTCGATATCCTTTCGATCCTCTCCGATGATGGGCAATGCGACCCTGCTCTCCTATTTTGGTTGGCCGAGGAGCTACTCGACAGTCAAACGATCTCCGGGTGCCGCAAGATCTTTGACTTTCTTGAATCGAGACGGGAACGAATCACGGCCAAACACTTCAAGCAAAAGCAGTTGATCATTCTACGGAGTTGCAACGAGCTACTGCGCCGACTATCCCGCGCCGAAGACACCGCCTTCTGTGGCCGGGTCTTCATCTTCATGTTCCAGAGCTTCCCGCTTGGCGACAAGAGCTCAGTGAACCTACGGGGCGAATACCATGTTGAGAATGTCACAACTTATGAGACCACAACAGCAGAAAATGGTTCCAAAATGGACGTGGATACGCCGACTGGAGGGTCCAAGTCAACATCCAGATCGAATGACGCCAAGAAAGGAGACAAAGAGAAACCTTTGTCGACAGATGCGCTGTACCCCTTATTCTGGTCACTCCAAGAGAGCTTCAGTCAACCGAAGAGACTGTTTGAGGCTGCAAATCTAGCATCTTTCAAAGAAAGTCTTGGCGCTACGATGAAGTTCTTTCAGACAATACACAACGACTCTAGGCGAAGTCTCAAGCGCAAGAGGGACGCCGCCGAAGAAGACGAGAACTCCAACGCTTTCAATCCAAAATACCTAACCAGTAAAGATCTATTTGACCTCGAGGTGAGTTTGCACAATTCCTCAACGCCCCATCAAATACTCACGAGCCGAATAGATTTCCGATCTGTCCTTCCGCCGCCATGTGTTGGTCCAGGCCCTCATCATCATGGACTTTCTTCTCTCTCTATCTTCTCAAGCGCGAGAGAAGCTCTCGTCGTCTCTAGCCACGAATAAGGCCGTCATGTACGGAGACCAAACGTTGAGCGAGGAAGATGTAAGCATCGCAACAACCCTACCTCGCTAACACCTCATCTAACACCTGACAGACCAAATGGGCAAACGACATGAAGAAGACTATTGCAGACTACCTCCGGCAAGGCGCTGACGGGCCATACTTCTATCGAATGGTGGAAACTGTGTTGGCTCGAGACAAGAACTGGGTTCGATGGAAGATTGAAGGCTGCCATGCCATCAAGCGTGATCCCGTCTCCCCGGCAAGCTTCGTCGAGGCAAAGGCCAATGTTCAGCGCATGGCCACCAGCAAGCGATTAAGAGCAGTTCCCATGGGCTCCGTGTCGCTTGACTTTCTCCGCGAGCAGGACGAGGAGACAGCCATGGATCGACTCAAAGCAAAGGAGAGATTCCAAGTCCCAGACCTGGACAGCTTCAAGCGCAAGATTGCCGACGACGACTTTGAGATCGAGATGTCGAACAACCCACAGGCAAAGGCTGCCGCCATCGCCGGCAAGGCGAGCAAGAGCTGGAGGGCCCTGCGCATCGCTGCCCGCACGAAACTGGCTGCGTTCGACAAGATTGACGATCCTCAGAACATCAATATCGTGTTTGAGGAGCTCACCGAAGCTGATGACGACGTTGAGCCCGCAGCTAGCGAAGAGGACATGCCCAGCAACCGAGACGCCATCATCATCTCGGGTCCCGCTGGTGTTGGCAAGTCTACTGTCGTCAACAAGTTGATGGAAGAGCGCAAGGGCGTGTTTGCAACCGTGGTTCGGCATACTACACGTGAACCCCTTGACGGAGAGGTAAAGGGCAAGACATTCCACTTTGTCAAGCAGCAGGAGTTTAACCAGCTCCGCGACGGTGACCGCTTGATAGAGGCTGGCACCCGCGATGGTGTCGACTACGGAACAAGCACCAAGGCCATCGATGCTGTCGTGGAGGCGGGAAAGATTCCCATAATCGAGCTGGACCTCGAGGTAAGGAGATATCCAATCTCTCCACCTTTTCAATATGCTAACTACCCCCTTACCAGGCCACACAGTATGCCAAGGACATGGAATTCCAGGCCCGCTACATTCTCATCAAGCCTTCCAGCCCTGAAGCTCTCGAGGAGCGGCTCAAGGCTACTGGCAAGGAAGAGTCGGCCATCCAAGAGGCCATCAAGAAGCTACCCACAGAGCTCGACCCTGCTAAGCTAGGTGAGCTTTTCGACACCACCATCGCAGATGACGATATGGACGCAGCAGCCAAGGCGCTTGGAAACTACATCTACGAAAAGGGGAACGCGGACGAAGACACCGCTATGAAGGACGATGAGGAGGCTGCAGATGCGAAGGAGACAGCCATGACAGACGCATAGATAATATGCAGAGAGTATCTCGGAGTTCGTTTGTGTATTTATAGAATTGGTTCAGGCACTACTGGTAATGGGCAAGATGATACCCCAGAGATTCTCGCGTTGACCGTTGGTTCTTGGGTATTAGCCTCAGTATTCTTGAGCAGCACGGATCACAGGAGTCATATTGAATGGACAGAAAGGAAGGCATGTGCAGAGTAAAACAAGGTCAATTCAAGTCACCACAAACCGAGCTAAGTGAGAAACTAGACTACCGGCCAGCAAAGTGCAACTACAAGACGCATTACACAAGCCTCCCAACAACCAGTCTCGAAAAATAAGAAGTAGAGTACCGCATGCACAAGAGATCCATGGCTGCTTTGGGATTTTACTCTTCGTCCGAAGACTCCTCATCAGCCTCGGCGAGCCAAGTCAGGAATGGCTCAGCAGCCTTGCGGACCTTCTTGGAGGTAGAAAGGTCAGTGTACTTCTTGCTGGCCTTGGAACCCCACTTGGTCACCACCTCCTCGCTGACGAGGTCGTAGTGGTAGTACAACTGGAGGATCTTGACAATGGACTGGAACATGTCAGGGTTGTTCTCAGCAAGAGTACCAATGAGACGCTCAGTGCCTCCAAGGAGGGCCTTCTCGTGGCGCTCAGAGGTGATAAACTGTAGTGAGTTAGCATCTAGCCATGTCCTAGACAGGGTTATCGACTTTGTACATACCTGCTTGAGCATGCTCGAGCGCTTAGGGATCTGGGCAACAATGTTCTTGTCAAAGATGGTCTGGACGAGAACAAGAACGCTGCGGTGCTTGCCCTCAATGCCCAACTCCTTTGCCTTGACATAGATGTCGATGGACTCAACCTTGTCAATGCTACCCTTCTCTTGGGCCTGGGCCTGGATCCAGTCACCAAGCTCGTCATAGACGGTAGGGCCACCCTCGCCGTCCTCATCTTCGTCATCGCCAAGGTTCATCTTCTGCTTGAACTCGCCAGGGAGGGAGGCTTGGCGGGCCTTGACAGCCTCCTCACTCATGTCGACAGCCCAGTCGTTGTCGTTGACCTCGACCTCCTTGGGAACCTCGGGGGCCTCGGCCTGCATCTTCTGGAACTCGTCATCGCTACCGACGTCCTCGTCACCGTTGTCGTTGGAGCCATTCTCAGAGGCTTCATCACTGCCCTGGCCGCTGGTGCCGTTGGCAGCGTTGCCATTCTGTCGAGCCTTCTTGGCAGCCCGGCGCTCGGCCTTGTCCTTCTTGCCCTTCTTGGGCTGGTTCTTGAGGATGAAGCCGCTGAGCTTCAGGCGAAGGTCGACGTCAGTGCGCTGACCACAGGCCTTGCAGTCGAGCAGGATACGATCATCCTTGATGACAACATCGGTCTCAGGGTTCTTGCACTTCTTGCAGAGAACGAACTTGTTGATGAAGCCATCGAGGTGGTCCTGAAGCTTGGCGGCATCATGGGCTCCGTTGATGATCCAACGGTCGTCCTTGGGGTCGATGTTGGTCTGAGCACCAAGCTCGAAGCCAAAGAACTTGATGACATAGGCACCGGGGCGGGCAAGCGAAGCGGCAACGCTGCTAAGGTTGACGACAACAGTCTTGATACCGTTTCCCTTGCCTTCGATCTTGGTCTGCAGACGCTCCATCTTGTAGCGATAGAAGGCGTCGCTGACATCGCGGCGGACGTTGACGAGAGCCATGGTGACGGTGTTGAGTATTTGTCTGGGGAATAAAAATTGACAGGGCGGACGAGGCTGTTAGGCGAAGCTAGTAGTTGATGGGCTCTTGAAATGACGAGGGCGTCATGAAGAGGCTTGGTAGCAAAGAGTAGCGAGGACGGGCGGAGCAAGAGGGTTTCAGTGCTCAAAATGACTTTTGATTGACATGTGGCAGACCGGATGGATTCGCGGATGCTGAAGGGCAGGCATAGACAATTCTGGTCTCTAGGACTTCAACCGTCGGAACTGATGTCGGGGCTACAAGGCTTTCGCGGTATGCGAAATAACTGCAGCTTGAAGAGGTGTCTGAAGACGGAGAGCTGGTCGTGCTGATACATAAACAGCAGTGTGCCTTGACGGGGATATAAGTGTTCGGGGGTACCGATTCCGGGGAGGCGCGCGACGATGACCGGCGAGAGATGGTGCTCCTAGGTCAACGTGGGTTGTGCGAGTTGGGGAGGAATCGAGTCGAGGGGGCAAATGAGCCAGGAAGCGGGGAGGCAGGAAGAGTAAACGATGCGCGCTGCGACCGACAAAGTCAGCAGGCAAAGAGTCACGAGAATAATGCGCTTGGCGCGAGAGACGTAAGCGTGTAAGGGGGAAAAGACGATGGCTGAGCGAAGCGAGTTTGCTGTCTCAGAAGGAGATGCAGAGTTTGTGTGGTGTTGAAGGAAAGGAAGAAAAAAAAAGAAAGCGAGAGGAGAGCGAAGAAGACGGGAGTTAAAAGAAGGAGGGGGCGATGTTAGGGCCGACCAGGATTTCGGGCATAAATCGAGAAAGAATGGGGCAGGCGGCAAAACACGAAAGTCAAGTCAGACAGACAGAAAGAACGAGAGGTCAGTTGTGACTGCCTCATTCACTGTGCGGGAAGGTTGGGCTGAAACGTCTACCTGCCTACCTGATACATGGAAGAGATTTACGACGATATTCTTGTTCTTTCGGTGGAAATCTGATCAAGCTTCATGCACAACTTTACAATTCCCTCTTTGGATTCATCATACTTTCCTCAGGCATAACAGAATCACGAGATGTCCCTCTGCGCTCCAGCGTATCGCCCTACCTGTAACGCCAGAAGACTCCACTACGAAACAGCCGCCCCAGGGGCCAAGGGTTCTGGACCGCTTCTCCCACCAAGCCCATTTCAGCCTTTGCACGCACTGTAACCGAAGCCTCACTGCCTATCCGGGCGCTGACTGGACTGGAAGAGTTGGCGACGGTTGCCTCGGGCACGCTGTCATGCTGCAGCCGCCAACTGGTCGACGGGACCGCCGGCAACTGCAGGGAAAAACGGCTTCTCGCAGTTGGGCGCCTGTCCTCCACGGAGCAGTCCCCGCCAGCTGTCTGTCATCCATGGATCTCAGCACGACGTCACTCATAAATACCGCCTCGGGGAATTCGGATTTAACTGGCCATTGTTCCAACAACAAAGGCCACGGCTTGTGTTTGCTACCCGCGATATTGTGCTCTGCTCTAGGCATGTATCCCAAGATATACTTGCGCGTCCCTCTCGACACAGGTACACATGGTCGTCTACCAGGTCCACGCCGTTATTACCCGGGTTCGAGTTTGCCAACATCATGAGGTTGGCGTGATGTTTTGGTGATATACCATGACACGTCTTACACGAAACCCTTAGACCAAGGGTGGTGCCCCCCTTCACCAGGAGCCCCTCCCCCCGCTCCTGTCAAGGTCTGTGCAGCCCCGGATATCACGTTAGGTCCAGAACTCCGTCGATGAACCTCTTGTCACTAGTGCAAAGCCCTAGCTGGGCTCACCAGGTGTTGCCTTTTCAAGTCGAGGATGGTGCAAATGTGGCAGTATTGTGTGCTACCTCTCCTCCCAAGTGCATTCAGCCGTAGTCGGCAGAAGTACATCACTGTTTCTTCTCTTCCTCTGTCACGGGGACGAATTTGAGGAGACATCGCTTTCCAAGGGGTCGCGATGAGATGAGCTGGTCATCCATGGCCATAGACTCGCTGCTCATCGATTCATCTGGCTCAGTTTCATACTGCGAATAGACATCGCGCAGCAATGTCTTCATCTCTGCCATGGCAAGACTATTGGGTTTCAGCTATCAGCACATGTTCATATCATGTCAAGGTGCCACTCACTGCTTTCCAATGCATCCTCGCCCTCCGCTGGAGAAAGCCCACTGAAGTCGTCGTCGGTCGGCGTCTCCTTCAGTCTCAAGCCATCGTTCAGGGTAGAACTTGTCGGGATCGGGGAAAACGTCGTCGTTGATCCGATGAACAGAAAAGGATTGACAGCTAACCACCGTCTTCTCTGGTAACGAAAATCCGTCAATGACACGGCCGCCCTGGGGAACATATCTAGGAAGAGACATGGGGATAGCAGGGAAGCACCGCAGGCCCTCGTTGAGCACAGCATCCAGGAGTGTTAGCTCATCAAAGGGTGCGTTGGGGTTGTTTCGAAACTCTTCTCGGAGGAGACGCTGGTACTTGATGGATCGAGGTTGCGAGAGCTCCCACATCAAGAAGCAGAGAACATCGCCGGTCGTATCAATACCAGCCGCCATGTGATCGAGGCACTCGGCTGCCATGTCGATGGTTTCTAGGACGCTATTCTTCTCCTTGAGCCGGTTCAACACCGTGAAATCAGCTGCACCATCCTCTTTGGCATTCTCAATGACAAAGTTGTCGGCCAATGGAATAGATCGAGGCTTTGCGAAGCTGGCAAGCACATTGGATACAACTCGATGGAGAGCTGGACTGTAGTGCTGGACCAGCCGGTCTAGTATTTTTTTTCTTAGCCTGTTACTTCTCACCCCGTTATTCCTGGGGACGGCTTACTTTTCAGGCTGTCATCAGCGGCTACCTGGTGCATCATCTCTTCATCGTCCTGGTTCTGCAAGCAGTTGCTGCCATATGGATGGAAGAGCTGGTGTGTGACACAATCACAGGCATAGGCATGGAGCGCTATTCTGGTCAGCATTTATTCACGGCCAAATCGTTTCGGTGATTAACAAACTCCTCTGCGACATGTTAGTTCTTTCTCTGCCAGATCAACGGGTCTTTCTTACAAACACATCGGCTACACCATCAGGAGAGCTAACACAGCGCTCGACGAACTTCTTGGAGCGCACCTGTATCCCGGCCAGAGGTGCAGTTTTCATCACATTGCTGTTGGCGTATCGATCACCGATCATCCTCCTTCGCTTTGCGTGCTAGGGCCAGGCGTTAGCTACAGCGCATGGGATACACCGTGGTGAGACTAACATCGCCCTTGTTCAGCGTGGAGAACATGGTCCTGGGTTACGAGTCAGTATCATTTAAGGATATTGTGCTGCGGATGTCTTACCGCTTGCCATAAACCTGAAAGAGGTCATAAAACTCGGTCTTGTCATATCCACTACCGCCGGAGCCATAGATCTCCTTGAGAGCAGCCGCTGAGGTGAAAGACACCTCATTGGGTGCAACACGGACAACCGGGCCATACTTTTTGTGTAAGTCATGGAGGTACATAGTACGGTTTGCGCCGAGTTCGTTCCATTTCAACACGAGCGATGTGAAGTTGGACACAACCGGGCCGGGCACCTTTGCCATGGCCGAGGTGAGGCGCACGACGACATGGATGACGAGGAGCAGAGCAGCAGCCCCGGCAATGAAGCCCGGTGACAAGAGCAACATGGTTGACGATCTATTCGATCTCGACGACGGGTCATGCAGGAAGTGAGTTTGTCCAACTTCTGCGGGAGAGAGCGAGTCTAATAACCTCCCGGCCAAGGACCGGACCGCCCTTCTTATCACGAGGCGGCGTCCGAGTTATCAGCACTCCGATACGGAGCTTGGAAATCTCCAATCCGAGTCCGGGGAAGGCCAATAACTTGTCTCGCTGTGGGGGATTTAAATACCGAGAGTGGGAAAGTGACGCCCTTTGGGCCGTCTTTGCCTATCGGTTCTCGCCTGTCTTTCTCTTGACGGGTTTCTTCTCCACATTCTGGGTTCCCCTCCATCAGTGACGCATCGCGCCCCCCGCAGAGTCTCTTGTCATTAGGACCAACCATTGGATTCTTATTTGCAAATCGAAAAGGTATTGCCGACCGGAGGCTGCTCTGAGCCGCCGGGATCTATCAATCTCGGGCCTGACTGTTCATGTATGACTGACTCTGCATATTTTCGTATCATGTTTTTCATTACTCGCTACACCAAACCCCTTGCTACAACGCCCACCGCAACCTGACTCCAGCCGATACATGTCCCGACATCCGGTCCCTCAAAGACAAAGAACCATGGAGATGACTCAACAAATACAACTCCTGTTTCGAGCTGGCATCAACCTTATAGGTCCTGTTTGCCGTCCTTGCGACCTCCTCCGCCAAACATGCCCGTGATCCAACTCAGCCCGGGAATCTGCATTGCTGCCGCAGGAGGGTATTCCTTGCCGTCAATCTTTGTGCGCGGGGTGCAAGTGCACCACTGGGACTCTGGCACTCCATCGAGTACCTGTCGGACGTGGCTACCACATCCACGCCAGGACTTCTTTGCTGAGATGCTGGTCAGCTTATCGCAGGACTGGAGTTGTTGAGGGTGTTTCGAGACTTACAGCAGGTCGGGCAGGTTGCTCCAAAACACATGATGATGTTGGATGGTTGATAGGTGAATGGATTGTGATACGTGAAGGGGCGTGGAGACAAGTGAGATTGTGTGGATCGTTGGTATAAGCTGCAAGTTCGCAAGTTGATTGCCTGCTTGGCTCACGGACAGTAAGCTGCAGGAACTAGGAGGAAGACATGCATTTATTATCTATTCATCTATTTGATCGACATTTGTGATTTGTTCCTGGGGCAAATTCAGGTCGCCGACCTTGGTTTGTAGAAGACCCTCCGGATGGTCGCCGACCTGAAGTGAGCTTACCCTAGACCTCGGCTCAAATCTGCTTGGGCATTATTAAGGATTCATATACATGATGGTATGAGTGCCTCTGCTCATGACATTTGATGTTGCAGACGGATAGAAGCTAGCACCCATGCCATTATTATTCCTTGGGCTGGCTGCCCGCCCTTGGGTTATTGAATTGTCCATTACACCCCCTACCATCCCATGTGTGAAAAGGCGGGTAAGAGCTGAAGAAGCCACCGAGTTGAGCTGAAGGCCATGGTCCAACCAAGGAAAATCTTGTACTGGAAATAGAAGTGCCAAGCAAATTCGGACAAATATACATGGCAAATAGCGCCCGCTGAACCCCGTACACAGGCGTTGAAGGATCGTGGAAAAAACTGCCGCACGGCAGCCACCAGATGTCGTGTCAGCACATCCCTGTCTGGCAGGAAAGCTTGTAAGGTAGGTTTCTATTCATAGCAGCTTCCATCGGCGAGCAGGGGTACGCACAGTTTCTCGAAATTAAAAACACGTCAATTTCCACGGGGAAAAACAGGCTCGAGATAGAGTACGACAAGGGAGACAGGTTTCTGCCCCTGCTTTCTTCAATGCCGATCCATCGTCCCATCTAAGCCTCGAACTGAAAGTGAGGAGATATCATCTCGGTTCATGCCATGCCGGCCTGAACGTTGTTGGCCTGGGTTGAAAGCGAGCGAGCTCCAAGCCCGCAGGCACAGCCTCCATGAGACCCCGCAGAGCGATGGATGCAAGACGTCCGAGACAGCGCCCAACAAACCATACAGGACGAGGCTGAATGTGCGTGATAGATAGATGACATTGGCGGAGAATACGCCTGTGACTTGATCTCATAGGCCCGGCTGCTTGCTGACACGCCCGAGGACAGGGCCTGTGGGAAGCTTCGAAAGTGTGGATGAACTCCTCACGCGCCGAGGTGAAGAAGGGCTGAAGATTTGCTGACCATCCAGCGCCAAGGAGTGACCTCATGGGCCCCAAGTCGTGCTGCTTTTACCGCCAGAGGATAAGCGTCTATTGTGATGAGTCCTGACTGTTAATTTACATGATACATCAATATCTGCTAGGGACATTTCAGGAGTATGGGGAGATGTATTGCCATTAGATGTCATGAAAGATTCAAGTCAACAAGTACCCAAAAGTCGATTCAACATGCCAGACTTACAAGATGGGTAAATTACATACCGATAGTCTTTCACCCTCCCTTCCACGATCAAGGGTCCTCGGTGAGAGCTTCAAGAGCGGCAAGGACGCTAACCTCAAGCCGTCGAGCGCCACTGAGAGAGTCCAGGGGGGCTGTGCTGTAAATAATCCAATCTTTGACGGCTGAGCTAGGTCCATTTGACAGGGCAGGGGACGAACATGCAACGTTCACCTGGACCATCTGCCATGATAGAGACAAGAGAGCTGGAGCTTTCGATAGTCCACGACGACACCACCCTAGTAGTGCCATCCATTCGTATCGTCCCGCCGGACCTCCACCTCGACCGTCAGCGGCCCGTCTACAGCAGCAGCTGCTCCAGGGATCTAATCTTGGGGGGCGTCCACGGGTTCCGGGGCGCTGGACATCCACTGCGGCGACACCGGTTCAGCGATTGAGAGAGAGAGAGAGAGAGAGAGAGAGAGAGAGCGTGGTTTTTCCTTTCTGGGGGTTCCAACCTTACCTACGTACTGCACTTACTTAGGCGGGCAGGCTGAGAAGGTGGTTGACCGTGTCCATCCGTCGGGCCCATCCCATCCCCGATCCCAACAGGACCCAAGAAACCGTTTCTCCTCTTTCCCTTATCCTTTCCCGTGCGTGGCTGTCCAATCTCTCCGTCCTCAACTGCTTCGCTCGCTGTGCGCCATTCTCCAACGTCCCCCTCTCCCCGCGGACCGTCTCTCTAATCCCCTCCTCTCCCGTCCAGTCCGCAACTTCAATTCCAGGATGCCGAGCTTCGTTCGCCTCGGCAAGCACAGCAACCGGTCCTCGCAGGCGCTCGCCTCGTCAAAGACGCCAGCGACGACGACGACCCCGTCTGCGACGAGCGGCAGTGCTGCGACGGGCGCTCCAGCTGCGACGACCCAGGCGACAGGCCATCAGCGCCAGCCGAGCCACCAGCAGCAGCAACAGCAGCAGCAGCTCCTTGACGAGGCGGACTCAGCCGCCCACAGCGCCCACAGCGGTCACGGCTTCGGCCACTCGCACAACGCCAGCGCCAACGCCAGCAATCCTGCCAACTCGAGCGCGACCCCCCATTCAGCCTTGTCGTCGTCCCATAACACCGCCTACAGCTCGAGCGAGTCTTTTGATTCACGGCAGCCCTCCCACCTTTTGCAACAGCAGCACCAACAACATCAAGGCCAGCCGCCGTTGCATCTTCAACATCCCCAGCAGCAGCATCAGCCTCAGACACCGTTGCTGCCCTCCCCCTCCTCCGCCTCCGCTGGCGGCGCCCCTCCCCCGCCGCACCTCTATAGCTCGCCCTCGGCCGCCAGCAGCACTACCGGCGCAAACATCAACAACCCCCCTTCTCTGCAACAGCAGCAGAGCTCCAATCTGTCGGGCTTTGACGGTCATCAGTCTCACCCGGACTTTGTAGACCCTGGTTTGGGCCGATCGCAGAGCATCCGCTACAGCAGCTCCGCCACACCATACGACATCGCAACCTCGTCGGTCGACGATCTGAATAGCCACGCCGCTGGGTACGGCCAGGCTCCTCCTCCTCCTGCTCAGCAACTGCAGCCGCCGCAGCAACAGCAGCAGCAGCAACAACCTCAGCCGACTCCTCAGAAGCTCTCGACCCGAAAGTTGATTAAGGGCATCTTTTCTGGGTCCAGTCGTGGGGCGTCTGACAGCCAGCAGCACCACCACGGCATAAGCATCGGCCACGGTCACCACCATTCCTACGACAACACTGGTGGCCTTGCGCGCCGTCCCTCCAAGCGGGTGAGCAATCCACCGCCTTTCCTAAACAATCGCTTCTCCTATCCTGACCGCAGCCTTCCCTTCCATTTCCTTGTTCCATCACATCTCACCCTTCCATTTCCTCTCCCCTCTCCTGCATCTGCATCTGCACAGCTCCCCTTCCCCTCCCTCAGCCTCACCCTCCCAATCTCACCCTCAATCAATTCACTCTCTGCCCTTCGCCCAGAACAGCACAGCACAGCGACTCGACTGGACAAGACCCAACCAGCAGCCACAGCTTGCCTAGCCCCGGGTCCAGACCCGATCCAATCCCCTTTTCCCTCCCCAGCCCAATTCGCCCAAGCCCAACCAACCCCAACTTGTGAATCCTGGCTACTATTGGCGCCAGCCGCCATCCCATCCATTGCCTCCGCCAGCCCAAGCTGAGCAGATCCAGCAGGTCCAGCAGGTCCCCGACAACCCACAGTCCCCTTATCCACCGCAACTCTCGTCTCGCCAAGGCCTCGACGACATCAATGAGCATTACTCTGCGCATGACTCTAACTCGCATTCACCCTCGCAGAACTCTCGCATCTCCCTTCACAACACCATCCGCCAAGTCTCTGGTGAGGTAGACCAGCAACAGCACTCGGCCAACTACGAGGACGTCGCCTATCGCCAGAACCAAGCCCCGCCCCAGCAGCAGCAACAGCCGCCGCCGCAACCCCACGTTCAGGTACACCCCCAGGACCAACAACCGCAAACCATCTACGAAACGAGCGTCTACGACCAGCAACCATCTCCTCTTAACCCACCGCAGCACCCGTCGCAGCAGCCCTACCCTTACCCGAACTCTCAGCAGCCCGGCTATCATCAGGGTGGCATCCAAGGTGGAGATTTGAGAACAGTCCCAGCTCACCTTGGCACTGTTTCCCAGTTTCAGAATCCCGAGACGGTTTCGCAATTCTCGCATGAATCGCCCATCACCGACTCGGACCAACGCTCGGCCAACCTGCAATCAGCGTCTACTTCACCTGCGGTGAATCACTCCGTCTACATTCAAAACCACGGCTCAACCACGAGCCTCCCCCCCGCACAGCAGATCACCCCACAGCCGCAACAATCGGGCATGGCACCACCCGCTGGAGGACCTCCCCCGTCTCGCCGTCCCGAAGCCGACAAGCTGCGCGGCCAGGTCGACCCCCCCGCCGGCCCGCCCCCCACTTACCGTCACAGCACCTCAATGAACAATATGAATCCCCTGCCCCCGGTGCCCCAGGGCGTCGGCCAGCCGCAAGCCTACCAAGGCAACCGGCCGCCGCAGTTCGAGGGAGACCAGGGCCGCGATAGTCCCCAGCCCGTCTCCGCTGTCCCTGCTGACCCGGCCGGGGATGACAAGTCATTCAAGGACCTGCGTAAGTGACCCGTTGAATGCCGTGTGGGTCACCACGGGAGCCTGCATTAACCTTTTGTAGTTACTAAGTACAAGAACGTCAAGCGACTCTACTTTGATGGAAAGGCCCAGATCGACGCACTCACTGGGCAGATTGTCCACCTTCAGAATGCCGTAGCCAACCAACGTATGTCGCAGTCGCGCACTGCGCTCGACGACAACGAATATTCGACGCGATGGAACCGGCTCAATGGCGCTATCAACAACCTCTCCTTCAACATCCGAAAGGATTGGCGAAGCGTGCCACAGTGGCTTGTCAGCTACGTCAGTGCAGATGCGCTCAAGACTGGCAAGGCCGAGATGACGGCGGTCGGACGAGCCGTTATTTCGCGCTGGTTGATGGAGGAGGTGTTCAACAAGTGCTTTCACCCAGGATTGGATCCGCAGCTGAGCCAGTCACTCAAGGAGATTGAGCTGAACATCCGGCATAACGCATACACGATGACCAGCCAGGAGGAATTCGACGCTCTCACCAACAAGGTGGTGAACTGGCGAATGACGACGCTGGAGGGTCTGCACCGTCAACTGAACTCACCTTCGACCGCCGACAACCGTACCGCGTTCACGGCCAAGGCCACATCCACTCTGACGGCCTGTCTGTACCAGTTCCTTAACAACCCACCCCCAGCGGGCGTGGAGGGCAGCACGTCGATGATTGTTGAGCTCGCCGTGGGTATCGCAGCCAACCTACCACTGGAGAGCCGAGATGTTGCTATTACATACCCGCTCCCTGGAGAAATTGTTCAGCCACGTGTGATGGAGGTTGAGAAGGCGCCACTGCCGCCTCTGGAGGCTCAGAAGGAAGATGGTGAGGATGATGACAAGAAGAAGGAAGAGGGTGATGATAAGAGCGGCAAGGCCAAGACTGGTACGTTAATCAAGGCAAATCTGGGTGCGGTTGGGGAGGACAACGATTCCTCGAAGAGTGTACGGACGGATGCTGACATGGATAACTTTGCAGTGGCGGTGCCAAGTGATGCAAACCGGGTGCGGTTTGCAGGATTCATGGCTTTGGAAGTGAGAGGCAGACAGGTTCTGTGGAAGGCACCAATCTGGACTCTGTAGGGCAGATGAACTAGACCGAGTGCTCTGAAACGGAGAGGAATGGTGGTTAGGGAAAAGGAGATAGACGTGTTGCCGTGATGAGAGAGCGGGTTTGTAGATATCCGGGGATACATGATGAAGCAGGTTGCGAGCATGGATGGATAGGTCAAACTGCCCATGGCAAGTTGGCCTGGGCAGGATTGAAGTTTACGAAAGGCACGACTTGGCATGCGAAGGATGAAGAAGGATTTGGACCGCGATATTGTTCTATGTGTATGAACTTGACGAGGTGAGCAGCAAGGGAGGCCGCAAGGTTTCTTGTTTCTTGACTGCAGTCTCTTTTACATATACCATATACAGCCCGAGTTTGGAGTGTGTGGAGAAGTAATTGCATGCGGTAGAATGAGTGTATGTCTGAATACAAGACAGGAATTCATGTGGCATTGGAGATAAGAATGCGTCTCAGCCGGTAGAGAAGCTAGTTGCTGTACGCCCCAGGTGATGGCGGATGACGAAAACAGGGTCACCTACCGGATTGGGACTCTACTCAGGATGAGTCGACGGGGAGCAAATGGGGCTGAATCCAACGAGGCTGAAGGCGACCAACAGAGAGTACAGTAGCGTCGAATGTGGTGCCACAGCGGGCCAGGCCAGGGCAGATTGTGAAGAGTCATAGAGTTGGTCCCTGCAGAGCAAAATCTAGTCGAGAATTGGTGAGCAGCCTGCAATAGTGGCAATGCCATGGATGAGTCACCCTTCGGACAGCCCAGAAGGGCATACTGATGATACTCATCAGATTGATTGACGATGCCCACCTACAGCAGGCTAGAGGTTAGGCTAGGCTGAGACTTTCAGGTGGGGACATTAACTCAAGTCCCTGAGGTGCCGAACCTTCCTAGAAATCTGAAGTTTCTGTGACGAGTTTCGTTCCATTACATAAAGGGCGGGCAGGAGCTACGAGGCCCAGAGAAAAAAAAAAAACCAAACCTCACTCACCACATCCACACTTTCTTCCCTCCTACACAGCGACAACAGCCAAACCCTACTTCTATTTTACC
The DNA here is from genome assembly GCA_027569015.1 of Ascodesmis sphaerospora. Taxonomy (NCBI): domain Eukaryota; kingdom Fungi; phylum Ascomycota; class Pezizomycetes; order Pezizales; family Ascodesmidaceae; genus Ascodesmis; species Ascodesmis sphaerospora. The sequence continues at coordinate 871,292 of JAPPUR010000005.1, forward strand.
TCTTCCTCCAAACCTTCAAAATTCTAGTCACTACAGGTACCACTACTCAGAACACTTCAGCAATCATGGCGGTGCGCGCGCAATTCGAGAACTCCAACGAGTATGTCGTCTCTTTTTTTCATTCTCTCCCCCGCGGCGAATGAAGCTCTTGATCAACCCCGCCCCCGCCTTTGCCTGATGCGCACGCATCTCGCTTGCTTCGAGATGGCCTCAGCTGGGTGGTCGAGACTACAAGAGATGAACAATCACACGATGGAAGCAATCATTCTGACTTTTATTCTTCTAGGGTCGGTGTCTTTTCCACCTTGACCAATTCCTACGCCCTGGTCGCCCTCGGTGCCAGCGAGAACTTCTACAGGTAAGCTTCATGATCCCAGCACAAGCTTCCCAACTTCATGATGTGCTGACACACGCAGTGTCTTCGAGGCCGAACTTCAAGACATCGTTCCCACCGTCCGCACCACCATTGCGGGCACTCGCATCATTGGCCGCCTCACCGCGGGCAACCGAAAGGGCCTTCTCGTGCCCACGACCACAACCGACCAGGAGCTCCAGCACCTGCGCAACTCGCTGCCAGACTCGGTCCGCATCCAGCGAATCGAGGAGCGCCTCTCGGCCCTCGGAAACGTCATCGTCACAAACGACCACATCGCCCTAGTCCACCCAGACATTGAGCGCGAGACTGAAGAGATTATCGCTGACGTGCTCGGCGTCGAGGTGTTCCGTCAGACTATCGCCGACAATGTCCTCGTGGGTAGCTATATGAGCTTGTCCAACCAGGGTGGTCTCGTCCACCCCAAGACCCCCATCCAGGACCAGGACGAGCTGTCAAGTCTGCTCCAGGTGCCTCTTGTTGCCGGCAGTGTCAACCGCGGTTCTAACGTGGTGGGCGCCGGCATGGTTGTCAACGACTGGCTCGCCGTCACCGGCCTCGACACCACCGCCACTGAGCTCAGCGTCATCGAGAGCGTCTTCCGCCTTGGTGAGGGCCAGGGCCCCAGCAACATCAACACCAGCATGAAGGACACCATGGTCGAGTCTTTCTACTGAGCCTGTTCTATGAATGGCTCTGTTTTTTGTTCTCGCAAACCTGGACGCTACTGCTCGGAAAGAGCGGGCGAGCTGGGTTGGGTGTCTAATTGCTCATACTGGTTTTTGCTGTTACTGCCTTGGTTACTGATTGGGAAACTCTTGGGGCCTGGTGTTGGGATGTTTTGATTCTGTTGTTGGCATCAAGGACGAGATCTTCATGATGGAATTACATGACATGATATGAGATGGGGATGGCCAACCCCATTCTCACGGAATCAAGAGGACCAAAGAGATGGCGGGCAGCGTGTCGTCCGATCTCGGGCTTTGAAACGCTTCGCAAGACATCTCTTTGAATCCATCTTGCTGCTGCTGCTGGTTGCTGCATGGAAAGGCGTTGTTTTTCTCTTCTCGCCCCCTTGTCTACACGGACGGCTTCTCCGCTTGGCGAGGGCGGTGATGTAGAAAGAGAAGCCTGTGCTATTGTTAAATACCCCCGGCTTGAATGCAATCGTCGTCACGACCCGCAGCTGATTATCTTTTTGCTTGGTGCTTGTGATATTTGTGACAATTGTGAAGATGTGTATCTCTAACCATCAATGTGACTAGCTAGAAGAGACAACTCTTTTCAATAGTACCCCACTACCTATAACTAGCAGAAGGACTTGTAAACCCGACGTCAACTTTTTACTTGCCTCAGGTGGTGAGAGCCTGCGAGTTTCTCAATTGCCAAAACACCCCGCCTTCACCGCCTGCCGCTTCGGGATGCACCACCATACCCCACCACAATTGTTCGAGATAGCTTCAAATATCCAACATCAGAAGCGCAGGCAGGCCTAACATAAGCCCTATCTGATCTGTTACCGTCTTCCCACTCTATAGATAAAATCGCAATGTCTTCAAGCGACAACCCCCAACATCTCGAGCCCTCCAAGCTCGGCACAAAAGAATAGTCCGCTTCCCCCCACCACCACCTTACGTCAAACCTCTAGTCTAACATGTGCTGCTGTTGCCCAGTTGGGACAACCTATACACGACCGAGATAACAAACAACACCGAAGACCCAAGCGATATCGGAACCGTGTGGTTCGACGACTCCGACGCCGAAGCAAAGATCCTCGAGTTCCTCGAAGGCCTCCTCGAACCTGAAGACCCCGACAGCCCAGCGCTCTCCCAAGAAAACACCAGCTTCCTCGACCTCGGCTGCGGAAATGGTTCTCTACTCTTTTCGCTGCGCGAGGAGGACTGGACAGGCCGGGCTCTAGGAGTTGATTACAGTCCAAAGAGCATCTCCCTCGCTCGACAGATCGCCACCACCAAAGAATCCGAAAACGTCGAGTTCCAGGAGTGGGATGTGATAGCCGGTCCCTTTGATACGGTGCTCAACGGCCCACAGGCCGAGGGCTGGGATGTGGTGTTGGACAAGGGAACCTTTGACGCTATTTCACTGAGTGACGAAAAGGATGCTCAGGGCCGACGCCTGTGTGAGGGATACAGGGAGAGGGTGCTCCAGCTGGTCCGCAGGGGCGGCATCTTCTTGGTCACGAGCTGTAACTGGACCGAGTCGGAACTGCGGAGCTGGTTTGAGAGACGGGACGGAGAGGGCTTTGATGTTGTTGGGAGAGTCGAGTACCGGACATTCAGCTTTGGTGGCGCCAAGGGCCAGACCATTAGCACCTTGTGCTTCCGTAGGACCTAGATGGAATAAAATGTGAACCAAGATACCCCTTTAAATATGTCATGTCTCGCCCCTCGTCACAGTCGTGCTGGCTTCAGCACCTGGTCACTAACAGTTGATATCATTCACTTCTGCAAGCTCTGTTTGTTATCATACATTGATATTTGGACTTGTTGATCGGCGCCTGGACTACCCTGCCTGGCCCTCTCACCAGCACCTGGATATGTGCCACGCCCGATCCTTCATCTCTCGTCCTCCGCTTTCTCTAGAGGCTTTGCGTGGATATCTCTTCTCAACCCATGTCTTATCCATTCCGTCCTCCTCAGTCCCGGCCCAGGACTGCCCGGTCCGGCTTGTGGCTTCTAATATGCAACGTGTGGTGGCTCATTGGCTTCCTTCTCTCTGGCGATACGGACGTAACAAAAACAGACCAAAAAAAATCTGCCGCGGCAACAATTATTGCTTCATTACGTCTCTCATCTATGGCGATGTATTCATGGGCTCTCCGCCAGCAATGGGTCCCGTGACAGCAGCTGCCGCTGTCGTAGCAAAGTACCGCACATCCACATCGTCGTCCTTCTGCAGCTTGCCTAGGTTGGGCACAACTCTTTGTTGGATCAGCTCCATGCCTCGTGGTGAGGGCGTGATCTCGCTGCCCTGCTTCTCGAGGTCGTGCAGGGTGCCCTCGTCGGGCAGGCGTCGGAGCACGTCGATCAGCACTGCGTATGTCTTGGCCACGTTGAATCGGATGTTGGGGATATCGTCTCCAACAAGCTTGTCAAGCATCGGGAGGATCGACTTGGCGATGACGTCCATGCTCACCACGGTCGCCAGGGTCTGAAAACATGTTAGTCGCGCCTCTCGCACACAGGGATAGGGTCGTTCTTACAGAGATGGCAAAGCAGGTGGTCATTCTGTACAGGTAGTTGGGGTGGTTGCCCATGGCCATGACCTTGGGGATGATAGCCTCGCTGGCCCATTCCACGCCAAACACCTCGGTCAACTTTTTAAGGTTGTGAGTAGCAGCCTCGCGGATCGAGAAGACAGTGTCTCCCAGCCAGCCCATGCACAGGTTGCTGAGCTTCTCGTCGAAGAATTGCACGCCGAGCTGGCTGGCGAGGAGAGGGATGTATTCGATAATGGCAAGTCGCACTCGCCATTGCTTATCCTCGGCCAGTTGCACGATAGCGGGGAGAAGGGATTGTGAGAGGAGATCGATGCCAATGACTGGCGGATGTTAGTACGCGGCTCAGCTGCAAGATTCATCTGTATGTCTTACCCTGGTTGACAAGCTCAAGCTTGGAGATGATGTGGAGCCTAACCTCCGGAAACTCGTCCTTAAGCATCTGAAGAAACATGGGAAGAAGGTGGTCAATGGTCCTTTGGCGCATGTTAGCATCAACATCGCGGCGCAGAGGTGTGGGTGCCATACTCTTGCTTGCCGAGAATCGGAGCCAAGCCGCTGATTTGAGTACCGAGGGCAGCACGGACGTGCTGGGAAGTGTCCGAGACGAGGTCCTCGATGCTGCCCATGATGTCGTTGAGGAGAACGTTGCGATCCACGAGAGCGCAGAAGCCGGGGATCTGGCCAGCGATAGCGGTTCGAACCTCGGCCTCGTTGTCCTTGAGGAGCTTCACGAATGCGGGGACGAGATCTCGCGAGACGACCTCCTCGTCAACTGCCTTGGCGATCTGCAATCATTAGTACCAAAGAAATGACAGCCCGGAGAACGCAGCAAACCTTTTCAAAACGATCGGCAATCATATATCGCACCCTCCAGCTCTTATCCTCTATCAAGTTGCGTAGGGACGTCAGGAGGACGCCGTGACTCGACTGTTGCTCCTTGGGAACGGCCTCGGCAATCGAGATGAGGACCTCGACCGTCAGTAATCGAACGCTATCTTGGTCGTCTTGTGCAAGATGTTGGAAGAGGGGTATCATTTCATCGACGACGATGGCGGCAGGCATCTCCTTGACGAACTTGGCCAGGTTGGTGGCAGCCTGGCGACGAACCATGGGGGTCTCATCGTGGACGAGCATGCCGAACTGTTGGCGCAGCTGTTCTTGGACAGGCGGGGAGACCTTCTTGTAAGGGGTTGTGAAGAGACCGCATCCCGAGACCTTTGATGTGAACCAATCGGCCTTGGCGAGGCGGATCGTGAGGGGGATGAAGTACTCCTCGACTTGTTGAGGCGAGAGCTCGGAGCAAATCTTGTTCAGGGACTCGACGGCCTGGATGGGGGGTCAGCGCGGCAGGAGCAGGGCGATGGAGGTGAATTCTACCTTGTCGCGCACGACGGGCTCCTCGATAGCAGCGAGGTTCTCGAGGGGCGACAGCAGGACGTGACCCCACTGAGCACCACCGACATACTCGATAAAACCGCCGAGCTCTTCACTCAGGGCGACGAGAACCTCGTCCTCATCCTCCACGGACTCTGAATAGCATCAAGGTTAGGTGAAAGCTCTTTTCATCGTATATTGGTGAGCGGGGAGGTTGGCAACCGAGACTGACCATCGAGGAAGGGGATGAGCTCCTCACGAGTTCGTTCAGCGCCGAGAGCGAGAGCAATGGTGGAGAGACGGTGGATGGCGTTGAGACGGAGCAAAACATCGTCGTGCTGGGGAGAGAGGGTTGCAAGTCAGCGGAAGTCGTCGACGGCGGGCAGGCAGGCACAGGAGCGAGCGTTGCAGCGTGGCGTCACCGCCAGACCATGGGCATTACCTTTAGCTCGTCGATGAGGACGGCGATAGGGTACAGCTCATCGCCAGAGTTGGGCGCGTCAGCCATGGCGAGGGGGGGCGGCAGAGTCGCAGATTTATCAAGAAAAAGAGCGGCAAGGTCGACGAGGATGCGGGATGGTCGTTAGGGAGGGAGGAGGAGGTTGATGACTGCGGGTGGATCGCGTGTGTGGTGCGTGGGTGGGTGATGCAATGATTTGCGCGGAGTCCCAACACACGATTTTTGGCCCGACGAGGAGGGCTGAGAAACCACCAAGATTAGGGAGGGACGAGGCCGCGAGCTCAGCGGAGGCGGTATCGGAGGGGGAATGATGCGGATAAGGTCGAGATGGAAGCCGATATCAGCAGCGTCGTCAAAGATGTACGGGCATGTGAATCAAGATGAGGGAGAGAAGAGAGAGAGGCAGAGGCAGAGGGAGCGGGTGTGGAGTGGGAGGTTTGATGAGCGAGGTGGTTGCTGCCGATAATAGCGGGTGAGCTGTTATGGGGGACAGCAGCAAGCAGGCCTCAGCGCAGTGGCATTTTTCTCGTCGACCGCCTGGGAGTTGGTGATTGGCGGTCCGCTCTTCAGTGACGGATGCCCTGTGCTCGGGCAGGCTGCCAACTGGAAACCAGGCTAGCTGCGAGTGGACGAGGCGGCAGCGGCAGCCACTGAGCACAGAGGAACGCTGCCCTGGAGAGGGGCAACCAGGCGGCCGAACAGGAGAGGTGTGGCTGAGGTGGGGTTTCAAGTGGCTCCTCATTTCATTTCACAGGAAGGGGCAGCTCTCACCTTCGGTCAGCGCGTCAGGTACAGTGTGGCTGATGATGTTGGCAAATCTGTTTCTTGACAAGCATCAGTACCATCCGTCTCCAGATATTTCCATCCAAATTTCTTTCTTTTTCTACGATAAACTGACCCATACGGTACGGGTATGTATGAAAAACCTAAAACCCAACACGTTGGATGCATGTAAGGCACTGGAGCATCATCAGACGTCACCTCCATATCAGCTCAAGCCCTGAACTTTCAAGCTCCAGTCCCCCGCCATCTCCAGGGCTACCTGGCACAAGCATGATGTAACTCCACGATCCTTGGCAGCTTGATCACCAGGGGAAGCAGAACAGCGCTTTTGGAGTTGAGAGAACTGTTTTAATATATATACTTGAAAAATTAGAAAATAATTATAGACACTGTTGATATCTAAGAAATAGATATTATCGTCAAACACTCAGTCTCATCCCTCAGCCTCATCACTCAGTCCACCAGACAGCAATGCAAGGCGAAATGTCCATGTCCCTAAGTTGAAATTCCTCCCCAGATTCAATGCCCCTCACCAGCCACAGCCGGCAAAGGAGCATTGATGATCCGATGAATTTCACCCCGCCAAATCGCCAAGCTAGCGCAGTACCCACGTCCTCTACTGCCGTGCACCGTTTCGCAGTGTACCCCGGTATCCTAGCCCATTTCCTCCCCCGAGGCGCATGCACCGAGTCGATCAACTACATCCCCCAAAATTTCCTGTGACTCAGTGCAATCCACGCCTCAAGCCCACGTCCCACGCTCGACGGAAGCTCACCTCTTGCCTCCAATTCACCGGACAAAGGAATATCGGCCAGAGGATACGCCGCTGAGCCCTCCCGCCTTCATCTCATCATGCCTACCATTTCCGTCGACAAGTACAAGCTTTACGAAGCCCTCGGTCAAAAGTGCGAATGCCCCTCCTTCTTGTCCCCCCACCATCACCACTCCGACCTCGCCCAAGCTCGCGCCCTACTTTTATGCTGACCAACTTTTTTTGCGCCCAAAATAGATTCACGACCGAGGAATTCGAGGATCTCTGCTTCGAATTCGGCATCGAGCTAGACGAGGATACCGAGAATGACGACCGTCCCATCGTCAACGGCGAGCAGGAGCCCCCACAGCTCAAGATCGAGATTCCCGCCAACCGATATGATATGCTCTGCTTCGAGGGCATTGCCCTGAACCTCAACATCTTCCGTGGCCGTGTCGAGGCTCCCAACTACCGCCTCGTTGAGCCCCCGAGTGGAAAGCTAGAGAGCATTACCGTCCTGCCCGAAGTCGAGCAAGTCCGGCCGTACGTTTCTGGCGCCATCCTCCGCAATGTCAAGTTCGACAAGGACCGCTACGAGTCTTTCATCGCCCTACAAGACAAGCTTCACCAAAACCTCGCCCGCAACCGAACCCTCGTCTCGATTGGTACTCATGACTACGACACACTCCAGGGCCCCTTCACATACGAGGCCCTCCCTCCCAAGGACATCAAGTTCATCCCCCTCAACCAGACCAAGGAGATGGACTCTGCCGAGTTGATGACCTTCTACGAGAACGACAAGCATCTGGGTCGCTTCCTCCACATCATCCGCGACTCTCCCGTCTACCCTGTCATCTACGACTCCAACCGCATTGTCGGCTCCCTTCCTCCCATCATCAACGGCGACCACTCCAAGATCACCCTCGACACCACCAACGTCTTCATGGAGATCACCGCTACCGATCTTACCAAGCTAGAGATCGTCACCGACATCATGGTCACCATGTTCTCCACGTATTGCGCCGAGCCCTTCACCATTGAGCCCGTCCAAATCATCTCCGAGCACAACAACCTCACCCGCGTGACCCCTACTCTCAAGCCAAGAGTCGCCGAGGTCGAGATCGACTACCTCAACAGCTGCACTGGCCTCACCGAATCTCCCGAGAGCCTGTGCAAGCTCCTCTCCAAGATGGCCTACATCAGCACACCTTCCACCAAAGACTCCAACATTCTCGAGGTTTCTATCCCCCCTACCCGAGCTGACGTCCTTCACCAATGCGACGTCATGGAGGATCTCGCCGTGTGCTATGGCTACAACAACCTTCCCCGTACTGCCCCTACCCGGAGTGCCACTGTTGGCGCTCCCCTTATGGTCAACAAGCTCAGCGACATTATCCGCACCGAGGCCGCCATGGCCGGCTGGAGCGAAGTCATGCCCCTGATTCTGTGCAGCCACGACGAGAACTTTGCCTGGCTCAACCGAAAGGATGACGGAAACACCGTCGTCCGTCTCGCCAACCCCAAGACTGCCGAGTACCAGGTCGTGCGGTCAACACTTCTCCCCGGTCTTCTCAAGACCATCCGTGAGAACAAGGGCCACAGCGTGCCTATGAAGATCTTTGAGGTTTCTGATGTCGTCTTCAAGGACGAGTCCCAGGAGCGCAAGGCCCGCAACGAGCGACACTTTGCCGCTGCCTGGTACGGCCGGACGAGCGGTTTCGAGGTGGTCCACGGCCTTCTCGATCGTGTGCTGCTCATGCTCCGCACAGCTTTCATCACCCATGAGGAGGGCCTGACTGGCAAGAGCGTCGACTTTGATGTGAAGGAGAACCCTACCAAACCCGATGGTTACTGGATCGAGGAGCTTGATGATGCCACTTTCTTCGCTGGTCACGCTGCTTCCGTGTACCTTCGCCTCGGCGGAAAGGAGAGGCGTATCGGAGAGTTCGGTATCTTGCACCCTACCGTACTGGAGAAGTTTGATTTGAAGTGAGCCCCTGATACCAACTTGAGACACATGACCCATACTGACCTTGAATAGATACCCTGTCAGCACCCTCGAGATCAATCTCGAGGTCTTCCTGTAAGAGGTTCGCGTATGACGAAGTGTAAAACGTGAGGGCAAGAGAGACGAACGGGAGGTCGAGTCGATCTAGAGGAGGACAGTTGAAGCTCGAAAAGACCAAGAGAGAGGATACGAATCGATATGTAGAAAAGGGACGTTTCCACGCTTGGGACGACGTTACGAGATAGACAAAAACTACAAAGAGAAATGACATCAAGACAACCGCCACGCATCCACGGACGGAGTCAGAAGTTCTATTCACGCTGTGCAAGATGAATTGGATACACCCCCTGAGATAGGGGTTGATTGATGCGTCTAACCATCCACCAACCTGTGCCCACCCGCGAATCATGCAGGCTCCCACAAAGCCTTGCCCAACAATGCTGAACGCCATAACCCAAAGGCTCAAGACTACCGCTACGAAAAAAAAAAGGCCAACAAGAACGCCAGCTGGAGACGGCCAAGGTGGTGTGAGGATTCACGATGGAACCCGCATGAGGCTCTGACTTGACCTTGGGCGCTGAATACCTGTATCACCCGATGTTGCCCCCAGACTCATCTCGGAGGAGGGCTGTGGTACTTCGGGGGCGTGGCAGCACGCATCCGGCTCCAAACTCGGTTTGTCGCTCTGAGGAAGACCCTCTCCGATGGAGGAATCTGGAGATTCAGCTTCGCGTTCCTGCATATTCTGCCACTCGTCGCCGAGATCGCTAGGCACGCTGCGGAAGCTCCACCGGTCCGAGTTTATATCGGAGTCTGTCTTCAAAAGTGGCAGCGCCGGTGTCACGCTGCAAAGTCGGGGGCAATCATATCGTACGGATTCATGAGTCTCGACGATCCTGTATGGAACAGAGTCAAACTCCGGAAACATGACCTCCTATGTCATCTCGCGCAGCTCCTGGTCGCTACGAGTGGGCGCGGGGGCTGTGCTCGATGGCGAAGGGTCGGAAGCATGGGTTAACTGAGCCAGCATTCCTTTCCCTATGTTGAGACCTGCGATGCCGTCTCGGATGGTAGCAAAGGCGTTCGCGCTAGGTTCAGCGGATGCGCTCCGCTGTATTGGTGAGCGGCGTGCTTGAGGAGTCAAAGCCTCGTGTGCTGTCTCAACCCCAGTCAGCACAGAGGGAGGCCCGGAGATCGACTTGGAGCTTGAGGTTGAGGTCCTGGGATCCTCCTCGGCCTGGATGACGCTGGGATACTGGAGATTTGATATGGCGGTTTGGCGGTCCGTTTCGGCAGCAGCAGCGGCATTCAACGCGCCATTCATCTCGTCTTCGGTCCTACCGAACACTTGATGCCACCATCTAATCTCCTTAAGGCGTGGCAAGATGATCCTCTCCTTGCCCTTGATGTGATCATCAACGGTGGGATCATAATCGGGATTTGTGAACTCGGGTTTCCGACAGAGGAAGTAGTCCCAGACCGACGAAGTCCGTTCCGCAGCTCGGGCATCATGCCTCTGCTTCTCACTGTTGAAGAGGAAAGTGCCGTACTGGCACGAATATAGGTGATATAGGAGACGACGCAAGAACCGCTCATTGAACTCGAAACGTGTCGTGTTCTGGCGGATAAGCTGGTAGGTGCAGTCGAGGAACTGGTGAAAGACGGGGCTGACCATCTTTGGAGTCGTTGCTTCATCATCGACGATCTTTCCAGAGGCCGTCTCACTGACGGCAGCCAAGTCTGGATCTTCCTTGTTCTGGTTGAAGAACCGCTTTGCGCCGCTGAGGACATTCTGGAAGGCATCGGCCCTGCCATCATTCTCTCCTGGCTGGACCTTGGCACCAGCAAATGCGTCCTTCTGGACCGTGAACCAGTCCTCGTGGTTCAAGTGGCCAGATCTTAGCCTAAACATGTGGCCAAATGAGAGCCAGTCTTTCTCTACAAGGACAATAAAGCCCTCGATGGTACGATAGTAAGGGTCCAGCATGATTTGAGCCAGGGCGCTGAGCTGACTTGTGCGATCCCAGCCATCTGAGCAATGGATGAGGACATTGGAGTGGTTGATACCAATCTGTCTCGTGATGATGGCCGAGCCGTCTAGAACATTGTGGATGTGTCGTAGCCAACCGCTCTGGTGAAGTAGCTCTCTGTTCGGTGGCAGAGGTGAGATGTCGGCGTCCTTCAGGGCGTCGACGACCTTGTTGAGGGAATTTCGCATGACGTGAATATTCTCGATACTAAGGAAAATCTTCTGGGCGGACTTGTACTTGTCCATGTTTTCCGAGCCCATGCCCTGGACCTGATTGACCATGGCGTTGATGGTCGGGCGAGCATCTACAATCAAGTTGTACTGCTGGGCACCATACACTTGACGCTTCCCGTTGGAGTCAAACACCGCCGCTGATTTGGAGATGAGCTCATCCTCATAACGCTCTGTCTCGGAGAGTTCTGGGTTCAGTGAGGAGCCTCCGATGGATACATCAGCCTGGCTCGATAGAGGTGTAGAATCCCCAGAGCCACCAGGCATCCAGGCAGAGAATGATGCTGCCACCAACTTCTCATCTTGGACATTCGTTTTCCTGGTGATTCCTGAGAGAGGTTGCGAGCTTCGAGTAATGGTGCAGTTGTTGATGGGGTGAATATATGATAGAGCCGGTATACGGTTCCTGGAGCGGAACTCCCTAGCATATTTGAGTACGTTATCCGAGATGTTGGATGGAACAACCAAGAGTGCAGGATAGGTGTCGCAAAAAGTGTAGTCCTTGTTGATATGCGTGATTCTCCAGCCCCTGTCGGGCAGCTTCTCGCTGATCCCCTGCCGCCGGAATTCCGCCTTGGGGTCGTAGAATGACCAGCCGTTGACGTCTCGCTCATTCCTAAGTGGCTTATGACTGAAAGCGTAAAGCTTCTCTACTGTCCCGAGCTTGCAGGTCCGAGTTTTGATGAACTCAAACGTATCGCGTGCGATATTGCTGTCGGTAAAGTTGAAGGTTACAAATGTGAAGTCGCGGCATCGAATGCGGATCGATGGGGCTTGCCGAGACCCAGGAGGAACGGGCCGGAGGGCGCAGTAGCAGAGCATCGGATACGTAATCCATCGTTCTCGAACCTTGGGATGGCCCCCAGAAGGCTTTTGTGATGCGGAAGCTGCAGGGTCGGCAGCCTGAGACTGGTCGATGGGTGCACAGAAGACAAGGTGGAAGTCGGTCAGGCGCAAAGTGCCGTGGGTCATCTGGCCGCCGTAGATGCCCTGCACGCCTTCGATGATCTGCACACTTTGTTAGAAAGGTGAAGGGCGACGTCGAGTAATAGTCGTGACATCAAAAGGCAAAACACTAAAGGAAAACGGTCACGCGTACCTTTCGAGCCTCCATCTTGACCAACTGCGGAGAGCGTCTCCAGCAAGATGGGTTTGCTGGTTACAAGTCGTAGCGGGGAATCTTCCAAGTGATATAAAGCTCGTTTATCATATACAAACTGTGCTCCTCGGGAGAGCATACGCGGATCGATATGGGCAAGCCAGAAATGGAGCTGCAGAGGGAGCTCGGCGTCCGAGTCGAGGCGATGCGAATAGCTCGTGGGTGGCCGCGGGGCTGGCAAGAGAGACGAGCAGACAAGAATGGCGGCGGAACGACCGGAGGACAAGACAGCTATAGAGCGGGCTCTGGCATATTCATGTAGAGGGGAGAGTCAAAGTTTATCGAAGAATAAGAAAAAAGAGACAAGAAGAGACTTTGTCCTCGCGTTGAGCCAAAGTTGAATCTCCCCGTCAGTGAAGAGTTGGGCGCCTGCAAGTTTAACAAGTCCGGGCAGTCAGGTCCAACCGGAGCTGAGGTGAGGTCGGTCCATCATCCATCACAAGCCACAGAGACTGACGCCTGCCTCTAGCCTCTAGCGCGGGGCTCACCAGCCACGGGGGGTACAGTAGACGTCAGGGAAGGTGGCCCAAGCGCTGGGAACTGTCTGGGCAGGTGCGGGCAGGGATGATGGGGAGGATGGAGGTTGGATCCCGTGTAATTGTTTCCCCGAGCTCCGTGTCATTGGCCCGCAGCATTTTAGGGTCCGCCTTACCCAATCGGGAGACTTGTGCGCTCAGTGCCCGCTTGCCAGATTTAGGGCTCAACCCACACCAAAAAATTGAGAGAGGGCCGAACAAACGTTGTGAGTTGAGCGAGGCTTCGCCAAATCCACCTCCAGTCCCAGGATCGCGAATCTTTCTCTTCAGCCCGACCCCAACCCTCTGCTCGCCAACAGACAAAGAAGACAAAGTCCTTTTGACACCAAGTCTTACAATTCAAGATGGCTCACCCCGGTTCTCAGATGTGAGTTCTGCCCTCTGCCCCTCTGCTGAATTGCGCAGTCGGTCGTTGTGTGTGTCGTCGATATCGCCGTCGCCTTCACCCCACCAAAGCTCGCACACGAATTGATGCTGACTCTCTTCTCTCTCCAGCTCCAAGCGGAGAAAGTTCGTCGCTGACGGTGTCTTCTACGCCGAGCTCAACGAGTTCTTCCAGCGCGAGCTCGCTGAGGAGGGTTACTCCGGCGTCGAGGTCCGCGTCACCCCCACTGTCACCGACATCATCATCCGAGCCACCCACACCCAGGAGGTCCTCGGCGAGCAGGGCCGCCGCATCCGCGAGCTCACCTCGCTCATCCAGAAGCGATTCAAGTTCCCCGAGAACTCCGTCTCCCTCTACGCCGCCAAGGTCCAGAACCGTGGTCTCTCCGCCGTCGCCCAGTGCGAGTCCCTCCGCTACAAGCTCCTCAACGGTCTCGCCGTCCGACGTGCCTGCTATGGTGTCCTCCGCTTCATCATGGAGTCCGGCGCCAAGGGTTGCGAGGTTGTCGTCTCTGGCAAGCTCCGTGCTGCCCGTGCCAAGTCCATGAAGTTCACCGACGGCTTCATGATCCACTCTGGTCAGCCCGCTAAGGACTTCATCGACTCTGCCACCCGCCACGTCCTCCTCCGACAGGGTGTCCTGGGTATCAAGGTCAAGATCATGCGCGGCTCCGACCCCGAGGGCAAGGCCGGTCCCCAGAAGACTCTCCCCGACGCCGTCACCATCATCGAGCCCAAGGAGGAGCAGGCTGTTCTCCAGCCCGTGAGCCAGGACTACGGTGCTAAGGCCGCCCAGGCCCAGGCCGCTCAGGACGCTCGGGTGGCCGAGGAGGAGGGTGCTGAGGAGGCCCAGCCCGCTGCTGAGCAATAGGGAACCTAAGCCCCTGGCTGGGAAAAGCCACCAAAACCAGATGAGGGGAGATGGGAGATGGGAGATCCAAAGGGATGAGGGACGGAGAGGTCTACTCAGGCGTCAATTGATCATTTGCATCTGCTAAGGGCACGGACGGTTTCATTCTTGCTTGTAATGGTAGGCAAAGCATAAAACAAAAAAATGAGACCCGAAGATTACGAAGACGCGTGCGAGACGTGTCTTCTGTCTACCAATTCTTTCCTTGACTGGGTGTATTTGTGTGTGCTGTGTGGAGAGTATCCTGCAGTCGAGGCTCCATCTATTCTTAAGTGGCCTGGATCCCGGCAAATCCTTACTCCGTCGACTCCTGAATGACCCCCTACCTGGGTTAACCACAACCAACCATTCAACTTCACGTATACTCTTCTGTCATCTTGCATATTGCTTAATCGTGATAATTCTTCATCTATAGTACTTCTTCGCTCTCCGTCTTTTCATCAAATTCAAGACTGGGGGAATACCTCATCCTCAGTCCCCTACCCTCCTCTCTCCAGGAAGCCCTGCGACTTTAAAACAAAAATCTACGATCCCAACCATTCGTGTGTGTGCCCTGACATTCTTGCTGCGGTCGTGCTCGCTGCGTTCTCCGTCCTCCAAGTAGTAGTATAAACATTGACTGTCCAGGACCCAGTAGAAAAGGGTCTTCCGTCACAACCCCCTTGACTCCCCAATAGTTCATGCTCCTTCGGTATCGTACAACGAGGACGTGCTCAGACCCGATACAAATTCCGCCAACGCCGCCCAAGACCGTGTGCCCGTAATACTCCAGTAATGATAAACAATACATCTCGTCCTGCCCTGACCCCGTTCGCAAAAACGGTGGTGGCACCAGCACCTTCGCATGCCGCTGCGTAGGAGTGTATCGTCCATGAATGCATCTACCCATACTCCGAGAGAAATGCCCGGTCAAATGGTTTCGGAAATGTACAATGCCCTTCTCGGTAGATGATAAAACAAGATGGAAAATAGCGGCAGAGAGCCCCAAGAGGAATACCCTCGGGGGACTCCTATTCTTATGCTGAGTCGAACGCCTTGGCCTTGTATTACCTATCACCAGACTTGTTCCGGTTGTCGAGCTCAATGCTATCACCATAGCGTGCCTTGCCGTTGCCATTACCGTTGGCGTGTCGCATTTCATCATCGCTGTCCTCGGCGAGGTCCGTCAGACCAAAGCCTGCAGCCTCCTCTTCGTCGTATGCGCGAATGAGACCTTCTCGGTCTCCATGCTGGCTGCTCATGCTGTGGCGGGACGGGTCGGCGCTCCTCCTCGCTGACATGCTCAGACGAGTCTGCAGGCCAGACACCATGTCCGTACCCGTGGCATCGCTTCCTCCTCGTCCGGCAACCAGCTTGTGGCCGTGGGGGTCGCCTCTCGAGAGGTTGAGGAGGTAGACGCCGGTGAACGTGGTCAGGAATCCACAGATTAAGGAGAGTGTGTTTGTGGGGTCGGTCGTGTTGAATCCGCTGAAGAGGATGAAGGAGGCGCAAAGAGTGGCGGTGGTAAATGTGACGTAGTAAAGAGGGTTCACACTGGCATGCCCGTCAGTAGAGTTCACATCATGTATAGAGTTTTCACTTACATATTGGTGGGGAAGGAAGCCAGGGCCTTGTTGAAGTAGTTCATCTGGGTCAAAATGCAGACGGCTGTAAGGATCATGAAGACGTAGGTCGAAGGGTGGGTGAACTGGTTATGACCAGCAAAGGTAAGCTTCAGAGCAATACCGAAAGCCTTGACAGACATGACGGAGATCGATCCAACGGTAGAGCAGATAGAGAGGTAGATGAGGGCATTCCTCCTGCCGTAGACGGGGGCTATCTTGTAGATCATAAAGACGGCGAATGCGACAACAGCGATGGCGTAGAGAAGGAAGCCTAGGTATGTCAGTTAATTGCAGTCCATCCCAAGCTCCCCTGCAGTTTGACTCACCAGGCTGGATAGCATAGTGTAGAATTTGGTCAATCGTCTGAATATCCTCATCTGGAGGTGCATGGAGGACGATAACAACAGCTCCAATCAAGCAGATGGCGCTGCCGAGCTTGCCTAGTGTTCCCAGCTCCTCATTGAGGAAATAAGATCCAAGGACGGCACCGATGAGCACACTCAGAGCTCCAAGAGGGGTGACGAGGATAGCAGGGGCGAAAGCATATGCGGCAAAGTTGCAGACTTCTCCAAGACCAACTAATCTTCAGTCAGCACAGCTGTCAGCTTCGACGCAAAAAGGAGACACTCACGAGTCGCAATACCAGCCCACCACAGGGGATTACGCAGATATACATATCCATCGCCCTCAAAGCCATGTCGCTCTTCTGCTTGTATCAATCCCTATTGCCTAGTCAGCGCGCCGTCGAGCAGAAAGCGTCAAAGATTGTGTCGAGTATCATCGAGATTGGTGGGCGCGTTCGGATACGGTAGCTGGGAGACGGACCTTTTTTGTAATAACAAAACTTGTTCCTGGCGACTGTTAGCTGCGGCGCGCACTATATCTAGATCGAAGGGTTCACTCACCAATGGCAAGAGCCGAAGCCATGGCAAGAGCCAGACCGATATACCTGGTGAGACAATGTCAGCACTGGGATCGGTGTAGGAGAGTCGGGTTATAATAAAGGCCCGAA
This sequence comes from Ascodesmis sphaerospora, assembly GCA_027569015.1. NCBI lineage: Eukaryota > Fungi > Ascomycota > Pezizomycetes > Pezizales > Ascodesmidaceae > Ascodesmis > Ascodesmis sphaerospora. Next base: position 888,147 of record JAPPUR010000005.1, read on the forward strand.
CAAACGTGATCTCAAGGGAGTAAGGCCACGAAGGCGGGACGCGACGTACTTGTCCTCAATCATGATGTATAGCAAGCGCACGACAGCGACAAGCGCGCAGAGACGGCCAACTGCAAATACTCCCTAATGCGCCTAGAATAATGGCTGGAAGGAGGCCTGGACGTAGTGCGCCGGGCCGGAGAAGGCGAACGAAAAGGATCGTTAAAGGTCGGCGATGGCTCGCACCGGGCGAGAAGGCCGGTTGAGTGCAGAAACGAGTGTTGAAACGAGAGGCGACACAGAACAAAGGCCGAGTTTTATTGCAGAGGCATCAAGAGGATTGTCTAACTCGTCGGTGATTGATTATTCGTCGTGGTCGTCGGTGACTCGGTGGTGGTAGATCAAAGACTCGAAGACCAGTGGAGGGGGTTGATGTCTAATGCAGCTGGTCTCTTTGCGACGACGGGGGATGGATCGATTGACGTGTCTCGTCGACTCGTGGTCAAGTTCGTAAATTCTCGTCGAAGGAGGAATCGTCAATGTCGTCTAGTGCAGGCCAAACGAGAGAGGCTCGTGATGCGCAGCGGCAAGCAGTAATAATCGGAAAAGGCAGGGGAGTGAGAAAAGGGACAGCTTGGCTGGTTTATCGAAGATAGGTAGGTTTGCTGATGGTGGTTGTTGGGTTGGCGTGTTCGTGTGGGAGAAGGTTCGGGGGAGGAGCCAGACCAGACCAGGGGGGGGCCTGAAGGAAAAGAAACACGAGGCGGGAGGCAGCTGGACGGACAGGACAGTCTCTCAAGCTAGCGACCTTGGCCAGAGAGGCAGAGCAGACAGAGCCTGACAAGGGCAAAAATCACGGCCGGGCCAGTAAAGCCCAAGAAATGGAGAGTGGTGTGTGGGACATGAAGTGTGAGAGGCTGGGTTCCGGGGGGTCGAGGTACATCGATCACAGTGAGTTATAGGGCACCTCTCAATGGTCTCGCAAGTACCGTCCCTACTCCCAGGGCTGGGGGGGTTCAAAGTTCACCACCACTGGACCCGACCTCAAGTTTCAGAGGGCGCCAGCACTGGGTGGAACACGGCCCCCTGGCGTCCCTGGCGTTAGGGGACCCGCCAGCTGTGAGGGTGGAGCCGGGTTGATGCAGTGGACCCTGTTTTTTTTTTCCCAGAGGAGGGCAGGCCCAGTTCCAACTGCTCTTTCCATGGGCAGGTGTTCTTGGTGGTGGGCTTGACTGATACATGGCCAGCCTCAGGCATGATTCATGACAAAGGGAAGGTGCCAAATGGAAGCAGGAAACACCAAACGCCTCGACATGAAACCTCGTGTAGTCACGCAAATGCCCAACGCAAACAACTTGGCTGCTGCAACATCATCATCAACATCAGCCAATCGTTCATCACCTTCCAAGATCATCCATCACACGCTTCCTCCCGGACTCTTCAAGATTGCGGGCTTCCGAGGCCGAGGCTCAGCTCAGACGGGATAGGATCCTCAATCGAGGGAGCGAGTGGTCCATCCTCGCCCCTGAACTAATGTCGACACACGCAAGAAAAAACTTGTACATCAGACGCTCGATGCAGGAGAATCACACTCAAAATCCACCACCACGTTGCTTATCACAGACACGCCATTTACTTCATCCGATCTAGGCAGACGCTTTAACCAGGTATCTCATCAACCAGAGAGCTGCCATCTGTCGTGAAATTGGCCTTGACGCGTCGTCAGGCAGTTTGTCCTTTATATATGACTTAGCTCCCTTTGGCGTTTCATTCAAGGGGGCTCATCCCTTGGCATCCAACTCATCTTTCTTTCCATCCATCGCGATGGCCCCCTTGCTTTTTTCACAAGCCTCTGGAAGCTCCCTCTTTGTCTCTGTCTCTTTTCCCTCTCTCGCCGGCGCCCTTGCCGAACAGCACCGCCACACCTTTTCCCGTTTGCCCCCCGAAGCCTGCATTCTCGCTGTGGCCCGCTGAAAACTGTCCTCGTGTCCGCGTCAGCAGCCCCAGGACCAGATCCAACACGGGTGTCTCTCAGCGGGCAGCTTACTTTTTTCCAGCACATTTTTTTTTAGCAACCGTAACTCGGTGGTGCCGTCCTCAGCTCCATCACTTACAGCGAGCTATCGAAAAGCACCAAGGCGGTCGAGAACGCCTCCCAGCGCCACCTCAACCGAATTCTCTCAATCATGAATAACCTCAAACCAGGCATTGCTCTACAGTATGCAAAACTGGCAGTTTTCAGACGCACACGTGATGTCGCCGAGTTTGACTTGAGGCCAACTATCTTCATCATGTCCCTGATCGACGCGGCTAGCGCTTAAGACCAGGGATCCTTCCCTTCCAATACCTCCCGTCGAGACACCAAAGGCTCGATATGTACATCCGGACGACTGGATACCACATACGTAACAGTGCTCACTCTTGAACCCATGCCTTGTCTGGAGCCTTGTATTGCCGCAATTGACTCCATTCCTCCCCGGCGTCAGCACACTTCCAACCACTTTACAGACGCAGGAGGCTGCTTCTATAGACGCCCAGCCTCCACTGTCAGCAAACCAGTCAGCCTCAACGTCAGCCACACCGGGAGCATCCATGGCCTTGTCTCTTGGTCTTCCGAGTGCTGGGCTGGAAGCATCCTGGTCGAGGGTCACCTCAATCAGGACCGATCTATCAGTCGTCATCCACGACCCCTGTCTGCTGTCAAGAACTGCTACCCACGTCTTACAGCCAAGCTTTTTACTCCCCCGTTACACGACATCTGCCAACCGGCCTGGGCAAATAGGAGATTGACCCAGATTTTCATCTTAGACATCCATTCGTTCACATCTACCAAAAGGCAAGTCTTTCAGGGGCATTGCTAGTCAAGGTAAATCGATTAGATGTCAAAAGCAAGGGGCGGGATCCTCGGTATTGGATCCCACTCCCCTGCTTTCCATGACTGTTGGCTACTTGCTCAAATTGACGGCTTCCCAAGCCCAGAACATCCTCCTCAAGATCAACCTATATAGAAAGGAAGTGGTTAGAAACACCAGGTTGTGCTCCTGCAGGTCCCATCTACAAGTTAGATCCGCAACAGGAACGCTGCCCATCCCAACCAACCCTTGGCCACCCCCAGCAGCCTCCAACAGAGTATCCCGTAGCTTCCGCAGAGTTTTGTCTCCAGCCCAGCCACCAACGCCCCATTCCATCCCGTGAACCGTATCGTACAAGACCAAACTATCCGTTGTCTCTTACCGGCCAGACTCGCCTGTTATTTTGCTGAACTACTTAATTCGGAAAGGGAAGGGGAAGGGGTATCGGCGAAGCCCATCATCGCAGATGGGTATGGAATCAAGAAAAACAAATCGCCATGCTGTCAATGGCGAAAGGGGGTTATGGTCCAAAGACGTGCAGTCGTGTGCATCCGATCAAACCATCCTGTCAGGTTAGTTGCTGCGAAACTCGCACCTACCTCGAACCCATTGAGCGACCGTTAGGGTTTCCATATGATCGGGTCCATTGTGTGTTGTTAGAGAAAGTCGTGTTTCTTACCACCAGAAAGAGGCCAAGCTGCTTGCATCAAGAGATGGCGATTAGACCGCCAAGCTAGCAGCTATCCTCCTCGATACATCGTCGGCAGTTGTCGCTTCTAGTACAGTTGAGAACAAGCGTGTGTTGGGGGTTGAGTCGGTTATTGTTAGCGTGCGGACAACATGGTTTAAGGTCGACGACGCTTGACGTCTGTACAATGTTAGCTATGATCATAATCGAGATTTTTTCTTCATGCGTACCTTGTTCATCTTCCGCATCAACCTCGTCATCATCTCCTCTTGCTCGCTTACCAGCGGCAGACGGAGTGCTGGGTCCTTCGTCGTCTACCTCAGGCTCGTCTCTCCAGTCAATTTCGTCCAGGTCGTTCTCTTCGGTGGGTCCAGTCTTCTCGACTGTCCCTTCTTCAGTCGCATCCGCGTTAAGGTCGACGTTGATAGAGCCGGTCTCGTCTTCATCCTTGAGGGTCGTTGTAGTGCTAGTGTCGTTGGTTGTGGCATGAGCAGCCTCCAACTCAATAGTAACTTGCTCTTCAGTTACTGCATCATCTCCTAGATCCACCTCATCGTCATCCTCGGCGCCAACATCCAGCTCCAAGTCTGCGAATGGGTCGGCTTCACTGTCAACGGTTGCTGGAAAGAATTCGTCAGTGTCTCGATATGAAAAAGTGATGCTAAAATCGGACTGCGAGTGGGTATGCTTCTTGCGGTCGTGGTTGAGAAATGACCTCTCAAATCTTGTCAAGCTGTGTTTGGCCTTTTGTTGTTGGAGTCCTAGACTCAGGCGGTATTCCGCCTCTTCACGCTCGTGATCTTCAACAAACTCGGCAACACAGGGGGCGCAAAGACAGAAACCAGGGTAATAACAGATAAAGGAACTGGCAGAGGGTGAGGTCGCTTTACCGTTTCGCTCCAAGTGCTCATCCTCCGCAACCGTATCAGGATGAATACTGGTTTCTGTGACTGTTTCGTCATGGGTCCCAGCATTGACGGGGGGTTCGGTGGTGGGTTCGGTAGCAACATCGTCATCGTTCTCGTCTTCTGCGTCGTCGTGTGCGGTCGGTACCTCGGCATCAGTATCAAGGCCAGCTTCCCTTGAGTTCTCTTCGTCATGTTCTGCGGTTTCCGCCTCCTCTCGTTGCCCCTCGTCCTCTGGGCTATCAAAGGCATCCAATTCCTCATGGAGGCCATCGACTGCATTGTCAGCTTCCATGAGGGCGGAAGCAGCTGGCATGGGCGACTCGAAGAGATGGATAACCTCGTCGAGGCCTTTGCCCGCGGTGGCACTTTCAATCAGAGACTCAAGTCGCCTCTCTGTGTTAGGCTTGGTAAACAGGTAGGTATACAACGTTTTTGACCCTTCCGGATCCTGATTCTTGACCAGGAGATCAAAGATCTCGACAATTTGGCGGAACGTCACATTTGTCATGAGTTCGCCCTGCGTAGACTGTTTCCTCTTGTTAGCACATCTCCGTTATCAAGCTCGGGACATTCTTACCTCGGCTAGTTCAAGGCCAAGCTCATCGACCTGAAATACCAACTCATCTTCCTCGGCGATCTCATTTTCCAGTTCACTTCGGAGTCCAGCCAGAAGCTTCTCGAGTGTTTCATCAAGAATGGATGTGTCGGTGAAAAAACCGTCTGAGGTAGCTGAGAACAAGGGGAATTCATCTCCTTTATACTGCACTGTGATAGCAGGGAATTCGGTTCCTGGCTTTGCAGCCGAGTCATCTCCAGTGGCCGAGTGATTATCATGCTCAAGATCAGCTGTGTCACCTTCGGAGTGCTCATCCACATCAACTTCAGCTTCATCGTAGGTGATTTGTTCAGCGTCTTCGGCATGTTCAGCGTCGTCGTGATCCACCTCGGCCTCATGCGATGCGACCTCTCCATGGTCGGCTGAGTGCTCTTCATCGTATTGATCTCCATCTTCATAGTCAGCTTCCTCAATATTGTCAGCAGTCGCATCTTCGGCACTACCGAGAGCGACTGCCTCGTGGTTTTCGGGAGCTGTTTCTTGCTCGTGTTTCTCGTCGTCATTCTGGGCAGATTCTTGACCTCTTGCCTGATCTGTAGGTTCAGTCTGAGTCTCTTGCTCATGTACCTCAGTAACATCTTCCGGATGGTGGGCATCGTCTACAGCGTCGCCAGTGGCGGCATCTGCGTCAGATACTTCCACGCAATATGCATTCACACCCTCGTGCGGCTCTTTTGGGGACTCATTCTGCGACTCTTCATGCAACTCTTCTTCCGGCTCCTGTTGCTCCGCGTGATCCTCGACCTCATAGTCAATCTCATGTGCAGATGCGTGGTCATCTTGGACGTCTTGGTTCTGGTTGCCTGCCTCGTCCGATATCTCGACGTGATCAACAACTTCTTGCGCGCTTCCGGCGGGTGTCGCCGCCTGGTTTTCTGATCCTTGCTTCTGTGGCACCGTCGTCTCGCCCACATCTTGTTCCAAATCATGTGCCGTCTCCTCGACGTCATGCAGATCGAAATCAACGTCTTCACTCATGTATCCGTTTGTTTGGTAGGCTTCGTGGTTCGCGGTATCGACACCCTCCTGCATGTCCCGATCCATAGCTTCCGTGTTGACATCATGATTCTCGGGTTCCTGGTCGTGCTGGTCAAGCATATCCGTGTCAAAGTCGATAATGTCGTCGTCCACGTGGCCGCCCAGGCCTCCAGGTTTTGCCATATCAATATCCATCTCGATTTCCGTCATGTCTGGATCACCAGGCAGATGAGAGCTCGTGTGCTCGGGGGACAAAGCGAATGTAGTGGGGTTCCAGGTAGATTCGGCGAAGGACCCGGGAGGGTAAATGTTGTTTTCTGATGCCTCGGATGGCGAAAATAAGGTCACTGGGTGTGAATGTCGAGTGCTCAAAACGTTTCAAAGCGGCAAACGCGATGGCTTGAATCAAAGTGTTGAGAGAAGCCGAGCTGTGTGAATATAAATGGAGCTCAGGATAGTACGCGACATTTGACTTCGGGGGGGATGAATGCTGTCGAGAAAACGGGCACGCGTGCGGCTTCGTCTACGCTTGGTCCTCAAATCTGTTATTGATAGAATAATGACGATGGTTGAAGACCAGAGAATAGAGAGAGGCTGTTGAGAGTTTGATGCAGGCAGGCATTCACGAGTGCCATCCGTGACTGTAGTGCATGTGGACCCCCTGGGAGGCTGACTGGACGTCAGGGAGGCTGACGCTTACCCATTGCGGCTTAGCGTGGGGTAGCAGCACTTGGGAAGGAAGGACCAGTGGCAGCTCCTGCCCACCTTCCAGGTGGCCGTAAGAGAGGTACGTACCTCGACCTCCCACCGACTGGAATATTGGCCCGCTCCAGCTGTCCAGGGGAGACGAACAAGTTGGACTGGTCAAACGCAACAACATCCATCTTGCATCGCAACCACCGAAACATACTCGAATTAGCCAGCCAAGATGGTGCGCATCGCCTATACCTCTAGTCGTCTCCTGCCCCGCTTGCTGATTCCCTCTAGGTCGTCCTCGCGGCTTCGATTTGCACCCGCGGAGGGAAAGCTGTCCTCTCTCGACAGTTCCGAGAGATGCCACGATCGCGCATAGAAGCCCTCCTCGCCTCGTTCCCCAAGCTCGCCGACAGCGGTACCCAGCACACCACCGTCGAGCAGGACAATGTCCGCTTCGTCTACCAGCCCCTCGACGAGCTCTACATGGTGCTCATCACCAACCGTCAGTCCAACATCCTCCAGGACATCGACTCCCTTCATCTGTTCGCCCAGGTCGTCACCAGCACATGCAAGAGCCTCGATGAGCGGGAAATCGTCAAGAATGCCTACGAGCTTCTCAGCGCCTTTGACGAACTCGTCACCCTAGGATACCGCGAGAACTTGACTATTAGCCAGATCAAGACCTTCCTTGATATGGAGAGTCATGAGGAGCGGATCCAGGAGATCATTGCACGGGTAAGCAAACCTCCAGCTCCCTCTGGATCTCTGTCGCCCCCTTTTTGGTTTAAGTATGCTTACACCTCTTCAGAACAAGGAATTGGAAGCCACCGAAGAGCGGAAACGAAAGGCGAAGCAACTCGAGATGCAGCGCAAGGATGCTGCTCGCAGCGGTCGCAGTGGCGGCATGGGTGGCATGGGTAGTAGTGGTGGCATGCCTCGAACTCCCGTCTATCCCTCGTACACCTCTACTTCGCAATCAAGCGCTGCCAATACCTACGACTCATACGAGGCTGAGAAGAACAAGTCGTTCAGCAAGTACGTATCGCCACATTACCGACAACCGATCATCACTAACAAGATCCAGGCCCCTCGCCCCCAAGGCCAAGGGTATGCAGTTGGGCAAGAAGTCCAAGACGACCGATATGTTCGAACGAGTACGAGGCGATATGGGCGGCGAGATTGACGATTCGCCCCTTGTTACACCGGCGCCCGCACACCACGTTGAGACCCCCGAGCCTCGCATCTCGTCGACGCTTGATCGTGATGCTATTCACGTCACCATCTCGGAGGCCATCACAGCCAAGTTGTCTCGTGAAGGTGCCGTCAACTCGCTATCCATCAGCGGTGACCTTACTCTTCGAATCTCGGATCCTAGCTTGACAAAGCTCAAGCTTGCTCTCCACGCTGTTCCATCACACGGAGCCCAGTTCCGCACCCACCCCAACGTCGACCGAAATCTGTTCAATGGCTCCAAGGTCATCCAGATGAGCAACACTGCCAGGGGCTTCCCCGTCAACAACGCCGTCGGTGTCCTGCGATGGAGGGCTTCCCCCAAGGTGGACGACGCCAGTGCCTGCCCCATCACCTTCACCGTCTGGATTAACAAGGAGGCACACAAGTACAACATGACGGTCGAGTATGAGCTGACGGGCAGCGATGCTCTGACTGATGTCAGCGTGATCATCCCCTACTCTGGAAGTGAGCCCAACGTCTCCAGCTTCGATGCCACATATGATGTCTCGGGTGATGCTGTCGAGTGGACAATTGGCAATGTAGATGAGGAGAACCCCAGCGGATCGTTCGAGTTCGAGGCAGAGTCCAGCGACGAGAACGACTTCTTCCCCATGACAGTGCGGTTCAACAAGTCCACGCCATTCATCGATGTTGATGTAAGTTGCCTTTACTTGGCTCGTAAAGCCCGAAGCAGTGCTAACAGCGGCAAACAGGTGACTACCGCATCCCTTCTGGAAGAGGATGAGGAGGTGACGTTCTCCAAGGAGGTCAAGTGTCACGCAGACAACTTTTTGATTGAGTAGATAGAGCCCAAAAGTCGTTTATCTTTGGGAAATGGCCCAGCTTGAGGCCGGTCTTTAAAGTGGCAGGCTATGTCTTGAAAGTAGGAGTAGTGACAGGTATCAGGAGTGTCCCGGGGGCTTAGAACCTAATGGCGCAACGACAATATGGATCATTTACGTGTTTTTGTGATGCCGTTCAAGTTTAATTATATGACTAAGATACATGAGCCTTGTTCCAGTTGAATTCTTGCCCTTCAGTTGTTTAGCCAAGTTGTGAAGGTGTTGAATACAGTGCATGTGCTAAATACGCACAGTACGCTCACTGACCCTGCCTTTGACGCCTACTGGGTAATTTTCAACTTACACAACATCCAAGCCATCTCAGGCACTCACGATATCCATTCACTATTCAGCCACGGATATGGTATATCCATCGACATTGAATCCGTGCTCTAGACCGGAGCGGTAGAAGCCATGGCTCAAGAAAACCAGCTCGCGCTGTTTAGCGAGACCGAGTATCAAGACAGGGTACCCAACGAATACCCCGTGAGCTGCCCAACTCTTGATCTCTCGGCGACCTGGGACGCGGCGGGCAGGAATCTCCTTGTTTACAGGCCGCCCAGCCAGGTTGTGTCCAAGATCCACCAGGTTGGCGCGCCTGGCGAGAAAGCTCCAGAGGCGCAGGCCGTAACCTGGAGATCTGATGGTGAGTCGGCTCTGTCCTGATAACTACGCATAATTCACAAATCAACAATATCACTGACTCTTCAAATAGGTCAGTTCCTTGCTGTTGGATGGAGCGATGGTTTTGTGCGGTTGATGGGCCTGGAGAACAACAAGGCTGCCCACCACATCAAAGTGGGTGAAGGACCAGGAAACAAGATCACCCACATTGGCTGGTCGAGCAACAGCATCACCGACAAGAACTCCAGCGCGGTATCTCGAGCTCTCAAGAATGGCTTAGGAAAAGACCAGTCGTTCAGCGAAGATGGGCTCCCGCAAGATCTGCCACGGGAGCTGACCTTTTTAGAGATCGATACAGCTTTACCCAAGCTCAGCCCTCTGCCAAGCGGGAGCGCTGGGGCAGGGTATGCTACTTCCTTCACCCGATGAACACGATGTATGCTAATATACCCTTAGCGAGGATGCCATGGTCTTCACTTTGCGATCAGGCATAGACTTCCTCTTCCGAAGCCCGAAGCCGGAGGAATATGACAAGGTCAACATCATGATCATCGGGAGCAGCGATGGAAAACTTCAACTCAGCATTTACGACTCCTTCATCATCGGTAGCTTTCTGTGCCCAACATTTGACCCTTCGCCAAATCCGCAGCTAGTTCTCCATGCCTCACATCCACAGGTTTCGACTCAGGCTTTACTCCTCGCAGACAAGCCGATCGATGCAGAAGAAGTGCATCTGGTTCCAATGGATTTGCCTTTCATCTCATCTTCGCCGATAAATCTATCACTTCTGGCATCCAAGTTGACAACCCTGCAAAAGCTGTTGAGATATCTCAAGCAAACACAACTTCACCTGCAAGTCGAATGGAAGAATACTCGAGAGCTTCCAACAAGATTCTTACGAAGCATCGAAGGTGACCTCGAGAACCTCGAGACCGGCCCCCGAAGTATTGTCCCAGCTCTATATCACTTGGCCATGACAGGACACGCATATGAACCTGTCCGTGAATGGCTGGTTGAGAGTCTCGCTGAGCGGGTAAGTAGTCCTCGATAAACTGGCTAGGCACACTAGTTAAACAACACAGGGCCACAAACGCTGGGACAAGGCAGTAATGTCAGGTCTAGAAAACCTTCGAAGCCTCATGCATGAGAACTTCCTACCTGCCCTAGACCGCTGCGGGATCATCCTCAGCAGATTGCGAGGCCTGGCCCAGTTTCACGACGCCCGAGATGATATCGGCTTCTCAGCAACGCAAATCAGCCGTTTGATGGACGTCATCGGCAGTCTCAACTTGATAGGCCACAAGATTCTAATCTACGTCATGGACGAACTCGACAGCTTCAAGACGTTTTCGACGTGGCTTCGCTTCCAAATCGACCGCCTCGCTTCGTCCAGCTCAGTAAGCGAGGAGCTCACGGAGAAGGAGGCGACTATGGATACAGAAAAGGTCCTCGCGTATATTCAAAATTACCTGACGGATAGTTCTCTAAAGGTCTTCTTTGATGAGATACAGCAAGACGACTATGAGGCAGACTGGGCGCATATAGAGGATGTGCCAAGCCTGCTCGATGTACTGGATAAGCAATTGGCCAAGATGGAGAGGGGAGAGTCCAGCATGAAGGCTTTGCCACATGTCGAGTTCCTTGTTGCGTTTGCAACGACGTGGGCAAACCGCATCTTCGATGGTATTGCGGAAGCAAAGAGACGAAGCGTTCGGTTTGGTAAGCCCATCAAACTATCAGTTGGTCATCCCATCTCGCAGATAGACATAAGGATGTGCAAGACAAAGACTCAGGTATGGTCATACAAAGTTATAGCAGGGTCTACTCTTACTTACCGCTATTCTAGGATGTAAGGGTCATGACAGCATTGACGTCCAAGGAGACAAAGAGTCAGGGTAAGCGCACAATTACCATCATTATCGGTACGATGAATTCTAACAAGATCAAGTTCACGTCTTCTGCGCTGGAATCGACATTATCAACGGCATCAGCTCCAACCAGTCTCCAGCCAGTTGCTGCATTGATCTCGGTTCTCGTACTTTGGTCGATTTCAAATTCCTCAACGATGAGACTCTTGTCATTCTTTGCAATGACCAAGGTCAGTTCCCACATCTTTGCCACAAGGGTGTGTTCAATGGCATACTAACTTTCAATATAGACAACAAGCATCATGTTATATGTGTGCCTGTCCAGCCAGACAAGCTTCCGTACAGCGAATATGATGCCGAGAATCAGACTGAGACCTCTCGTGTGTCGGCCAATGACCTCAAAACGTATTCATTCCCTGAAAGCTCGGTGCTCAAGCCAATACGCATGGAGGCATTTGACAGGAACGAGGCGAGGGGAGAAATGCCAGCGAGGATTTGCTTGTTAGAGAGCAATCGAACCGCGCTCAAGACCTTTTCACTTCCCAACTCTTCAGCTTGAGCAAGGCTTTGGGTATGGCTCAACATTGTGACCAAAGGGGGGAGTTGGGGTTGAAACGGAAAAAGTTGCGGAAGCAAATCTTGACAGTACGCTAGCATAAACTAATTTACAAGATAGAAAGGAAGCACGACCAGAGTCGACTTTTGATTCGAGATCCATTGATAGCCAGAACATCCACCCATTTTCACTGCCGCGGCTTGGTGATGTCAAAGAACTCTGTCAGGCCCTCGACGACAGCCTCGACATTCATGTTGACCAGGGGCATGCTGTCGTACGAGTCCTCCTTCATGATGGCGACAAGTGCCAGGTAGCGGTCGACCTCGCGCAGCATGATGGGCTTGTTTCCGTCGTGCAGGACGAGGCAGCTCTCGGCGGTTGGGCAGCCGACCTGACTCTCGATCGGGGCACTCCAGGGCTCACCCTCGAGACGGCGACGACCGTCGTCGCTGCGCTGCCAGGTGCCGTAGACCTCTGTGATGTCGATGATGACGTCAATGTAGTCGCTGCAGATCTCGTAGCTAGCCATATCGGCAGTGGCGCTGTCGGTAGCAATGTAGATCTTGGAAAGCACATCGAACAGGTATGCCTTTTCGAAGCGGCACGTGCGGCAGAGGTTAGTGAGCATGGACTCGAGGGTTCCCAGGCGGGGGATGAGTTTCTGGATGACCTTGCTAAAGGCCTCAAAGATGGAGTGGTTGTAGATGGAGGTGAGGTGAAAGGTGACGGGGGCGTTCTCAAAACCATGGTCCGAGAGCTCGTCCTGGATGCGGATGGTGATGTCGCGCTGGATGTCGAGCTTGTAGTCGTCCGAGAGGCCATCGACCTTGTGGATAAAGACCTCGATGTTGATGTTGGGGTACGTGCGTTGAAGGAAGAGGATAGTGGTGTTGAGGCGCATCACGGCCTCGAGGTAGTCGTCCTGAGCGTCGATGACCCAGATGAGGGCGCCAATCTCACTAAAGATGGCATCGATATCAAAGCCGGGGCTCTCAAAGACGTCGATCTGGCCGGGGAAATCCCAGACCTGAAAGTCCATGAACGATCTGGAGGGGTATCGTTTAGTCGGTGAAGGATGTGTGTAAGATGTGGGCAACTCACGCCATGGAATCCTTCTGGATACGAGCCGTCGACTCGAGGAATAGGGTCTCATTTGGTGGCAGCTTGTGAAAGACTACGCTCGAGATGGACGACTTTCCACTCCTACAGCGTATTGTCAGCAATCGAGAAACTCGTCTCAAGTGTAGCACCATGACATACCTTCGCTGGCCCATGAGAAGTAACCGGGGCTTGCCCTTGGCGGCAGCGCCGGCATTGGGGCCGGGGGTTGAGGGCTTCTGTGCATCCTTGGAGGATGCCGGGGCTCCTCTGCGAGACTGTTCATAGAGACGTTGAAGATTTAGCTGGGCTGGACTGCTTCCTGTATCGTCTGCTTCATCTGAGAGGGTGAGGTTTTGGATAGGAGGGCTGAGAGACATGGTTGAAGGGGTAGGGGTATATAAGCACAGGGGTTCGGGGCTGATAGATGTTGCGGGTTGAAGGGTCAAGAGCTGGGTGGAAGAGCACTACTCTCTCGCTCCAAAGCGAGATTTTTGTTCACTTGTTCAAAACAAATCTTGACAAGGTGCAGCTCCATCTCTTTTCGTCTCTGCTCTTCATCAGGTGCTGACAGCTGGTAGGTGCTTCTGTCGGTGCCCATCTGTGCCAGACCGACAGATCAGACACCTCATCACCTCCCGTCTTGATTGAACAACTCACAGCAGCGCCGGACAGAAACCTTGATTCTCTACCGCCCAGGGCAAGGGGGTGGGAAAGATAGGCATCGGGCAGCGGCTCGCAGCCGTGGAGGTCCAGTGGGAGGCGGAAAAGGCTGCCGGTCTGGGTACCCCCTTGGGCCACGACAGATTGTTCATCTAAAGCCTCACGGCATAGGACGCGTACACTTTGCTCGAGGTTACACAGGGTCATCCACGGTGCAGCCCGACCAAGCGAGCCAATGTCGAATCAGTGCGAGCGAAGCCCGTCAAGGCTCTGCCATGGTCACCGCAGTCACCCATATTGTGGCTGCCGACGACCGCGCACAGGCTATGGGCGGCAGATCTGTGTGCTAGATAGGACCGAGATGCACTGGCATGTCGTCGTTGCCGGTCACACGAGGGCTCTCCAAGGTTATCTGTCGCCCACTCGAGCAACAGGCAGGGGAGGCTTGTCAGCTGCTGTGACAGGCGGCGGGAGAGCCCAAAAACAAGGGCAGACTAGACATGAATAGTTCATCTTACCTCCATCGCTGTCTTGAAGAGCCCAGAGGTGCGTACTGTGGCCCAAACCTCTCGAGGCTGATGCTTGATGTGATGAGGCTGAGGCTGGGGAGGCTACTGCGAGCTGAGTGGCTGGCGTATCCAATGTAAGAGATTGATTGCTTCTTGGTCGGTGGCGCAAAATGGTTACTCCGGATGTGATGTCCTATATAAAAGATGGTCTTGGCTACTGGAGACGCCTTGTATATGGCCAGCGAGGCTCGTCGTCGAGATATGCAGAGGTTGGATGTTCATGAGAGTCAGGTTGTGTGTGTGTTGTGTGAGTTGGGTCCAGTCCAGCGATAGAGGTATCGATAAGTTGATTGAGGGGTCCGGGCCACGAGCTTCAGGTGATAAATGGCGCTTTTGACCCCCGCAGCCCACTGAAGCACTGCGCCGGGCCTCATGCAGCCCCAGCGCCTTAGAGCCTTATTGTCCCGCCATTAGCGTCCCGTCGGGTCCATGGCATAAAGTCACGAGGTCGTGAGCGAATCATGAACCTTTCCTCGGGCATCTCGAGTCTATCTATTACCCTAGAGTCGAGTATCTTCAAATCTGTGACAACACCCTCTCTATATTACCTACTTCTGCTATTACACTTCCAGTATTATCTAAACTTGTCGTTGTGTTTTTCCAATGGGGTATTGTCCTTCCATGTCTTCTTTCTGCTCAAGTTGTCTCCTTTGTCCTTAATAGACTCGACGAACGTGGAAACAATGCTTGCATGAAACTCCTCCTCCGCTTCATCGTCGACTTTTCTTCAGCTGGCTCGGATTCGTTTTGCATGACCTTGCTCGATCTAGCTTCCTCAATTGATCTACTCCGTGATATTACCTGGGATGTAGAGGCGCCTGCTATCGTTGCCGCTCTACCCTTCATGTCTCGATAAGCCTATATCCGGCACATTAGATCATTGACAATTGGCCAGTTTCGCATCTCGAGAGATACTCACCTTGCTTGACTTGCGTCTCGGGGCCTTTATAGAATCTCGATGCTCGACCGGAGTCTGAGCTTGCTCTATCGCCTCTGCAATCTCGCTCGCCACAGTCCTGCCCTTCCACCCGGAACACTCCTCTGCAACAGGGACGAATCTCAGGAACCCTCTCATTGCTGAGACCCCTAAGGCTTGTTCCATGTGTCTCTGAAGCATAGCATTGTTGCGCTTGTTCGTCGCCGTCTGCGCGTAGCAAGCCAGTGCTTCAACCGTCATGATGTATGCGGGATCGCAACTCCCTCCGAAAAGGATGCACGCTCCATGCTGAAGTGTCACCACGATGGAAGACACTGGTCGATGATATCTCAGCGCGAGATGCTCGGAGAGTTCAGAGACAAAGGTGTACTCGTCATTAACCTGCAAAAACCCCCGTTAGAGATAATTTCGAGAACAGAGAAGGGACCCCTTACGATGACGTTGGTCTTTACCTCTGCCAGCACAATCGACTCATTCCGTACTTGATCTTCTGGACTTAGAGCGGCAAAGGCTTCCTCGAAGTAGTCGCTCCGTGGCCTCGGGAACTCGGGCAAGGAATACTTCCTCGTCACCTTTGTGATGTCACCGGGGGGCGGACTCTGGACATCTCTCGTTGGTCGTTGATCACCTTCTATGACAGGATCCAGGCTTGGCTTGCTCAACCTCGGCTTGATTCTTCTCTCGACCCCCGAGAGTCTCGGACTCGACAGCCTCCTGGGGAGATCTTTAGCTTGCCGTGTCTTTGCATCCACGGGCTGTATCGAGTCCCCTCTGGCGTGATGAGGAATGTTCATCACCGGCGAAAGGTGCATCGGGGGCATCATGGTATCTTCTGGTATTGGGTCGACTCTCTAGTAGTGCTCAGGGGAAAGGAAGGTTGCTCGAGTTGACACCTGGTCATTGTATGGCAATACGTACAGCTTTTGTGCTGCCATATAATGTCATCATGGCAGGGTTGGACGGTCCGCTGCATATCACAAGAGACTGATAAGTCTGAGATTGACGGCGGCCAGTGCGAGCAGATATATCGTCTGTGGAAGCAATCTGTCTCGGCCACTGCAACTTGGCGCTGGAGCAATCATCCCAGACGCCGTCTCTGGTCTCTTCTGGAGGCGCCAAGAGGGCGAGGTCAGAGTATGGGCCGTGGTTTTTTTTTTCGTGTTGCCATTCTCATGTTACAGCTTCTGCAGGTTTCCTATGTTTTCTCCTCCCTCATCTCAACATGAAACCGACATGTTACGCAATCATTGTGTGGTTTGAAGCAACAAGCGACCTCTTTCCTTCTTTGCCTCGTCCACGTCTGTCCTCGATGGACGTAGCGTTTCATTGTAGTATCAATCGCTGGCGCTTTCAGCAGAGAGATTGGATGCTACATACCCACGGATACATGTACAGGCATCTTCCAGGCGGTCATGCATTGCGGCCTGACCCACTAGGATCTGAAGGATGCCTCGTGGCAGCCGGTGCTTGATCTTGGGGCCGAGGTGCTCTTTTCTTTTTCCTGGTGGTGGTTTAATCTCCCCCCGTACGGGTATGGAATCAGGCTCGGCAATGGCATCGAGATTCGGGGCCGACTACCCTACACCGACCTCCGACACTCTCTTCGATCTCGATTCCCGGTGTCTGCTTGATCGGAAGCGGACGTCATCTCCGTCATCCGAATGCGAGGGGCATCCAGATTGTCGGAATGCATGCCTGCCTCGCAGCGTGGCTCCGCGGGCGTGAGCTTGGGTTGAGGGCGGCGCTAGGCGTGACCGAGTCAAGTTTCAGGCGTGTATTTGTTTTGTTTGCTTGTCTCGGGCCCAGCTTGCAGGTCAGCGCGCAGGACTTGAGGATTTTGTTGGACTACTGATTCTGGAATATGACCTGTCAAGAAGGGCAAGAGGCCTAGACCTTGTCAGTTCAAGAGTCGAGACCCGGTCATGTTCTATGCTAGCTGTATTCCACCCCCTCCCCCCTGTAGAGTCTAAATGCTTAGCTTTCACCTTGGCGGGCTTGGAAGCAGCTCTTTATCAACGAGGCCTATCTATCTTGCAGGCCGTCGAGGCTGGAGCTGCGATATAGGTTATGTTTGTAGATGTAGTCCCTGATTTTGCTGTTGGGGATCCTGTGTAAAATGTCAGAGCAAGGTGGAGTTGTCTAGACGTTGAACCAACATGTCATCTAGACTCGGGCTACTTCGATCGCCATTTAGCTGTCGATCGAACCTCTTCACCTCTGTACAGGCGGGTCTCGAGTCTTGCTTCAATAGCATGCGGGTCTTGGTGCTGCTAATATCTTCGGTGACATGCTGCATCTTTCTAAGTCAAGCCACCAAACCCATGGCACATGTAGTTGCAAAAGACATACCTTGCGCAGGATGTGTATGTTATCTCTCCACTGCTTGAGGCTTTCTAGAGCCGGCTCGGTCTCAGTTCCCCGGCGCTCCAAAGCGAAAAGGCCGTATTTGCCGAGAATATGGTCAAGATCGTGCTTTTCCCAAACGCAAGGGGTGGACATGGTCTGAACCAGATCGAGACCGGCCAAGAGGACGATTTTGGCATGTCTCTTGGTTCCGTCGTCACAGTCGATGCCTCCCATAACCTCGTTGATCTCGTGGTCAACATGATCTAGCACTTGAGCAGTTGGAAGAGTAGTTGGACTCTCAGCCTCCCAGGGATCGACTGTCAGCCAACCGTACTCATCCTCTGCCGCGAGCTTGCACATCTCGACACGATGATGAGCGGGAGCCAAACCCTCTTTCTATGGGTAAGGTAAGAACGTCAGTCGAAGATCGTCGATTTGAGACATACCTTGTAACCATCAGATACTAGAGACGGCGTTAGTTGACAAAAGGGTCTACACGTAGGCAACCTACCAGGGCTGAGAACCCCTCCAACGACCCCGAATCCTGAGAGGCGTTAGTAGTGAGAAACTAATTGCGACATAAAGAATGGGCTTCCCCGCTGATTTTGCATAGTCTCGAGCTACTACGGCAACGCGTTAGTAACTACCCGGAGTGTCATCTTGTTTGGTGATAGCGCACTGTCAAACATCTCTAGATGTGCTGTAATCGGTGTTAGCCTTGTCACCGTTTAACTAGCCAGGCTGTCATCCGGATAGAACGGAATAGATGGACATAAAGGGTCATGCCTTTGGTGATTGGGGAAACTATAGTCGTTAGCCTACGGGGAAGAATAGTTAGAACAAGTTGACCGACATGAACCGCATGCTAGTAGCACCAGCGGTGCCCGATGTTTTGGACATGCTGTGAGCCCTAGTGAATGGCGTCAGCTCTTCAATGTCAGAACACCCTAAACGATTGTGCATACGGTCAGAAGGGAACTTGTAACCAGAAGGCATATGACCGTATGCCATGTTGATTATTGTGGATGATGTGGCGATGGCAGGTGATGAGTCCAGCCGGAAAGATGAGCTGTCGTTTTATTGCAATGAGCCACAGTCTGAGTTTGCTGGGGAATGAATGTGTCAGCTTGGGTTGCGAACCAAGATACGCATGCAAAACTCTGTGAAGGGATCTCCGGATCCGGTCAATTGAAGAGTCGTCGCCAGAGAAACGATTGCTTGGACGTCTATTCGTAGAATAGATGGACATCTACGAATTAGAGAGTCTAGTAGCTTAGAGATCAACGCAAGGATCTAAAGCTTAATGGGCACCAAAGGTTGAGGCCTGTATCCGTACAGCCACAGCTTCTTTACCGATGCAAACCTTCTATGACCTCAGCTAAATGCGTCCATGGTTCTGGGCTTTTACCCACGTGCTCTCACCTTGAATGTGAATACAATATTTCCGGCGTCAACAAGTTCCTTGCAACCCTTTCCGGCCAATCATGACACGCACAAGAGGGTTCAATGCATTTCGCAAACATGTCCGTTAAGAGAAACTAACAAGATCCACCTTCTCCTGGCCAACATGACATCTCGCATTTCACTCATCCTGAAAGCAGTTCAAGTTCGGGTCGCGCAGGTCTCGTCAATTATTAAGGAACGCCAATAAAGCAGCATAAGATAGCCCAAGAGTCGAGACCGACCCCCGGCCTCCACATATCCCCTCACACCCCTCCCCCCTTCTCCGAAGAAGTCCCTCTTTTCATTCTGCACACGCCACTAGTGGCCAAGGTGATGGATGACCTCGACCCGGGCCTTTGGAACCCGTCCCCGAGAGGTCTAAGACATGGCCGGGCTTCCCGCCTTGCGTCCGGGCCCACGTGCGGTCATGTCGAGCTGTCTCCGGAGCATGAATTGATACGCCGACAACCCCAGGATTATGACCTCGATGGGCACCATCAGCACCGAGAGGATCACGCCAGCTCGGCTCTGCTTGCAGAGTGTGTCAAAGTGTGGCTGCGTTGTCATTACGACGTTCTCCCACCGGCAAGACCAGCTTTGTAGGGTGTCGACCTCTCTGGACGCGTTTACCGCATAAAAGAAGGACATGGAAATGATTGCAGCGATCAGAGCCACCATTGGTGGCCCGAATGCAAGAGTCATTTCAACCCCAGTCTTGTTGCGCATCTTTTTCATCACCACCGTTAGTCCCGAGACGAAAAAGCAAGTAGATGGGGATCGGTGCCTTACAGTTGGGATTTTGCTGGCGACTAGTGAGATGGCATTAGCCACCATCAACAGGGTGCTGCAGACCACCAGGGCCACCGTAGGGCGCAGGTCAAAGTTGGCCGGCCACAGGGGGAGCAGGAAATCGCCGGGGACATGTGTGGCATTGTAGACAGAGATGGAATCTGCCGAGACACCCAGGATGGTGATGCCGGCGGCGAGCCCAAGAACTGTCAGGCCCAGCCTCGCGCTGTCGGTCAGGCGGAACATGCGAGACTTGGACTCAAATTGGGCATCGTCCATGTCGGCATCGAAATTGGAGGCGGCCGAGATCTCCGTCTTGGAGCCCGTAGAGATGTGGCTAAGGGTAGGATCCATTGTCACTAGATCGACTAGACGGACTGTTTGTGGAAAGGTGCTGGAAACAAGACGACGAGGAAAAAGAAAACCGGAGACCCGCCCGAGAGAAGAGACAAGAAGGAGACGAAAGGAGAAAGGAAAAAGAAAAGGAAACTGAGGCGTAAACACAGGGAGGCTGCTGAGTTGTTGACAGAGGAGGAGTCAGTTCGTGGGGATCACAGATGCAGATATATACACATCCGGGGAACCATCAATTACCGCTCTCTCACAAGAGCCGGCGCTCTCTAAGCGATGAACACCAGCACTATGACGTCCTCAACACCAATGGGATCGAGCAGAGCATGGTGATAGCACTGAAGCGCCCATGCGAGCAATGCAGGCTAGGCGCGCTGACCGGCAGTATGTATGTCCTAAATTGAGTGCAACCTCCCGTTCCGTTTATGTGAGAGATTAGCATCGAACCGTGTTGCGGGATTGGCTGGGCGATCATCGTTCACATTCGGAGCTATTGTGAGGGTGTTGGCCACGGGCGCTTAGAGCAGACATTGCCCAATCAGAGGCAGCCAAGATGGTTGGCACCGGCAACTGTTTCAGTCCTTGTCAACCGTTGGCGCGAGCGGCTATGTGCGTCCGTTGTGAAGAGGAACAGGGAGATGGCCAACTAGCGGCCATTGGAGTTAATCCGTCCATTGAAGGCGTCGACGGCCGTCCACAGCGTCGTAGTCGCATTGCATAGGAGGTTTCTCGTGTGAGTGGAGCGTCCTGAAATGGCTCTTCTGCAAGTTGAAGTTGAAAGCGGACCCTTGAATCGATAGTCACATGGCTGGGCACATGACCAAGGACGGATAAGACAAGCCACAGGTGGCAGCCACAGCTTGGCAGCTTGTTTGCCAATGCACGTGAGCCACTGAAAAAAAGTTTGGGTGACACAACCGATGCGGAAGGTGCAAGCCATGGCCCTTCTTTCAATTCAAGGGAAGCCACAATGTGGACCCCGAAAATCTTCGGCCAGGGCATATTTTCCCAGCGACGAGCGAGCATCGCAATGAATCAAACCAATTCTCGATGCAACGTCCTTTCTTTCAGCTCTGCGGATACAATCCCATTTACGGGACAGGGGGCCTGCCACCCAAGAGTCGTTGTGCAGCAAGTATCCGAGATGAGACCTGCCGGCTTGCTTTTGCCAGGTAATAACGACGCTGCCTCTGCTGCGTATCAATCCTCATTGATGCCTTGCCTCTGGGAGCCTTGCTTGTCGCATGAACCCTACCCGGGCACATTGATGCGGCCGTCTAACAATACCTATTTCTATACAGACTACCGACACGGTCATGCGGCGCAGCAGCAAGGATCGAGGAGTCGAGCCGGCAGAAAAAGCACAGATGGATACCAGCAGCTGTTTCACGATGGCTGCGCTCAAAACATGATCAATGGGCACCGCCGATGTTGATGTTGGCACAAGTTTGACGTTTGGCATGTGCCAAGATGGTCAAGCTTGGCCTGAGCTTTGGAGCTTGTTGATGAGAAAAGAGGTCGCTCGCCGTGAGGCGCCACGGATGATCGACGGTGCTAGTGTCTTCGCCGGTTGCGGTTAGACGCCTAGACCAACCAGGACAAGGGCAAGGACAAGGACATGGACAATGAACTGGGAGCAGCATCCAGGAACCCAGCGTCTGGGCGAGGGCTGTTGATGTTTACTGATCAGTAATCGGAATTCAGGGTATCCGTGACACAGCAGCAGGGGCACTGCAAAGCTGAAGATTCGGAATCCTACAGCCGGCAATGGAACCGGCACTTTGATGCGTCTTTGGAGAAGCAAGCAAAGGCAACCCGAGACTGACTGGATCCGATCATGATACCTCGAGTCTGATAACCATTGGCGGACTGAGAACGACCGAACACTGCATCAAGAGAGGCCCTCTTGAGTCCCGACCTGTTACACATTAAAGACCCAAGAAGGCTCCATGCAGATCAGATGCAGCTTTCATCAACTCCATGCTCGAATCCTCCAGTGCCCCACCTCTCTCAACGCGGACTCTAGCCTTTAGCTCCAGGCCAGGCCAAACCGAGAACATGATGACTTGGGGGCGCCAAATTATGGGGATCTGGCGCCTCTGCCCGCAGCAACCGGAGACAACAAGCAGAGCCCGGAGAGGCAACGGCACAGGCGGCCTAATGCAATCTTGATGTCCTGCAGCTGTCTGCAACCAGGACGTGAATGGATGTTAATCACGGATGCGTCCCGGGTTGATGGCGATTCTCGCCTCACCTCTTGTTCTCTGGACGAATAGAGTTCTCCTAGCCCGCTGTTGTGATCCTTCAATGGCCCCGACCGCTGGTGATGCTCCGCGACTGGCATGGCTGGAGTTGAGTCCTTTGGGCCCTGATGCTCGAGAGTTGACAAATCGATGACGGGCTACAGTTGACGATTGGGCCTGGAGCAGTGAACGGCATGTGGATAGGATACCCGTCAGTCAAACGTCCCGCACCGGCGAAGGCGAAGAGGGCGAGAACAAAGGAAGCAAGTCCATTTCCGTATCAATACACCCCTCGGTGTGCCGAGGCGCCAAAGCAGCCAGATTGGGACAAGACAGATGTCGCATTGAGATCGGAATAGCATCCTCTGCGAGATCATGTGCGTATGGGGGTTGGGCAAAAGACCATGACGACACACGATGGGCAATACGTAGCCCGAGGAGAAGCCCCAAAGACTTGGATCAACGGCGACAGCGCCATCCGCGCCATCCAGCTGGGTACGATGTGCCCAAGGTCGACAAGGGCAGGCTGTGAAGATTTTTCTCTTTCCTTTTTTCTCATGGTGACCAACAACATGTTTGAATCGACGGTTCAAGGGAGAAGAGAACTCGTTCATAAGTGGTATAGGGCAGGGATCCAGGACCCTTGTCCCTGGAGAAATGTGATTTCTTCGCGGGATATCTTGTCGGCCAAGACGAGCTGGGGCGAGCAAACAAGACGATTGGTCAAGAAATGTTCACATTTCTGCATGCTTCGGCCTGTTTACATCCGTACGAGAAAGAAAAAAAGCATCTTGATGAGAGGGATGAACGTTTCCGGAAACCTCGTCGTTTCTTTCCTTTGCACCCCAGGGTTTGTTTGAATCGAGGGTCTCCCGCACAGTCCACACCAAGATCAGTTCTCCTCGAGGCCCGCCGCGGGCTCGGCTCGGGCGCGGATCAAGCGAGCGAGACACGGGGGATGACACAAAGCGGATAACTAACTATGTAAGTGACAGGAGTTATCAAAGACTGTGGCTGCCATGCATTCGGCATGGGGCACGACGGACGGGGAGAGAACCCATCCCTTGGATCATGGTTCATGATCCATGATCCATGACCAATAGCCGGTGGCACCGGGGACTATGGTCCTTGACAAGTTCAGTTCAGATTCGAATCCCCATCCCGTGGGAAGAAAGCCTTTTTGCGCGTTGGGTTGTCAGCCACAGACGAACATGAGCAAGGGTCTCGTCGGACTCTGGTACTGGCTCTAGGCTGAGAGCGGTTTAACAGTGCGATAACACGCCTGGACCCCCGGTTCTCCGGACCCAAGCAGTCGGTTCTCGTGTCTGGTGTGTGTGTGTGCGTGTGCGTGTGCCTGGCGTTGGGTGGGATTGCGGCTTTCCAGCTGACAGCCTCGGGCAAGGTTGATGGAAGCAAGGGTGTCGGGGCTGAAGGGAAGACATGGAAAATCTCTGCAGCTGGACTGCACTGGACGGCACAGCACAGCACACACTTGATATTATTATGATTGATTCCTTCTGGCAGGCAGATGAAAGCTGCTGTCATCGAGTCTGGAACCCCTCGACACTCCAGAATGGGTACACTTCCCCCGGCAACTTACACATCCATGCCTGGGGCTGGGCTGGGCTGGGCTGGATGGACTGGGGGTGCCGTCGGGCTTTGGCTTGGGGGGGCTTGGGGGCTAAAGGGGGGGCTTTTTTGGGTCCGTCCTTGAGCCCTTTGCCGACGGGGGGGTTCAATTGTTATGGGCATGGACAGGGAACATGGGCAAGGTCAAGGTCATGGTCATGGCCATGGGCGTGTGTGAGCGATGCTTGAGCACTCCCTCGAGTCCCTCCATCGTCATTCACGCCCTCATCCGTCCATTGTTTGATTGATTATATTAGTACAGCATCCTCGGTCAGCCCTGCTCTGTCTGCCCCTCCTTGTCTCGATCTCTCCTCATCTTGTCCGACTTGTCAGTACCTTGAACATTTGGTACTCCGTCATTGGCGTTATTGTATATCATACGCGACTTTACATACAGCAAGCATCACGATACCACACTCAGCATTTGCGCTCGACGACTTACATCTCGACCGACTATATCGGGCTTCAATTGACGCAGGCATCGTCACTTCTTAATACTCAGTTGCGCAACCCAATCAACACACATCAAACATGTCTTTCAATACAACGTTTCCTCCAGCCGACGCCTTTGTAAGTCATATCCATCCAGCGCAACAACACCAAATACTGACCTCGACCTTTTCTCACGCAGCACTACTTCTGCAGGCTTCCCACAGAACTCCGACTCAAGATTTGGAACCACAACCTCCCCCAGACACGTCTCGTCCCTGTAAAATGCGGATCGTCATGGCCCGGCTGCTCAGATTCGCTCTCATGGACAGGGTGCACCTCGCCAGCGCCCATCCCCGCCAACCTCCACGCTTGCGCCGAGTCTCGCGCCGAGGCCCTGAAGCACTACCAGCTTGAGTTTGGCTTTGCTCGCGGTCCTGGTCAGGTCTTTTTCAACCCTCAATACGATATCCTCTACTTTGGCCCTCGCGATGGATACATGGCCGCCGACTCTCAGTTCCAGACTTGCATGTCAATGTGCGACCCAGCTGAGCTCGCCGCCGTCCGTCGCCTCGCCATTAACGACGCCCTCTTCTGGATTGACACCACCTACCGCTCCATGACTGCTGCCAGTCTCACCGTCGAGTTGCTCCGTCGCATCCAGGCCCGTATGCCCGGTCTCGAGGAGATAATATTCGTGCCCCGCGCCGAGGAGTCTCCCGACTCTGTCTCATATGTCGAGCCTACCATGGTTTACGTTCGCATGGCCCGCCAGATTCAGACTGCTCTTGCGACGCTCTGTGAACAAACTCCTGGTTGGAAGCCGCCTTGCTGGAGGATTCTGCCGCTGAGCGCGTTCCCGCAACCTTACCAGACTATTGGCGCCGCCTGAACTGAGTGTGGTGCAAGATAAGTCACATATTCATACAGAGCGCTCGACGCATGTGGACTGGACGTTCTTCATGGCACATGTTCCAAGGACGTTGCCCTTGACCATATTTTTGGACAAGAGCCTGCCGCTGCTATTATGCATTGTTCGGCCAACGCACCCTTGGAGATATGCCCTCTCACACGGCTTCCCGCACAGGAAGAGGCGGATCATCAGTCGTTCCCGCATGTCATATGCGCATACTATGGCATCTGATTGCCATCCCCAACCACGGCTTTGCTATTAATAACAAAAACATTAGCATTTCTCTGCTTTTGGGTATATACGAGGCTATCTTAGACGGGAGCAACAGGCCCGCACTTCGCCCTGGCTAGGGCTGCATCATGAGGGAAGCTCATGGCAGAGGGCTTGTAACATAGACGCTGGCCGTGTGAGAGGCCCGAGGCGTTTCCGGAGTTTTTGTATTGGGTTTGGGAGCATGACAACTGGCGAGATTGCCTTCTGACTACATGTCACTGTGCTGTGTAAAGATACTTGTACAAAGGCTATGCTACAGAGCTATGAGGTTACCTGACGCCGATCCAATAATGCATGTATAACGGATATACCGTTGTTGTTTCCACTTTCTGTCATTCATTCATTCATTCTTCATGCTTGCCTCTTCCTTCCCCTCACCTAGTGGCATCCACACCCATACAACGCCTCGCATGCTCAAAGATCGGCAAGGGGGGCTAGTAGATCTCATCTCATCTCATCTCACTCATCTCGCCTATACCGTATCTCCATGCGGAGCACATGCATCGCACCGTGCTGTGTCACCCCGACTCAGCCGGGACCTGCTGCTTAACCACCTCGTTGGCCCCATCACTGCCTGCCCCCAACCCTATGCCCTTCCGGCGACCCCTGACCAGCGCCTCAAGGGCCCGTCCCACGGCCGGCAAGTCGCCGAGCATGGTGATGTGGCCACGTTCTGTGCAGACCCGACCACCGCGAACGACCGAATAGCCGTCCGGAAGCATGGCCTCCTTGGCCAGAACGACGCCGTCACCCGGCCGGAATAGGAGATCGTCATAGGCGTCCAAGCAGGGGATGGCTTCGCGGCTGGTGACTTGAGCGGCGTACACAGTGGGTATGCTCTTGCCATATAGCACCGCATGTGGAGGATATGCGTTGACTTCCTGGTGCGATGGCGAATGCGCAAGCTCGGAACGGAACTTGTGTATCATCTTAAGGGTTCGGGTTAGGTACTCGAGGTAGCGCTCGCGCTCGGGGTCTGAGGGCAGAGGTTCGTCTACGTGGGCGCCGCTTCCGTCGAGTTGGGGTGCGATAGGGTTGCGGTCTCGCACAATTGTCGAAGGAGAAGGGGGTTGCTTCTCACTCTTGCTATCGGAGCGGGTGCGTAGCGAGTTCGGGAAGAAGGACGACAGCGACGACGAGTGTGGGCGGTTGTAGGGAGGAAGAGCCGGTTGCATACACGGGCTAAGATGCCACTTGATCCATTCCTGCGGGTCGTAAAAGTCGATTGGGTACTCTTCACCAGTCGTCTTGTTCACAAAACAGAACCCGTCCTCTGGTAGGAAGACAAACGAAGTTCTCATGCTGAAGTTGACGCTGGCGGTGAGGAGCTTTTCATTCAGGAGCACCACATCACCGTGACGCAGGGGGTTCAGGATGTTGATACAACGTTGTGGCGTTCCGCAGTATAAAACCCCTGAGAAGAGATCCGGACGCTGGTTAACGGCGTGCCGTGTTATGAGACCACCCAAGCTGTGGGAGATAACGAGGGCGCCTCGGGACTCGGTGGGAGTTCCTGGTTGATTTGAAGGCAACTTTTGAAGGTATTCTTGCAGCTTCCGAGACAACAACGGCGGGCTTAGTCTCCAGTCGTAACCATAGTCCCATATGCGTAGCTTTCCCGTTCTGGCGTTATCACAAGAGCGCAGTTTCTTGATAAACTTGCGAGAAATGTCGACGGGCCCAATGTGTTTCAACATTCCATCCGGTTTGATGGTTTCCTCCATTCTCTCCTCGTCTTCATCTTCCAAGCCTACTTCCAAGTTGACCTTTCGCATATTCAGACCGAGCTTCACAGGTGCCCAGACCTGTTGGTGAGGCGCCTCGGCTGACCGTAGAATAGACCCTCGATAACCACCCATGATGACAACATCACCAGTGAGGCCTTCCAGGACCCGATCAAGAATGGCCGATCCATCCTTGGAGGAGGAGCTGGTTTCTTTGGAAAGGCGGCCGTGAGTTCCATGAGCGTCGGAAGAGTCGACTGCGCTGAGAGACAGTGTCGATCTTCTTGCTTGATTATAAAGCTTGGGAAGACTGGGCATCTTGAAATTGGGCACATCAGGAAGGCTGTCCTTTAACGCCATGAATCGAATATTGACCATTTCGCGGACATCCTGGAAGCTTTCATCGTCGCCTAAAGAGGAAGTTCGGGATAAGCTGTGGTAAAGGAGACTGTCATCAGAAGTTACTCGGCGTAGAGCCTTAGGGCGCGATGGAGACACTGCGGGCGGAGCCAACCTCTGGCCCTGATGCGGAGAAGGCCTTGGTCTCGTTTGCGAGAGAGGGGATGAAGGAGCTCGAGGTGATTGGAGACGGCCTGGGATACTCGAATTGCCCGTGTTGACCTTGTCGCTGGAGTTGGAGAAGAACGAAGTGGGCATAGAAGGTAACAAATGAGAAGGCGGACTGAGGGAGGGCAGGGCCTTCTGGAGCCTCCTCAATGCCTCTTGTCCTGCCGACCTCGATCGGTTTCGGCTTAGAGCACTTCCCAACACGCTCCCGGACGCTCTGTTTGAAGAACTCTTGACCGGGGATGGTTTTGGCTGGGATTGCCACGGTGAGGGCAGAGGATAGCTTGGCGGCTGGCCAGTCGGCAGTTGTTTTGAGGAACTGGGCAGAGGGATAGGATGTGGTATTTGAGGTGATGTCTCAGGCGAAGATGAGAGCTCAGGACTCGTGTCACCGTTTCCATCGGCAGGACCATCAAACAAAGCTCCTCCACTCTTATCCAATGCCAGGACTTTTTCGATTGTCGGTGTATTTTGTGAAGTCAAATGCCTGGCAACTGCGCTCAGGGCTGGTTGTAGGATAGCCTCAGCCTCATCCTGGCTACGGATAATGGAATCATCATCTTGAATGTCCAGAGCGTCCAAAGCCTGAGTGTTAGGGACAGGCTCGGTCGGGGAATACGTAGCCATGGTTCATTGAGTCCGATTGGTGCAGTTTCTCAAGTCTCGACCAAGGTACAGTTAATGTCGGGTCACAATTGAACGGCAGGCTGCAGAAAGGGCCGAAGATAGTCCAAGGGCAATCCGTTGAGCGAGGATGCCACAAGTTGTACTTGGATGAGAAGAACAAAAGAAGAGGAAGAGGGGACTAGCAGAGGTTAAGAAGAATCGCCAGACATGGCCCTCTCTTCCTCGGCCGAAAACACGGTGGATCTCTTCGAGTCTGCCCGATTTAAGACGCAAAGCTTGTGAATGGTAAGGGTTTGGGCGGCTGTGTAGGCCTGTCCGGAACGTCCGGGCGTGGATGGATCCGGGGCCAATGGTTGGTGTTTGGTGTGTCTCTGTCGTTATCGTGAGGGTGTGTCGTGGGGAATAGGATTCTGGGCTGAAGAGGAGAAAGAAACAGTTGAGAGATTTGGACAGTGTCCTTTTCAATAGTCAGAGAAATGCGAGCTGGCAACTGTCTTCAAGCATCAGCCTTGATCATCGCTGAATTGATGAGGTCATGGTGTAAGCGACGGGCCCAGCGGAACGGGGAGTTCGGCACCAATTGGGGTCCGAGAGGCGTCTGGGGAATCGGCGCTTGGCATCCGGAGGCGCTGGATGGCCCCGTTAAAAGGCAGCGCGCGACGATCCATTTCTTGTAATACAGTGTAGAAGCAGAGTTGCTGCCGTTGAAGCTGACGATGTCAAGGTTTCAAGCATAAGCAAGCGCGGCCATGGTGTGCGATGCAGATTTCCCCGTACCCATGGAAGGGTCGCGCCTTCCCTGTCAGCGGCTTACCAGAGCCGTTCGCTGGGAAGTCTTGGAACCTAAACAATCGGGCAAGTACGAAGGCATGTCAGCTCCCATTCAGGAAGGAGCCATGCGACCAAGGGGTTCAGTAGTTCAAGCCTGGGCAGGAGACGGACATGTGATTATGGGGCCTCAAATGCGTGGACCCTTACGAGGCCCCCATCTCCATCTTTCATGACCAAGAGAATGGTCAATAACGAGCCTGACCTCGTACAATGGTTGCGAATTATCACGAGAATACCACGAGCGAGTGCTGCAGTACAGTACAGCACAGTTCCTGTGACAGCATCCTAGAAACAAGCCCCTTGCAGGTTGGAGAATAAGCAACTGCATCAACTCCCAACGCCTAGCGAATGATAGTCTCTCCACTGCCAATCACTCCGCCCTGCTCACTTCAGCTCTCCCTTCTCTGACCAACCATTGACGTCGAGTAACATTCAGCCTCATAGGTCATGGCCCTGTTTGTTTGCCCAAAAAAGAAGTCACCAGCCACCCGTCGCCGTTGATCGGTGGTTGATCGGTGGTTGATCGGTGAAGTGATCCCCGACGTCATCCAAATCCAACCTCCAACCTCCAACCTCCCGCCGACTCGTCCCCCACGGCATCGTCTCCATCGGCCCCGGTTACCGGCCCCGACACGGCCCGGATCCTTACAGCGACTGACCGCCCGTCGTCACATCATGACCCTTTCTAACCGATTTCGCTGTCAATGGGTCCGTAGCTAGTCGTTCGGTTGGGCATCCCTTCCTTCGCCAACGCGTACCTACCTGTTCGTAAAACATAAAAGCGCCAACTTCGATCAGACAAGTCGTTGAAGCACTCGCGTATCCATCATGTCGACACTCCAACCTCGACCTCCCTACTCGGACGAGGAGCTCAACACCCTCTATCCTCCCGAGCTGCGCCTTCAGCTCGTCCAGATCCTGCTTCGCCATGGTGAGCGCACGCCGATCAACGCCCGCTTTCACTCCACCGGTCTTCCTCCCTTCTGGCCTTATTGCTCTGCCGCTCGCCGGCTGACGAGCGCTATTCTTGACCCCTCCGTCGCCACTTCCGGCGCCGAGCCTGCCGACAACCCGGGCCTCACTGCTCTGGAGTGGAAGCGCCGCCTTGAGACCTTTGGGCCCGATGATATCCCTGTGATAGCATCCGGCCGTAACGGCGAGCTTGATGCCATCTGCGACATGGGCATGCTGACCGATCGCGGACGCGAGACTACCTATGCCCTAGGCCAGCGCCTCCGCCATCTCTATGTCGACCGGCTTCATTTCCTCCCTGATACCCTCGCTGCTGATGCCGATACTTCCTCCATCTACCTCCGGACAACTCCTGTACCTCGTGCACTTGAATCCCTTCAGCAAGCCTTCTATGGCCTCTACCCACCCTCTGCCCGCGCGGCCGGCCTACAGCCCCCCACTATCCTTACAAGATCACCCGCCGACGAGACTCTCTTCCCTAACGATGGCAATTGTCGGCGTTTCGCCGCTCTGGCCCGTGCCTTTGCCAAGCGGGCAGCTGAGCGCTGGAACGACTCGGAAGAGATGGCCTACTTGACCAAGCGCATCGGTCGCTGGATGCCCGAAGATCGCGTCGCCGTGGACTCTCGTCCGCGTCTCAGCGGCATCATGGACACCATGAATGCTACCAAAGCCCATGGCCCAGCTACACGCCTGCCTGACGAATTCTACGACCCAGAAGTCAAGCGCATCATTGAAAAGATCGGCGTGGAGGAGTGGTATGCCGGCTATAAGGAGAGCCAGGAGTATCGTACCTTGGGCATCGGGGGCCTTCTTGGTGACGTTGTTGCTCGAATGGTCGGAAGTACTGAGCACTCTGCCGCTGATGGTCAGTATGAGGTGGCTACGAGTAAAGCGGCACTCCCGCCTATTCGTTTTGGCCTCAGTGGCTGTCATGATACCACCCTCGCCGCTACACTCTCTAGCTTGGGAGCCTTCAATGAGGATGCCTGGCCCCCATTTACGAGCCACATTGCCATTGAGCTGTTCCGTCATGTCGATCAAGGCGCAACTCCACCGCCTGTAGCCCCAAAGCCAAGCGGCGGCTTTCTATCCCTCTTTGGCTGGGGTAGTAAACAAACCTCAACTGCTGGCACTCCGCCACCAGGTATCGGGCGCAAGAAGACCCCTGACTTGAGTGAAGATGAGAAGAAACGACTGGAAGGCTACTACGTCCGTCTCCGCTACAATGATCGCCCAGTCACTATCCCTGGCTGCAAACCCGCCGGCAAGCATTTCGATGGGGACGAGTCCTTCTGCACCTTGGTGAGTTGTCTCATGCCTCATCTGGCTCACGATTGAGCATAAGTATCGCGTACATGTTGCTTACATTACACTTCTTACACAGGAAGCCTTCAAGGCCATTGTTGACAAGTTCACCCCTATCGACTGGAAGAACCAGTGTCGCTCCAATCTCAAGGAGCCCACGTTCCCACCGAAGCCAGAGCCCGCAGGATATTAAACATAAACTTTACAGCACAAAGAAAGAGAAACCCAATTATTGATCTAGATCATTCTGTCGGTTTAACCTTGGAGTTAAGGGGTTGGTGAACTAAGTAGACAAAAAACGTGGGGTTTATTCGTGGGTTGGTTGGGTGTCAAGCTGCAGAGTAGACTGGGATGAGCTCTTCGAGTCCCTTTTGATAACAGCCTGTCTCACGCATACAAGGGTTGAAGCCATCTCGACACGGAGCATAAAGTCATCTTACATCAGTTACATCATAAGCACGAGGATAAGAGACGATAATATAAATGACCATATCCTGATCTGCGTTCAAGACTGTAGTAGTGCCTAACCTGACCAAATACTCCATAATAGACATAAACGCAGGTGATATATCCTCTCATCCATCCCAAGCTGAATCTCATCCAGCACCTTCCATCCACGTCTCATCTCAACCATCCATGTGCACACCCTCTTCTACAAGGGGAGTATTATCCACAATTGTCTTCTCTTCTGAACGCTCTCTTCTCGCGGTGAGCGCAACACCAGGAAACAATGACGAATCCGTCCAAAGGGGTAAATTATCAAGAAAAAGGGAAATCAAAGAATGAAGGTGTGTAAAGCCCAAGCAAAAAGGACAGGACGCACCAAGTGTGCGTCAATTACAACGTTTAAGCAAGTTTTCGTTCATTCTCGCCTGCGCAGAGATTGAATGTGTAAAGATGCACAAGCGTCATTAGTTGGCAACCTCCTCCTCAACCCATCCGTTCAGACCTCCTTGGATGGCAAGGCCAAATCCAGAACCCATGCCACCGAAGCTGGCCTGGTAGTGGTGACCACGTCGCTCATTCTCAGCGCCAGGCATGCCGTTGGGGCTGTTGCCGCCATTCTCAAACCCAGGAGCAAGCACAGGAAGGCTGACTGCCCGGTTGTGTTGGCCGCGAGGGCCAGGAGCCAGCATACCGCCGATGGTTGTAGCACCAGAGGTAGCACCGTTGGCAGGGTAGCCGTTGGAGATGCTTGCCGACTGGCCGTGGCCCGAGATGGGGACCTGCTGGGGAACATCGAGGCCTAGCTCACCAGGCGATGGCTGTGCTGTGCCAAACAGGGCACTCTGCTGAGCAGCAATCTGTTGTTGTTGATGTTGCTGCTGCTGCTGAGCTTGTTGAGACACCTGGTTGAGATACATGGTCAGGGGGTTGTTGTTGGCATTGAAGAGAGTGGCCGACTGCTGAGGAGTGTTGCCGTTTGTGGGAGAGCCGCTGTTCTGAGATCCGTTAGGAGGGGGAGAGGAGACGCCATCTCCGCGAGGGGACTGAGACTGCTGCATCTGGCGGGGTGGGTTGCCACAACGGTCCTTTCCAAAGTTGACCTTGAACTTCTTGTACTCCTCCCTTCCTCGGATGGCCTCGATAGCCTTGATGGCGTTGGCAATGTTGGTAAAGTTAACAAATGCGCAGCTCTTCTCACGCAGAGTGTTGACAAGCTCGATCTCGCCATACTCGGAAAAGTCCTGTCGCAGGCGCTCCTCAGTCCAGGTCTCGTCAAGGTTGCCAATGTACACGTTTCGCGAAGCACCACCGCTGACGGCAAGGGCAATGGCTGGGGGGAGAGCACCCGAGTGCTTGCCCCAGCCGATCTTGAGGCGTCGGTTGTGAATCATGAGGCCCTGAAGGTTGCTGAGGGCGTAGAAGGAGGCAGCAGCGGTGGGGTCGATGAAGGTCACGAAGCAGATGTGCTTGTCGGGGATGTAGCGGATATGGTGGAGCAGACCACCCCTGACCACGTTGCAAATCTCCTCGATGGTCGTCTCAGGGTGAATGTTGCCGAGATAGATGGTTCGGTTGCCAAGGTTGTTGATGCCTCCAGCGGTGGTAGCGACGGCGGCGGCAGCAACAGACTGCTGAGCAAGGGCGTTCGAAATCAGGTCACGGTCAGCACCAGTAAGCATGTGGGCGTAGCCGGGAGCAATGCCCAGGTACTGAGCGGCGTTTTGCTGTTGTGTCTTGGAAACATAGGCACAGCGGTCCTTGCCATAGTAGACGCGACGAGGAGCCTGCCACTTGGGCTCCTGAGGGAGCTGAGAGACGGCCTTGATGGCATTGGCGATCGAGAGGTAGTGAACAAAGGCAATGTTCTTCTCACGGACAACCTTGATGGTGTCAATGGCGCCGAACTTGCCCAAATCCTCGCGGAGTTCCTCATCGGACACCTCCTCGGGCAGGTTGCCCAGGTACACATTTCGAGAGGCACCAGACTGCTGGACAGCCAGAGCAACCGAGGTAGGCACCTGGGAAGGCTTGCCCCAACCAACCTTGATATCCTGACCCTTGATGCAGAGCTTTTTCAAGATGGCATCGGAGTGGAAGTGGGTAGCGGAGCTAGCGTCCAGGAAGGAGATGAAGGCACAGTTCTTGTCGGGCAGGAGGCGGACCGACTCGATCTGGCCGCTGCGGACGTGGCCAAGAATCTCCTCAGCGCTTGTGTCAGGGGGGATGTTGCCCAAGTAAACAGTTCGGCTGGTTCCAGTGACAACGCCAGATCCCATCGAGACGGGCGAAGTGGGAGGGAGAGGAGCCTGCATGCCGAAGCCGCCAGTGGGAGACTGGGGTGGGTAGAACTGAGGAGCGCCGTAGGTAGAAGGAGAAACAATACCCTGGTAAGACTGAGGCGAAATAGTCTGCTGAACGGGGCTAGAGACGCCATTCTGCTGCTGGTTGTTTCCCTGCTGGGGCTGGAAGCCAGGAATGCTCTGGAACTGAGGGCTGGCGAAGGCAGCGGGAGTGCCAGGTTGGAAGGGGCTACCGAGCAGCAGCTGCGAGGGCAGAAGAGGAGTGAACTGCATGTCAAATGCAGTTCCCGGAGTGGCCATATCCGCTCCATTGTTGGAGGGCTGCTGGGTCATGGCCTGAGGCTGCGTGTTGATGGCGGGGATGTTGCCTCGTCGCGGGTGTCGTTCGGCAAAGCCCGAGATGTTGGAGTTGAAGGCGCCATGGGAGAAGCCAGTATCGCTGTTGGAGGGCTTGGAGGCGTGGCCGAAGCGGTTGGCAGGCCCGCCGTTGGGGGCGCCCTGGCCAACGGGTCCGTTGAGATCTTGCATACCGAGCAGATGAGGGGGGACGAGCGAGTCCCGCCCGACGTGCGACAGAACAGCCGTTTTGAAGATTGGAACGTGCCTGAATGAGGCACGGAGCGAGCTGCGAAGTTGGGAGGATCGTCCGGCTGAACGGTTCAGACGGTCCGAGGCTCGGTGTCACTGGCTGCTTAGCAGTATCTGGTCCTCAGGGGAAGTGATTTCGGCTAAGCTGCTTGGAACGGCTTATGGGTCTCGGGAGCAAAGAAGAAGCAAGCAATTGAGTAGAATGAAGCTGATCAAGTCGAGAATTATCAAGCGCGTCGACGTATCCAAAGGCGAACAAGACGAAGCAGCTTTCGAAGTCAAAGGGTCGTTCCAGGAAGCGACCGTCTAGTATATATCGGTATCGAATATGAAGAACTTCGGCCGGGTCGTGGGAGAACCGTGAGGCAAGGCTGAAGGATCAAAAATAGGTAATCGGTGGTAAGAGCGAGTGTATCGAAGAGTCGAACGAGAAACGCAAAGCACGAGAGTGCGTGGGCTAGGATGACATCCAGGGGAAAGCCGAGTAGTAGCAAAGTATTAATAAAGCAGTACGGTCAGAACGAGCGTCGACGAAGTCGAAAAGTAGGGTCTCAAGAGAAGGAAGAGAGACGACGCTGCATCTGATGAGGAACAGTGAGTACCCCAGAGGATGAGTCTAGCGACGAGAGAAGAAAAAGGGACAAGAGTCGGCGTCGGTGAGTAGACGACACGAATGTGGAGGGAACGAAGAGTCAAGAGAGAGAGAGAAGGGGACGGATTGGGATGTCGTCCACCTTGACTTCCAAGATCGGGGCCAGGGGACCAGTGGACCAGGGGACGGACCACAGGGGGTGAGCCTCAGGCCGACAGGCGAGCAACGGTAGGAAATAATGCAAGGTAATAAGGCCCAAATGAAAAAAGAGGCGCCAGGGAGGGAGAGGAAAAGGCCAGACGACCAGGTGGGTAGGGAATGAGGTGGAGGAGGGCGGTGGGTGGGTGGAGGTGGAAGAGAAG
The DNA here is from genome assembly GCA_027569015.1 of Ascodesmis sphaerospora. Taxonomy (NCBI): domain Eukaryota; kingdom Fungi; phylum Ascomycota; class Pezizomycetes; order Pezizales; family Ascodesmidaceae; genus Ascodesmis; species Ascodesmis sphaerospora. The sequence goes on from JAPPUR010000005.1 coordinate 923,988, forward strand.
GGATATGAAATGAAGAGAGAAGAGAAGAAGAGAGTCGAGGCAGAAGAGAAGAGGAATGGCGGTAAAGAGAGAGTTGGAACACTGAGAGAAAAAGAACGGAAGGAAGCTGCAGCTACGGATGGATCAAAGAAAAGGAGGAGACCAAGCAAGAGCAGCAGCAACGCAGCAGCAACGAATGCAACAATGATGCGGCTACCAACCAGCTAGAGGCGACATGAAGAAAGAATCGTGTCCTGGCCAGAGCCCAGCGCAGGCACTGACAGCAGCAGCAGGGCCCCCCAGGATCCAGGAGGCGCTTCAGGAGCGCACCCAGAGACGGCCACGCCCACACACAAACGAACGGTCGAGGCTAAAGAAGCTATCGACTAGGACCCAGAAGGCTAGAGGCCAGAGGTCAGAGGCTGGAGCCACAGCCAGAGCCGGTGCCCAGGTGGCGACGATGAGCCGGGAGCGCCAGGGACTGGGCGGCAGGGATTGGTCGGCTCGTGCCAGCATCGTCCAGGGGTGAGAATGAATGGATGGGAGAGTGTGAGCGACAGTCAATGGACCCAGCTGGTCGACGGTGAATGGTGGCAGCGTGCCTCTGGTGGAGATGGCCACCACGAGCTCTGGGGGAGCATGAGCTAGGCCTTAGCCAGGGGGGACGACGGCGACCCAGGGGCTACAGGAGACTCCAGAAGGGCTAAGGAGGTCCATTGCCCAAAGGGGGTGAGAGATGGAATTGGCTGCTCCGATAGTTTAATGAGAACGACAGGGATGGCCGCCGTTGTCTCTGGCCATGCCTGGGCGTGCCGTCTCACGACGGGGGGCCTTGAGGGCACAGCACACGACACTGCACGGAAAATCATGGGGATTGGAAACGTCGTCGACTGAGTACCGGATAGGTGTTTCCGTCGTATCTGATGCTCTGGTCGTCTGGATCCGATGGGTGAAAGAGCCCCTTGAGCCCATGTGGGTGTTTCGTTGCTCCCATGTCGGGGCGTTCGCTGGTGGTGCCACCCCTGCCAAACATCCATTACATTCATTGTCCTGACCTGACAGAAACCCTCACCTCCCTGCCTGTCAGTCAATGTTGGCTTTATTAGACGTGCCGGTAGAATACCACGCGACTAGGAGTAGCATCTCATGGGGTCATAGACTGAGAAAGGGACAAAGTGCGATCGATTGATTGCTCGATCCCCTAGTCGTGGTTCGGATATGTGTATGTACGGACGGATATGAAATCTCCGACCGTGGGAGCACACATAATTTAAGGTAATATCCAGATTGAAATTGGACCCGATGATGGTTGAACTTTCAAGTTGCGTGTCGTATCGTGTCGTGTCGGGTCGGGTTGTGCCTGCATGTTACCACCAACTGCACCTCGACGGGCAGGTACTTTGCGCAAGGCCTAGCGGAAGGAAGGAGCACTGGAGGCACCAAACTCACCGACAAGCTCGTTCGAGCCTGGACCATCCGACGCCTCTAACCTCGATCCAAAACCTTGCACTAGCATCAGCATCTGGTTGATTCATCTTATTGTCGTGATATTCATCATGCCCCTTGCTTCTTCTTGGAAGCTTCCTTCCACGGCCCCTGCCTAGCCGACTGGTCTGCATTTTCTGGACCCCTAAATTATGGCGGGGGGCCTGTGTCTGTCTGTGTCTGACGGCGGTCCTCCCGGCTTCTTCGCGCTAAACTTGCTCAAAGAGTCAATACACCCGCTTCCTTTGAAACGTTCACTCGGCCCCTCTCCCATTGAGCAAGTATTCACTCCCTCATTGACTCACCAACACTGGGCCAAAGCGACTTCGTGTCTAACGGCGCCGTTATGTCTTCTGCAGCCTCAGCAAGAGGCCAAGACGATTCACCGTTGTTGTGTCACCCACCCAGCAAAGACTGGCGTACAAGACGCCCCTCCGCGGCGGCTACTTGACCTGCAATTGACAAGGGACATCCCTTTGTTCGACGTCAACATCTGCTCTGGCTGACGGCAAAAGCCTCTGATCTGTCCTTCCCCGTATGTACTTGGAGCCCTAGTCACCATGAAACACGCCCAAGGGGCCAGTCTTGGGGCATCCCCAAACACCATCGCCTTCAGACAGATGGGATCCGATACTATTTTCGGAAGCGTCTCAGGCGTCTCGTAAACGCGCCACCCGCCTCATGCACCTTCAACTGAACCTTCTTGGTTCGCACCAAGAGGACTCTATCCAGACTTGGACCTACCAACATCCGCATACCGGAAACTTTCATGTCCCACAGTTCAACGCTTGGAAGTTGCCGACTTGATACCCGCAGCCACACGGGTTCCATCTCTGATCCCACATCCCGCGATACGCCTGGACCAGTTTGTCGGCAGGCTCTAGTGTACTGGATACTGTACCAAGACTGTCGGCTATTAATCCCTGTCACGGACGGAGCAGTCCCTTTCTGTCGTTGTCCATTGTCCAATCACCACGGAGAGCTGCTTTCCGTAGCGCGAGTGCGTCTCGAGGACCTATCAGTTTCTCTGACTTAGTACTTGGTCCAGCAACAGAGTATAGGAGAAGATCACACAGCAGCTCACAAAAGTCGACCGTGGATGCCGTCGTCTCATGATGCCCTCATATTTCACTCGCACCGGAGCACAGTCTTCCCCATGACACCTCTTCAAGACAGCCCACAGGCCACCTTCTGGTCCAAGAACTGCCAATGACTTGATTCCTCCCGATTGTTCATCTCAAACCGCTTCATCCTCCAACCACGGACCAGTTCCCTTACCCCCGCTAAAACACACATATCCCTTCAATCAGATGCTGCAGCCTGTAGCTAAGTGGCGTGCGAACCGGGCCTCCTCCACTTCCAGGCCTTTTCTTTGACGACAGACCTAGTTGATCTGGTGCAGCACGATCTGACAAACAAGCACTCGAGACTCCTGGCGGTGTCGGAAACAAGGTCCGATATCCCTGAGGCTGATCGCCTTTGACCTCTGTAGCCCATGGCCTCTATCTGTCAAATACTGGGATAAAAAAGAGCTCAAATTCGCTTCGTCACCTGAAACGACCGTCAAGTTGAGACCTGGACTGGAATATTCCGTATGGGTCAAGCAACGTGTTTTTGTTTTTAGAAGCCTTTTGTTTAGGCTATTTTCACCATTGACAAACCGTCATATCTGACTCTTAGCTCTCCTTACTTTCATTAAGTTATGTCTTGGCCTGGACACATCTTTTCACCGCCATCGCAGCTTTCAGTAGCCCATGAGCGGGGGAGCAATCTATTGGTGGATGTCTAAGCGAGCAACTCGTCAAGCCGAGAACTGTCATAGCTCAAAAGTCTGGGCCAGATAGGTTCGAGCCAGATAGGCATTCTCGTCATAGTATCGAGACAGAGTGGCGCCCTGTAAGGTCCAAGTCTAGATCAGGCCAGAGAGGGCAGCCTCAATGAACTCCCATCTACCGGATGTTGTGCAGCAGAAGGACAGCCCGCCTTTCGATAATACCATTTCCAAGTTATCTTCGAGGCAGTATCTCGCTATCTCCCTAGAGACTACAAGTTCATCATTGGTACTGGTCGCGGAGGAGGAAACAGGGGACTCTTGACATCACTTCAGCGAACTTGAAGTACTATGAATTGTCTCATTTTAGTTTCGCTTTCTACATCGATTCATAACCCCAACCATACGCCTTTCTAACACAGACACCGTCATTGCGGCTGCCCCTCGCACCTGTCATAACTCGTAGGCACATCAACCCTTCATGGCAATATCCAGTAGCCATGTTGATCAATGTCAGATAAAATATACACCTTAGCTTTACAGCTCATCCTTTCCGGCAGTCTTAGCCTCCTTTCCACCATCGGCGAGTCCTCGCTTCACCATGGACGAGATGATCTCGTACACGACCTGAGCAGCAGCCAGGGCGGTCTCCTCCCCACCGTTTTGGTACGCAGGCGACACCTCGACGACATCAGCGCCAACAAGGTTGAGGCCCTCGAGACCGCGCAGAATGCGGATGAACTCGCGGGTTGACCAACCACCAGGCTCAGGAGTACCGGTGCCGGGGGCAAAAGCTGGGTCGAGGACGTCGATATCGACGGAAAGATAGACGGGGTTCTCGGTGCCGAGGACCTTGAGGATACCGTCGATGATACCCTTGGTGCCGATCTCGTCAATGTCATCGGCAGTGAAACGGACCCAGTTCTGCGAGGTGTCATCCTCGTTGTCGGCGAAATCGTCGCCTGAGAGGCGAGTGCGCAGGCCGGCGTGAACAGAGGCCTCTGACGACGAGTTGGAGAGAAGGCCTTCCTGGTTGGCCATCCAGAACATCGATCCATGGGTGAACTGAGAGGCTCCCCACCAAGATGGGTAGGCAGCCGGGTTCCAGGTGTCGAGATGAGCTGAGAATACATGTCAGTTCTGTATCATAAATGGACAAGCCTGCCTCCCTGAAGTAGACCAAGCTGTCGAAACTCACCATCAAAGTGCAAGACCTGGATAGGCTTGCCATAAATGTGATTCAGGGCTCTCAAAGCAGGCAGTGCCAGACTGTGATCACCGCCCAGGGTCATCAACTTGGGCTTGGGTGCCAGGGAAGATACGGTCTTTCGCTTGCCGAGCTGCTTGAAGGCCTGGGTCATCTGCTCCTGTGCGATGTTGTTGTCAAGGGGAGTGATGCTGATATCGCCACAGTCGACGATCTTGGCCCAATTCTGGTAGGGGTTGATGCCGGCGCGAGGGTTGAATCCGCGGAACGATGTCTGACGTGCCGAGGCGGAGCGGATGGCACGGGGACCGAAGCGTGCGCCCGGCCTGTAGCTGACGGCTGTGTCAAAGGGAGCACCGACGATGGCGATATCGAAGGGCTCTGTGGGCTCTGTGAGGCACTTGACGTGGTTCAGGTGGGCAAAGGTGTTGATGCCAGCAAAGGGCCACTATTCGGTCGAGTGTAAGTCGAGCAATTCTCACAGGCTCATCAAGAAAGACATACCTCATAGCCCCATTTCGCCTCGAGCTCATCCAGCTCCTCCTTGGTCCACTCCTTATCGTCATGATCATGAGCGCAGGCTGAGGCCAGCCCTGTCAGGGCCAGCAGGTTCAAGAGAGCTGAAGACTTCATTCTCGTTGCAGTCTAAACTTATAGTCTTGAGGAAGAAGAGGAGGAAGAAGAGTGAAAGAAGAGGGAGGCAGCGAGGTCTATTATAGTTGTCTGCATCGTCCAAGGTGGCATGCCCTCCCCCACCGGCGCCGGCGGCCGGCCCCACGAGTCGGGATGGGATCTACTCGAGTCGAGTCGCAAGACTTGTCATACAAGAACGAAACTCTCCATTGTCTATGGTCCCCGCGAGCCAATGGGCTAGAGTTTTTTGACAAAGAAGGCCTGATGCCGACATGAGATACAGTACAAGTTATGCAGCCAGACGCGCCCGATTGGCCAATCGCCCAGCGACAAAGCACCCCCGCGTCCCTCTTTCTCTCCCCGCCTCTCTACGAAAGAAAAAAAGTTGGAGAAGATTGGCCGTCGTCCGATCCCGAATGAGGCAGTTTATTGCCATTTTCTTTTTGACTCCCGAGTCGAGGAGGGGCGGTCCCGGGAACGGGGCCCGGAGGTTGGCGGGCTTGCGTCGGGGCTAGGTTGAGAAGGGAAAGTTGACGCGACGGGGGCAGGAGACTCCGACTCCCGTCTTATCTCCAATGACAGACGGACCTCCATCCGAGGTTGACCATGGATGACCTTGTGGTTGCTGCTGTTAACAAGGTGACTTGTCCGTCTTCAAGGTTCCCTTGACTTTATTCATGAGTAACTGTAGCTCTACATCCATGTCCTACATGCTAATGTCACCAATACCATCCGTCCACCGCCTCATGCCATGACCGTGCCATTCTCCCTCCCATCTCCACAAGCATCATGAATATCCTCGTCTCCAACTACAGCACGAGACCGGTCCGGAATGCGGTCATGACAGATCTGAAGCTCCTTCACCGAGACATGCCTCACCTCGGATGCAGCATCCGAGACTTCTCTCGGCTGGTGTTGGTCTACGTCATGTCAAGTTCTTGATTATACATACACGGCAACAACAGTAGACTCGAGTAAGTAGAAAAATACAAACTTTCTATAAAGTCAAGCAAGACGAACAAGACAAGACATCGATGTAAATTGCACCCCAATCGCCAAACTGTCCTATCAAAGCATTCCCACCTGGATGTATGAATCGTCTCCCGTCCGCTCTCCCGGTTTCGTTTCCATCCTTTGGTCCATCCTCCTACCTCAGAAACCCTCGGGCGAGAATCAAGGAATAAACAGCGTTGTAGATCCCGGTCCAAGGAAACTTCAGAGAGGCTGACGGGGTTGGGCTGGCTCATCATAGAGTCTCCGGTAGACTATGGCCACGCTCAGCGGCCTAGGAGAGTCCATCGCATACGTCGCCCTTGAAAACCATCGTCTCTTCGTCACGGAACAAGACGCCTGCTCCCCAAGCTTCGTTCCGTTATCCGATCCATATCAAACACAGGATGACCATTTCTTGTGAGATCCCATCGCATTCCGTTCCAATCGCTCGGGTCATCCCAATCTAGTCTTGCCGCACCCACGCTAGAGAACTCTCTGCCTGCCAAGGCCTTCTTGGCTAATCAACCATTTTCAGGGGAGGGTGAAGAATGGTTTTTGGTCGTGACGCGGCTGCGGCTCGTGCCTATCCGTTTATAGGACAAGGCACTTGTGCCCCCTGGAGCCAGCCTTCTTGGGGACGGGGGGTTCAAGGGCCGCCACAATGGCCTGCACAGGTAGTTAGCAGATATTCAGAGTCGCCTATCTGTATAGGCATAGACCACTCGGGTTTCCTCCAACATACCTCATCAAAGACGTCCTTAAGCTTGTACTGAGTCAGAGCGCTGCATTCGACATACTTGACCGCACCCAGATCCTTGGCCATTCGCTCGCCGTCCTCACGTCGCACCGGGGCCATCTTCTGCTTCGACAGCTTGTCCCGGACACTAGGGTCATCTCTCAAATCCACCTGGGTACCGACAATCAGGCAGGGGACGCCAGGGCAGTGGTGGCGGACCTCGGGGAACCACTTCTCGCGGACGTTTTCGAACGAGGCAGGCGAGGTGACGCTGAAGCAGACAAGGAAAACATCGGTCTGGGGATATGAGAGAGGTCGGAGTCGGTCGTAATCTTCTTGACCGGCAGTATCGAACAGACCCAGAGTGTATGGCTCATCACCAATCCTACCACCGGTTAGCCCGTCCTAGATGACCATGCGCCATGGCGTCAAGTAACAATATCCCCAAGTCGATTGCGCATATCTGGAATTCGACATGTACTAGGGGTCCATCACCGCAATCTTGACAGCGAAGAACAACCATTGCATGTGGGGGCGCGGCATGACGTGGGGGCTGGCGTAGATCTGATGGGCGTGCAAGTAGGACTCACATTACCGTGACGGCGTAGTTGTCAAAGACGGTCGGAACATATTCGGAGGGGAACTTGTTTGTTGTGTAGCTGATGAGAAGACAAGTCTTTCCAACAGCACCATCGCCGACGACGACGCATCTATCAAAAGAGAAGACTGGTTAGCCTCTGCAAGCAGCTGAAGAAGTGGCAGGAGAGAAAGGAGATGGCATGCAGAGGCGATGCGCAGGCATGCTCGGGGTGATGCTGTCCAGAGAAAGGCAGCCTGGAGCAGGCACAGGCAGAAAAAAATCCCAGCAAAGGGCGGAAGGCAAAAGGCGACTGAACTTACTTGATCGTTGCGACAACCGTCATGATTCCTCTCGACAGCTCCTCGGCAGGAGCTCGACTACGCTAAGGTGGTATGCAGAGGCTCTCGAGTGATGAAGCTTCTATTGGCGGGCGGGTGCGCGCGCGAACGGTGAGAGGTGAAAGAGCGGGGAGGAAGCGGGAGCGGAGAAGACGAAGTCGTAGTCGGAATCGGAGAGGATATATCGGAAGATGAGAGGTAGGTAGGCAAGGCAACGAGAGACGAGTTGGCTGGAGATGGATGGCGGATGGAAATGGAAATGGTGGAGGTGAGGATGCGGTGGATGCGGTTTGCAGTAGCAAGTAGCAGGTTGGTATCGAGGTTGCTTCCTTGCGTTTTGGGCGCTGTTGCAGCAGCGGGTGGAGATGGAGAGAAGGAGGCTGTGGTCGACTCGAGCGAGCGATGAATGGAGACGGGACGGGGACCTCAGGACCGGACCTGCGCAAAGAGGTGGGAGGCACGGTTAGCTTAGTTGATGAGCGAGCGAGCGAGCGAGTCGCTGACAGTGGGTAACGTCAAGTTAAGTGGTGACGGGAGGCACTGGCACTGGAGGCGGTAGAGGTAGGCGGGCGGGCAGGTGGCCGGCCAGTGGTGGAAGTGAGATTGGACGGGAGTGGCAGAGGCAGAGGCAGTGGCAGAAGCAGCAGAGTTGGCGAGCAGCGGTAGGTCGGTAGGTAATAGTGGGCCTTGGGGGGAGTGGACAGCACCAGAAACCAAAAGCAAGCCAGGCAGGAAGTGGAAGTGCAAGGCCAGCAGGCAGAAGGACCCGACCAGCCAGAACAGACCAGACCAGACCAGACCAAGCAGGGGATGGGATAGGTAGGATGGATGAGAGGGGAGGGGGTTGGAGCAGCACGATTCCCAGGTTTAGCCTAGGTGGGTAAGTACCTAGGTCCAAACGATGAGGAGGCAGGCAAGCAAGCAAGCCTGGTAATAATAACTTGTGACGAAGAGACAGAAGCAGCCAGCCAAGGCTGTGAATGGTGGTGATGAGCGTGAACGTGAGAGTAACAGGGTGGTACCGTACCGTCGTTGTCGTCCTCTGTTGCTTGTCCAGGTAGACTACCACCAGCCAAGCAAAGCTCCAGAAGAGTCGGCCAAGGCCGATTTGCGACGTGGGCAAGAGTGGATAACCAAGTGGAGGAAAGACAACGGCGCGCGTGCGTGCGTGCGTGCGTTCAAGGGTGGACGAGTGAATGAGATGAAATGGAAGGATGATGGACAAGATTGAGCCAGACGGCGTAGCACACTGGGATGGTGGATGTGATGATGTTGGATGGTGATGCAGCAGCACAGTCAAATGAGTTTCCCCAACAGGCAGCAGAGGAAGGATCAAGAAAATGGAACCCACCAACCTCTTTCTCTTGATTGCTGTACGTCTATCTCTTCCCTGTAGGACTGATCGTCAACGTCGAGTGAGGCACGAGGACCTTTGTAATGAGCGAGATGGATGTCGTGCTCCGAGGAGAAAAGGAGCTTGCCCTCGAGGCCGTCTATAAGGCCAAAGAGATAAGTTAGAAGTCGCAGAGACGAGACAAAGCAGGACAGTCAAAGGAATTGATGAATCCCGTGAAGCAGAGGCAGAGGAAGGGGGCGTTCAAGTTGATGAGCGATGCATCCATCCATGCCATGGATGGAAAACGGGCCCGGGCACGGGTGGGCGGACGCGCCTGGCCTGGGCGCCTCTACTAGAGCTGGATGCCATGGACATCTCCAGGGCGGGCATTCTAGTGGATGAAGAGCCCCGAGCCCCAAGTGATCAGAGGCCCGTCCCCACCAAGGCTGGTACTTACTAGTGAACCTGGTAGGTACTGGACTAATCTGTAGTCCGTCAAATAACTTATCCATGAGAACGGGACCGTTCCATCCCATCAAGGAGCCATGCGAGATGGAGGGAGCTGATAAGGCATTTGAGATGGATATTTTCCGGTTCAACATGTTTTATAATCATCATCACATTATGCTCATGGCCCCTAATAGCAGTCCATGATGGTGCAATTCTAAGAAGCACCTAAGCATGGCCTCTTTCTCCTCTGTTAGTTATCCACGTTAAGATACCGCTAGCTCCTCAAGCTATCAGCAGGACACCCAGGTATCCTCCTAGCTGCGGATACCTACCTCCATCGGAGAAATCCTCTAAACCGGATCGCGTCCGTGACGACCCCCAGACGATGAGTGGTGAAGGAAAAAACCGAGCGTGAACTTGGGGCTCTGTGAGCCCCTTGCAACGACCAACCAGAGCCGCTAAGGGAAACAAACGTGAAACCGCAAAGTCAGGGGCAGGAGAAGAAAAAAGAAACACCGGCGAGCTTTGGCTTGATTGACAATGAAAAGGGAAAAAAAGCCCCAGTCGGCGGTATTACGTCGTGCGGGAGAACCGTGCCCTTGGAAAAGGGTCCCTTAAGGCAGAGCGAGGAATGCTGGCGACGAGGCTCGTAGACGTTTGATGACGACATCAGGGTTGAGCGACGTTTGAGCCACCCTCGACGAGAGATGCCACCTACGAGATGCTTGCACGAGCGAGCAAGCAAGCAAGCAACAAAGGGCAGGACAGGACTTTAGCATGGGCAGCTGAATAGGGGCCAAAGAGTGGACAAATGATGGTCAGTTTCCCCAGGGGGTGGGCGGGTTCGTCATAATGGGCTTTTGCTTCTCTCTTCTTTGTTGGGGAAACATGCTTGTCTGGTCCTTGATGACTTGCCGAGTTTGTCTCGTCCTGGTGGTGATGCCACAGAGGCTCACACCGTTATCTCCAGTTCGAGGGCTCACCTGCTCTGCTTGATTGTCCGAGGTCGAGTCGACCTTCGAGATGAATTCCATCTGATGATGAGAGACCGGGGGGTGTTCAGCCTTTGCAGGGAGCTTCCTCTGGCCCATGCCCCGGGCAAATCCCCTATATCCTGACTAAACCGAACTGCTAGATGGTCCTTGCTCATGTAGACGAGACTGGGCTCATCAGATTGTGTGAGATTTGGGGGGAGGGGACGATGCCAAACCGCCTCCCGCCTCGAAAAGCAAATTGCGAACCACGCGTGACCGAGAAACACGACTCCCGATGGGTCACCTTGCGCTCTGTGCTTCCGGTGAGCCTTGGTCTGGGACAAACTCGCCTCATAAGGTATATGTAACTCGTGGTCAAAGAAAAAGGGTCCTTATCCATGTCATGATACCATCTCCTTTCACCAGTAACAGGACTCGGTCTGTTTCTCTAGAGGCTTCTGGACTACCACCATCCATGGCAAGATATGCAATAGCATGTCGGCACTTGAACATGCCGACAGTCAGCATCACCACCAACACATATTTCCATCAGACAAAACACACAGACACAGACAAAGACAGCCTTGCAGAGAGGGATCCCGCCTTAGTCTCATCCATACCGGGGAATATCACAGGAGCTAACCGGACCCAAATCTCGGGATTCAAGACCCCAGCTCCCGCCTCATTCACGTTGCCCATCCATCAAAACACACGCGCGCTCAAGGGTCCTTGTTTCCAAGCCCACACTCAAGCTTCAGCCCAGGGATATTACATCTACCCAGGGCTCCTTGTACGACTTTATGCATCGGAGATCACTCGTCGACATCCTGTTTCTCTTTTTCCATTGTGAGCTAGACCTGTCAGATTTCAGTTTCCTATCAGAGTCTGCTCAACTGGCATCCCATCCTCATCAACATGGGACGAAAGGGAAACATGCGGCCCAGCTGCCTGTCTCACATTGGGCTTTCTTGACGCTCAGACTCTGCAGCACTGCACTGCACTGAAAAGAGCGTTCGTTCGTGGGTAACCTGAGACATGGCACATCCAGTTCCAGTCGTTAACGGTCTGCACGTTGCTCCATCACGGCCCAGGCCGGGCCTAGTGCAAATCTCCTCGTGCTTCGATTTGTTGTCAATCAGCCTCGTCGACTTTTGCTCTGCAAGCCCTCCCAGTGTGCAGGCAGAACGAAGGGATCTTACTGGTTAAAATGGCCTGGCTCTTGTTAGTGCTGTTAACACCGAGTGAGCGGTCAGCCGCGCCATCTTCGGCGTAGGCATCGGCGAACTTGTCGGCGAACGACTGGAGCTAGTTGCGGATAGATCATGTTTTGTTTCCTGCAACACAACGTCGGGTATAATCAACAATAGAACTGGAAATTGTTGCCGACTTGGTGGGTAGCAATGCCAAGCGTACTGTCTGCAACTGGGAATGTTGAGCTCCAAGGGGGAGCTTTATCTGCGACGCAAGATGCCATATCCGCAAATACCTATCCAGGTATTATTGACTAGGAAGTCCTAGTCAATTTCAACTACCGATGTAGAGCCAATCTGATGTGTATTTTTAGGCGGGAACTACCTCAATATAGTCTTCAATATACTCGATTCAGACTCGTACTCGGTACTCCTCGTGGCAAATCTCTGACCTACCAAACCTTGCCTAACCAAATCAAAGTACCCGGTCCCCATGTTTAGAGCCCTTCATCCATCGGTCAACCTTGAAGCGGCGACGTCAAGCTCCAGATAGAAGTCGATTCCTTTCCGCAACTAGCCTCAACTCACTCCGCATCCTTCGGCGAACATCTGGGGGTCATGAACAGATTCGAGCTGGTGCGCTAACCCCATGTGGCGATCCGGGACCTGCAACCCATCCATTCGAGCTCCCGGTCGTCGGGGCGCGAGATGCCCGACTCCGGAAAGTTGGTGTGGGTACGGCGAAGCGACAGGAAACTCGGACGGATAAAAAAACCAACAGCCCAAGGCCTGTCAGCCCGTGAAAGCTCGAACGACTCGGAAGTTCTGCTGCTAAAGAGGTTGTCTTACAGGACCTTGCCCATAGAGCCTCTCAGCTGAACATAATGGCGATTCTCGAGTGGACGCGGCAGGACAAGCCGCCGAAGCTTCTCAAGTTGCGATCATCAGCTGGTCTAATCGTCACCACCTGTTCTTTTGCCATCTTTACTGTAATACTTGACACCGTTCTGTCACAGACCGAGCTGACCTATTCGATAGGACATCTTCTTGTACGGCGTCATTGTCCCTGTGCTGCCATTCTCACTTGAAAACCGGGTTGGCATCAGCACAGACAGAGTCCAGTATTGGGTTTCGATAGCACTGGCCGTCTATGGTGCTGCTCTTCTCGGCGGGTCTCGTATGTAAATCCTCCCCTTGGTGAGACGGGTGTTGACATGTAGTTTGAACCACAGCTGTTTGGGGATACCTGGCAGATAGAATCCAGAACCGCCGAATCCCAATGCTTATTGGTCTTATCCTGTTGGCTGGAGCTACCGTATTCCTCTGCGTAGGACGAAACCTTCCGCTCTTCCTCGTTGGTCGCGTCCTCCAGGGTATATCAGCAGCTCTGACATGGACTGTTGGCCTGGCCTTGGTTGTCGATACTGTGGATAAGCACCATGTCGGCAAGGCAATGGGCTGGATTAGCATGGCCTGCAGTCTTGGCATCCTGACGGCACCTCTACTTGGAGGAGTTGTGTATGGCAAGGGGGGTTACTACTCCGTGTTTGCAATGTGTTTTGGTCTGCTTGCAGTAGATATTGTTCTACGCCTCGTCATCATCGAGGTCAAGGAGGCCAAGGTATGGCTTGACAATGCAGAGACTGCAACATCCACCGACTTGGAGGGCATTCGTGCTGGTGAAGCCAAGGGAGAAGGGGAAGGAGATTCGAAGACCCCGGTGCAAACAACAGATGAGTCGACCAAGGACGAGCTGGACCCATCGCGAACACCCATCAAGACACTGGTCAGACTTCTGCGACGACCTCGCTTTTTGGCTGCTCTCTGGGGAACACTCGTTCAGGCAATTATCCAGACCGCCCTAGAAAGCACCCTTCCTCTTCTCACCAAGGAGTTATTCGGCTGGGACTCAATTGGCGCAGGACTCATCTTCCTCCCCATCATTCTGCCCTCGTTTCTCGGCCCTGTCATTGGAATGATAAGCGATCGTTACGGACCCAAGTGGCTCGCCACGTTTGGCCTCTTTTTCGCAACACCCTTTGCCGTGTGTCTGCGGTTCGTCTCGGAGAACAAGATCGAGGACAAGATACTGCTGTGTGGGCTCCTTGTTGGCATCGGCATCACCATGTCGTGCATTTTCGGCCCTCTCATGGCAGAGATCACTTGGTCTGTCCAGGGCGAGGATGGCAAGGAGGGCGTGGGACAGATTGCCCAGGCGTACGGCCTGTACAACATGGCCTACTCTGGAGGATCATTGGTAGGGCCCATCTTGGGCGGGATGATCAGAGATAGTGCTGGATGGGGGACTGTAGGGTGGTCGCTGGGTGTCATTGTGTTTGTGTCTGCGATCCCAACGATGCTGTACACGGGCGGGCCTCTGAATGTCAAGTTTCGGGGTCGGAGGAGAGATTCATCTGAGGCATAATTAGGAACATGAATATGGAAGGGTGAATGAATCGCTCCTCAAGAGTTTGGTGTCTCAGAGAATGCATGGTGCGAAATGCTGTGAACTTTGACATGGTGATTAATTAACACTTACGCTAAGCCGTAAGAGTATAGCTACGTAGGCAGCTTTCACCTGCACAAGATGGACTCTGAGCTGTCAAGGCAACTCTTTTCTATCAACATCTGGTCAATAATCGGCACGACGTGAAGTTCTTGGTTACAGCCGGGTTTTTATATCCGAAGAGATCATATGTGAGCTCTCTATCACACAAGAACGCCACAGAAGCATCCGCAATTCCACTTCCTCAGCGACACAACCATGGACCAGCAACAGCACATTGACGCGCTCCTTGAGCGCTATCTAGGCCTGCTAGACGAGTACACCCAGCTACGCAAGAGTCTATCACAGCTCCATTCCAATGTCTACCAGAACATTGCACGAGCGAACTTTGCTGGTGAGCGAGGCATGAGATATGGCCAGGATCATTACGATGAGAGGATGCAGGCAATCCGCCTTCTTGACATCGAGGTCGACGAGAAAGAGGTTCCGTCCTTTTCCATCATCGATGCTCCTATTGAAGAGCCAGAGAAGGAAGAGGGTGCTACTACCGAAGGAAACGATGGGGAATCAGAGGACAAGGCCGAAAAGGACAGCACCAAAGAGTCCAGCCAGAAGAAGCCCAAGAAGAACAGGAACCCATTGCACTGGTATGGCATATTCGCACCCATGCCACTCCGCACAGCCCAGACGCAATCTGTCCAGGCGGTAGAGAAGATCATCCCCAGGCTCGTCTCAGTCAATGCCGAAATGCTCAACGTCGAGATTGAGGTGCGACGAGCTCGGAAGAGACGAGCCAAGGCGGAGGCGGCAGCGAAGAATGAGGGTGAAACTACAGCCAACACTCAGCCTCAGACGGCACCGCTTGAGGCATCTTGATTCCATTATCAGACTAGGCTTCGTGGCACAAGATACGCTCATGCCGGCTTATTCGAGGTGTCCCCAGAGGTTGTTCAAGCTCTCAGCCAAAGTTGGATGGGCATAGACTGCCGCCTCCAGGTCCCACCACTTCAAGCCACCCATCATAGCAGTCTGGACAATCGACATAACCTCGCCTCCTTCAATACCCAAACACGTGAAACCCAAGATCTCGCCCGTCTTTGCGTCTACAGCCGCCTTCATCATTCCCCGTGGCTCCGCCGTCTCCAGTGCCCTTGCGACATAGCTCATGGGCATCTTGGCCATTTTAACCTCCCTGGTACTGTTGGCGAGGTCTCTGGCGTGGAGACCGACGTGGCCTAGCTGCGGATCAGTGTACATGCAGTAAGGGGTCAGGACTCGGGAGATGGAGTCTTGTGTTGTGGCCATGGCTGGAGTCGTGGATGACATGGTCTCCGAGAGGAGGTTGGTGCGGATGATACGGAAATCATCATAGGACATGTGTGTAAAGGCAGGGCCACCATGGCAATCTCCCAGGGCATAGACCCCTGAAGCTGTGGTTTGGAGCTTCTCATCCACAACAATGTGCCCCTTTCCAGTTGTCTTGATGCCGACCTCAGAGAGATTCAATCCATCTGTATTGGGCACCCGACCCGCCGCCAAGAGAAGATGTGACCCTGACACTTCTGTCTGACCTGTCGGAGTCTTGACGCTCACCGAGAAGGGAGTTTCTGCGTTCTTTGTGGCCGAGATGGAGTCGACCGTACTCGACAAGTGTATTGTGATGCCATCTTGCCGAAGGATATCGACGAGACACTCTGCCACGTCAGGATCCTCTCGCGGCACGAGTTGCCTCGCTCTCTGAACCACAGTGACATCAGCTCCCAGCCGGCGAAAGAGCTGTCCAAACTCGAGGCCGATGTATCCGCCGCCAAGCACAACGAGATGTCGTGGAACCTCGGCAAGTTCCATGATGGACGTCGAGTTCAGCACACGTGCCGGCTCCAGGTCATCCAGGCCTGGGATCTCGGGCCGCGCCGACCTCTCTCCAACATTGAGGAACACGGTGTCGGCGCTGACCTCCTTGTTGCCTCCGTCCTGCAGTGCGACCTTGAGCTTCCGATCCCCGACGAAGCTAGCATCGCCCATGATAACCTCGACGCCCGCGGCGGCTAGCCCCTTGACGCTACCGCTGTTCCACTGCTCCACGATGGCGCGCTTGCGCTGTCTCACGCGAGCCATGTCGATCTCGACGTGGCCGTTCCCAGCTCGCACCCCGTAGTCGCTGTCCCGTCGCGCCAGATACGCGGCGCGCCCAGAAGCGATCATGGTCTTTGTCGGTGTGCAGCCGACGTTGACACAGGTGCCCCCTAAAGCGGCACGCTCGATGACGGCTGTCTTGCGGCCGGCTTTGGCAAAGGCCTTGGCGACGGGGTTGCCTCCCTGGCCGGAGCCGAGGACGAGGACGTCGTAGTGAGTAGTTGACATTGTGCTGAGAGCCCGAGGGATGGTGAATTGGTTAATACGTGTGAAACGGAGAGGTAGACTGATGCAATGGCTGAGGCGATTCATATATTTACTTCTTGTGATAGGGGGTTCAACTCTTGTAGAGTAGCCGAACGGAGCATAAACACGAGCGTCTCATATTTATTTCAATCCTCTACATCTTGAGTGCCATGAGAAGGTATGGCTGGTTAAATACACTTTTGATGCCGGGCTTACCGTATCTACCCCTCACCGGCATGTCCCATTCGGTCAGCATTGGAGAGTTGAGTGGCAGCTTCAATCAGACTGACGAAATGCGGGCGCTGGCTTGGTGAGGGACGGTTAAGCCGCTGACATGGCCTTGCATGAAGAGGACTCGCTTGGGTGTGTTCAGCCGCAGTAAGAAGACACCGAAGGAAGAGCCAGTTGAACGGCTGTCCTGTATCTTATCATGTTGAACATCCCAATGGGCTATCTTCTCTAGTCATGGATACCACGTCTAAGCAAGATTGCCGTGCTTTTCTCATCCCTCGTGAGCCAATCCTCCCAGCGTAGCGAGAACGTCATCTAACATCTCCCTCACAGGACTATCCGGTCCAACATGACCACCAAGCTGAGCTGCAATGCCATTGATGGCAGCAATAGAATACTGATATCTCTTTCTCATACCGCTGTTTGCAGCGACAAGAATCGCGCAGCAAAGTTGCAAGGCGGCAACCTGTGCTTCCTGCACCATGGGTGATGGCGACAGCTGCTCAGCATCAGACACATCCCACGCAGCCACTGCGGTGATGAGATCCATCCACGCCTCAGGAATACCGCTAGTCTCCTGCTCGACAATGGGCAAGATGATGCGGACGATATCAGTGGCTCGGGAGGCATCTTCCTCAGTACAAGTACGTGAGCCATGCTGAAGGATTGAGTTGAGATCGCTGGTGAGTATCCGCCATCCGTCGTTAGCAAGCAGTGACTCTTGGCCCTTGACTATGGCAGTAACGCCTTCGAGAGCGACAAGAATAGGGGAGCGAAAGTCGAGCTTCTCTTGGGAGTGGGACTGGTAGAGGTCCATGAACATGTCCATCAAACCTGTCGTTTCCTTGCGCAGGCTGTCGTTGTCGTCTTCTCGTAGCCAGAGCGCCAGCGCCCGGACGGCAGAGAGGATAAACATGTCCTCGTCGGCGTTATCCTTGATAGAGTCCCAGGCGAGGGTGTGGTGAGTACCCGTTGCCGTCTCTGTTGTGCCTGCACGAGCATCTGGATGCAGGCCCATGGCTCCGGCAACGGAAGCGTCCCATCGATCACGCAGGTATTCGGCCGTGACGGACATGGTCTCCGAGATGCCCTTGCGGAGCTTAAGGAGGTTTTCGGGAGTCATGATAAAAGTTTCCAAAGAGTCGTCCTCGAGGCATTGCACGAGGTATCCCACAAATATGGAGATGATGTCGAATGCAGATGTAAGTCTTCTCGACACTTTTGGATACTCCGGTGTGTTGAGTTGCTCCAGGAGGGTTGGGGCGGAAGAGCGAATGTCGATAAGCAGGAGGTTGATGAGGAGGTAGGAAAAGGCCTTGTCGTCTTTCTTTGCGTCTGTGAAGAGGATCTTTGGGCCTTGGATGGGGTAGGTCTGGAGTATGGACGCCGCGGCGTTTGTGTATGCCGAGCGGGCCTCGGGGGTTGGCCGACTGGTGACGAGGTTTTGGATATAGTTGACAGCGCTCTTCAGCCACTTGGGCTGTCGAGGAAGGATCTATAGGTCATATTAGTTGAATATGTTTGTAGATTCTTAAAATGACTTACGGTAGGGTTGGCGTTTCGTAGAAAGTAGCCGAGAAACTCGAGAAGTGTCACGGCATCAGTGCCAGTAAATGACGAGACCAGGCTCTGAATAGTGGTATCAATCTTGGTAGCCAATGCACTTGGGTCTTCAACCACAGTCATGGAGTTGAGCCATGCAAAGCTCAGAATGTCCAGGACTGCTGCGTGAGTGGGAGCGATCTCCGTGAGCGAGCTAATGTCGGTAATCTTGATAAAGGCTTGAGCTCCGGCCTGTGAGCTGACCAGGGTATGGAGGAGTTGAAGGATCAAATTTGTGGTTTCCTCGGTGCTATACCTGTGAGTATGTTTCTTCTTCCTAGTGTTGTATATGTGTAAAACAATACCTGTAGAGAATAGCAGCGACGAGCAAAGGAGTTCTGTCAATGAACCTCGAGTCACTTCTCGCCTGGTCAGGAAGCAATATAGAAAAGATGTGCAAAACAGAAACAACAAGATCGAGCATCTCCTTTGCATTCTTGTTGGAAGGCTTCGACCCGGTGCGTAGAAGCCGGTCTAGGAACTTTGGTGAGAGGCTGGACCAGAGGCTGTGGACAGTCTTTTCATCTTGTCGGAGTTCTTCTGAGCCGTCGAGGACGGACTTGAGGAGCGCGAGTCCTACGAATCTCTGCGTGTCGTCTTTTGCCTTGAGGAGCGTCTTTATCTTGGCGATGTCGGTCGCTTGTGAGGTTGAGGGTTGTGCCTCGTCGGTGGTGTCCATGTTGGTGTGTACAACACCAAGGCAGCGTGAGGCTACCTGGCTCAGATAGTCGTAAATTAAGGATCTCAGTAGTATGAATTTGAGATGAGTTTAGAGTCTGATAGACCTGTACAAAAGAGACACACACCCTTGAAGTTGCTTGTTCAATCTTCTCTCACAGCCATAGCTTTGGCAGGCCCACTATTTCGACCAAGACCAAACCGCCCCGATAGGTGCATTGATGTTTAGCAGCAGCGAAATGATGATGTAGGTAGGAATCTGCTCCGGACATCAAAATCTATAGGTGTAGTTGAGACAAGTATAAATTTGTAATGTATCTCTCGTGCGTATTCGTCTGTTATTTGTATATACCTATTCCGCATGTTAATGGCATCTTGCTGTGCCTACCCTGTCTCACTCTCAGCCCGAACTTTAGCTTGTTTGATAGAGACAACAGATGCTGGGATAGGGTCTACAGCTCAATGGAATGGTAAATCCAGGTGCTAGTGTGGCATCAAAGTCGATTAATTGGCCTGGTAACCACCTACATGCAACCAGCCACATTGTGCATGATTTGGTGTGATTGTCAGGCATGCTGCTGCTGTCCAAGACAATGTTTTATGCGGCCCGGGGTGAGGCTTGTCTTTTAGGACAATTGAGAGAATAGCACAAAATGATTATATAGAACTTAAATTTAACTATAATATCATCTGTAAATAAAACCTCTAATAATTAAAATATATAAATTACAATCTCATAAGTACGGTTTCATCCAGAGGCTCTACTTACTGACGCTTTAGGCAAGAACTCTGAGCGTGGCCCGAGCTCTCCAGGCCCACCACTTGCACTTGCGACTGCAGCCCCCCAACTTCCATCATAGGCCAACACTTGTACATTTGAACACGATTCGAAGCCTCAACTTCTATACACCACCAACGAAATAAACAAGTGAAGAAACAATCCCCGACCGTCGCGAGACTCCTGCTGCGAGCGTCTCGGCTGCGCTGCACAATGGTATGAACCGCATCATGTCTGGAGACCCCTACGCTTTCGCATCCACCTCCGCTTCAGCCTCAGCCTCGTCCGCATCGCATACCCCCGACTCGGATCGTCGCGACGAGCTCGACTTTCTCGGCCAGGATGGCGACGAGGTCAGCGCCCGTCGTGACGCCTATGGCCATGGCGATGACGGCCACGATATCCTTCAAGATGACCCGCTGCAAGGCAATTTAGCTGCACCCATGTCCTTCAAGCGACGTCAAGGACCCTCGTTCCTCTCTGCGCCGGCCCGCCTCTTCTCGGCCATCATGGGCTCACGATCCAACGCTTCGCATTCTTCATCGAGAGGCCCGTCGCCCGCCGTCTTCTCGGGCTCCGAGACCCCTCCGCGCGCCGAACCCATCACCCTCAATGCTGCCTCCAAAGATGGTGCTCCGCTCGATTGGTACATTGAAGGACCTGGCCGCCGCGTTGGTTACGAGGATCTCACGGCCATTGACTGGATCTTCGAGTACACCAAGGAGCGCCAGCGCCTGCGTGTCCTATACTCCAGCGCGACCGGAGTGCTGGGCTACGCCCGCCGTCTCATCGACGCCAGCCAGGTCTGGATCGTCCTGTTGCTGACGGGCATGGCTGTCGGCGCAGTCGCTGCCTGCATCAACGTCACCACCGACTGGCTTGGCGATCTGAAGGAGGGCTATTGCTCCAGCGGGCCTGAGGGCGGCCACTTTTACCTTAACAAGGCGTTTTGCTGCTATGGATACGATCAGGGCTCCAAGTGCGAGGGCTGGAAGACATGGGGTGGTGCCCTCGGAGTGGGCTCGGCCGGCGGCAGGTGGTTTCTCGAGTACTTCTTCTTTGTCGGTCTTGCAGTATGTCGATACCCTACTCCCCTCCCTTTGCTGGCGCTAATGATGGTCCAAGATGCTATTTGCATATGTGGCTGCTCTTCTGGTGCAAGAGTATGCCATCTACGCCAAGCATAGTGGTATCCCAGAGATCAAGACTGTCCTGGGAGGGTTTGTTATCCAACGATTCTTGGGTGGCTGGACTCTTGTTACCAAGTCACTCGGCCTTGTAAGCTAGAATACTCGCCCTTTCTGATCAGTTACTCACTATTAAAGGCCTTGGCTGTGGCCTCGGGCATGTGGCTGGGCAAAGAAGGCCCGTTGATCCACGTCGCTTGCTGTTGCGCCAACGTATTTACAAAGTTGTTTCGTAATATCAACGATAATGAAGGTACTTGTTCAAGTGTCGAGTTGGGCGATGCCTCTGCTGACCCTCATAGCTCGGAAACGAGAGGTTCTATCCGCTGCTGCGGCTTCGGGCGTCTCTGTTGCTTTTGGTTCCCCTATCGGCGGCGTCTTGTTTAGTCTCGAGGTATGCTTGACCTCCCTATTTGCACTGCTCAGCGTTAATACATCCACTAGACATTGTCGTACTATTTCCCAGATAAGACCATGTGGCAGAGTTTCGTCTGTGCCATGACGGCTGCAGTCGTTCTCCAAGCCTTCGACCCCTTTAGGTCAGGCAAACTCGTCTTGTACCAAGTCCAGTACAGTATTGGATGGCATCGTTTCGAGTTGCTTCCCTACGCCATCCTGGGCATCCTGGGAGTGAGTATATGTCGTCATTTAGGGGCCTCACTTGCTAACAAGACTCTTCAGGGCATCCATGGTGGTCTCTTTATCAGGCTCAACATGGCCATCGCTCGCTGGAAAAAGGCCAATACTTGGATCCCCGGCCCCATCGCCCAGGTCCTCATCGTCGCCTTCTTCACAGCTCTCATCAACTACCCCAACTTTTACATGAAGGCGCAGACCACTGAGCTCGTCTCTAACCTCTTCTCCGAGTGCTCAAAGGTTCTCGATGACCCCATCGGCATCTGTAGGACGGGTGCCGCGTCTGCTAGAACCATTGTTCTCCTCGTTTTCGCCTCAGTGCTTGGATTCTTCCTCGCCGCTGTCACCTTTGGCCTGCAGATCCCTGCGGGCATCATTCTGCCCTCCATGGCCATTGGTGCTCTTACAGGTCGTGCCGTGGGCATCATCATGGAAATCTGGGTCACCAACCACCCATCGTTCTTCCTCTTTGGCTCCTGTGAGCCTGATATACCCTGCGTCACTCCCGGCACATATGCCATCGTCGGTGCCGCAGCCTCACTCGCCGGCGTCACTCGCATGACTGTCTCCATCGTCGTCATCATGTTCGAGCTCACTGGTGCCCTCACATATGTTCTCCCTATCATGATCGCTGTCATGATCTCCAAGTGGGTTGGCGACGCCTTCTCACGCCGCGGTATTTACGAGTCGTGGATTCACTTTAACGAGTATCCCTTCCTGGACAACAGCGAGAACAGTGATGTTATCCCTGACATTCCTGCCGCTCAGGTCATGACCCGTATCGAGGATCTCGTCGTCCTTACAGCTACAGGCCATACTATCGCCTCCCTCACCACTATCCTTGAGATGCACCCCTACCGCGGCTTCCCCGTCATCTCGGACCCCCGTGAAGCTATCCTCCTCGGCTATATCTCACGCGCTGAGCTGGCCTATAACCTCTCTGCCTCAACTCAGCCGCCTCGCTCACTTCCTCCGGAGACAGAGGCCTTCTTCTCTCATCAGCCTCTCGCCGACCCACGGACCACCCTTGACCTCCGTCCCTGGATGGACCAGACTCCCCTGACTCTACCATCCCACACAAGCCTACACCTCGTCTCAACATACTTCCAGAAGCTCGGCCTACGCTACCTTCTCTTTAGCGATCGCGGCGTCCTCCAAGGGCTGCTGACAAAGAAGGACGTCTGGTACGTCCTGAATGGCGCCGAGGAGACAAGGCGCACCATGGGTCTAGGACCCAGCGGACGAGGTCACGAGACGGGTGTGACGAGTATAGCGGCGGAGGATGGCGTCCTCGAGAGTAGCGGGCTGCTGCAGGGTGCAGACGGCGCTGACGACGGCGACAGTATCCAGGGCGAGGAGCCTATGTTATAGAAGGAATTGTCACATAAATGGGAATGTTTGGGACACGTATGATCTATGTTATGAGTATTCTAGTTTCCTTGGCCATATAGACAGACGCTTTTATCAATCTTGAAGCACTGTATTGTATTGTATTTCACTGACCCCCTCTGATCGTCTCTGTGCACTTATGTTTAAAAGCTGGTCTTGGTTTGATAATGTCATTATATCTTTACATGAGAGTCTTTCATAGCCCCTTTGTCATCTTCAAGGACATTTCAAAAGACTAATCATACATGCCCCAACGCCAGAGCGGAATCCCCACCGAGCCAATGCATCTCCCCGTATGAATGCGGTATAATTCAGCAGCAAGCCAGGACATCTAATACTCAAAGTCGTCATCCACAGCAGGCCCCTTGCTCTTGGACACGCTCTCCTGCTTGCGGTACATCTCAGCAACCTGGCGACTCGTCGTGGCAGAATCGGCATTCTTGTCATCACGGATGCGGATGAAGCGTGGGAATCGTAGACTGATACCCTTGGTGCCCGAAGGGTCGACTCCCTCCTTGGCACCGGCCTTGTACCGCGGGCTGAGCGTCAGATCCGCCGTCTTGACCTCCCAGACGTAACGGGGCTCGAACCAGACGTCGGGTTGGTGCTGGCCACCGGAAGAGTGTGAGTAGAAGGGCTTGGGCCGGTCAATGGTGATCTCGGACAGTTGCTTGTGTAAATCTTCAAGCACTTGCTCCGAGAAACCGGTTCCAATGTTACACACGGTCTCGTATGTCTCCGAGTTGGGGTTATAGCATGCCAGGAGGAATGCCCCGTAAACTGAAGTACGCTTGCCTTTGCCGTAATAAGCACCCAGGACGACAAGGTCAAGAGAGTCGCCGACACCAGAGAGGTAATCCTTCTTGATCTATAGACAGAATGTTAGTTGTAGTTTCTCACAAACGACTAAGGGGATGGTGCTCACCTTGAGCCAGTTGCGACTTCGTTTACTTGGCTCATATCCACTCTCCCTGCCATCCAACATCTTGACCATGAGACCTTCACATGAAGCCTTGACACTTTCGTCAAGGAAGACTTGGATCTCTTCAAGCTCCTGGCCGTTCATGTGGGTAGCAAAGGCAAATTCGCCTTCCACGGGGTTAAATGCAGCCTCGAGTAGCTCACGTCGTTCCCGCAGTGCCTTTTCAACCACGGCTTCTCCGTTGAGATACAGCAGGTCAAAGGCGAAGACGCAGACCTTGACCTTGACATCCTCGACCTTGACGTCCTTCTTCTTGCGTGTCATGAGTTGCTGGAAGGGCAACACCTTCTTCTCGTCCACATCCCAGGCAACAGTTTCGCAATCCAAGACGAAGCTCTTAGTATCAGACTTCACCCAAGTGCTAAGCTTAGCAAGAATATCGGGATACTTCTTGGAGAGATCCTCAGAGTTTCTTGAGAAGATGCTTGCAACTCCAGCACCGACCTCCTTGGCTGCTCCTTGGCTTGCCTCGCTCAATTGCTGGGGCGCGTCCTTGGCCACATAGTGAATCTGCGCTCTTTCACCATCATACTTGTATTCACAAGTAAACGTCTGTCCTTCAAATCGGTCTAGCACCTCGGTAATAGCCTTGGTGGGCTTGGCCAACATGGGTTTCAGAGGAACACCAGGTCGAAGCTTGCAGTTCTCGCGGAGCTGCATGATTCCATGCTCAAGCATGGCAGGAATAATGACGTCGTAGCTTGGGAGTTCACTGTTTCTAGTTAGTACAACATACAGGTTCAGATGCTCGTGCATGCTTACCTGTAAACCGTCTTGAGGATAGACTCGCCCTTCTCTATATCCGAGGTGCTAGGTACCTTTTCCTTTGTATCTGCCTCATGGCAGACAATGGCCTGGGCGAGTGAAACAAGTACTGTCTTCTCAGCCAGACCGAGCCTCAGCTTTCCTTCTAGGAATCGAATGATGAACTTGGCCTCGCTTGGTCCACCCTTGTCCTTGGTGATATCAACCTTGCCGGTCGAGTTGGCATCAGCTGCCGCGAGCAACTTCTTGATACCATCCACCTTGCGGCCCTGGGCACCGTTTCCGGTGACCGTAGCGATATTCATCAAACCCTGATGGACTCCCCTGATTGTGAGAGCCTTCGGCTTGAACATGGTCCGCTGGGTTGATCGACTCTTCACAGCAACCAGACCTAGGTCACCAATGTCCTTCTGGTCGGCCTTGATTACCTGGAGGCTTCGGCCAGTGGTCTCACCAATGGCCTTCATGATTAGAGATTCTCCAATACCAAGCTCAATGCCAGCATAGTCGGGAGCAAGCTTGTTGATCATAAGCAATACCGTCGGAAGCAGATCATTAGGCGTCAAGCGCATGACCTGTCGGAGGAATAAGGAGCAATGCTCCATGATGATCAGGCGCTTAGTAGTCATCTCGATAAGAGAAAACGTGGTGCAGAGAGCTGCATATGGAACAGGAGTTCCCGCCTCCCAGTCGGGATAGGGATCCTTTTCCTTGGTCTTGGTCTTGAGCTTCGTCTGAGCCTTCTGCCGAGCTTTGGCAGCAACTTCAGGCTTCTCCTCCTCCACCTCTGCGTCATCTTCTGCCTCTGAAGCCGATGCTGTAGATGCCTCATCCTTGACAGACTCGTCATCCTCCTTAACAGCAGGCTCCTTGGCGGCTCGGGCTTTGGATTTCTTGGTAGGTGTAGGCTTGGGTGAGGGGCTCGCCGATTTGCGCTTCTTGGGAGAAGGAGACTTCTTTTTGACTGGTCCATCGCTTATGTCGTCATCGTCCTCCTCAACCCTCTTCCGAGACCGTCTCGCACGCTTGGTGACGGGGCCGTCGCTATCATCCTCAACCTCCTCCTTCTTAATAGGTGCAGATTCGGCTTCGGATTTCTTGTCGGCTGATCGAGCTCGCTTTTTGGAATCTAGTCCATGAAATTAGACCAGAGGGAAATAATTCGTAGCTCCAGCGCATTGTACCTTTATCAGCTTTTGAACCTTTCGTGCTCACATCAGTCTCCTCTTCCTCTGCCTCCTCCTTTTTGGCCTTTGTGCTGAATGCAAGGGTTGTCTGTCGCACTGGTGCCGCCCCCTTGGCACCAAAAAACTTGCTACACGCAGCCAAAGCCTGTCAGTAATCCCAATTCATCAATTTCTAGGGGTCCTCCAAACGCACTTAAGAGTGCTTTGCCCTGATTTGACATACCCGAGTGTCGCCTGCTTGGGTGCCATGATGCACAGATTTTGTAGTGATCCCAACGAAGAATGACGCAAAATAAGGCCCGGAAGAGGTCGTGAAGCCACTCTCAGGGTGTTTTGACGGAGGAGAGAGGCAATGGTTAGACCACGGCCACGGCTGACGGTTGAAGTCATGACGCGCCGGGGCCAGGCAGAAGTCGCGTAGATTGGACTATGGAAGCTACAGCTGAAACGCGCGACGCGATCCAGACACGTGACTGTCATTCGGCGACTTCCAGATTCGGTAATATGACCAACCCCTCTGCTTATTTCCGGAGGGGCAGGAACGGCTCAACTCGGGAGAGATGGGCCGAGATGCACCGATAATAGACATCATGATAATTCTGCAATATGGAAACATCATGTCGCAACGCCAAGACAAACATCCATTAATTCACAAAAAGTATTCCTGGGTCATCGCCCCTCCATTTTTGGACCAATCCCAGGCCTCTCTCTAAATAGTCATGGATGTATATTACAACAGGCAACAAGTGCTGGAATCATTATTTGATACGGTTTGTCTTCCGCCTCTTACTGGAAGTAGTGGTTCTCATCGACGGTTCGGCCACGAAGGAACTGGGGCTCGCTGCCCTTGACGTAGGTATCCTCATACAGAATCTCGGCCTTGGCCTCAGGTACAGCCATAGCCTCAGCAAGGGCAACCTCCTCGTTGACGTGGGCGCGAGCCTCCTTGTCAATCTGCTTGAGCTCATCCTCGGTGGTGACCTCCCAGTCAAGGATCTTCTGCTTGAGTCCAGCAATGGCGTCGTTGGTCGAGCGCATGCGCTGAATCTCCTCACGGGTTCGGTAAGTTGTACCGGGGTCCGACATGGAGTGACCACCATATCGGTAAGTGACGTACTCGAGCACCATAGGACCCTTGTCGGCAGCAGTCCACTCCTTGCCGTACTTGACGGCAGCCTTGACGGCGAGGACGTCCATGCCGTTGACCTTGAGACCGGGGATGTACTGGCCACGCTTGTAGTAGTCGGTCAGGGCAGAGGAACGGGCAGCAGAAGTACCCATGCCGTACTTGTTGTCTAGGTTCTGTTAGCCCCGCTCAATGTCATTGTCTCTGTTGCGTAACTTACTCTCACAGCCAAAGAGGGCGGGGAGGTTCCAGAGCTTGGCCATGTTGAAAGCCTCAAAGACCTGGCCCTGGTTGCTGGCACCGTCACCGTAGAGGATGATGGAGGCGTTCTTGTTTCCGTTGTACTTGTGGGCGAAAGCGAGACCAGCACCGACGGGGACCTGAGCACCGACGATACCGTTGCCGCCGTAGAAGCCCTTGTAGAACATGTGCATGGAACCACCCTTGCCGTACGAGATACCCTCACGTCGGCCGAGGAGCTCACCAATGATGGACTTGACGGTAGCACCGCGCATCAGGGCGAAACCGTGGCATCGGTAGGCAGTAATGATATCGTCAGCCTTGGTAATGGCATGCTCGATACCGACGGCGACAGCCTCCTGACCGGTGGACAAGTGGCAGAAACCACGGATCTTCTTCTCCTTGTACAGACGATCGGCCGCCATCTCCATCTGTCTGCGGGATTATCAGAAAGAGCGATTCAGAGACGCAGCGGGAGAGGAAATCGCATACCGGATGCTGACCATGTCGTAGTACATCTGCTTCAGCTCCTTCTTGGTAACCTCGAGGGAGTAGGGGGGAGGGTCCAGCTCGTAGGTCTCGAAGCTCTCATCGCTCAGGTTGACGACGAAAGGCTCATCGTCGGACTGGAGAGATTTCAGTCAGTACAGAACTTGCAATGCGAGATTGCGGACAGGGTGTTGAGGGGTTCGACGTTGAGGGGCCGTCGAGTGTAGGAAAGGGCGCATTTTCTCACCTGAGGGACCGAGTGGCTCAGCGACGCCGAAGCAGCGTTGGTGGTGACGGAGCGGGCGGCGATATAAGAGGGAGCGGCGAGCTTGGCGCGCAGAGGCACCGCCCTGGGGACTCGGAGAGCTCGAGACAGCATCGTGAATATGGAGGTGCCTCTGGATCAATTGGGATCAGGACGTTGTCGAGTAGATAACGACGACTTTGGCTGGATGGAGCTCAGAAAAAGTCGCGGTGTTGAGCGTTGAGCTTGCTTGTTGGTCAAGACTATGCCAGAATAGGTCTAGTTTTCCCACACGTGACAAACACCTGTTTGTTCAGGTCCTCCCTTTCGGCGCCCCGGATACTGTTGGGAAGGATGGTTCCCCTTTTTATAGCAAGTCTATATGTTTTCCTATCTGTTTCTGATGCCCTCGATATAAATACCTCCCCCCAACTCTCACTTTTGCTACCAATTCTTTCAATTTAGACCCTGAGAGTGGCGTGTATTTCGTCGGGGTAATGTACTCCGGTGCATGTTCCGATGTGGGTCCCCCATCCACAATTTCCCTCGTCTTTTCTTCCTCCCGACCCCCGACGCTGGGATTTGCCAGTCTCGGATTTGTGCGCAGACTCAACGGCTTTCAATGAGGTTAGCCCAGGATAAGTAGACTGGGCTCAAGAGCTCTCATTCGCTTGTAGAACAAAATTTGATTCTGAATTGAGACCCCCCGCCTGGGATGGTTTCTAACCTGTCTATACACGGCGCCGTATCTCTGTATTATGGCTAGCAATATCAAGCACCAGCACGCTATACGCTACTCCTGGTACCACCCAGGCCTGCCTCTGAAGATGCAACTCCAATTCCGTCCCTGAAGCTCCGATTCCCTTAATCCCTTGGTTCATGCTGTCATATGTCATGCAAGTCCAGATCATCATAGCAGTTAGTGTGATCTGGTGATGCAGCAACGCCGTAATCATGCTTCCCAAATGCCTCGACCCTCTCTACAACAACCTGAAGCAAGCCAATTGTACAATGCTGGGGCGGGTTTCCATATCCGCCCTATGATGAGTGTTGAATCCATAAGAGGTGAGCCTTCTCTGCGAGGAAGCTCATTCTGCTAAATTAACTTGGCCGTCGAAGTATTGTCGACCAAGTGCGCAAGCTCGCACGTTAATCGTCATGGAAGAACGTGCCCCCTTGCAAAGGGGCTGTCGATGGGCCAGCATCCTGCATGTCGACATCCTGTCCCTGGGGGTCGCGACTGGAGCTTGCCAGTGTCGGTTGCGAGGTGCGATAGTCGATGGCCATCGCACTCAGTGGCCGGTGCGGGTCGTCTTCCAACACCCTCTGCTGAAGAGAGAGGGGGCGGTCGTAGAGCATTTCTTCGGGTGGTGAAAAGGACCACACCTAAAACGATTAGTTTCTGAAGTCAATGTATGGTTTGTTTGTTGTCTCACCTCCATGACTGTACGACCCTGTCGCAGGGCCAAGGCAACGCACTTCTCATCCTCGAATGCGACTCGCCAGACGGCCTCGCCTTGTGCAATCAGTTCCCGAACGAGGTGTCCGGTCTTGAGATCCCAGATCTTGACTCGACCATCACTACCGCCACTCACGACTCGAGTATCGTCAAACTGCAAACTAGTAACGCTGTTGTCGTGGGCAGCGAGACGATGGATGGGACACATCTTTTCCAGCGACCAAACCCTTACAGATCCATCAGATCCACCAGTCACCAGGGTGTCTCCGCGCATCTGCAGTTGGCCAACAAGTGAGGTATGACCTTGAAGGATGGCAAGGCATTCGCTGCAACAATATGTCAGTTTGCCACCATATATCCAGTAACTTGACAAACTTACCCAGAGGTCGGGTCCCAAATCCTAACGTTCGTGTCGAGACTGCCCGTGACGACTCTCTTGCCATCAAAGGCGATGGCATAGATCTGGCTGAAATGGCCCTGCAGAGTTTGAAGGCAGCGGCCTTCAGAGATGCTCCATACGCGAGCAAAAGTATCGTAGCTACCGGATACAACAATGTCACCCTTAATCTCAAGGCATCGTACACTAGACTGATGGCCAACGAGAACGTTCTTGCAAAGACCAGTCCGGATATCCCAGATGCGGAGGGTTGTATCTCGAGACCCTGAAATAGCCGTGTTTGCATCTGCCATCTTCAAACATCTGACAGTTGAGGTATGGCCTCGCAGGGTATGGAGGCAAGCGCTAGGTCCTTGTCAGCATAATCCGAGGTTCAAATCATTCATGTATACTCACCCTGTCTTGAGGTTCCACACTCGCACATCTCGATCGCAGCCGCCACTGACCAGAGTGTCGTCCCAGGGGACCATAGCCCAGACGCCCATCACATGGCCTTGCAGGGTACGCTGCGAGTCGCCCTCGGTATCAAACACATGGATCTTGGCGTTATCAAGTGCCACAATGATGTACTTGGGTGTCAGGTGCAGACTTGTAACAACACCACCTTCCTGGGTAATGTTCCGCGTCGTGCTGGTGCCACCAGATCTCCACGCCGCCTCCACCAAATATCTCTGCTTGAAATGAGATTTGTATGTCCGTAGCCTAGGCCTAGTTGTTCCATCATGACTCCGTGTACCCATACTGTAGGAATTAAGGGAACGCGCGCCGGGGAAACTGCTGCTGGCCATGTCGGCATCGATTCCATTGAAGGCCTGAGCAGCCGGCCGTGAAGCAAAATGGGGGGCGGTTGTATAGACTTCAGATAGTCTCCGACCGTAGTCGTGCTTGACGCAAAGGTTCTTCCATGTCATGTCGTCGCTGAGGAGATCTCGCCATCGTTTCGATACCTGGGAGGCCCGGGCCAATACCTTGGGATCATCGATGAAGGACAGGATCTGAGCATTCCAATGTTAGTTCACGTTTGTTTACCACAAGGGTTATTGTTATCATACCCGAAGGCATAGCTCGTCTGGGAGGCTTGTAAACGGATCCTTCTTAAGCAGCGGGCTGACAAACTGATGGACGAAGCTCAACTGCTGACTGGTACAGAGATTGAGCAGGTCTGCGAGGACGCGGGTCCGCTGGGGGCCAGAACAGTTCTTAAAGTGCTGGCGAACCTTGGCAAGGAAGAAGTCCTCATCATCTGCGGCATCGCTCCAGTCTGGTTGGAAATGCGATGGTCCTGGCGATGCAGCAGGTGTCGGAGGCGGTGGAGGAGAACCAGTGAGCTGCTGATCAAAGTCGGCAGCGGGCGTGGACATGCTCGGAGTAGGAGGCCCGCGTAAGTGCCGTTGCTGCTGAGGCAGCTTCTCCAAGCGGTGGTTAATCATTGGATTAGTAGTTGTGTTAAGAGTCAGGTCGTCGCTGAGGGCGCTTCCTCGACGTTCAGAAAAACTCATGGGTCGCTGGTAACCGGCCATGGCCCGGCCCGTCGCCCTAGAGAGGGATCGCCTAGGATCGATGAATGAACACTAGGGAAGTCGGAGAGCCGAGTCGAGGAGCGCGATGCAGGCGGATGGGCGGAACTGGTACGGTCGATGTCGAGGATATGTCGAAGATGGAGAAGGAGTGGGGGGGGCGGAGAGGAAACAGAGAGGATCGCCTATGCCAACAGATCAAGGGAGGTGTCAGCACATGTAGAACGAAACTTGATCACTGCTCAAGGCGCCGGATGAGAGAGTGAAGAAGGGCAAGGAGTCGACAGGGCCACAGGCAAAGGCCGGGGATATCGTAGAGGGAACGGGAGCGGGAGCGGGATGGAGGAAGCAGAAACGAACGGTGAATGGCGAAGGTCACTGGAGATGGTGGAGAGACGGGCAGACGGTTACAGGGACGGGGACGGGAATGCCTGGGCTGTCTTCTGGGATCCCAATCTTGGCTTGCTACTGGGCCTGGGACTGGCTGATGACCTGGGGCGTGGGTCGGACGAGGGTGAAGGCGATGGCGGCATCGAGGGGGCGCTAACGGAATCCGTTACAGTTCAGGTCGTCTCCCAGCTTTCCGTCCCGCCAGCGGCTCCCTTGTATCGTTGCACCATGTGCCTGTTCTCTTGTTCCGTTTATTTCCCAACAGGGTCATGCCGTCTGTGGCCGTGACCGGCGAGTGGCCAACTTGGCTGCCAGGGCTGGAGTTCGCGGGTCAATAGTGTCTTACCAGTTGAGCAGTGGGTTTGTCTTGTCCGTCGGTCTTTGCCTTGACAAGGTAACAAGGGCCTTTGTTGTTGTTGAGAGTCATTCAACGGATGCGGCGGCTAAGACGAGACGGAGAGAGGTGAGGTGGCTGATTGGAGGACGAACGGTGATTCAGTGATTGAGTGAATGAATGAAACGAATGGAGGCCCGAACGCCGAGAGGGCCAAAAAGAAGGCCAACAGCGACAGTTCCTTTCTTGAGGGAGCTGTCTCTGTTTTCAGGTGTTTTGTTTGAAAGGGTTAGGTTGTGAAGAATCCAAGTTTGATCATGAGAGGGGTTTCAGTAGGAGGCATGTAATAGATTTGAACACAGGGGAAGGACCGAGAGAGCGCCTACTCCTTCCCGAAACTTTCATGCCTTGCTCTTGCTTTGCATTCCCCTGTCTCAGTTACTGCCTTTATGCAATAAATAAAGAAGAGAAACACTACTAGGTATGTTCTTAGCCGCCTACGTGCTGCATGTTTCCACTGCTACACACTACACAGTTTACACAGACTTTGCGCCGAGTACAAGACGCTGACGACTCGACTCGATATCCATCCATCCAAAACGGTGAAACGGGGCCCTCTGCTACTAGCGGGCTTCCGCCAGCGGCTCCCTCCCTTACCCTCAGATCCGTCCGCATGAGGGTGCCCACAGCGCTCGGCCGCGTCCCCATGTTTCAATTGGCTCAGTCAAGGTTGGTTCCTGCGCGGTAGAGGCCGTGCGAGGGGCAGCCGTGGCTCCTGGCTTTTACAGCAGCACCAGAACCGGGCATGCCGTTTCAGCCCATTCGAAAGCAAGCAGCATCTGACTCGGTGCGGGCCGGGCATCTACAATACAGTCAGTTGCTCATGACTCTGGAAGCAAATTTCTTCACCAGCAGGTTCAACGGCTGATGTCGCTCTGTCCGAACTAAACATGCAGACGAGGGAGCTGGTGACTGACTGACTAACGGCAGCTAGGTAGTTGCGGGCCGGCCTGTAATGGACATGGATGTGATGCAAGTGGAATCCAATTCCGACAACGAGTTCCAAGTTTCGTGGAAGTCAGATGCCAACTTCCAATGGTCCTTCTCCGCATCGCGATAAATCCCCTTTCGAGTCTAGCCATGTGATGGGATGTGACGCCCTGGGTGGCTCATGACAAGACACCCGCATCGATCAAACACCTCCTCAACTCAAGATCTCGTCCAACGTTCCATGTCGGAATGTCTCGCGCTACTCATGGATTAGCAGCAGCAAGAACTATTACGGATACTACGTGGAGCTAGCTGTTCACTCATGCCGAATGCAGGATACTGAATTGACCGTCATCTCCTATTCAAACACAAGCCGAATGCCATCTCCCGTCAAACACCTAGCGCAAGCCACCACATCGCAAGCTCAACTCCTCTGACGTCGTTCTGCCTTGAACCCGACCGAAACCTCGGTACGTGAAGAGAGCATGGGAATACGGATACTCTGATGGCGTCAACACCATGTTGCGCATGCGCCGGTCTGCTTCACGCAATGCCTTGGAAACCTGCATCGTTTC
Source organism: Ascodesmis sphaerospora (assembly GCA_027569015.1). NCBI lineage: Eukaryota > Fungi > Ascomycota > Pezizomycetes > Pezizales > Ascodesmidaceae > Ascodesmis > Ascodesmis sphaerospora. Next base: position 957,744 of record JAPPUR010000005.1, read on the forward strand.
CGTCTCACCCTTGCCTGAGCCCCTTGCAATTCTCACGATTGCTAGTGTCGAAACGGACTACGGGCTATGCCATGATAGTCGGAATTGGCCGAACGGTTGGCTTGGCTGGTGCTCACCCTGATTTATCTGACTTGACAGGTTAATCTCCTTGATTATCGACTCTTTCGCCCTTTGAGACAGGGACCAACTCTAGGTCTCCGTCTAATACCGTACATATGGATCCATTGGATTCTTACATCAAGAACCATTCCCAATTTCGGACATTAATTTCACCCTACAGGCTCCCTCTTCTCCAATCGAATGCACCAACACAGACCATCCTCCTTCATCTATCATTTCCCGTCTCATGGACGCACTGTCAGAGGCGCCATCCAATGTTGTCACGCCATCCTGAAGCGCGTGAGCTATACTTAGAACAAACCTCATACCTTCATGAGCCCTATCCTGGTCATTCTGGGGACGGGTCCGACGTCTGGAGACGAGGTTCTCACTTGAAACGCAGATTCAATGAACTAGCAAGCAACACCCTGGCTCCATGAAATCCCTTCTTTTCGGATAATGTTGTACCAACTTTGACAGGAGCTCCGAGAATTGCAGGGCTCATATCTATGAGTGGAACCTCAATGTTGACATAAACTCGACATTTTTATATTGAATCTCGAAGGTCTAGGTAGTCATACAGTCACCAATACCCAAGGTGTTCTACATGGCCCATGTCGTTCGTATACATCCTATCCGCAGCTCGACTTTTATCGCCTCGAGAATCGCTCATGAATCTATTCTGACCCGTTTCCGTATCATTTGAAAAGGGCTCGCCGGCCCAACTGAAAGAAGAGGAACAAGAAAAAAGTGAAAAGGGCGCCATATGGCCCACATGTCTGCTGCCGCGTCGTTTTAACCACCCAGAAACACCGCAGCAACGCAGGAAAGGGAAAGGATATCATTTCGCTCAGTGGTGGTGGCCGAACTGTGTTAGAAGCGGAATCAGCATTCCGCCGATGGTGGCCAAGGTATCGCGCATTTGCGGACCCTTGGGTTTCCGCTGGGCAGGGCCATTGCTATCTGCGTAGCCGTTGAGGCCATGCTCATGGCCATGACCATGGCTGTGAACACTGTTGTCCTCTTGCATCGCATTCATGGCGACGTATCTGGTCCTGGTTAGCTACTTGCTATCGTGGTAGAACTGGGAGGATAACTTACAAGAACGTGCCTCCTGAAAAGAGGAGCAGCATGCCTGTCCACCAGTGGTCGCCCTCAACCTTGGAACCACCCAACAAGGTGATGATGAGCCATGTAATGATGGCGCCGAAAGGAGCGGCCAGACTAAAAACGATGAGGTGACCCCTCGCAGCTCGCTTCGACAGACCCTGCTTCAGGAGGAGGGAGGTTAGACCAAAGGAGGCGGGAGCCTTGTGGATCATGATGGCGACAAAGATGATGAAACCGAGCTTCATGTCTGTAGTTGTCGATGAAGCACCCATAGCAATTCCGTCGGCTGCGGCGTGAATAACAAGCCCGGTGGTTGTGGCCAAGCTTCGCGCGCGTCGCGGGGTTGGTGTCAGCGAACCCAAGAAGCCATCCGCCTCCTCGTCCACAGAAGCAGAATCACCGTTCAGGTTGTCGAGGCTGATGTGCCTCATCTGGGGCACCGAGTGGAGGCTTTCTGTCGCATGTCTTGGTAGCCGGTCGATAAGGAACATGAGCAAGAAGCCCAGGATCAGGGAGAAGCCAATCTCAAAAGTCGGAACCGCATGCTCATGCTCATTCTTGTGATCGTGGTCCTCTTGAAGGTCCTCATCGTCACTGCTGCCGCTCTTATGTTCACTCCCAGCCTTTTCATTTCCCTTATCGGTCGTGGTATCGTCCTTGGTGGTGGTGTCGCCGGTCGTGGGCGCCTCAGGGGCTTCGACTGCGGCCTTGACGTCGGACCGGGTCGATTGGGCATTCTTGGACGCAGAGTCTACGAGACGGCGCACAATTGCATCGGGGTCGGCGCGATCACGGCTGGAAAGCGTGCTGACGGTGGGAATTGAGTCGGGGAGGCCACGTGTGAGGATGGCGTGGCTCCAGGGGGTTCGGCGCACCAAGCTTCGGACTCGGTGCATGTGCGAGGCCTCAGCAGGCGCGGCGGCGGCCTCAATCCCCTCTGGGATGATTACGATGAGCGACGTGCCGACCAATATGCCCACGCCGACGCTCGAGAGTAGACGGAGCTGGGACTGCGATAGTGACATGGACAGCGGCAGCGCTCCGGCAAGGAACGAGCTGTTGGATCAGTTAGCGCTGGATATGATATCGAATTCGAGGATCACGATCGAACGTACGCCAAAGCCATGATCACCTATAGATCTACAGTCAGTCTCTATTGGGGAATTATCCGCGCAGAGCAGAAAGAGAGAGCCAACTCACGCATAGTCCCAGGAGCAATAGTATGCCTCCCATGATTGTTATCTGATGGATGCGAAGCTAGAATCAAGGTTGCGCAGACGAAAACCAATGCTAGAAGAGGTTATGGGCGCTATCTGCGCATGATGCGTCGGCTAGAGTTCCCCGTCTTGTAAGATGTGCCGCTATGCGCCTATGGCAAAGACGCAAGGGCGGAAGGCGAGAAGGATGAGGGTATCTCGTCAAAAGTTGCAATGGATAGAATGGGATGGCTGACTTGACCTGGCAAAGAGGGATGGATGGATCGTCCAGCCCAGCCCTGCGAGCGATTTGGAGGCTGTCGATTGGTCGATGCGGGGCACTTGAGACCCTGAAGAGTGCCCCCTAGAGGCAATAAAACCTGCTGGAGTCAGGGGCATTTGCGCTCCAGCTTCTGGGAGCCGCTAAAAGTGCAAGGACTAGAGAAAATGTCGGGTCCCTTGCATCCATTCGTCTCTAGTAGATTAGCTAGGTACTGAAGACGGTTGGATTACAAACTTTGAAGCCAGAGAGGTTATCACCGTATTGGATAGGAGGTTTTTGGTCGTCAATGTGGCTAAATAGGCACACCATGGCTCAATGGCTGGCACCATCATGGATGTGTAAAAGTGGCTGACTGTTCAATTCCTTCCACCTTCCAGGGAGGCTGACAAGTCACCCAGCCATGTGTGTTTTTGATAGATGCAATTTATTTCCAACGGTTGATATAAACAATACTCTTCACTTCCCAATAAGAGACGCTAGTCAATTGTGTTTGGGTGGCTTGTGGAAGAGTTGCACTGCAAATCTACGCACGTTTGAGTTATTCCCGGACTGCCAACTCTAACTTCAAACTCTATGAGTCTACCTCATAAAAATAGGGAGAGGAGTGCATGTTCGGTTCGTTATGGGACTTGGGTAGTTGACATGCGTTATCACTCAAGGGATCACTGCCGACTTCTCATCAGTGCCCTTCTATGATATGGTAGCAATCCAAGAGTAGGAGTCAGAGGTCCAGGGTAAAGACAAGCTTTTATAGTGTCCCCTTTGACATTCATGTGGTATTCGTATCAGGATCTATATAAGTCAAGCATGTATGCTAAAGCTTGTTGGCTCGTTGAGCATCTTTCCCTACCCTGAAACGAGTGTCATCGTATATTAATTGGAGGGCATGGAAGAAATCTCGCAACTAATGGAATATGCCCGTAACAAATTGAACACAATGGGTTCTCAACCACTCGCCGGTATACAAACTATTCAATATATGATCAAGAAAGACACCAATTCATCATATAAAGGCATGAACCTCGAGCTCTCGCATGGTCGGCAGCGTATCCCAGCTTCATCTACCCTACGTCTCTACCTGAAACTCGAGACAATAGCATACACTTTGTGAAATTCCTGGCATAGTTATCTAATCAAAAACAGCCTTTCGTCTGCTCTCTGTAAAATCTCTCCATCCATGACCCCATCGCAATATGCCTCACCCACAAACGAAAACTCCTCCCTCCCTTCCAATGGCCGCAACACAAACGGGATCCTCCCTCCCATAAAGATAACAACTTGATCCCCCTCAACTGCGTGACTTGGACACATGCCAACATATCCCTTCCGTGTCAGGTATGGTTTTCTCCCATCCATGGAAGCCATGTTACCCCTATACGAGCCAGATGGGAACCTCCGTGCCTCAAGTTCCGGAAAACGTGCTGTTCGCTCCTCGGGCGTCATATTTGGCCATGATTCTAGTAGCTCAAGGATGAAAAGACAGTCGAGGTACTCATCGCTCGCGAGTGGACGACTGGCGCGAGCGTTGGGCGTATCCTTGGTCCAGTACAAGTCTCCAACAGGCACTCGCCAAACTGCCTCGGCCCGCAGTTCGTCATCCTCGTATATAGGCTCATTTTTGACTGTCGACTTGGCGCAGAAGTCCGCGATTCGAGATAGATGAGCTTGACACAGAGCGTGTGAATTGGATGAATGCCATCTCTCGCCTACTTCCTCAATTGTATCAACCAGGTAACCCCCAATAGCCAAGGTGTTTGGATCTTGTACCTGCTCAAGGCAAACCTTGGTATCACCTGAAGCAGCTAAAAGATGGTCCTCGCCGCTCTCGTAAATGGTGTAGTAGGAGGCTTCAAGATTTGGCCTCCAGTCTGGCACCCAAGACGGGAGATGCTCTAGGTCAGGTTCCTTTGGAAACTGCGAGAACGACAATAGTTCTACTCGCCCACTCTGAATCACCTTTCGGGCCACTTCGGTGAAAATAGGCGACGGGTCTTCAGAGGCATAGTCTGGCTTGATGGCGAGTCTTCCTCCGTCCACAGCCAGGCCTAGTAACCCGTATATGCGATCTCGGTTCCTCGTCACCATCGTGTCGCTATTGACGAAAAGATTTTGAAGCAGGTGAAGTAGCTCATCCCCTTCCCCGAGGCCCTTGTTGAAGTTTTGCCTGCGATGTCGTATGCTGAGGAGAGGCCTGGCACGTTGGCTCAATGCCGTGTACGCAAGTTCCCGAAATTTGACGTCTGAATCCGGATGACTTCGTACCAGTTGGCTTATCGCTGCTGACAGGATGTTGCAAGCGAATCGAACGAGCTCTACCTGGACTACTTTGTAGCCGCAGACAAACACAGTGTCCTGGCAGAGGCAAAGCTCCTGAACTGTCCAGACTCGACGGAACCAGAACCTGTCGTTCCAGTCAACCAATGCCTGCAACAGATGTTCGAATCGTGGTCGCGCCAAGTCGACAAGCTCGTGATAGCCTTGTGTAAGAGGATGATCGAATTCGGGATCCTTCACTATGTCCTGTAGCAAAGGTAGATGCTCCCTCGTAAAGTATTTATGAACTCCCAGGTCTAGAACTCGTTGCCCAACTTCCTGCCATAGATCCATCAGCTCATCAGATCTGTCCGCCTCGGGTCCAAGCCAGATCAACACTTGCTCGGCTTTGGTGTAGACGTCGGACATGAGGAGCACTTGATCTGCTTTCTCAGCATGGTTGCTCTGATCGATACAGATCTGATCGACCCATAGAAATATAGGTTCATCCCGTCTCCTGAGATGTCGGAGAGCCGTGCCAAGTGTAGAGGTGATAGGTAGGTTGGTCCCCGCGATGTCGAGGGAGCATGTTCTCTCAGATGTGCCCCAAGTGTACGAGACCGCTTTGTAGGCTTTTGGTTCGGATATTGGCGTGATTATAAGATGGCAGGAAAGATGACTGGAGAAGTGATGGTCGGCTGATTCGGATGTTATGGCTGGACTTGTAGGAAGTAGTTCGATTAGGCGGATGTGGGTTGCCGCTGAGGGCAGAGCATAGTCGTCATAGTCGAAAGCACTGAGAAGTCGCTCCTCCATGATTATCTCAAGATAAGTTCAGGGGTTTGATCAACTTGAGAGTGCAGTGTGAAGGAGTTGAAGAGAAAGTGATACAGTGTTCGTGGCTGTGAGAGAAATACCCCGCGTTTAACTTATCTAATACCCTGAACATAGTCGTCCTCATCCCTGCTCGACGTTGACTCTATACGTGATTCTTGGCCTCCACAGTCGATGAAGCCAAGTATAGTCATTCTGGACTTGATGGGCAGAAGGAATATACACAGGTATATGACTAATTTGCACAAAATGGTACGTGTTGAGTCCGTCGGGTTCAATGTACAAGTTTGTATGGCGTCAAATTTTAAATATATGGCAAGTTTCATACATATTCCAACTAACTAAAGAGCATACTAGCTCCGAGTTACCTATTTAGTGGCCTCATTTCATATCAACCGCTTGCGGACTCCTTCACGATATGTCAATAAGCCTGTAACTAGTGGGCTATGCTTCTGCATCAACCTAGTTTTGATGGATCTCATTATTGGCCCCAAACAGCAGTTGGAGGATAGAAACAAGTCTACCGAGTCCTGCTATCCAAAAACACCAACTCACTTGGGCTGGTCCGTCCTTTGTCCCATGCTGATGACTCTTCTTCCATGGAGGCATCATTGGGCTACGATATTAAGAATGGACCATCAATCGCACTGTTTTTGACGTAACAAAAGATTCTGGCGACTCAATTCTCTGTGCCCCTAACCATTCATGGCATGCCTGTTGAGACGTACGGGGACAGCAGACGAGAGAGGCTGGAACAATGATAGACTTGAGAGAAAAGATGACACTATAAGGATGTGTAAGAAGCTTTTTTAAGCCAGGCCAAATCATTTGGAAAACAAAAACTCACGTTTGTTTCTGGCCCCGTGGTTCTGCTCTGCTGGTTAAGCTCAATTAGCTAAGGCACGGAGGTTGCTATTATGTGCACCTTTGCTGACCTCTGGAAATTCAAATATGGAGAAAGACGTTAAAAAAGAGATGATAACCGTCAAGACATCACTTCTGTTGAATGTCTCTAGCGAGCAGATCTCTAACTCTCATTGTAGAGAAGGGTCTGACAATGAGGTGGCCGAAGTGTCAGGATCTTCTGCCGAATCAGCAAGCTGCGGTTTTGCGTTCAAGGAAGATGCTATCTCTAACTAATAATGAATATTGAATACAATACCTGAACTTGAGGAGACATGATGTGCCGAATGCCCAGTTGATCCTGAGGAACTCTTCGTTGAGGGTATTCACTGTTTGGCCATGTCTGGCCTAGCGCCTATTTGCCTCCCGAACTGTTGCTATTTTATCTTCTGTGATCTCTATTAGAGTAATTGAAACAGAAATGTAACCTCAAACTAATTGATTTTGCCAATTAGAATTGCCTGCGCTCTCTTTGCGGCATTGCATTCTGATTCTGGGATATTGTAGTTAAAACCATCTACCTACTCTTGTGCATCTATGGTCATCTTGAACACGCCAGTTTCGTATTTGATGGATTGGGTCGAAAAACAAGACACCATTGTGCATAAAGTGACCTACGCATGGCTCTTGAACTGCCATCATTGCCTCTCGGGCTGGGTTAAATTTGCAGTGCAGTATTCAACATGCATACTGCTTCGCGTAACCCCTGTACCACCTCTTAGGCTGGGCTAAATTTGCAGTGTAGCGTAATGGTTGCCAATGGGTTACAGTAGGTTGCCAACCTAGTCACTATACGGATGCTGATTGGTGCGCCCTCTCGTGGCGTTAGGCGGCAGGGGACGGCCAGGCATATGCCATGGAAACCCCACCAAATTCAGCATCAATCATCAACCTCAAGCCTGGAACCAACGCCTTGGACTCGATGTCGCCAACTTGATGGCCGCCAAATAATGGGCGAAGCTCCGCAGTCCCCTCGAAGACGCCACATCCTCTCCTCCATCAACCCCGACAAGCCTCGATCCAGAAGGAGAAGCGCATCACCAGACCGCGACGACGTCAAGAGGGAGCCATCACCGACGTCACAGCGCCCCGACGATGAGCGCGACAAGGATGCCGATAGTTCGAGACCTAGACGCTCGCGTCTCCGGTTGAAGGATCACCATAGATCTCGTCGCACGTCTCGGGACCGACACCGCGATCATGATGATTCTCATAGACGTTCTCATCGTCACCACCGACATCGTCGACGGCACCGCTCTCCCACCCCGCCTAATCCCCACGAACCGGAACCTCTAGACCCCGAGGTTGCTTTCCGCGAGTCTCTCTTTGACGCCATGGCCGATGATGAGGGTGCTGCGTATTGGGAGGGCGTCTACGGTCAACCCATCCACGTCTACTCCAACGAGCGCGTGGGTCCTACGGGGTATCTGGAGCAGATGACGGAGGAAGAGTACGCTGCCCATGTGCGCCAGAAGATGTGGGAAAAGACGCACGCTGGACTACTAGAGGAGCGTGCTCGTCGGGAAGAAGCAAGGAAGCGCAAAGCGGAGGAGGATCGCCTTGCACAGAAACTACATGAAGACATGGAGCGCAGTCTACGCCGTGGCGAGGAACGCAGGCAACGCCGACGATGGGTGACACTATGGGAAGACTACATTTCCGCCTGGACAGCCTGGGACGGCACACGGGCGACACTCGCATGGCCTGTGGAGAGCGGTCGTCTCGAGGACGTTGACGAAGCTGCAGTGCGCAAGTTTCTTGTCAACGGGCTGAATCCGCAAGAGATTGGAGAAAAGGCGTTTGTGGCGCAGCTCAAGGACGAGCGTGTGCGGTGGCATCCGGACAAGATACAGCAGAAGCTGGGGGGTCAGGTAGATGAGGATACGATGAAGGGGGTGACGGCTGTCTTTCAGATCATTGATAGACTCTGGGCAGATAGCCGGCCTAAGGTTTGAGGATGGAGCAGAGTGATACCCTTTTGAACAAGTTTTGAAGAACGGATGGATTAGTATCGAGTGAGTGCTGCCTACATACTGCAGGGTCTCTCTTAGGTGTTCATCGTCTTGGGATCGTGGCGCAGAAAGCTTAGATGGGTGCCAAGGAGGCCGTTGCTGCTGGCAGCACCCGAGGTAAAAATATCAACATAAGCTGACCTCCTGTTTCAAAATTTACAAAAACGCATGGAATTCGGATCGTATTTCGGTCCAAGGAATGTTCTCGTACTCGGTAATGATATTGAGGCTAAGCAAGCAAATAAAAAAAAAAGAGGATCACGAGAACATTCCTACACGCCCCCTTTAGACGAGGAGGCAATTAATAACATAAAGCTCGTGTGAAGGCATCGCCACTCATGAGGAATCCAGTGTTTCGCCAGATTGCGAAATAGGTGAAACGAGATCCCATCATGAATGTCAGCTACGGTATAGCCAATCAAGGAATTGTGCATACGGCCGAGGACAAAGGATTACGTCGCCTCTCGTATTCCTTTGGTTTCTAGGACGTCATGGGCGATGCAGTGCAATGCTATGCTAATGCGATTATTTGTATGCACGTCCCGTGTCAGCGGCCAAGTGGATGATTGTTGGGCCAGACTAGGGGCAGTGAAACAACACCAAACCGGGCCAACACCCATGTCATGGATGCACAAGTCTGGGGGATCGTCATTGGTACATGGCTGGCAAGGATTGTGGACAGCCTCATGATGCATTAAAATCGAATAATCAAGTCATCAATCCATGGATGAGTGAATAAAAGAGTAAAACCCTTCTCTTGTTAATGATATAAAACGTTACAAAGTTATCCACCCCCATACTTCCAATCTCATCTCAGTCCACCTCTAAAAGTTACTGTAAATAGACCAAATTCCATCCCTTCTAGCGGCAGATGCTCCCGCGCTAGATGATTAAATCCCGAGTTCCCGCCACACCCCCTTGCAATTGGCTGGGGTTAGGACAGGCGAAGAAGACTCCCTTTTGATGTGTGTTGTTGTTTTGTATGGCGTGTACAAAAGAGAAAACAAGAGTTGACCGTTTTCATTCCCGCTTGGCTTTGCATGTGAAGACTGAAATTCAAAGTGATTCAAATCAACTCTTTACATGTTGACAATGACGGCGGCACCACCAAAGAGGGCTCCCATGGCGATGGCAGCAGTGTGCATGGCACCAGAGTTGCCCTCGGTGGCACTGCTGGCGAGAGCACCGATCTCAGAGGTGGCAGCGGCGATCTCAGAGCTGATCGAGGCAGCGGCCTCGCCAGTAGCGTCGGCCACCTTGGAGCTCAGGCTGGCGATGCGGTCGCCGAGCTCGCTGGTCTTGCTGGCAATAGCAGCAGTGTCGACGGACGCCTCGGTCTCGGTGCCAGTCTCGGTGCCAGTCTCAGTACCTGTCTCGGTACCGGTCTCGGTCTCATCGGTGGCGGTGCCAGTCTCGGTCTCGTCAGAAGCGGTGCCGGTCACGACAGTGGTGCCGGTCTCGGTGACAGTCTCGGAGGCACCAGTGGCGGTGGCAGCACTGCTGAGGCTGGCAACACGGGAAGAGATCTCCTCGGCAATGGAAGAGGCAGCGTCGGAAGCATCGGCAGCGCGGCTCTCGACCTCGGAGGCGATGCTCTCAACACGGCTGCTGACATCGCCGATGATGGAAGAAACCTCATCCTCGCCAGGGACGGAGACGGACTGGGCCTGTGTATCATGTCAACAGACGCATCTTGAACGGCTCATGTGTGATGCATACCTTGGCAAGGGCCATGATGGCGAAGATGGTAGCAGCAGAGTACTTCATTGTGACGGTGTTGTGTAAGTAGTGAAAGTGTTGAAGGGTTTGAGTTTCTGAGTGAGTGATATCGACAACAAGAGTACTGGTCTGAGCTGGGATTGGACAACGGTGGATAGAGAGGAAGACTGGAAACAAGAAGATAGAAACGACCGGAGGACAGGACGTTTTATGGACGGTCAAGCAGGCCATGGCATCTTGCATGGACGCTCCGTCGACACTCTACGGCCACGCCCCCTTCAGCCCCGGAGTCTCCGCTATTCCTCTGGGGGGCTCGGAGCATGGTTAGAGAAGCCTGTCGGTACCATCGATCGGTGCATGGGTGTCTGACACTTGACTGATGTCAGTCTAGACGACGGGACAGAGCTGTCTGTACCGGTACTCTCCCACTCCCCCCCCTTCGGGGGCTAGACACATGGCCGAGTTGTGTCGAGGAACAGCCTGTGGCTTCAGCTGAGAGTCAGCGACTCAGCCTCCTAGGGAGACGAGGGAGGCCATGCCGGCCAGTCTCACATTTTGAGTTGAGTTCGGTTCTCCCTTGACGATGTGTTGCCGGAAATAACCACGAGCTAGTCGATCCGAGGAGTACTTCGCCATGCTTTTCAGGCAGCCTCATACGAGCCAAAACTTCAAGCTTCGTGCAGACCGTAAAAGCTAATCCATCCTCGCTGCGTTCATCGTACCAAAAGCCAAGGAAACGGTTGATTCGTTGGTACCTTGCTTTGGTTCGCTTTGGCTTGTCTTGTCGCCATGCCGTTCTCCGAGGTTGGAAAACCTGGAAATGGTGAAGCAGCGGCTTTCAAACATGAAGCCAAGCTGCGATCCAAAACAGGAAATTGCCCAGCGGAACGTCTCCCGTTCAAGGTAGACGGGTAGCGGTAACATCATCATTCATCATGCTTTGGCCCATTGTAACAGGGGTGATCGTATCCTCTCTTCTCCCCCGTCGGAAGTCGCCATTAGCCATGAGGCTCTGATTGGGAGGGGGGAAAGTCAGTTGGCGAGGCCGAGCCCGAGATGCTTGCTTGAAAGGGGACAAGGCCCATGGAACTAGTGAGAAGCTGCTGCAGAATGAGCCCTGGCGTTTGAGAATGCCTTGGTTGCCTTGCTTGGCTTGAGAGCTCGAGCTGACAGCAGCAATTGAATGCAAATGTTGGATGGAGGTGGAGAAAAGCCCATCGCGTAATAGGAGCCGGGTCTTTGCGTCACAGTGGAGTGGCCAACAGCCAACCCCACACTTTCAATGGATGTCAAGTGCTCTCAGAGGTACCTTCTACCGTAGCAGGTACCAGGGAGCTTCCTTCTCAATGCCGCTGCTGCTGCACCGTTATAATATTGCTGCAAGCCCGAGGATAAACAATCAGTTGACAACGAATGAATCAAACGGACCTCATACCTGAATCATTCTCGGTCTGGATCCCTATCAAAGACATTGCAATCTTGTTCTCAAGGGGCAGGACATCGCATTGCATGAAAGATCCAGCTCCTCCTCCTCCCTTACTCACAGCCGACAGCTGTTGGATGCCAACTCACATACAGTAAGCAGCTCTCACACCCGAAACAAGCCTCGTTCGAAGCCCTGTTGGGGCCACCCACCAATCACACGCCGGCCGATAAGAGACATCGCCGTTCCCGTCCTGTCGTGTTCCCCCAAGGAGCTCGCTGTTCGAGAAGCGCCAGTTGCCGCTAGCGTCCTGGGGATCGACCGATGGCTCTGGGGCAGGGCAGGACGTACTCCTGTAGGCTGTGGAAACTCCCGGACCTTTGGTCAGGGATAAGTAGGTATGGAGGCAAGGCCCCATCTCTTCAAGGGAAAATAGCACGCTGGGATTGCCGGCGGTATGCGACGTGATTTGCAATTCAGTACAGACCCTGTCAGCAATGCCTTTCGTTCCAGGCGAGACCGCTGCTATTCGGGGGAGAAGCCAACGGTCAGGCCCGCCCTACACGAGACGTGCTGGCTGATGGATCGATCTCCAGGGCTTTCCGCCTGCGGTACCTGTACCTGAACGCGCGGCACGCGACATGCAACCTAGACGAGTAGATGTCCGTCTCTTGTCTCGAGGTAGGTATGCTCCAGATCAACAACAAGCACTGCCAGTCTCGGTGATCATCCCACATCCTTTAATCCCATCATGCAATTGCCATCACTCGAGATCATCCCGCACGGCTCATTAGACATTCATTCACCGGCTATCATCTCTCTGCAGTGTCTGTCTCCCTTGCCTATTCTCCCCGCAGCCTGGCCTGCTTTTGCTTGCTTCTTCCCCCCTGTCTTGCTTGGCTGACGCCACGAACAAAACCGTCGTTACACTCCCCGGGTTTGTACATCAAGGTCGCAGCATTTGTATTCTCAAGGTGAATGATCAACAAAAAGAGAATAGAACCTGGAAGTGAAATGTTCAATATCAAAAATATGGGCTGTGGTTTTTTTTTACTCGATCGCTCTCTCTCCGTGTGGTGGTTGTTTTTTTAGTGGTTGTTTTTTTATGGCGCCCGGTCAGTGGTCATGTTGCCCATTTGTAGTTTTTTGGAGAGAGAGGAGAGTTTGGTTTTAGTTGTGGAATGTTGTTTTGGACCACTCGACCAGGCGCCGAGCACTTGTATGTGCTTTTTGGGTTGGGAGAGAAAGGGTTAAACTTGATTATAAAACTACCTCGCAGACTTGATATCGACAGCGAGGACTTCTCTGACTGCCTGTGGTTGTTGACTGCCGGCCGTCCACCGCTTCTCTTCTGAGCCCCATGGCAATCCCGTTGCCATGTCCCCGGCTTGGCACTACCGATCGCCAATGTCGTTATTCCGCTGCCTTGGTCTGTTGCTTGGCCAATGTGAGCCAAGCCTGCTCTCGGCAGCCATGGATGGGCCTAGGTTCTCAGCCTTGACCCTCTTCTGCGTGAAATGGCCCCTGATCGAGATGCACGGGGGCCGCGCTTTAATGAGACATTGAATGCCCGTCCGCTTCAACGTTCGTTCCAAACAGGAATCGCCTCTCCGCCACGCGCGCTCCTCTCAACAAAGTGGTTCCCTCATCAGGCTGGGGGCTGGGCCAAGCACCGGGCTCGTTCGAGGTCGGTTCGAGCTCACGAGCCACGGATGAATGGGGGGCGAGATTTCCAACAAAAGTCCTGGTTACCTGCGTCATCAAGGCTCTCCAGCTGGCCTTCAATGTCATCCATATCCAACCAACGCCGTTGGGAGTAGCCGCAATCACTGCCATAGTCCGTCCCGTCTGTCAGCCCCCAAACGCCGATCTCCAGGGTCGTCGTCGTGAGACACCACGTACTCAACACACCCGCGCATCCATTTGCAATCCTTCTCAGACATCTCGGTATGGGGAGATGCCCTTCTTGAGCTCTTCCACAATCTCTGCTGCCTCTAGCGTGCTCCTCGCCTCAAAATCGTACCGTTTGCTCTCTGTCGCCTTGTACACCACCAGCTATTTTTGGTACGCCGTTAGAATCACACATGACCTCGACATCAGATAGATGGACACCAGCATGAACTTACCTTGACATTTGTGGGATGTTTCCGAGGCACTTTGCATCCGACCACATTGCTGAAGTGCACCGTCGTTGTTTTACCTCCGCCGTCGTGCAACGCCTTGCCGCCCGAGGCTGGCATGATGTGAATGTACTCGCCGTCGATCACCAAGATGCGTTCGCTCATTCCTACAATGCGCATCGGCTGCTTTCGCCAGACCGTGTACTTCTTGTAGCTGGCGTTGCTGAGCTCGTCTTGCTTCAGAGACTCTCGCGCCAGTGGGTGGCTTCCCACCATCTGAACCTGTTTCTTGCTCCGTTTCTGCGTCGAAGGATCTGTAAGCGGTAGCATCTTTGGTGATGAACTGCCTGGTGATCCAGTGATGGTCAACGGCCCGTCCGTCGCGAAACGTCGTCTGTACAGCTCCAGATCGGAGACGTTGCCGATCGACGACACGGGCCGGTCAATCATGACTACAGCTCCCGACCCGGGTAGCTTTAGTACATGGTTGGCCTTGTCCAGCTGTCTCTTCCGACATACCATATCTAGCACTTCGGCTAGGTAGGTATCCGTCGTCACATCGAGCGTAACCATCTGGCCTGGTGCAATGTCTGAAGACATGATGTGAATTCGGAGCAGCTTCTGCTGTCCCCGTGATGTGTTTGGAGCCGCGATGGGCGCCTGCGGCATGTCTGCTGCAGGCGCATTTGACCGGTACGTCGTTGTGACGATGGGATTCTGTCGTGGACGGGCGGCCAGGAAAGAGTTGACTTGCGGGCCTGGTGTGCCTCTGGGCGTGGCATCTTCATCCACTCGACCTGGTTCTGTCGAGTCAAGGGCCACTCCACCACTCTCCTGTGATGTTACAGGCTCATCTTCCTCCTCTTGTGGTGTAAGTTCCTTGTTCTCGATATACTCTTCCTCCGAGGCCGCTGTCAAGGCAAACTCGTCATAAGCCGTAGAATTCGACCGCATACGACCTCCGCCTCGCATGGCAGCATTGTTGACCGTAGTAAACGAGGTCAATGGTTCCCTTCTCGGAACGGGAGGGAAATCATCATCCACCTCACCACCCTCTTCGACCATCCGAAGGGTCCACCAGTTGATGTTGAGCTTGTTCGGGGCAATAGGCGGGTCCATCTTCTCTTCATTGTAGCGATACAAACTCAGGCCAATGAGGTCCGCCACGGTAACTACCCTCTCGGCGCCCTGCCCGTCCTGAACACGTGGGCGGATGAGCACTTGGAACGGCTTGCTTGGCGTCTTGGAGAAGGCAGCATAGATGCGCACGCGAATGGGGCCCTGCGTTCCCTGCCCGCTGAAATGGGCAAACCTGTGGAAGGGGATAGTAGCTTTCTTGTCCTTGGCCTTGAGCGCGGCCGACAACAAGCTCTTGGGCTGGGCGATGCTGAGGGGCCTGATCATGCTCATGGGCCTCGGGGGCGGCAAAGACCCAAGAACGATGGGATTTGTCGGTGGCCGAGATTTGCGAATCGTCGATTGTCGTACAAAGTTCTTAGGCGGTGTTCCAACAACCTGGCGAGTAGGTGATCCATTAATGGCTGGGTTTTCGACACCATCGAGGATAGATGCCGAGTCTATACTCTCCACATAATCATCAGACATATCTGAAGCCTCATCCGAATCTTCTTCCTCTTCCGGCAAGAGGGAAGTGCCCACCCGATTGATGCCAGGCGTGGGCTCCTCAAGGATTCTCGCTTGAAGCTTCGCTGCCCTAGCTGCGGCCCTAGCAGCCTCTCGGTGTCTCTGGACAGTGGGAATGTCGATCTCGTTTTCGGAAGATATCTCGCTGCTGGTGACTGTGTCTCTTCGTGGCCTCTCCCTTACTGTCTCCAATGCCGACTGCGAACCTCGTCGGGGCGCCCTTGGTGATACTGCCCCTACCTGTCGTAGGTTGGTGTTTTGAAGTGGCGATGAACCCGCTCTATGCCTCACGGGCATCTTGGCGAACTTGATCTGCTGCGCGGCTCTTTGATCTGTGTCATCATCGCTGTCGTCGCTCAAGTCGCTACTGTCCTCCTCTTCCATCTGTTCCCGGCGCCTGCGCCGCTTGATAGCCATCCCGGGCCCCATGGTATCGGATCCGCCAGCGGTGAGCATGCCTCCATCTTCATCTCCATCCTCGAGCGTGAGGCCTGCCTGTCGAGGTGCCTGGAAGTATTCGGAAGCGATAGCGGTGGGTATCGGGGGTGAGTGTGTCCGCTTGATATGGGAGGAATTGGGTCGCCAGCCAGCGGCCTTGAAGGGAGCTGAGTTTAGGAAGCCATCGTTGACGGTGAGGAGACGCTCGCCCACACCGTCGGCGATCTCGTTGAGATAGCTTGTGCGGAGCTGATAGGACACGAGTCTAGGGGAATGCCATGTCAGTGGGTGCTAGCTGTCGGGGTCTTAAAGCAACGTACTCTTCCAACTGAATGACGGACATGATGGCGACTTCTTTGGCGGGTATATATCACGCCAGTATCACGCCAATATCTTGAAATTCGTCATTCTAAGAAGCCCAAAGTTGAAGGTTTGAGGGGCGAGGAGCATTGACAGGGAGAGAGTTGCGATAAGCTATTCGTGGGGTTCAGGCGCAGCGCAGCCTCGTTCGCGTCTTAGATGCGCAAGGACCCATGTGGCTTGCGTCTGAGCACGGGCCAACAGCGGGCGAGGCAACAATGGGGCGCATTTCGACCTCATGTCGCGAGGCTCAGGAAAGCAAGCAACTTTGCGATTTCATCCTCGACTTTTGCAGTTGACGGTTATTCTTTGTCCAATATTCATCATGGGCCTGGTTGATTATTCCGACTCCGAGGGCTCAGGCTCTGAAGCCGAGGCACCCGTCAAGACAGTCCCCAAGACTACGTCGTCATCCAAGAAGCCCTTCCAGAAAGTAGTTGATCGATCCAATCCTGGCAAAATCGTCGTCAACCTTCCTCAGCTCTCCAACGATACGCCCCAACGAAACGAAGAACCTCCCGCGAAGCGCGCAAAAACAAAGGGATCGGGTCTCTTTTCCGGGTTCAACTCATTCCTACCAGCCCCGAAGAATGCGAACAAGCCAAAGACAACCTCTACGGCATCAAGCAGCACCACATCGAGGCCAGGCGTCAATCTCAAGACGAGCGCTGCACCAGGTTTCAGTCGAGGGACAGAAGATGATGGTGAGGGGCCGGGCGATAGCGTCACGTCAGGAGGGTTGAGCCTGCCGCCACCAAAGGCTGCTCAACCATCCATCCCAGAAGGACAGAAGCCTGCCGATGAGGTCAAGCTGGTAGGCAAGCCGTTGATGTTTAAGCCTCTCTCGGTCGCAAGGAACCCACAGAAGAAGAAAAAGTTGAATTCAGGGGCAGCGAAGCCAGTGGCTGCACCATCTCAACCAAACTCTGCAGAATCCAAGGAGACAAAACCCGAGCCAGGACCAGAACCTGCTCCAGCGCCTCCCAAGGTCTCTCTATTTTCGATGCATACGGAAGAACCTTCGGAACCTGCAGATGCCACGGCACGAAGCGCTGTCTATGAGCCCATGTTTGCAACTCAGGAAAGCTCATTGGCTCACGACGAGGGCGCATACGCCGACTACGCGCAGTATGCAAGCCATTCACAAACAGGTCCATCTGCCACCACATTGCCAGGCTCTGAATCGCTGGACACGGTGGCAGATGATCTCAACCTTTCAGCTGCCCAACGGCGAGAGCTCTTTGGCCGTGGAGGCCTGGGTAAACAAGCGGCTAAGAAGGTTATCAACTTTAATATGGACAAGGAATACCAGCACAACGAGGAGATCCGAGCGTCGGGAGAACAGCAGATACACAACCCCGTGCGTGCTCTCCAAGGTGGCAAGCACAGCCTTCGCCAGCTGGTGCAGAATGTGCAGAACCAGCGCGAGGCCCTCGAGGACAGCTTCGCCAAGGGGAGAAGCAATCGCAAGGAGGCGTCGAGCAAGTACGGATGGTGATGAAAATGATACCCAAGTTTTGCACAGAATATCCAAATATGAAGAGTCATTTCTATTTACATCTAAACCTGAAAAGGGGTTTCCTACAGATACAGCCACGCCGCGCTCTAATACCAATCCCAAATATGCGCAGCGAGGAGCAATACCAACAAAAGGGGGTGTCTTGAAAACAAATCGTTCGCCAGTCCACAAAATCAAACCCAAGAAAATCCGTTTTTTTTTTCAGAATGTTTCCACTCCAACCTTTCGGCCGGACTGGAAGGCATTATCTGCCATCATGAATCCCCATTCTCCTCGTGTTGTGGGCGATATATCGTCATATCCGTTGGGCGTCATGGGCCCCATCTTGGCCGACGCCGGGCTCATGAGTATAGGTGTCGGTGTGAGAGGACTGAAGGCGCTCTTATTTACAGGAGCTGCGCTCAGGACCTGGTCAATGGTTGAGCCGTCCCATTGCTGCATCGAGAAGACGAGCCTGTCTGTCGGTCGTGCCGTACGTTCTTCATCCTCCTCTTCCCCTTCGACTTTGACGACGGGGACCTCTGCCTTCTTGATTCCAAAGCTGGTCAGCAGTTTCAGCTGGGGTTTTGGTGAAGGAGTTTTCTCCTTGGTGATGGCAAGTCCGATCATGTCTTCCTCGATCTCGAAATCGTCATCACTCTCTTCGAAATCGCTGATGGCCTTGATGACCGGCTCAGTGAATCCTGACAAGCCTTCGATGCCGCCGAGTTGCTCTGGTCCGCCATACGCACGCCGATACATGCGGTCCAAGTCGACAAGGGCAGAGTTTGACACGCTTAGCCAGTCATATGATCGGAGGATGGCAGTTTTGGAGACTTTTGACCCGGTGGCTAGGATTGTGCGGCGGAGTTCGTCAACGGCGTCTTCGAGGCGCAGGTGAGATTTCGTCTTGGAGTAACTGGATAGTGCGCTCTTGAGGCTGAATAGCCGATCGAGCGAGAGTAGGGTCAGGCCTTCGGAGGAGAAGAGGACCTCGTTCTGGATGATGGAGCTGTGGATGAGTTGGTTGGTGAGTCCGCAGGAGGACGGTCTGACTGCTGGTGAAAGCCACTCAGAACTATAGAGTGTTAGCAAGATGTCCGACATGTTTGACATCATACACCTAAACCTACCCAACACGGAACTTTTTCTCCGTCTTTTCAAGCGTTTGGTTAAGGATCTTCTCGGATCGAGGATGGAGTTCATTCGTGTGAATGAGACGCATGCCAAAACCTGACGACGACATGATGGAGCTCATAGTGTCAGTCGTGGTCGAGGAGGCGGTACCGGGCGTCATGGGAGGAGGCGAGAGGGGCGTGGTAGGCGAGAGAGGCCATCTGAACCGTGGGCTCGGCATATCTGGTAGAGGGGCAAAGCCAGGCGAAGATATTCCACTTCGTGGCGAGTCCATCCCCCGTGCCGGCGTTGGTCCATTATACGAACCAGCCAGCACCAACGACTTGAGCTTCGACATGGGCCCATTTCCAAAGTTGAAGCGGAAGTTGGGAGACATCGGCGTCGGTGTCGTCGGGGTGATGAGGCCCCTCGGTGTCACTACAGACGGCAGCTGATAGTCTCGACGGGCTACGACGAGGGTGATGTGCTGAGACTTGCGAGCCAGACGGGCAGATGCGTGCTCGAGGGCTGGCGCGAGATGGGGTGGCAGGTGGTGAGCGTCCAAGATGGAGGTGCCAGCCTCCAAAGGCGAAGAGATTCTCTCTTTGAGCGACATTTTCGTCTGGTTGTTGTTGTAATGCCTTGAGAGGCAAACGACTCGACGATGCAAGGAGGGACAGCCACAAAACGGCCAAAGTAAGAGGAATAAAGGAGTGCAAAGAATCGGTAAATCAACAAGCCAAAGGAATGCGAATCAACAACCAGGCCGCACAGCAGCTGTATTCCTTCAGCCTTGTCGTGCGTTCAACGAACAGTAAACAAAACAAAACAAAAACCCGTCGTGTTGGTCGTCGTGATCCTATGGAAACAATGCAGGAAAAGCAGGAGATGCAGGACGGAGGAGTAGTTTTAAAACCCGCATGCAAAACAAGTTTCGTTCTTGTTTCTCACCCTGGGCCACTTGTTTATGTTTCAAAACTCTCCTGCATCTGACCAGTCAGCCACCGGCTTTTCGTCTCGCCTGAGGTGTGACCTCCTACTCGGTGACCCCCGGGGCCAGAGCTGACCCTGAGATGGTCACTTTGCAGTATAGCGTCGGAGTGATGAGATGAAACGTCAGGGGGAACCCTTGAGGGAGGGGAAAAGACGCCATGTAAGGAAAGGGGAATTGCATGAGCTGCTCATCACATCTTGTTCATCATCCATCTTGCACCGCTTCTTCATCACAGCTCTCCTCATGGTCCCAGCCTGTCAAACGGTGCAAATGCCGGGAAACGACCCAATCGGCAAGGAGGAGAACGTTCTCCTCGGCGGCTAACGTGCATTAGCGCGTGCGTGCCCGGGAAGCTGCTATTTTCAGCAGCCGGGCGGGGTTCCCGGTACGCCCCGTGATTGGGTAGCGGGAGGTTTAAACGTATTTTTAGAAACTGACGGGCGATGCGAGAGGCGTTGTGACAGGCTGAGATTCGGGGATCCCTGTTGCAGATTGGAATCGGAGAGGCTGGTTGGTCGGGTGCGGGGGCACGAGAGAGGTTTGTGAAGAGGCAGGGACTTGGTGCAGTAGTGCACATAGATTGGTGTCTACTGTTGAAGATGGATACTCGTCAATGATTCTTCCATGTGAGCATTTTCGTTCCGAGTCTTGATTGTCATGGCTGGTTGTCTCCGTGACTAGCCCTTGCACATTCCTCACGCATTCTCCTTCTCCAGCTGTCAGACGTCGGTACTTGTCTCTCCGAGACGAACCATATCTCACAGCTTCCACCAGCCACCACCCCAATTTCTCACCAAAGGTAGACTCTTCCCACCGTGAAACCTGTCGGCTTCGTTTTAAAAGGCCATGTCTCTGATACTTTCTATTTTCGCATCTCCATTGGCATCACATCGTCGCGTGGCATCCAAGGCGGGCCTGGAATATTGGCCGCCCGTGGCTAAAGATAGGTAGCGTCGGACTAGATGGCCAGCCGCCGGGCCCCAATGTTGCCGTCATACAAGGGGGTTGTGATTTAGTGATGGTCTTCTATAGAAGCTGATCCTGGCTGCTCGGCCGTCGAGATTACATCGTCTGTCGTCCACCAGAATACCCATTACTGACGCCACTTGAAAATCTTGGAGATATTCATAGAATCAATCACATGGTGTCGGCGGCAAGCTTCGTCGTGAGACAAAGGCGTCATGGCACAGGAGTCTATCCAAGTCAAAGACTCCCGACGATGAGTTTTCACATCGAGGTTGAATAGCCTCCAACTCGATGTGACGTGTCTGTCTTAACTTTGCTTCGTATAATCATTCATCATTTCTGTCCTCATGCCAAAAAACCAAGGCAGAGAGGGGATGGATACAAGAACGCTGGTCTTGATCTTGGTCTCGAAAACAATACCCTTCTTCATCTTCACCGACCCCTGATTTCTCTCACCTCGCGGTCTGGTACCGCCGTATCCCTGTTCATTATCCTTTAGCCCTTGCGCCGTCACTCCCTTGCTATGCATTTTTACTCAACATCAACTGTGTTCCACAACCATCCGTTTCCGGCCGGCCCTGGCTGTCATGTAGATGATGCCTTGGCCTCTACTCACCCTTTGCGTAGGCTAGCGAGTGTAGATGATAAACCAGAGAATCGAAATCAACAAAAGACACAAATGCCTGCCTCCTTTGCCCTGACGCCTGTCTCGCTCCGTCTCTCACCAGACCCAGCGAGCTCATTCATTCATGCATGTATGGTCTGTCATCCAGCCAGTTCCACATCGTTCATCTCGTTCAGTCCTGTAATATTCATCTCCACCAGGTCGTCAATTGGGTCTGATGATCCACAGGATCCTTCCCAGTCTTTGCCCAGCGTCAGCCGTCACCTGAAGTCTGTTGTAATAGTATCGGAGTCGCTAAACGACTGTGACATACCGGACCCGTCTTCCTCCATGTCATCCACGATCAGCCTGCGGAGGGGATCCAACACCTCTGTCCTGTAGCGTTAGCCATCTTTCTTTAAGGGGGCCGGGCTGAATCCACTTACCGCGCTGCAAGCTCATAAACTCCGTGTCGACATCGTCTTGTTTCTCGGGATCACTTTCGATAGACTTGGCACATGACTCAATCACGCGCGAGAACGAGCCTGCAATGTCTCGCCCCAAGTGTGCTCTCCTTCGGACGTGATGCTCCTCGAGATGCCCCAAACACGTGAGGCCCAATTGTCTGACCGTCAGCTTGATCTCTTCCCGATCTTCTGGGTCTCGTTCAGCGATCGAGTCACTCTGCAAAGCCTGGAACAGTTCGCGGTCCAGGAAGTTCTCTGTGGCTGCTCGCACGGTGCTTTCCTGATATGCCAGGAGGTGAGGTGTCCAGTTTGGTATCAGACGGAGACTGAGACTCCTGATTGTCCTCGCAAACTCCCCTTCTGAACGCTCGAGTGATAGTGCTGTATCGAAGAAGCGAACAAAGTACACCCCCTCGGTGTTTTGCAGGCTTTTGGCTTGCGTGTACACATGCTGGATCATCTTTGTGGCAAAGTCGAGTTGCTCGGTACTCTCAATGTAGGCGCCGGCCGCCCGCAGGAATGGGTCCATGGCTTGAGTCGACGTCTCACCCCTGATGCATCGCTTCAACGTGGCTAGTATCTTGCCATCCATCGTTGAGCCGATCCCAGTCAGGAATCGGATAATGTCGTCGGTTGGACGGGTCGCCTGGTCGATCCCCAGTAGCTTCTCCACGAAATGGCTGCCGTGAGCATCTTCTAGACTGATGTGCACGAGTTGGACCTCTTCCGATGTCCAGCTGAAAGGCCGTTCCATCCGCTCCAGTCGCTCAGCCGCGTCTTCAACAATGACGTCTGTTCCCAGCTCCGGCTCCAGCTGCTGCAGAAGATAATCGACCAGCGTGATCACCGACAGGTAAGAAGGTGGTTTGGAGTTGTTGATGCGTCGGAGAACAGTCTGCAGCATCCTTTGATAGTTTCCGGTGAGGGCTTGTGCTGGATCTGCCGAGATAATACGTAGAAGCCTCGCCAGGTAATTAGCGGCCAGAACATATCCGGCTTCGCGGCTTCCCAGCTTTGCAAATCCCAAAATGGCCCCAAAGTAGTCGTCCCACGACCTGAGGTTGATGTGGAAGAAGTTCCATAGGTGATTGAACAGAAGCATCACGCCATCAATGACTGAACGGTGAGCAACAGCACCCTCGGTAATGTTCTCGTCTCCATCAGGGTCTGAGATGGGACTATTTGGGACCGGCGGATCGTAAACATGAGGCAAGCCTCTTGCAATCTTGTGTATGGCGACAGTGAACATCTTGCTCACAAAGTTGCGCACCGCCATTTCTGGGTTCCGTTGGAGGAGAGCGCGCAGTGCATCATGCCGTTGGTCAAAGTAGCTGTAGAAAGCAAACGCACAATGGTGGCATGAAGTGATAGCATCGCTGATCAACTTGGAGAAGCTGAGGAAATCTGGCATGTCCTTTGCTCTTGTGACGACCTGGTCCAGGTGGCTCAGCAGCGTGTGCATGGCTAAATCCTGAAGCCCATGCTCTTGAGCGCGATCAATCAGGAACTCGCCAATGTTCTGACTCGTGTCAACTTCGCGACAGCTTCCACAAAACTGCCTTGTCTGCTGGAATAGCATCTGGACGAGTCTGAGGTTGCTGGGGTCATATATACAGTGACGGCGAAGGATCACTGTGTTTTCGCTCATGATATGATCTTTGAGATCGTCAGCTACATTGACTCGCAGAGGCCCTGGAATGCCTAGGCTCATCATCTTCTCCTGCTCAGCTCTAAGAGAAGAGGCACGTTGGTAAAACAGCATGTATGCGCTGTATGTCTTGTCATAGATGATACCGTTTGTGTCGTACGGACGATGATCAGGCCCACCGAACGTGGAGCTCTCCATGTGCGAGGGATCCCATGCCGTTACCATATCGTCATTGAACTCAACCCAAGTCTGGCGACCTAAGGCGGAAGGGCGCTCACGGATGTACGAGTAGTAGTGGCCGGATTCAGCTGTGCCCGAGTGAACGAGGACACCGACTAGTTCAAAGATGTCCTCCTCGGTGTCATTTTCTGGGTTGCTGAGATGCTCGATAGTGTAGGGTCGTAAGTTGACACGTGCCGGGAATGAGAAATAATCGTTGATCTTGCTTCGCTGGAGAGTACGGAGGTTAAAGTCAAACCGCTTGAGGTGAAAGATGACACTGTCTGGGATGTCTTTCAGACACGCCCTGCAACAAGTTAGCTTCCAAGTGGCAGGGCAACTGATGGAAAGTGTCACCTCTTGACAGCATCAACGTGTTTGTCGCACGTTGAACACTTGTACTTGTTGTCTGTTGATTGTTAGCGGCCTCCTTAAAATAGAGCGAATGATAAACAGGCATACCCCCTTCCATGATCTCGCCATCCACATAAGCCTGAAGGCTGTCTTCCAGCGTGTTTTTGCCCTTGATGTCGCATTGAATCGCAGAGAATGGCTCGAGTCGTTCAGAAATGTGCTCACACTCCTTTGACTTGACTTGCTGTACGAGTTGACCACCGTAAAAAGACTTGAGTTTCCTCTTCTCTTCGTGGCTGTGAAACTGTCCCTCCCAACGGTCAAAGAGTAGGTTGTAGAACTCATCCACGTCCATTTGACTGTGAATATCGATGAGGGTGTCATCGTAGGTCTTGATTGAGCTGACAAGATTGGTGGGGTCAACAAAGCGACGGTAGCTTTCCTGCATGAAGCCAAACAGCTTTTGGGTATAGAACATGAGTTCTTGGCCGTCGGCGGGATCATGAAGTTTCGAGTTTAGGATGAATTGTCGGAATCCTGTGTTCATGAAAAGCTGCGCTAGGATCGAATTGAGGTAGCATGTGTTCGACAAGTTTAGCAGGCCAGCGTAACCACATGGTGCCCGCAGCGCCCGCAGGCGCTCGAATTGATACGGGAGCTCGTAGAGATATGGTTCATCTGGTTTAGATGTCAGCGGGTGCGAGGTTGATATGGCGCAAGACATGCCGTCATCGTCATCATCGTAGAAGGGCACGAGACTCTCAAGCGATTCTAACAAGCCCTTGGTCTTTTCTGGGTCATGCTTCACGAGATGGAAAAGAATGTCACAAAGCTTGGCTCTCGTCTCACTGTGAAGAACCACCCTGGGGATGGGCTGCTCGCTCAGACTGCGTTTGGGAGGATACAGCTGCTTCCAGAACAGTGACAAGGGCAAATCCCTATGACCAGTCAGTTGATCGGCTCTACACGGTGAGGTTTCATTTTCGTACGCTGGCAACTGTGGGGATTGGGCAACCGAGGGATCAAGTTGCAAGCAAATATGCAGAACTGTTGCAAGACCTTTCGCAAACAAGTCCTCTCCAGCCGAAGACCCAATGGCCTGTGTACTCAGTTAGCCTGTACTAAACAGTCCCACAGCTGACAGAACCTACTTCAGTTGATGTATGGGCGAGCAAGAGCTGGCTGACCTGAGAGGCAAGCCTTGGGAGATCCAACACGCCCGGCGATCGAGCCTTCAGTCGCATCAGCAAGACGTACGTCAGCCTAAAGAAATCTTCACACTGATCCGGATACCCGGCGATCTGTAGCACAAGGTCGCTGACAACACCCCAAAAGTATGAGACCAGGGCCACAAAGATGTCGTCCGGATTATTTGAGGATGACTCGTTCGACCTGTCCAACGGCTGTGAGTTGCCTGTCATAGAGACCAGCTCCTCAATGAGCTTCACAACAAGCGATCTGACCCCAGGCCTTGGGTCAGTAAGTAGAGCACGGTGCAGCAAAGCTACAAAATCAGGGTTTGTGTTGAGTTTTGCCCAGAATGCAGCATTGATAATGCTCAGGCGGAGTGTGAGGGCAAGTGTTCCGGCAATCACTGGAGAAGCATCGCCGGGGCCGGGGGAATCTAGGGCACATGTCAAGATTTCAACAAGCCGAGCTGGTTCAGGCACGATAACGATGTCCGTACTGGCTGGCCGTCCTGGGGTGTAGAGCTCTGTGACCAGGCTAGAGCCAGTAACTGTTCCAGTGGACCGCAGTATGTTATCTAGCAGCCGTCGGAATGCGTGTATCATTGCGCCAGTGAGTTTCAAACGCAGGCTCACAGAAGTCTGGTCGAAGACATCTTTGTCCGAGATTGCCTGAGTAGCAAGGGACATGCCTGTCTTCAGAGCTTTCATATACGCAGAGGATTGACCAGGGTCCGTGGGGTCATCCTTAGGATCTTCATTGTCGATGCGCCCGTGAAAAGCAGCTTCGATGTACTCCAGAAGCGTGTGCACAGCGTAGAGTGACTTGTATGGTTGCCCTGGAGGAAAGATTTGCTGATACGATGTTGTATTGCTGTCAATTGACTTCAAGAGATGACCGTCTGTGGGGAGTTTCACGAGAAAGTGGTAAATCTTAAGTACACAGTCAGTTATTCGGAGCCTTCAAAATTGGTGCTGAGTTTCATACCTCTTGTGCGAGTGACTCCTCCATGCTGAGGTACTCGAACATTTCGTCAAAATGTGCCGAGATTTCTACCTCCAGGGGAGAGGCACCTGGCTTCACTCGACCAGAAGGGGCTGGGCCTGCTTCCTCACGTTTGACCAGCATGAGACCCTCCTGGACACGCAGATCCTCCAAAGACTTACAGATTTCGTGCTCGTTGGGAAGAAAAGGTCGTCCTCTGTAATAAACTCGGTAGTTCTCGAAGCCTGTCTCTTGTCTCAGGCTGGCAAGCAAAGACGCAGCGGTGTTGAGCTTCCCGATTGCCAGTGGCTTGATATCAGTCTGTTCATCCCCATCAAAAGACTGGTATTTGAGCTCGGCCGAGTCTCCTTGCACCTCGTAGGGGGTTTGGGGGATCAGTGTTCTTAGGTCAGGGGCCGACAGAAGAGGTTTTGATTGATGGGCCTCCAGTATGTGTCGTAATAGCCTCAAGGACCGAATGAAGATCCTCTCCTGCTGCTGGATTTGCTCATCCGTTGTAGCAGTCGACATGGGCTCATCCTCGCCGCTCGTAGCTCCATCGTTGGAGCTCTTGATTTTCCGCGCGGCATCCTTCAGCTGTTGCAGGCATCGGTTGACTAGAGCCATGTGGATCAGTCGTGTTCGCTGAAGCGGGCTGGCGGCCATATGCCGG
Organism: Ascodesmis sphaerospora; assembly: GCA_027569015.1. Taxonomy (NCBI): domain Eukaryota; kingdom Fungi; phylum Ascomycota; class Pezizomycetes; order Pezizales; family Ascodesmidaceae; genus Ascodesmis; species Ascodesmis sphaerospora. The sequence goes on from JAPPUR010000005.1 coordinate 984,849, forward strand.
CTTTCAACATAGATATCGATTGCAAGCGTCCGTACTGATCGATCAACGAGAGGCCCATCCTCAGCCTCGAGGATCAAGCGCCACAGTTGCTCAATACCGCTCTCAGCAACCATGTCATGATCGTCAAGGGCTAGGTCGGCCTTCTCGTTAAGACGCGGCAGAATTTCCGCCCGGAGGAACTCCAGCATGCCGTCGCAGAAATATTCGGAAGGAAGAGTTGGGAGGTATTGAGACAAGCATGTTTGAAGAAAGGGGTTGGCGAGGTTGAGCTTCCGGTTAAGATTGTTCAAGATACCCCATCCTGCTCTTCTGTCCTCAAGCGATAGTGACCAGGGGCCGACCAGCATGTCCCAGAGCTTGATCCCCAACTCCTTGGTGATTGTTTGGGGTTCAACCTGGATGATGTTGGTGATGAAGTCCCTGCGAGGTTGATTGATCGCGCCCCAGAGAACCGTCTGAACGCCGGCAGCTCGTCCGACCTTGATCGCGTGTTCTAGCTCAGTAATGATAAGTCTCGTCAGGTCATGCTTCTCCGTCAAGACACGAAGTTCCATAACAACCGCGGAGCGGATTGCCATTGACAAGCACCAAAGGCTGCCCAATGTAGTTGCGGACTGGTCTGCAATGTCCTGAATACAGCTCTGGTACAGCTGCTGGCGTCCCTCGGAATCTGGCCCATATGCCAGGAGCTCCTTAAACTTCTGCATCGCTGCGTGCTGCATGTCGGGATAGGCGGCTTGGGATCCGGATGTGCAAACTGACGATTCTCTGAGTAGTCGTAAGCACAAGTTGTAGGGATGGAAGCTCAGTCCCGGTCGATCGACTTGTGATCTCGTAACCATGTGCCTAATGACGGTCTCCCAAAGCATTCGGATAGAGGGAGTGAAGCCATCCATGGGAAGGGCTTGAAATTTGTCGCAGAAAGATAGCAGACCGGCGTAGTCGAAAAGGTTCGTGATATTTGTCACCATGCGAGTGAGAGCATCTGCGGTGCGAGGATCCTGGCCGGATGTGATACCTTGCCAAATCATATTGATGTGCTCCTCTCGGTACATCTTGGTCACTACCAAGAAGCCCACAATGTTGGCGCCCTCAAGAGTGATCTCTGGATGACAGTTAGAGCCGAGGATGTACTCTATGAGTCCGGTCTGGAGCAGATATTCCGCGAGATGGTTGAGGTGGAGTATACTGCCATCGTCTCCGCTGTCACAATGGCGTCTCCAGCAGGAGACCAGGTCACCACACATCTGGGTGACACCCACAACACGGAGTTGCATCTGGCTTGACCTTATGAGCTTGTTCAAGAGCCCAAGACGTCGCTCCCAGGCGATTGCCTCAATAGTGTAGTTGACGGGGAGCTGAGGGTGCGTCTGTCGATGCTCGATTAGTAGCTGGGTTGCAGCTTCATGTTCGCCCTGGAGGCTCGCTTTGATCATGTTTGTGAGAGCCCGAACGCTAGTTGAGACTTTATCGGCATTCAGCTGCGTCGGCTGCTTTTCAACCATCCTTACGAGGGTATCTGAGACCAGGTCGTAGAGGACATGGCCAACTTCTAGTCGTTGTTTGGCCATGGGAGGGAGTTCCGGGGTGCCCAGGGCGAAGCTTGCATCTGTCATGATATCTGCTGCAACCAGACATACCGAGGACAGCTCATCAGTCCATCGAGGGACGTTGGAGATATGATCGACCAGACACCTGACCAGCTGGAGCAGGCAACTGAGGCTTCCACCTTGACTCTCCTGAAATTCCTTGATCACGTATGACACATCTTCCAGGCTGGGTGATGAAAGGTCGGCGTTACCAGTTTGCTCGTCGTAGAAAGGCGCGCCAGTCATCAGATGTAACCGGTCGAGGTAAAGAGCAGACAACAGATCGGGTAGACCCTGTTTTTGATCTGTCTGCGTAGCTGAAAACTCTTGGAGGACACGAATGTCAGATTCGATGAACCAGGCCGTCAGCTTGGCGAATCCAGCGAAAAACGCCAGAGTAACGCCGCGCAATCCATGTGCTTTCAACATTGATGGCCTAGTACGATTAGGATAGAGTAATAAGAGCAAAGAAGGAGAAGCATACTTGCGACATGCCATTGCGTGAAAGATTTCGGGGAATATAACCCAAAACTTGAAATTTTGTCGGCATGATTCGATGGCAGATTGCTGGTCGACGTCTCTGATGTATCTGAGATACCGTTCTAGCCATTGCTGAACCTTGTCGACAACACCCTCATCAATTGGAGATTCTGCATAATTTAGCCGATTGAGTCGTTCAGAAGAATAATTAAGCTCACGGGTTGAAAGATAGTTTGCCAGTCGTTCCGCTGTCGATTCGGTGGTTTCATCGATATCGTGAAAGGGGAAGTCATGGATAGGATCGATCAAGATAGGTTCGTCCCCAACGATGGAAACTCCAACACTCATATGATCGGAAGCCATGTCATCATCTGACGGCACTGTGATAATCTCGATTGGCGGGCTTGCTGAATGTGAAGAAGCTGACTTGGAGGTATCGGTACTCTGGGCAGGAACCGGCACCATGTCGACCTCGGAGTCTTCAACACTGGCCTTAACGTCGTCGGTCGCAACATCGGTGACGGCATCGGTCGTGGGGGGCTGGGCGGCAGGTGAAGGAGATGGGGGCGAGGAAGACGACGAGTCACTCTGGGGCGCGTTCCTAAGGTTAATAGTAACCATGCTGGAAGGAGGCTCGGTGGGTGGCTCGCGCATCGAGGTGCCAGGCTCGGGGGTCTTTGGCGCGACAGGCTCTGGCCGGGCTTCTACAGCCGAATCACGGCTGGGAACGACGGGATCAGTGTCGAGGGTGGTAGAGCTCGAGGAGTCGTGGAGCGGGTTCACGGTATCGAGGGAGTTTGTAGGTGATCCGGAGAGAGACGTGCGCCGACGCTTGCGAGACGAGATATCGCCGTCATCAAAGGGATTCGGCCGGGTTGAACTGGCTTCAGCGGAGGCAGCACGATCTGGGAGTTCCGGGGATATCGTGGACGGATCCATCGGAGTTGTGTAGAGAAGAGGTAGAAAAGCACGAAGCGCGGAGGTGTAGAGACGTCACACCGTCGCGAAAGACGCCCCGGCGACAGCTGCACAAAATTAACATGTGGGTTTGGTAAGAGAAGCGATTCGGCGGGGGCGAAAGAGCAAGATCCCAAGCTCGAAATGGGGTTTTCGGGGAGGGGGATCAAACCAAGGGCGATATGATGAATGAAGATGACAAGTAAGAAAAGAAAAAGAACCCCGGCGTAGTTGTCTAGACAGATGGAAGATGCCTAGAAAGAATAGAGGTTGCTGAGGCTTAGAAGTGGGATGCGGATTGGGAAGCCGGATGGATAAGGCTCTTGGTGGATGGATCTGAGGAAGGATATGGGGGAGCATGGATTGGCAGGGCGCGCGCTGGCGGATTGCTTGTGTGGACCCCGCTACGGCAGACTCGACGTGAGGCCCGGGGGTGGAAATAGCAGGGGGGAGGCTGCCTGACGTCGGGTGGGATGGGCATTGGTGGGATTGCGTATTGAGAGAAGAGATGAAGGAAGCTCAGCTTACCTTGTGCTTGGCTGGGAGATTCGTGAGCGTGTCGTCTGATAGATGATGCTTAGACAATGTGCAAAGAAGGGGAGTCTTCTCCGTCACTGCGCTATATAGCTTTTTCTGCTGCGTCGTGAGGATGAAAGCCCACCTCCCGTCATGAGCTAAGTTTCGGTGGTATTTTGGTACGTGCAGGTGGTTGCCTCAAGCAGGCTGATGACTGTGACACCCAGGTAGCCAGGGCAGGATCCAATGCTTTTTAGTGGAGAGCTCAGAGCTAGCTGGCAGGTTGGCCGTCCGCTGGGCGTGATTCAAGGGCGGGGTAAGGGGTGACGATAGCGCGGGCAATTAATCCGAGCAGAGATGCAATGCAGCAATCGACTGTTTGTGCCGGCAATCCAGCTGTCAGGAGATGTCGATCAAGAAATAACAAAAGAAATCGGTAGGCAAGGGAAATCAGCAAATGAGAAATGAGAAAAGATGGAGGCTAGTCGTGCAGGTTGTCGACGCGCTTCGCAGCTGTCACGATAGCGGTGTTGGTGGGGTAAAGCGGGCTGTGGGATCAAGGATGGATGTGAGATATCATTCACGTACATCCATGATGAGAAAAGAGAGCTTACCTCGACGGCTTCCCCTGGTGAATTCGAGAAGGTGAACCAGAAAAATAAATACCCGGTAGGTCAATCACTGGGAAAACACACCAGGGTCTTGAAAAGCTTGAACAAGCACCATGCACCGAGGGGACAGTGACCGAGGGTAACTGGCTGACAATGGAGCAAATTCACGATGGGATAGGTGGCCAACCGCGTCGCCAAGTGACACACCGTGTGAGTCTGAAACTGCTTGCCTGAGGCTGCCTTGCCTATCTTGCACTTTGAAGAAGAGAAGAGGGCTTGATGTTAAAGGAGCCACATTGGTCATGAGATACCCAAGTTGCAGGAATCAAAAGATGTAATATTGTACCTTCGGAGTATTTTTCAATCAAGTCATGCATCAAGCGGCTACCTAGGTATCAGGTAGGAGAGAGTTTCTGCGGGTCTAGAGCTCAAGATTGTCGACTGTTACCACGTGGAGAACCAGAGACCGCCATGGCAGCCGCCTTAAACGGCGAGGAAAATCCCCATGAACCTGGTCGAGGCCAAAGAGACCCGCCATGATGCTGCCCCTCCTGTTTGGTAAAGATCTGACACGACATTCGATCCCGGCTGTACCTGGAGCTCTGGTGAGCTATGGTGCCAATGGATGCCAAGATACAAGATGGTGCCTGTCAGAGGCCAAGGCAAGATGGCCACCATGTAATTTGCAAAGCTGCATAGCTTTCTATTATCAAGGGCTACTATAACATACATCTACCCACCCAATGTCACCATACTTTCAATTGATGGCCGTTCTATCGTCCTGGCGCTTGGTCTGCTACAAAATGCGACGCTAAGCAACTCCCCGTCCACCTTGCTTGCGTGACCCACATCCTCCCGCCTCCCGCAAATAGTTACAGAGCAGAGCTTGCTTAGATGTCACCCTCCAATACACTTCTCTTCAAGACGTCGTTGTCTACGTTTACCGAACATATCGCATCGTACTCGAATGCAATGTCAATCTCGGTTTCGTTGACCGACATATGACATCCTTTCCTCTAAAGCGACTTCCTACACCGACAGTTGCCCGTGCTCGCCAACATGACCACTCCCACGTCACAACCGACTCGGAAGAGAGTCGTGCACCAGCTGGATACGCCCTTTTCAACAGTCTCCTGGTATTTCATCCTTTCTAAATCCAATTATGTGGTCGTGGGTGATTAACTGAGTCTCTAGGCCAGCGGTCTCGCCTGAAGATCAAGACACAATTCTTGAGTTGTTGTGCGAGTAAGTGCGAATGCTCTATGGTCACAGGGGTACCCATCTCTGCTCTACCTCCACACAATGCACTCTCCCGTTTAAGCGGTCTGGATAGCCGTACTGACAAGTTTAGTCTCTTGAGCCCCCTGGGGCAGTACCGGCAAACACATGTCAAACGGTCAAAGGGCAAGCGTGCAGCCAGGAAGGAAAAGGACGACAAGAAGGCTGGCGGAAAGGCTGAGGAACTGCCCGTACCACCAATTCCAGAGATTGATTCTAGCATCGATGTTGGTCTCAACTCTATTACTCGAAACCTCCAGGCCCTGTCGCAGAGTGACGCAGAGGCTGCTCAAGACAAGCCGGAACGGCGGTATCTCATGATTTTTGTAGCTCGTGGGAACCAAGCTTCAACTTTCAACTGCCATTTCCCGCAGATGGTTGCCGCCGCCTCCAAGAGTCTCCCATCCACAGACAAGATCCGCCTTGTGGGCTTCTCCAACCCTTGCTCTGAGCGCCTGAGTGCTTGCCTGGGAGTGCCGAGAGTGTCGTCCATTGCGATTGCCAGGGATGCGCCAGGAGCCGGAGCCTTGCAGGAGTTTGTCTTGAAATCAGTGCCACCTGCAGAAGCAGCATGGCTAGACGCATCTCGGGATGCTCAGCACCTGACCACAAAGATCAACGCGATCGAGACGACGGTGGGACCCAAACGGCCTAAAATAAGCGAAACAACGAGTTAGTATCGATCTATGGGTAGTAGTAACATGGGGAATACCTTGATAAACGTTTGGCACGAATAATGCAGCCAATTCCGCAGTGTTGTTCACAATAGATGAACGCCGACGCCGACACATCAGCTATAAAGCTCGAGCCATCGAGAATTTAATATAAAACATCGTATTAACAAACAAAAACTACTGACAGTGATTGCGTTTGGTCGTGGCGTGTGAATATGCAGGGTTGGAAAGGGGAAAACGAGCAGTGTCAAGCAGGCACAGTCAAACTAGCCATCGATGAATGCAAGACCCCATAGCCACGTCGGAGACCATTCTCTAAAGATCGACACGCATCATATGCGCCTCTGTGTTCTACAATTAGTTCCCGGGTTCTCAAACGATGTAGATAGCCTCTAGGAGCTTGCCGTTGGTAGCTCTCCCTACCCACATGACATCCATCCTCTCTCCCTCCTGCATATGAAAGAAGACTCTGTCTCCCCTTAAGGGTCTCTAGATAAGAAATCAAATTGGAAATTCAAATGCTTTCCGTACTAATCCATAATAGGGAGCGTTCCTCGGACAGTTTCTGGGCAGTGTCAGCGGTCTTCAGGAGATGCTTCTCTTTGATTCCAAGGGCATTCCCTCTGGAAAACAAGATCCGCAGGGCGCCTGTCACCTATTTCCTCTGTGATATCTCTTCTGGGCAGTAATATTTCTCCCGTCCAAGCTCAGTGTGCCGCACCTTCCCCTCCATCTTCCTTCACCCTCCCCGAATTCCACCCCACTCCATGTTTTTCTTCTTCCTTCTTCCCACCCAAACCTGAAGGCCTTTTTCACATTTCATCTCCCGAGTGTTCTTCTTCTCTCATCTCAGAAGCTCACCAATATCTTCACTTGGTTGACCTGCGCCTCGATCCATCCCCACCGTCTCCTCCGGGGTGCTCCTTCCCTTCTGTTACCCTCCCCTACTACGCCTTTTCTGGTGCTCTTCCGCAGAAACAAGACCTCATCTGCAAGGTGAGTCACTGTCAAAAGATCTCGCCCCTCCAGCTTTCCATCTCTTCCTTTCAGCTAATAGCGGATGCCTCAGGACCGATCCCTGCTCTGCATCCCTCCTCAACACTCCGGAATCCTTCTGCGATCGTGGAAGCCTCGCTCTTTCGCCCGTTACGAAGCTGTTGGGTCTTCCCCTGTACGTTTTCCAGGGTCATTCCGAAGCATCGCCGCCGTAGTGTCGCCGTGTCCTCCTACAGCGACCTTTGTCCAGATTCCAAGGTTGGATGATCTGACCTTCTTGTCACAGGGCGTTCTGATAAAGTCTAGAACTCACATCTTGATACTGGACTTGATCGAGTGACCATGAGTGGCGCGGGCTACAATGATCCCGAAAAGCTGGCAGCTGCCAGGGAGCTGGCCATGTTGTTTGGTAATTCTAGCCAGCCCAGAGGCGGCGGCGGTGGTGGCAGCAAACAGAGATACGGCAATGACTCCAGAAACAAAGCACCTCAGGGTAAGTCAATACTATTTCACTGGGTGGGCATAGACTGACACGCCAACAGAGAGGTACAACTACAGCCCTCCTCCTCCCCCTCGTACGGTCATTTCTAACATTCCTCCTCCAAGCCGGCGCAACTACACAGACACTCTGGTCTCTAGCAACGTGAAACGTGTTCCTGGTCGTGTCTTGGGATCTTCTCCCATGGACTTTCTGAACCGTCGAGAGCCCACACCACAGCCAGCGTCGGGTAGGTACACATGCAATAACTCTGTTCTATGATCTAAGCAGCAAAGCTCATCTACTGACAGCAATCCAACCTCAAGAGCCTCCCAACCAAAGCGCTATGGTAGTCGTGCCCCCAAGTATGACCAATACACCCGTCAACAACACCGCTCAGGGACACAAGGGGACTAATGTCTCGGGCAACGAGAACCGCACTATCGCCCCAGCTCAAGCTGGCGAGGGCCGCGTGGTAGACATTCAAGCAAAGACCACAATGGCCAAGGGTACTGAGAGTAGCCAGCCCAACGCCAACAGGCCCATGAGTGCAGCCCCAGCACAGACTCCAGACCTTGTCCCTAAGAGCCTTCAAAACAACAACATTGCTAGCACTTGGGCTGCCTCCTACAACGATTCTTCTGACGAAGAGGAAAGTGAGGAGGAAGGAGAAATCATCGAAAGGCCCAAGGCAGCGCCTTCCGGAAAAGATGTACCAAATCTTCCAAAGGCAGATGACGAGGACCTGATCATGATATCTCCGGACCAGAAGCCCAGCACTCCCTACACTGAGGACTTTTCAAAGTCTCCATTTGTGCCAACTGAAACTACGAATGGAATCTCAGTCCAGAAAGTGCGAAAGAGCATTGTCCCACCTATTCAGGACAACGGGGGAGGCCCAGCTGGGGGCTCTTCAGCAATCAAGGAGACCTCACATGAGCTTGCCACCTCACGAGACCAGACTCGAGGTGAGAATAAACCCGGTGAGCCAGCTAATATCTCGAATCTTCGTCCTCAAGCTCCAGGGTTCGTGCCAGAATCCCGGGCGGTTTCCCTGGATTCTCCTATGAGTCCACCAGGGTTCCCCCCAAGCACGCCCACGACCAATCCATTTGCCGCAAAACTCGACGCAGAGAGTCATGAAGAGGCGGCATTCCATCAAAGCCATTCTCAGTACTTTGTTGCTGAGAATCCCGATGGCAGCCCCTCATTCGCTGGACGCCTCGTCACCATAACTCCTGTTCGAATTGCTAACGATTTCCTTATCCCAGGACCTAATGGTCATGTATTGATGCAGCCTCACCTCGATACTCCCCATCGCGTTCAGGCTTCGCCCATGCAGTTCCCTGCAATGCCAATGACACCTGGCCTAAGTCAGTCAAGCCAGGCTGGCGAGAACAAGATCGCCGCGCCGGTTGAGAAGCAGAAGGCCCCCCGGAAAACTCAAGGTCTCAAGTCCTCGATGTGGGCTTCCTAATCGACATGTGGAAGCGAGATGACTCTTGGAGATGTCAAGTTGAAAAAGTGGCTGTTTAGTCTGATGGATTAAGGGCATGGGGAGATCAAAGGGGCGGGTGAAGATGGGACGTGTGCGTTAGGGGGGATGACAGACAAGATCAAGGCTGGTAAAGGCATATTAGTGCCGATTTGGACGTCGGATGAGTGCGGATATGGGCATCTGAACGAGAGGTGGGACTTTGCTAAGTGTATATAATCATGTAGGAAGACTCATGTTGATATCATGTATCATTATTTTCTACTTTTGGCTTGTGATACGAAATAGTAGAGCTCGTTGAGATACCTGGCTCAACTGCTTCACGAATAAACAGGACTTGAGATGGTCACCTATACAAGACGTACCGAATGACCTCGTTGGCGCTAATATTTTGCTATCTATGAAATTATGAATCTACCCAGACATACCCTTTTCCAAAAGCTTCACGCCCTCCCTGACCTTGGGCGAGAAGTGCTTCCTTAACAGCTCACCCTCCCACACGGTCGCCGTAAAGGGATTGCTCCCTTCAACGCTATCACTCACGGGGTTGTATCGACCATCACCCTTACGCTCCTCGGTATCCCACAGACTGCGTACTTTCTTGCTGTGCGTGTGCGCCACGTCGCTCAGCAGCACAAGCACTGCCTGGCAGGATTTGTCTGGTAGCTGCAGTGCGGCCGTCATGAGCTGCTTCGTAAAGGCAGCGAGCCTCAAAGGCGGGACAGAACGGATATTCCACGAGGGAAGGAGAATACCAGTCAGTGAGCGGAGGAGAAGAACCGTCGTGGTCTGGACGTTGATCTTGGTGGTGGCCGAGGCGGATGATGTAGCAGGGCGGGTCAACTCGAGGTCCGGGTTGGTGGATAAGGAGAGGAGGGACTTGAAGAGGTGAGTGGTGAAGAAGGAGAGGTCGAGATGAAGGTCGTTGCGAGCGTTATGGGCGTCTTGGCCGGCGAGAAGGGCGTATGCAGTGACAGTGCAGAGAAGGGCTTCACGGGTGAGGTTGCGGACAGGGACATCGTCTTCCTCTTCTTCCTCCTCGTTCTCTCCCTCAGCATCAGGATCCACCTCCGAGTCCTCCTCGCTGTGTCGGATGAGATCCTTGAGGGCCTCGAGCAAATCGCCAAAGAAGTCCTGGTTGATGAGATGGGCATACTTGGCGAGACCCTCGAGGACAGCACCCATGAGGTGCGGCAGACGAAGCTTGAGGATACGGAAGTATGTCGCAAAGACTAGCTTGAGGGTCTCGGATTGCATACGGTCGCGCTCCTCGTGGCTGACGAGCGCATCTGCGTTGGCCATATCCTTGTCCAGCGCCTTTTGCTCCTTGAGCTCCTTGCGCCGGCGCTTGGTTCGGAACTCGCGCTTCTTCTTGATCTGGGCGGAATCGTCCTGCTCCACAAAGTCTTTGGAGGCCTTGCCGGAGAATTCGGAGAGGAGGCGGAGGGAGAGGAAGAGGTTGACGACGTTCTCGTCGACCTGGAAGTCGCGGGCCTTCATCATCTTTGAGAGCAGTGACACTGCCTCCTGGGTAGGCCGTCCCTCCTCGTCATCCTTGAAAAGCGTCTCAAAGGCCTGCAGACACTTGACACCGTCCTGGTTAATCTTGCGCCTGCTGAGCTTATTGACGAGGATCTTGATCAGATCCGCGCGGAAGTTGAAGTGCGGTACCGATGTAACAAGAGTACAAGCGCAAGTAACAGCCACGTTTGCGAGACTTTGCCCACCAGGAGCAGCCTTGATCTCCAGCTTGGAGCACCGGGCGAGCTCCTTGATGTAGGCCTGATAACCCGAGACCAAGGCCTGCTCGTACTGCCTCAGCGTCCGCACCTCCTTCGATAGCTTCTCCCTGGGGCCGTCCTCATTCGCCGGGCGTATCCGGTATCCGGGGATGACATCCTTGTAGACGGACATTTGGGTGACCAGGGCGAGCATCTGGATGGCAATGATCTTGGAGCGTCCGATCTTGGCGAGGGCCTTGAATGCGCCGACATGCTCCTCCGGGTTCTCATTGACAGCCATGGCTATCTTTGCCAGCTCCTCCTGCGCCTCCAAGATCTGCTGCGACTCGGGGACCTCGGGCTCCTTCACAACCTCATCCGGTTCCGGCTCCCACTCCTCAAACTCATCCTCGCGACCCTCTAGCCACTCGGTGTCACTCTCAATTGACGCCGCATCGTCGTCGTCCTCCCCCTGCGCATGCTCGATCCTTCCGTCGGCCGTCTTGATAGGCAGCTTGTTGCTCTCCTTCTGCTTCTTGCCCTTTCGCGGGCGCGACTCGTAGTCCTGTTCGAGGTTCCAGTTTGAGGCGTGCTTGAAGAAGGATTTCTGGGCGTTCTTGGAGGAGGACTTGGCACCAGACTCATCGTCCGATGAGTCATGGGCCAGCTTTCTTCGTTTTGAGCCGTTTGGCGCCATGGTGCTGGCTGTGATTACCAGATGTAGTGTAAAGGTCGCCTGTCTGAGGTTTTCTCTGCTCTCTCAATCCTGTCTCCTTCCAAAAGTCGAGGAGATCTTTTTAGTGGAGATTCACAAGGTTGGGCCAATAGAATGATGCGATTTCCCTCTCACCGCCAAAGATTAAAAAAAAAGTTTAGAATTCTGCCGGACTTTCATGCCCCTCCACCCAAAATTTCCCAGCCGCTGGCTTCAGTTGCGACCAGCTTGGCCATTTCCATCATCAACCTAATCACCCCCATTGCAATCCCGTAGCGATGGGTTTCACAAAGCCGCCGGTGCAGGCCCTCAAGTCTGCCAACAAGATCAAGCGAAGAGAGCTCTTCGTCCAGCACAAGAAGCACAGGGACAAGGAGAGGCACGAGGAACGACACCGTCGCAGGAGGGAGGAGGCCAAGGATCCCGAGCTCAAGGCCGCCCGTCTGGCCAAGCGCAAGCCCGTCACGATCGACCAGAAGCGAGTTTGGGACGATGTCGATGATGATAGCCTCGGTGCGCAGGTGGACCTGGAGAAGCTGAAGCGCCGGCGCATCGAAGAGGCCGAGGCGGCAGAGCAGGCTGCTCACGAGGCCGAGATGCAGGAGGATGATGACGATGACGATGTCGACAGTATGCTGGCTTCGGATGAGGAGATGGATGAGGAGCGTCAAGCTGCCCTGGACAAGAAGCGCGAGAAACGAGCGAGACGAGACAACAGCATCGCCCCGTCTACAACAAGCACCAACCTCGATTTGACGCCGTCATCACTCGCCCTTAAGTTCCCCTCTCTCTTCACCGATATCCCAGCTCCCGAACCCAAGATCCTCATCACCACATCCCTCAACTCGACCATCCACGAAGAGGCCCATCTCCTCTGCGGCCTCTTCCCCAACAGCAACTACATCCCCCGGTCCGCTCACCGGTACGGCCACAAGTACTCCCTCCGCGAGATCTGCAAGTACGCCTCGAACCGCGAGTACACTGCCGTGGTTCTCCTCAAGGAGGACTCCAAGAAGCCCACAGGTCTTTCAGTCGTGCACCTCCCCACAGGCCCAACCTTTCACTTCTCCATCACCAACTGGATCGAGGGCAAGAAGCTCCCCGGCCACGGAAACCCTACCAACCACTACCCCGAGCTTCTCCTCAACAACTTCAAGACGCCACTGGGTCTTTTGACGGCCAAGCTTTTCCAGACCATGTTCCCCCCTAGGCCAGAGTTCCAAGGCCGCCAGGTCGTCACTCTGCACAACCAGCGAGACTACATCTTTGTGCGGAGGCATCGTTATGTCTTCCGAGATAAGCGGCAGACCGAGAAGAGCATTGTCGGCGCAGACGGAAAGGAGGTCAAGGGTGTTGAGAACATCCGTGCCGGTTTGCAAGAGCTAGGCCCCCGATTCACGCTCAAGCTGAGGAGAGTCGACAAGGGTATTGGACGAGCAGGCAGTGAGGGCGAAGATGCGACGCAGTGGGAGTGGAAGGCCAAGATGGAGAAGGATCGCAAGAGATTCAACCTTTAACCATTTGATGGGTCTCGGGCAAGGAGTCTAACTTGGGTTTGCCAATATTATACCCTAGAGAAGGGCATTAGATGTCAAAATTCCACGCGTTTGTTTCTGTCTGAGCTTCACTTATGACCACATTAACACCTAGACAAGGATCCCGCTCACATCACCTTGGCCTTTATGCCAAGTCTCTGACCATGGACTCTCACGCTTTGGCTCTGAGCATCACCACCGAGTACCTTCACATCACTTAGCTTGATCCCAGCAGAATCTGAGGTACATGGATTAAACTCACACAATGATGCCTCCCACGGCGATGAATACTCCCACCGCACTTCTTTCATTGATGTCTCTCCCTGACAGTGCCCAACCCAGTGCCACGATGGTACAAGTCTTGACATGGCCAACTACAGTACTAGACACAGGGCCTGTCTGCGCAACGATATAGAACTGGGAAATATTGATCAGAGAGGCGAGGACTCCGGACTATGTCATGGTTAGCCGGCTTACGACAAGTGCAAATAGGTCCTTACTAAGGCTATCATGAACCATCGATGGATTGGGACTGCCCTATAGTCTGGAAGTATATCGAGGAATGGGATGACGTAGAGAAGCAATAAGGAGGCGATTGGGGCTTGGTTATGTAGAAGCTGCATGCTCGACATTTGAAGCTTCCGATGATAACTCGCAATCCAGATGGTGTACAAAGCCGACGCGAAAACACCTGTGAATGCAAAAACAACGCCCAGTGTAGATGTCTGGCTAACTGCTCCGTCAACTGTTCTTGATGAATCAGAGTAAGTAGACAGCCCTACTCCAACACAGACCGGGACAAGAGCGAACACCGCTGGTAACGGTAACATTTCTCTATAGAGCAAGAGATTCATGAGAGCGACAGCTGGTGTTACCAGGATACGGGCAAGCTGATAAAACATTACCGATGAGTAGGCCAGGGACATATTGGGGAGGATGACATTGAAGCACATTGCCATGGCCAAGGGTATCATCTGTCTCGTAGCTGCTCTGCGAGGTACGAAGAGACTCAGAGATTTTGACAAGACATGCAGGGTAAGCCATGTTACAAGGAAATGAAACGAGGCGAACGAGAGTTGGCAACGTCGAAGAGTAGGATCAGAGAATATGGCTTTGTTGGTAAAGACCTGGTTGTTGTTAATAAACTCTCAGCCCGTTGGGTAACAATAGTTACAATTCCAACCGTAGCCACCGTGTTGATGAGCATCCAAAGACCAGGGATCCAAATTGCTTGTTTGGGACTATCTTTCAGCGAAACTTGGGCCATTGGCAAAGTATCTTGTTGGGGTTTGTCATTGTCGGTGAGACTCGTCTTGGCTAAAGCAGGCGGTGTTTTAACCTCAGGATGGTCGAGTTGTGGCATTGCTTGGCTTGTCATGGGGCAACTGCACAATGAAACGCTTAATGAAAGATTGGCGTATCCAGAGATTGATTCTGTTCGCTAACTTGGAGGAAAATGAAAGATAGTTGTGACAATGAATGTTTAACGAGCGAGGCCTCAATTCAGGCACGGCGTGGTGAGGCAGGAACTGTCGTGTAATGGACCCAACAGGCAGGAAGCGGTAGCACATACAGCAAATGGCAGGAACAATGCCCAGGGCTCTTACTTTGTTACCCTAAACAATGGATATTCAACTTGGCATTCATTGGGACGCACAGCAGTCTAATCATTTGTGAGTTCCCGGCCTTGCTTCAACAAGTTCCAAGTCTCCTACAGGTCGAGGTCGTCGCCAATGGTAAGCTGCAATAAACAGACGTTAGTTCAGCGCTTGGGGGTGCAACAATATGCCAGCAGACGTTTTCTGGCTCTCATGGGAGCTCAATCTGTGTGCTGAACCCCCTAGTTCCGTTCAACATCAACTTCACCGATATTCACATTAATCCCTCCCACGCCTAACCTATGTCTAGTCCCAATTCCTATACGGTTACGCCAATTAAGAGAAGTTCCTCCATTCTAGCTTCGATGCTTATCACTGTCATTAATGTGCTATCCTTAAGGGGGTCTGCAGTGATCACTAAAACGTTCACTCTCCTGAACCTCATCACAATAAGATTGTCTTGCAAACCGTTGCAAAGTTTACTCGCCTAGTCTCCTTCCTTGGTCTTCTTTGTAAGATCTCGCAAAGCAAACAAAGAGAATCGGGCATCAAGGCCGGAATGAACTCCCCCTCCGAAGGAGTGGATTCCATCGGCATCATATCTAGCAAGGCCCCCCCTCGCTGGCGTCGATTCCGCGCCCCAGGGACCGATGGGATCCTCGCTAGCATTTAGGAGCGAAGGGCTTCGTCAAGCTACCTCGGGGGGCCTGCGAACGGGAGGGGATCCGGGGTGACTGGACTGAACGCACCCCGGTCGGTGTAGCCGTTTGAGGACATGTCCTCCGCGGTCAAGTCGAACCTTGCTGTAGAACGGCTGTCGGATACCGACAATTCACCGCCGCTGCCCGTCAAAGTTACGTTGGGATCTGAGCCCATGAGGTGAGAAACATTCGATGAATCAGAGGCCGCTCGCGATGGTCGAGTTTCGCCGCGTTCACGGCCATCGTGGCCTATCACCGTCAGGCACTTGACTCTTGAACATGGTATTGCTGACTCGGAGGATTCTCATGGGTCAGAGAGCACGGAGATGAATTCCTAACGGTTGGCCTCGGTTCAGATGCACCCTGCGTTTCAATGGTTGTTGAAATGCAGGCTTTTAAACACATCTGTCCATACTTGACAATGGATCCATGAAAGACAACTTGGCATGGAGTTGCTGATATTTTCTGGGCAGCATCTGGTACTACCTCCCTTGTAGATGCAGGAAAAAGTAACGTTACTCGCATCTGTTTCAATTCCTACGTCAACGGGTACGTCTACGTCACCGTATTTAACCGTATCTGTGCTTGTCTTGCGGTAGGTCAACGCAGCAACATCTTGGCCTTTAAAACAGGGAATGCACATAATAGTCAGGGACAAGCTCTGTTGCTCGGTGAATTGAATTGTGCCTGCTTATCATTATGCAAAGCGTTACACACCGTTAGATTTTGTTTCAGCGCCAAGGGCGACTAAACAAAGACCCCCCAGGCGGATTTGTGGCGCCTCCATGGACACGGAAACCAGGGGGGCTAAATTGACGCCACATCTTACCGGCCACTTCAAGGAACAGCCGTTTTTTTTGTCTGAGGTCAATTTATCCGCCATGTGCGAGCTAACAGTGGGATGAGGCGGTGCCGCTGTCTCGTTGTTACTGTAGAGTTTGTGTGATCAGATGCTGCGAGATTTGCCTCTTTGACCTCAAAGCCGCCTCCTCAACGCTCATTAACGTCCGCCGGAAGCGCACACACTCTCTCCCTCTGAATCCTACGGGGTCTTACCCCTGACCCGGTCATTCATGACGCGACAGCCGAGCTGCTGCTGTTCTGCGCCAGAGACACTATAGCGACTTGACTATTTTGTCCCTCCCCTCGCCTCGCCAACCTAACTCCTCCCGAAATGACGGCCTGCAACGACCCGCCTTTGGCTAACGGCGGCGTCAACGGCTCGTCTCATGCAACCAAGGTCAACGGTCAATGCAGGCATGTTGACATCTGGAAGAGGGCGCCTGTCCTCACGGGTACTACCAAGTTTGAACCTCGTCCCGATGTCAGAAACATCATGATCACAGGCGGCGCTGGCTTTATGTGAGTAGACCCTGGCAACCTCTTTTCCACTGCAATGTCTGGCATCCAACATATGCTGACCATGGCAAAGTGCTTGCTGGGTCGTCCGCCACCTTGTGCTTGCATACCCACATGCATACAATATTGTCTCATTCGACAAGCTAGATTACTGCTCTACGCTCAACAACACTCGCGTGCTCAATGACAAGCCCAACTTCAACTTTTATCATGGCGATATTACTAATCCTGCCGAGGTTGTTGATTGTATGGAGCGTTATGGCATTGACACAGTCATGCACTTTGCTGCACAATCTCATGTCGACTTGAGCTTTGGCCAGTCATATGACTTTACTTACACCAACGTTTATGGAACTCATGTTTTACTTGAGAGCGCGAGAAAGGTCGGCATCCGACGTTTCATCAACGTGTCGACTGATGAAGTTTACGGTGAGGTCGAAGAGGGTGAAGATGGTCTGCTTGAGACCAGTTCTCTTGCCCCTACGAATCCGTATGCTGCTAGCAAGGCAGCTGCAGAGATGCTGGTTCAGTCATACCAAAAGAGCTTCAAGCTGCCGGCCATAATTGTGCGCAGCAACAATGTTTATGGACCTCATCAGTATCCAGAGAGTAAGTCCGAGGTCAAGCGCTTGTGCTCTCCGCTCGGGTTCTAATTCGTCACAGAAATTATTCCCAAGTTTACCTGCCTCCTCAACCGCAGAAGACCGCTCGTCCTGCATGGAGACGGCACTCCCACTCGACGGTACCTGTATGCCGGCGATGCGACTGATGCTTTTGATACCATTCTCCACAAGGGACAAGTCGGCCAGATTTATAACATCGGCTCATGCGACGAGGTTTCCAACCTCGAGCTCTGCGGGTTGCTTCTTGACCGAATGAGCATCCCACACGACACCCCCGAGCAGCTCCGCAAGTGGATCAAGCACACGCGGGACCGGCCATTCAACGACCGGCGGTATGCAGTGGATGACACCAAACTGCGCCGGCTTGGCTGGGGCCAAAAGGTTTCTATCCATGAGGGGCTCAAGATAACAGTAGACTGGTTCACCCAGTTCGGCGAGTCTTGGTGGGGAGACATCAGCCATGCCCTCGCCCCATTCCCCGTGGTGAGGGACGGAAAGATGATGACAAACGATGCATGTTGGACGAGAGATGAGCCAAAGGCGCAAGATACGAAGCTACAAGACGCACAGCAAGACGTGCAGAAGAAGGAGGACTTGAACGGATGCCGTGATAGGGTCCAGAATGGGGATGAGACGACAAGTTTCCACAGAGGGGTGCATAATGGTGGCGGGGAATTTCATATGGCTGCTTAAAGACAAGGCCGCAGAAGGACGGCCAAGAATCTGGTTGTTGGGGCCTTTGAAGGAAAGAATAGATACCATACATGGCGGTGAGAGTCAGCTTCTTTTCTTGATGCTCATAAATAGATACCTAGATAGACAGAGTTGAAGCCAACCAAGGATCAGGGCAGTATTTCGCTTAGAGCTTGGCAGGACCGGCGAGTTGGGGCATTGACTTTAGACGTGCGAGTCACAGATAGTACGCATATAGACATGATGACTTTTTGAAGAGACATGAAAATTATGATGCCGACGATATCGGCGTTTTACTTGAGGGAACGGATCTGCTTGTTGTAGACGGCCCCTAGAACCCCTACCAATCACCAAGCTGCGCGGATGCAAGGACACCACAAGCCGCACGAATGGTAGAACAACGGGGATTAATACTAGGCACATATACACACGGACCTAGCAGTCAGGGCCCAGGAACCCGCATCCTTAGGGCACGTTAGCCAGCAGTAGAACGGCCTCGGGGAATGCAACCTCCTGCATGATGCATCACCGTCTGAGCAAACAACTCCTCTCCCGGGTCATGATCGGGGAACCACGGGGGGTCCAGTCCAGGAACCAACCCAACCAACCGGCAGATGACGCTGGATGATGGATGGACGGATGGAACGCCAAACCAGCGGCCCGGGGGAGCACCCGCGGCAGCGGGCCGAGTGGTGACAGGACAAGGGACTGAAGACGGCCCAGCCCAACCCAGGGGACGGGGAACCAAACCTGCGCACAGAAGTTTTTGCGAGTCAAAGGAGACAAAACCCTCTTTTTACCTTTTGAGGCCTGACCCGGCTTCTGCGAATGGGATGCGAGCGGCGTCATCTGCAGCGGCCATCTTGGGTGCCCAAAGAGCATGGATGGGAAACGAACGAACCAACCCAACGGAACCTCGAATGGAACCTGTGTCGGAGATGGAGATGGGATGGGATGGGATGCACTGGAGCGGGTTCTTGGGAACGCGTCCCGAGGTGCTGGGCTGCGCAATCCATCGCAATTGGATCCCAATCCAGTTCCAATCCACGCAGGGCGAACTGCCGAGATTTGGAGGGGGGTGGTAACCTCTCGAATCCATCCTTCAGATCACATCAGCTTTTGGCATTAGGGTTTTGGCGGCGGCGGAGGAATGGCGAGAATCTGGAAGGGTTCTGGACGATTGCAATGGGATGGATGCGTCGGGATGAGGTGATGGCTTGTCGAGATTTGAGTTGAAGCCTCGTTTCGAGATGACAAGGCCAAGCCAGGTGGTGAGCTGAGCTACCGCTACCTGCTCCCGGCGCTAACTCTGCGCAGCTGAAATAACAGTTGCCTTCTTTTGCAAAAGGTATTTCAGGTTGCCTTGCTACCTCGGTATCGAGGGGGACGGGCCGCTGGATGACCCCGATCGGTCCAGGACGGCAAGACAAGCGAGGCGAGCAAGTTGCAGATTCTGCTCTTGCGTTGCGTCTGCGAACCTGGAGGATACGGCAATGCTCCGACTGCAACTGTGCCCTGTCCCGACAGGGTGGACATGTCTTTAGATGGAGATGGGAGAAGAGACAAGAGGGAGAGAGTCAGTCGGCCAACTAACACTACTGCAACTGCAGCAGCAACACCAACGGTAGACGATGCCAGCACAACAGAGGCACAGAAAGTTGGCCGAGAAGGCGGGAGCTTGTACGTGGCACTTCCACGGCCCATAATTGCTTCCATTGACTTTCCTATCTTGTTCCTCCCGGACGTGCCCGTCACCTGAATTTGTCTCGTCCCCCTCCACCACAAAGTCTCCAGCGGGCGGCGCCTCGTGTCTGGACCTCTTTTCACACGACTCATTACGGGCCCGAGCTGGGCGAGAGCCTGAATCAAGTCCTGCTGAATTGAACCGACTGTCCGTTCCCTGTCTCTCCCCTCCCCCCCCCTCTCCACTGTCTCCTCGGCACCGCCTCCGCTGCTGTGGGATGATGGGGACTGGGCAGTGGAGGTTCAGGCCTTGGCCGGGCCTGCAGGGTCCCAGCAGATGGTGAACAGGCCATCTCCTGGGCCAAGAGTGGAGATTTCTTTGACGTTCGCTTGGCCGCTTCAAGTATGGCCCGGGGGGATAATGCCAAGGGGGGTGAGTTGTTGCGATGGAGTTATCGGCTGCTCGTGAAAGAAGCATCAAAGAACAGCGAGATATTCGCCGGAAGAGGCGGTGGGGGAGTGTTAAGTTTCTTGAGACTTCTAGGCTTGGCTGGAACTCTTCATGGCGTCTCTGTGAGCTTCCATGGGGTTTCACAGAAAGACAAGACAAAAAAAGTGGTACTGAGGAAAAGGGATCCCGAAGAACAAGCGGGTTTTTTTGGTGTTGGTTGCACAGCCCATCCATCGCCCACTCGGAAGTCTGAGGTTGTACTGACAGCTGGAGCCAGGTCCTGACAGCAGGCAAGATGCAAAACACACAATGCAGGGCAACCTCGGCATGGGTCCTTGATAGGTAGTGGAGGGTGGTAGGTAGGTAGGTATTGTCCGTTAGGTACCTACTCGGCGATAATATTGGAAACTCCTAACTAATGACGCGTATCGGACATCGTATCGTATCGCCATCGCCCTCGGCCCTCTCGAGCAATTACCACACCAAGAACAAGTAGGTGGTCTTTGCACACGGGCCGGAGCTAGCCTCGTCGCTCGCTGCGAATAACGCGCCCGCGCATGGACTGATGGGGAGCGCACAAAGGCTTGGGCTTGCCTTGAGGCTTGACCTGGGTCCGGGTCTGGGCCTGGACCTTTGCAAAAAGCCCCCTTGGGAGCTGGAGGGCCAGCCAATAGGCCGCATCGGAGCAAGTAGAACGGATGTCGAGTAGGGCATATGCCGGAGGAGGATGAGGTGCTGTAGTGTAGGATTTTACTCCATCCATCACAAGAGATGTGTCGTTCTACGGATGTTAGCTCTGCCCTTGCTCCTGGAGGCTGAGGAATGGATATCCCGAATCCTTCCCAGCCATTGTAACCTCAATCCCGTGTCATTTTGTGTGTGTTTTACTCTTATATCCACGGCCGGCTCGGGACTGCACCTGGGTGAGTAAGCAACCATACTGCAATGCAATGCAGTGAGCTGGAGTCAAGGTCAAGCAGCAACAAAACAGCGAGCGAGTGGTCCCCATTCCCATCCGTGGAATTGGATCCAGTGTCACGGTCCTCCCGCTGCCGCTGCCGCTGCCACTACCGTCGTGCGCCCTCCCAAACACGGAGCTTGTCTTGATTCTTTCCCTCCCCGAGATACTAGACGATGACCAAGAGGTTATTCAACACCCCCTCGGATATAGGCCATACCGATACAGAGAGAGGGCCGTGATAATACTGTATCTTGGTCTCTGCCCATCCACACTCGGCAAAGCTCCTCAACTCGACAAGTCCAGTTCTCCCCATGTCAGAAAACTGCTAGCGTGCCTCGCCGTCAACACAAGAGACTTCTGACCTAGCCGGAAGCGTCCTAAATCCGACCGGGATCCCCCTGTTCGGTTCCCTGTGGTCACCCGTTGCCCAAGCTGCGCGAGACAGGTACTCGCTGCCCCCTGCAACCTACCTGACCTCCGGGATCCCAGCTTTTTCGCCCATGCATCCACATCCATCCAATCCATTCGCGTCCTCCACTTCTTGTTCCTCATCAACCAACCCCAGGAGAAGGAGAGAGAGCGAGAGAGCGAGAGAGAGGAGCCTCTTTCTTGTTCCTCTGGAGCTTGTCCTGTCTTGTCGTGCCCTGTCTTGACCTTGCCTTGTTCCCTGTGTGGCCATCTTTCTTCTACATCCTCCTCCTCTCTTCAAGCCCTGTCGCTCTCTTCTTTTGCTCCGTCCCTACCTTGTCCACGTTTCTGGCCTGTGCTCACAGACCATCCCCTCCAATCCCCAGGTCTCTCTCTCCAGGTCTTGGTCTTATTCAAAGTCCCCGGGTCCCCTCCACTTCCGAGTCCGAGTCCCCTTCCATATCAATCATTCATTATCCGTCGCCCGTCCGTGTCTTGAACTTTTCGCTTTTACTGCGCCGACGCCCGCCCTGCCCCGTCTGCGACTGGATCGACATTGCCCTTGCATCCAGAAGACGACAATCTTGCTGCCGTGCTCCCCTCCATCACCACTGTTGCGACAACGACAACATCACCTCGATATCGACGACAAACCTTTCTTCTGGGATAGACTTCGTCTCCCACGCCACTCGTTTTAGCCCTATTGCCTAGATTCGAATCATGTCGTCGGCCATTGTCGCCTCTTTTCGATTACGATAGGATAGCTGTCCCCTAACTCGGCGCCCATGGCCAAAAAGCGCCGAACCAAGCAAAAGAAGTCGAGGGGACGTCACGACCGCTCTCAGACGAGCACAATGTCCTCGGAGGACTCGTACGCTATCCAGAGCGGCCGCCAATCCCTCGAAGGTACACCGAGTGAGCATGCCGCAAGCGACGGCAATCAAACCGCCATGACCAGTATCATGGACACCGATGAAGAGCGCCACCATGACTCGGATTTTGACGAAGATGAAGATGTCGATGAGGATGACATGATATCCATATACCCCGCCTCTCATTATCCCGGCGTCTCTGCTGCACACCGGGTCGAGGCTCCATTCTCCCCAGATTCCCACGCGGCAGACTCAGACATGTAGGCGACACAATCCCACCTCACTTCACCCTGCCTCCAATGCTAATTCCCGGTGCTACAGAGCTGCGTCCACGCGATCATTATGGGCACAAGATCTTGACTACCGAGAAATCCACGGCCGACGCTACTGTCGCGAGTACTATATGCCCAACGACGACATTGAGCAATGGCGCACATCTCTTCAACACCAGGTCTTTATGCATGTGCTGGATGGCGAGCTGACACTTGCTCCAATCCAAGATCCCACCCACATCCTCGATGTTGGTACAGGCACTGGCGAATGGGCCATCAAGATGGCCGAGATGCACCCGCATTGCGAGGTTGTGGGAACCGACATTGCCGCGATCGCAGAGACCAAGAGCGTCCCTATGAACGTATTCTTCGAGATTGAGGACGCCGAGGACTGGGATCGTCACCCCGACATGTACGACCTGATCCACTTCCGCACCATGGAGGGCGCATTCAGGAATTGGAGGTTCATCTATGACAATGTCTTTTACTCGCTCAAGCCTGGTGGCTGGATTGAGGTGCAGGACTTTGACAGCGCCGAGGGTTTTGTTCGGTTTATGTCGCAGTTCCCCGAGGGCTCACCCCTATTCGACCTGATGCGAGACCTCGAAGCCGGAGCGATCAAGTCAGGGCGGCCACGAGGCACTGCCCATCTCGACCCCCGGTTACTCATGGAGGCAGGCTTCGTGGATGTCAGGACAACCGAATATTCAATCCCCATCACAGTGGCCGAGAAGTCAGCAGGCAAGATCTGGCTGATTGCGTGTCTAGATGGCCTCGAAGCCCACTGCCTGCGACTCTTAACTGAGCAGCTAGGATGGGATCCTGAAAAGTGCAAAGCAGCTTGTGAGCGTGCCGCGCGAGAGCTGGCCAACTTGGCCAAGGATCCCGAGAAGTCCAAGGGTCTCCAGGTCAAGATGCGTGTCGTGACGGGGAGAAAGCCACTAGACACGCCACCCACAGATCTTGCAGAGCTATTAGGGGCATGCAGCTCGACCAGCACGGAGCTGATTGATGACGACAGCCCCGACCCGACACTGCATGCTGGCGATCAGGATGTACGGGACACAGCCTCCACTGTGACAGATGTCACTATGAGAGAGACTCCAGCCACGGCAACGGCGTCAACGTGAGCCTCGCGGCTTAGGAACACTTAGAACAGAGGTACACAGCGACCTCATCACCTTGGGCCGGTATTTGGTCTCAAGGACATTTTTGGCAAAGGGGGTTTGGCGCAGAATCTTGGGCGGTGGCGTTGTGTCTAGGTGATGACCAATCTTGCATTTGTATAGGTACTGTGACGATTGTATTTCTGCATTGCTCTAGGGGTATTGGTGATCTATTTAAGAAGGGGGCAAACATGGTTATTCATGGGAGGCCCATTTGATGCAAAAAAGAAATTATTATTGCCCTGCATACATGCCTAGCTATTCTACCTAGGTAGTCGGTTTGGTGTAAGCGGACGACAAAGGAGATGGGCCAGTCTTGCTTGGTATCCATCTGTATATGAGGTTAGAATCAGGGGGTTCAACCGTTGGCATATGGGTTGGGCTAATGTATTAGTATTAGACATGAGTTTTTCCTACTCTTGCAACTATAAGATTTTCTCCATTCTGGCGGTCAAAATTACATCCAATGCTTGTTGGGTTCGTGATGCTTTTTCACATATAAACTCTTTGTAGCTACGTAGCTGCGTTCACCGGTGATGTAATTGGTGTGAGGCTGTAGCTGCCTTATGCACGAACAGGCAGCTAGATACACCAACCATCCGTCCCGAGGCCGCGCCCAGGTGGGGAGCTACTCTACAAGGCCAACCAACCATCCACATCCACCGACTTTCGTCACCAACAACTCCCACGTCAACATCAACCACGGCCGTCTCTGACCTCGCTCCGATCCTCGCTTACCTTGACCACCTTGAGACGAACATAGTCCGCAGCTTGCAGGACGCGAGACCCCCGACCTGGATCGCCGAGCGCCGAATATGCGCCTGTGAAGCCGCCCAACGCCATGGCCCTGGATCTACAAGACGGCTTCGTCGCCGCCAATGGCGTCCCGGATCTCGAGGAGCCCATCTTCGCCATCGAGCGCGTCCAGCTACAGTTTTCCGTCGCCGCAGACTTTGTCGCTGCTCAGGTCGCCAACAATGTCATCATCCTCGCCCTTTCCAACGGACGCATTCTCCGCATCGACCTAGAACGACCTGAGGATATTGATGGTAAGGGTCTCGAGCAATGCGCTGACATCTATCATGTCGCTACTGCTCAGCATGGCGTTCTTTTCAATTGCTAATGCTATACACTATAGACATCGACTTACCCAAGAAGCCGTCCGAGGTTGGCGTCATACGGCGCATGTTTCTCGATCCCACCGCGTCCCATCTCATCATCTGCACCGCGCTCGGCGAGAACTACTATCTCCATTCCCAGTCGAAACAACCTCGGCCGCTCGGGCGCCTTCGGGGCGTCTCGATCGAGAGCGTGGCGTGGAACCCTTCGCTGCCCACAGCGTCAACAAGGGAGATTCTAATTGGTGCCTCGGACGGCAACATCTACGAGGCCTTTATCGAGACGTCCAAGGAGTTTTACAAGAAGGAGGTGAAGCATCTAAAGAATCTACACAAGCTTCCTGATGGCCCGATCACGGGGCTGTGGGTGGACAACCTCCAGGACAAGTCGGATCTCCGAAGGGTGGTGATAGCCACTCAGAGCCGGTTGTTCCATCTGGTAGGAAGGATTGGATACGGGCATGATGGTTCAGGGTCTGTGTACACCCGGTTGTTTGAGTCGGAGCAACCGGTTGTCCATGAGCTGTCGCGCACATCATCAACCGCTCCCTCGAGCTTGGTGGTGTCTCCTGACCCTCCAGATTCCGGCCCTTATGACGACAACCTACCGGACCGAGCATATGCCTGGCTGTCTTACCAGGGGGTCTTTCACGGTAGATTGTTGAATGGACCCGTAGACAGCAATCTCGGCTCCAAAGTCTTTTCGGAGTCAAAGATGCTTCCCAAGGCCCAAATACTGACACCCGAGGGCGCAGACCGACGTCCACCAACGTCAGAGATGATCGATGCCATCGCGCTCACACAGTGGCATATTGTTCACCTAGTTGGGGGACGGGTAGTGACGACGAACCGTCTCACTGGCAAGATGGTTTCTGAGCATGATGTTATTGGTCAAGGGCAGAAGCCTCTGGGTTTCTCTGTGGATATCCAGAAGAACACCTTCTGGCTGTTCACGTCGGAAGAGATTTTTGAGATTGTGGTCCGAGACGAAGAACGCAACATCTGGGAGATTATGACAAAGCTGCAACAGTATGAGCCTGCCCTGCAACATGCGCGTACGCAGTTACAAAAGGAGACGGTAGCGGCAGCATACGGTGATCATCTGGCTTCCAAGGGGCACTGGCTCGAGGCCGCTACCATTTACGGACGCAGCAACAAGCCGTTTGAGGATATTGCCCTCAGCATCATCGACAATAACCAGCCCGATGCTCTAAGGAAATTCCTACTGACCAAGCTCGCCTCCCTCAAGCGATCGGCCGTCATGCAGCGGATGATGATTGCGGGCTGGTTGATTGAGGTGTTCATGTCCAAGCTCAACTCGCTGGACGACACCATCAACACCCAGGCAGAGCTGTCTGAGAACCTGAACTCTACCGACTCACAGAAGCTGCTAGAGTCGGTGAGGAAAGAGTACAGGGACTTTGTCGACAAGTACAAGAATGATCTGGACCGGAAAATGGTGTACGACGTCATCAGCAGCCACGGCCGCGAGGGAGAGCTCCTCTACTTTGCCAACGCCGTCAACGACTACAACTATGTGCTTTCCTACTGGGTTCAGCGAGAAAGATGGAGCGAGGTGCTCAACGTGCTCAAGAAGCAGACGGACCCCGAGGTGTTTTACCTATACAGCAGCGTTCTCATGGCACATGTGGCACCAGATCTGGTCGAGATTCTGATGAGGCATTCCGACCTCAAACCTCGGAAACTGATCCCAGCGTTCCTCGAGTATAACCGGACGTTTGTTGGAGGTCCGAGTGCGCAGAACCAGGCGATAAGGTACCTCAACTATGCGGTGTACCAGCTCAACTCGAAGGATGCGGCGGTTCACAATACGCTCGTCTCGATTTACGCCTCACATTCTTCCAAGGACGAGTCTGGACTCTTGTCATATCTGCAAGCGCAAGGGGATGAGCCCCGATATGATCCAGATTTTGCCCTGCGACTTTGTATTCAGCACCATCGAACTCTATCATGCGTCCACATCTACACCAGCATGGGCCAGTATCTTCAGGCTGTCGATCTGGCTCTTTCACACAACGAAGTAGAGCTGGCAGCTGTCATCGCTGACCGACCCATGTCGAACCCGCAGCTTCGCAAGCGACTCTGGCTTGCGGTGGCCCGAAAGGTGATTTCACAGTCGAACGGGATCAAGACGGCTATCGAGTTTCTCAAGCGTTGTGATCTGCTCAAGATTGAGGATCTCATCCCCTTCTTCCCTGACTTTGTCGTGATTGACGACTTCAAGGAGGAGATTTGTGCGGCGTTGGAGGACTACAGCCGCAACATTGACAACCTGAAGAAGGAGATGGACGAATCCTCGCAGACGGCTACAAACATCAAGATCGATATTGCGGCACTGGACCACCGGTACGCAGTGGTGGAGCCTGGAGAGAAGTGCTACACGTGTGGTTTGCCCTTGCTGAGCAGGCAGTTCTTTGTCTTTCCCTGCCAGCACTCATTCCACTCGGACTGCCTGGGACGAAAGGTGCTGGAGCAGGCGGGTGTTGGAAAGTCTTCACGAATCAGGGAACTTCAGATGCAGATTCAGAAGGGGTTGGTCAGCGGCACGCAGAGAGAGACTGTGGTGGCAGAACTGGACGCTTTGGTGGCATCCGCTTGGTGAGTTATTCTGAAAGTGATTCGAGCATTCACAGCTAACTATAGACAGCATTCTTTGCAGCGACTTGGCGATCAAGAGGATCGATGAGCCTTTCATCACACATGACGACGACGTCAACGAATGGGCCTTGTAATAAGAGAAGGAGAAGGATGGAACGAGCAAGCAATCGGCGAAGTTGATGTGTCTGTCTGGGCATAATCTTAGAATTGCAGATACCCCCGCAATGTTGGACATTACATTCGATTATCAGACTTTGTCATGAGGCACGTCCCGGTGCATGATGCCTTGTCTTAGTATCTGCACTCGGTAACATCCATCTTGGAGCGGGTGAGCATGAGAATGGAGACAATGACGCCGTACAAGCCCAAGACCTCTGCAAAGATGAGGATGAGAACCATGCCGACATAGAGGCGCGGCTGCTGCGCGCTGGCTCGGACTGGGAGTCATTAGATTCAGTGTCTAGAGTAAAAGAGGCGAGCTTACCTCCAGCATCACCAACGATGCCAATAGCAAAGCCAGCAGCCATGCCACACAGGCCAACAGCAATACCTGCTCCGAGCTGAAGGAAGCCGGTGTGAATTGGCATCTTTTCCTTGATGCCGTTGGACATGATGACGCTAGCGACGAGGCCGTAGATGGAGAGGATCTGAGCCATGATGGCGCAGAGGCTGAAGAGTGTCAGTGTGTCCAGGTATAGATTTCCAGCTGGACCTACGTATTCTGCATCAACATGTCAGGACGCAAGATGCCAGACTGAAAGATGGCACCGGCCGACTTTGCAGTGCCGTATGCAGCGCCAAAGGTGGTGAAGACGATGGAGACTGCACAACCCATGGCGCCAAAGAAGGACTGGACTTTGTTAGATACGAACCTTGAAGTGTGAGTTGATACATACGGCGTACATGGGACTAATGAGGGCATTGTATTAGTTGGAAACTTGTCAAAAGAGGGGATGGGAATGGCTATACCAACGGTCCATGTTGGCGAGGAGAGCAGGATCCATGGTTGGTTGATGAGGTTAATTACGAGATGTTTACAACGGTATGTAAGAGATGGTGACTACGAGAACGGCTGAAAGAGGAAGCAAAGGGTATATATTGTATTCTGCATTATCTCTTGCCAAGCCGTGGCACAATGCAAAGCCACCCCCTCCGGGTTCAGCTCCAATAGACAAAGACATGTAAAGATGCATCGTGGCTGACCCAGGCAGCTACGAAAGGAGCCTCAGCTGAATGTTGGTTTGACGTGGCCTTGGTAGGCAGAAGGATAAAGAGAGCTGTGAGTGGTGGGTTGGGTGTTTGGGGAAATTGATGTGTGTTTGTATTATAGATTGGCTGCCTCTGAACTAGAAATAGAAGAATATGATAGAGGAAAGGGTTTCATGAGAGGAGAAGATGTCAAGATATGAAATGTTCTGTGGATGCCTTCTTGGCATGTCCGTTGTAAGACGGAGGTGAATGTGGATAGTTGCCTACCCTGCAGCGAGAGACAGAACACAGTCTATCAACCACCACAGGTCCCAGATGAAAGATATTTGTAATTAAGAACCCATGTGGTTTTGATTGATTTATAAATGTGCACGTATGTCTATATATCTATTCCAGGCTACGTAGATGACGTCTGTCAAAACCACGGAAACACGGCAACGCCTCCGCCACGAACGTCGTAAGCATCCATGTAAGCGCCATCATCTTGTGGAATCAAACACTTCACGTAACAAGAGCAGCCACTGAAATTCCTCGGAGAAGAGCTGCAGGGACCAGAAAAAGAAGCTTTTCCTTACCCACAACCCGCTCTCACGTCACAAAAGTCTAGCATGTGTCATGTATGTGAGGGTCCCCTAACCCACAACCCGATAGCGCTAAGAATAACTTCCCGAGGTTACCGCTCTTTTCTCTACTTGTGGCCGCGCGTCAACTACTGTGAGACGATGGGCTTGGGGGTTTGCTTTAATGTAGTTTGATCATGATGGAGACGATTGTTTGGGACAGATGTGTCAGGTGAGTGTCACGACGACATGTTGTGGAATAATGGTGCGGCGGCTAGTTTTGTCGTTCAAGAAGGGGATTTATCAAACTGTCATTCACCGTTTCATAACTGTCTGAACATTCTAGCGTCTTTCTTACGTCCGGCTTATTTACAGTACAAAAAAAAAAAAGAGGCTGCTTAAACTCGGCCTGTCCGTGCCGAAAGGCGATGCTCTGACGTTGGCTGGTGACGCAGTCACTTCCTCGGGAGCCTCGTCCCGCGCGGATCCAACGGCACACAAAGCAGTCTTGTTCAGCGGGGAAAGGAAACCCATTCGAGGCTTAGACAAGATATTGGCGAAGAGGTGGAGAGATATAAACTCCCAACAAGGGTCTACCGTTGTATGAACTGGATCTTGAACGTATACACAGAAAACCAACCATGAAGGCAACTCGGCTATTCTATGCTATTCTCTCGCTGGCTTCGGCTACGAGTGCTATTTCTTTACATAAGAGACAGGATGGATCAGAACCGAGGGTTTTGGCTTTGGATTTGCAGAGGAGCACGATACGTGACCCTGTTGGTAATGATAGGAAACGACTTGCGAGACGGAGCGGTTCTATAAACGTGGGGATCGACAACCTGGTTAGTTTCTACAAGTCTTACTCCAAGTATTATCATACTAACTACATCATAGCAATCCCTCTACTTCTTCAACGCATCTCTGGGCACTCCAGCTCAAGACTTTCGTCTACACCTCGACACGGGGAGCAGTGACCTCTGGGTCAACGCCGACAACTCGACGCTGTGCTCAACACCTGCCGACGTCTGCAGCACATCCGGCCTCTACAACCCCGCCAAGTCTTCTACTTACAAGTTCGTCTCGAGCGAGTTCAACATCACCTACGCCGACGGCTCAGGCGCCGCGGGAGACTATGCCACCGAGACGTTTCGCGTGGGAAAGACTGAGCTGAAGGAGCTTCAGTTTGGTATTGGGTATGAGACTTCATCTGATCAAGGAGTTTTGGGGATTGGATATTCTTCAAATGAGGCTCAGGTTGCAGAGTTTGGAGGAGAGCCTTATGACAACCTCCCAGCTAAGATGGCTGCTGATGGGCTGATCGCCTCCAACGCTTACAGCCTCTGGCTCAACGACCTTGATTCTGCGTCGGGAACTATCCTGTTTGGAGGTGTTGACAGGAAGCGGTTCACGGGAGATCTAATCACGGTGCCTATTCAAAAGTTTGGCGGCCGGTTCTCTCAGTTCTACATCACCCTCACCGGTCTAAGCGTGGGTTCAGACACGGTCGACGACAACCTCGCCCTCGGCGTCATCCTAGACTCTGGCTCGACACTCACGTACCTCCCTACTAGTCTCGCAGAGGCTGTGTTTGAGATTGTGGGTGCCGACTACGAGCAGGGAGCTAGCACCGCGTACGTGCCCTGCGATTTGGCCAATGCTTCGGGAAACTTGACTTTCAGCTTCAGTTCTCCTGCCAACATCACGGTGCCGTTGAGTGAGCTTGTGCTCGACTTTACCGACGTCACGGGTCGACGGTTGCGGTTTGACGATGGAGAGCCGGCGTGTATGTTTGGCATTGCCCCTTCGCCGGGCGGGACGAATGTTTTGGGGGATACGTTCTTGAGAAGTGCATATGTGGTGTTTGACCTCGGGAACAATGAGGTTTCGCTGGCGCAGAGCAACTTTGACGCCGACGGGTCAGATGTTGTTGAGATTGGTTCAGGGGACGGGGCTGTGCCTGCGGCGACGGGTGCAGATGAGCCCGTCACGGCGGCTTCTGGGGTTCCAGCGAGTAGTTCTAACGGAGCTGGATCGCTTTCGCCTTTGGGTAAGGATGGGGGTGTTTCCCTCTTTGTTGGGGCTTTGGCCCTTGGGTTTGTCTGGTCTCTTGTCTAGACCACGCAGCCTGCGAATGTCTACTGATACTTTGCTAAAGCTGGAGTTGTTTGATTATTGGAACTGGATGAAGCATGTTTAGGATATTTGCGAGGTGTTTGCGGTGGCTTGACTTATACTGGCGTTGAGATGAAGCATCTACGAGACTCAGATTTATGACATAGACTATGGCGTTTCTAATTTGACATTTACACCACACGGCCTCGTATCCTTTGAAATTTTCAATTTGTATCTGATCTTAAACAGCAGATCACAATCCAGGCTTGGATCGACGACTCATGATGATGTGGTTGTGCTGACTTTTGCCGATTCGGCTCCGACATGCTCTACTATCCCCGTTACTCCCGAAAAAGGATCAACAGAATGAGGAAATGTTTATCTATGAGCTGACTAGAGTTTAATTCTTCGATTTTGTATAAATTGAGATACCCAGCGTCTGATCCCTTGTTTGGCTCATCAACTTGTACCCTCACCATCTCCAGTTCCATCAGAGCTTCACCTCACTCAATCATGACGGCTTACATCGAAGTCGCCGCGAGCTGGCTCTTCAAAAACGCCAAAGGCCGTGACGCAAAGGCCTTCTTCACCCATCCTGCCTTTGCCTCTCACCCAGAGCCAACCCTATCCATCACGTCCCTAGACTGTGGAACAGACGGCTCAACCCTTGGGAAGGAGTACATGCACGGAGGCCAGGGTCGCTTCCCTGAGTTGACATGGGACTCTCATGAAGGTGTCAAGGAGTGGCTGCTTGTATCTGAAGATCCGGATGCACCACTGCCGACGCCTATTTGTCATGGGTGTGTACAAGTGGTGATGTGAAAGGGAGGTAAGCTAATATATGAGTAGGATCTATCTTGGCATTCCTCCTCAAAAGACGAGTGTTGTGAACAGCGACTTCAAAGCCGTAGACGAAAAGTCTACCCGTCTGGAAGGAGGCTTCTACTATGGCGCGAGTCGCAGCGGCATGATTTACATTCCACCGCGGCCACTTCTCAACCACGGTATCCATCGATGTGAGTTGAAGCCTCTCACGACATTGTATCCACTAACACTGCCTTCAGACTGGTTCGAGATCATTGGCCTTAGTGAGCCCCTAGATGAAAAGCTGGTGACTTCAAAGCCGTCGAGGGAGCAGGTGGCAGAGGCCATCAATGGCAAGGTTGTCGTCTGGGGGAGATGGATGGGACAGTGTGAGAGGAGATGGGAGTGAAGCTGGGGGTGATAATTTCTTTTAGCGAGTTCAAACATGGCTTCTTATAATCTACACCGTCAATCTATATACGCCCAAAACTCCAGATATTCAACCCAACCTTGGTCCCCTTCTCCACGGGCAGCCCAGCATGCCACGTCTCGTCGTAACCTCGCCCATCAGCCGCAAAGTTCTCCCAGTAGACGGCATTCCCCGGGACGACCTTGAACACGGCGCCCGTGTTGTTCCCCCCGCACTCGACGAACCGGCACCATTCCTCACTTGCGGGCACCGGGAGCGCCGGGAACTCAGTACCGCCGCCCCGGATTTCGGTGCCGTCGACCCACGCCATGAGACTGCTCACGCGGCCCCAGCCTCGGGTGTTGGAGCTCCAGTCAAAGTGATGTCCGTAGTGTCCTCCGGGTCCGTACCGCTGTGTCCGGAGGCGCTCGATCCATAGGTCGGAGCGCCAGCCTTGAAGGGAGCGGACTCGGTTCTCGATGCAGCGGACTGGGTCGGTGCGAGGGATGACGGCTACGGATGAGTCGCGGACTGACGAGTCGCGGTGTGTGGCTTCGCCGTCGTGGGTGATGGTTGAGGGTTCAAAGATGGGTTCACTAAAGGAGTTAGCAGAGGCAATTGACATATACAAAACATCCTCATGTCTTTCTATATGCTACTCAAACCTACCTAATCTCCAACAGATGCTTCCTCTCCTCCTCACTCAAGAATCCCTCCAGGTAAACGACAAGAGGCTCCCTGTGCAAGATGCGAGCAACATACGAATCCGCCTCACACACGGGGACGCTCGCATCAGGCGCATCTATCGCAAGCAGCGACTCATTGAGTTGCGGTCTCGAGTAAGCAGCATCGCGACGGACGGTGCTGCCGGGATACAGGAACTCGCTGATGGGGTTTGAAAAGACCACGAGGAAGGCTATGAAGCCGATGACGTACGACAGCATGACAGAAGATGCAGTCAATGGATGAGAATGTGAGTGAGAAGAAGGAAGGAAGGGAAGCTCAAGGGAGACATGTCATGATGGAGCTTTTGTGGAGTTCATGAGTCGCCAGGGTCTGAGCTTCGGATCTGACGGATCTTTGACCAGATTAGGTATCAAGGGCGGTTACCTATTTAGTCAAGACGGAGAGTTTATAACAAACTATTGAATGCTTACGATTGCTCGTCCGAATCTTTAATAGTTGATGTTGAGTTATGCATGTCTCACAAGGACCCGATGGACTGAAACATCAATCAACCTCCAAATGGTGTGCCGAGGCTCTATTGAGATGAGAAACTCTCGTTCGTCTACCTATTGTAACATGCGTGTCCCCCATAATCGTACAAGAGTTGTGTGTCATGTCTAGCTTTCATGCACCTGGGTATATATCGTACAACACCTTCATCCAACTGTCCGACAAGTAGAAATACATCTCCTTTCCTTCATGTCATCCAAAAGCCAAAACCTAAACTCCAGACATGGCCAGGGCATCATGGCCGTCGGTTCATAACCCCGTGGGCATCCCTTCTGCGTCCCAGTTCAGATCGGCATTCAGTATCCCCCAGGGATCTGTGCCATCGCTGGGGAGAGCATTCGTAATCATTGTTTCCGTGATTTGTGCAAAAAGTGTTTCCTCGGTCGATTGCCATATAGGTGTCGCCACGCGTCCCTGCAACGACCTCAGATCAATTCTGTTGTCCTCTGCAGTGTTGCCGAGCCCGTTATCTGGTGAGGTATGGCTGCTCCCAGATACTGTTCTGGCTCCAGAACATTGGTTCGCTGGTGAGGATGCTGAAGAAGAGTTAGTGCGGTCAGGAAGCGAAATACTCGCTGACGTTACGCGAGGTGAGAGGGATGGCCAAGTCCCTGTAGCCGCGAACCTGGGTCCCAGGTTTATTCCAGAGGCAGCGAAGGACGATAGCAAGTTGCCACGCTGACTGTTGATCATTTCAGGCCCTGGGCTTGAAGACATCCGCTTCCTCTTGTTTGTCGCCGGGTCCTCTTGGCTTGGGGGTGCGACATTACGCGTGACGGCGCCAAGCATGCCATGGAAGCAGTCCTTACCTGGTCGATGATTCTTCATGCGGGCATCTTGTTCTGCATCTAAACTGTTCTTGTGCACGAAGAAGAGAGATGATGGCTCCGTGTGTTTTGCCACCGCACTTCGAACCAGCAGAGGGACATGAGACTTGCCCTCCCCAAAGGCGTTGCGGAACCTTTTGAGCGAAGGCATTCGTATCGACGAGTTGAGGCCATTGTGTTCAATGTCGAGACACGCCTGCTGGAGAAAGGCGCGAGTGATAGTATGTGTTCGTGCAATAGCTTCCATGGCTTGGATGATGAGGTCGAGGTTTGAAAGGTCGATCGAAGTCAGCCCCCCTGTTGGGTTCTGCTTGGCCAGGTAGACATAGACTGTCGTTGTGCAGTAAAGCGATAGAGCGCACAATGGACTTCTCTGAAGAGGGCGTTAGTTCCTGCAGCATGATTAGGGGTAGTTGTATACATACAAAGAAGAGCGTCGCATGCGTGTTGATCCTGATAATGTTTACTACTTCCTCGGCAGCCGCTCGGAGGCGAGCGATACTGTTCTGCTTGATGTGATCAGGCAGGCCATGCTTCTCGACCTTCTCAATAGCCGCGTGATGAAGGCAAATGATGGAGGCATGTAGGTTGAGGTTCAGATGCGTGGCAGAAGCGTCCCGTATGTTCTCGGGCATGCGGAACTTTTCAGGGAGAAACATGAAGAGACTGGACAAGGTGTTGTCTAGTTCACGATGTCGAGTCCAGTATGTCCCGTTCATGACATCGTCACATCCGTCGTCGGGTCGTGCATTATGAACATGCCGGAGAATGCTCTTAAAGACCTCGCAAGTGATGACGGTCCCTGCAAATCCCGTGTACTGTGCTCCTCGGAATGCGTCGGTCAGAAAAGGGGCTTCTTCTTCCCGGTCAGCGAGGAATGCATCTTCCGAGGATGGTAGTCGAGTAGCAACCTATTGGCTCGTTAGTACAACTTCCAAGAGGATGTGTGGTAGATGTACGTCGTCTTTGTTGATCAAGCTGGGCCAGCCTGTCGAAATGCAGCAATGCGCATCGATCGAAAAGGCACCCCAAAAGACTCTCCTCCGTTCTTCAAGCTCTGCCCACGTGAGAGCGGGTGGCAAGGGCGGTGGCATTCCAAGGCGCTCTCCATCGAGGCTATCAAGTCCTATCATGTGGCAGAGGCGGACGCAGTTTGCACTACTCATGGCTGATCTGCTGAATAGCATGACCTTTGCCTCATAAAAGGCAATGAGAGCCCACGCTTGCGTGTGACTGATAGAGACAAAGACTTCTCCGTGGCCCTGTGTGGTGTTAACCCAATCCAGCTGGGATTTTGATTTGACTTATACCTTCATCTCGTCTGCCTCGATATACTGCCGGGCCCGACGGTAAAAGACGTCATGATACTGATTGTACTTTGCATGACCAACAGAAGCCTGGGCCCATATTATGTACTGTAGGCACATAGGAGGCTTTCTCATAGGGGGTCCATAGAAGGCCTGGAGATAACGCCCGGGATGAACGATAGGTATCATCTGGTACTGATGTTGGAAGAAAGTAGTGTTCCTATCATGTTAGTTGGTGTAAAGCAGCCGGGAGGCACACTTACAGTTCCTCCATGACTTCATCTGGGGGCAAAGACTCTGTCATACCCAACCCCATCAACTGAGTGTTGGGAGGATTTTCTGTTGCATTCGACTCTCCAAAGTAATCTGGACCAAAGAATGGCATTTGGGGCTGTTCAGAGTCATTCCCCAGCCGAGGCACGCCAGTAAAGTTGGGAACCTCTATCTC
The DNA here is from genome assembly GCA_027569015.1 of Ascodesmis sphaerospora. Lineage (NCBI taxonomy): Eukaryota > Fungi > Ascomycota > Pezizomycetes > Pezizales > Ascodesmidaceae > Ascodesmis > Ascodesmis sphaerospora. The sequence continues at coordinate 1,021,333 of JAPPUR010000005.1, forward strand.
CGGCTGAGCCGGTTGAACGGGGCTCTCATCATCGGTCTTTTCATCGATGTTCTTATTCACCTCTTTGAGGTAGTCTTCAACCTGAGCTGAGTGAGAACTCAAGTCAGCCACCCATATGAATAATAGACATAAGGTCAACAATACCTAGGCGTGCTTCAAGCTCTTTAACATTTCTTCGCTTAAAGGTTGGCTTCCGCCGTGACTCTGGATAGGTACACTCATTTGAAACCTTGACACAACGGCTGCATGCCGGCTTTGTGCGATCACATTTCAGCTTCCGGGCCCTGCACGAGACGCAGGCCAACGGCTCCGTGCCGGCCGGGGCGGCGGAGGCGGAGGTGGAAAGTTCGGACTCGGTGGTGTCCGGCGGCATGGCTATGGCTACCAGTGAGCCTCATCCAGTCGGTGACGAAAGACAGGACTGGGGTGGGGATATGGACAAGTAGGACGAGGGACGCTTGTTGTACATGAAACCTGGCCTCTGCAAGGCAGGAAATGAGCTGACGAGGCACTATCGCGTTCTCTTGACACGCAGTGCGTAAGGCCTACGAGGCATCATGATAGAAACGACGTGACGGGCATATACGCGAAGTCACGTTCTTAGTTACGGTCGCGGCCGCTGACCAAGAAGTGGCCGTTCGGATTTCTCACGCCGGAGAGTTTTTGGTCCGAAGGCCGAAGGCTACAAAGTCCGAGAAGGAACTAATCCCGAGCATCGACGGGTTAGCATGAGTCACAGGTTGAAAACGCGAAGGCGCGAGGACGAGAGCGCCTTCTCCTTTTTTGATACTGTCAAGAGTAAGAACCAAAAGCGCAAAAATAGACGAGGAAAGTCCGTCCGTCCATCCTCTGGGAAGGAAGGAACTTGGCGCGGGTCTCTGCTGCCGTGTGGTGCCTGTGGTGCCTGTGGTGCCTGCAGTGCCTGCCTCCTTTATTTAGGTAAGGTTGGTGGGCAAAATCCATGTCTAAAAAGAGTGCGACGTGGGGGATAGATATCTTCTGGTAATAGGTGCTGAGCCACACTCAGCCAGATACAAACACCAACAACTATTCATCATTCCATCAGTTGCTAGCAACTCAATAGAGTCTTTGTCTAATGGAGGGCTGGCCAGGCACGTGCTATCCTGCATCCGGATGTTATGCAGCTTCGCTTCCGAACCGCGACAGCCTGCAGGGCGCCATCCTCCCACAGCCCGTCTCACAGCGCCCTCAACCTCACCTCAACCACCATCACTCACTCAAATCTTACACACCGCCGAGATCTGGCCCTGTCGGCCTGGAACTCTGTATCGACGCAGAAACCTCAAGAACCACTCACTGCAACTGAGGTCGTCCATGATCACCACCGCTACCACCCGCCCGCGTCGGTAGTCTGCGCGCATCAGTCAGGGCGGAGACCAAGGGGCGAACGCTGACGTCTAGTACAACGTTCTCGACCAAGGTAATCGACCAAGATGAGGTGATGGCGACCTACTCGCGCCAGCCGACCCAAATCTCGACCCTGCGATGTTGCGCATGACTGCCGCGCAGCCAAGCGACAGAAGCGAGGCAGCCCGTCTCTGCGCCGGCCACAAGCACGGTGCCCTTGACCTCTTGAATTCTTCGTCACTCATCATCACCGCCTGCTTCGTATCTCTGAGCCAATCTCGGCCCAGCCTTGATTTGACTTTGCGAGCCCAGATCTTCCCCTCGCCCCCGGACGTGTCAGGGCAGCATCATCCGCAGCGCCATGACGCCTCTGCGTCACACAAGGCTTGATGCCTCCTCGGTGCTACCGGCCTACCGCCGGCTTGTCACACGGCCGTCATATCCAAGAGAGATGAGGGTGACATTTACGGACCGCGCCACCCAAGCATAGAGGAGAAACGGTGCCATCCACCATCTTGGACGGATTGGACGACAAGGGGGGAGTGGGAGGGTGGCACAGACACGGACGCTCACCGATTGTCCCCGTAAAGGTGGAAGCAAAACGGAACGGTGCTTGCCCTAGCCGACGACGCTATTCGGCAGCCTCAGTCCAAAGCCCATCAGCCCGAGCTAGAAGTTTGACAGGGCTTCTCGAGTTGCTTTGACGGCCGCCAAGACCCGCCCTTGGCAACTGGATGTGGCACCTAGCCGTCCGGCTAACGGCGAAACCAGTGCTGACGATTGACAGCTAGGGAGGACGCTATCGGCTGGGTCGCTTTTAGGAATCCCGGCCGATCTAGGATCGACAAGAGAAGCCTTTATTAGCGGCGCGTCCAGGACGGGCTTAGACTCGACGCCAACCAGCCGACCACGCTCCCAATGTGAGCTGGCGGCCCCAGGTCAACGGGGCTCACCCTGGGAGAAGCCCACCCTTGGCAGCTGGTTGATTCTTGCAACTCCGGGCAGTCATCATGGCCCTGAAACGCTGGCCACAGGCATGGCTTGCAGGACAGGACGGCATCGGTGGAGCTTTTGACCAAGTGACTGACACTTGACCCTCCCGCCTCTTCTTGACTCTTGTCGCTCTCCTCTTCCCTCATTCCCTTCCCTCTTCATCGTCGATCGAAGCTTGGGCTTCGGGGACATTTGCAGGGGGAGGGGGGGATCATGTCTCTGGCATAGATTGCCGCGGCGGCGGGTTTCTCCATCAGCCCTGCCGGAACCGCCTGAAACGACGGCCATGGTCCCCAAATCATGCTTGTTATTCCCCGTCAAGCCAGCAGCAAGCCCTCCCACCACCAACACTTGCGGCGACGTCGCGTCGCACGGGGCTGACCACTGGCAGTAGAGGGAGCATACCGCCGGGTGACTTGCTTGAGCAGCCAGCCGCATGGAGAAGCGGTGGCTGATGACCCTAACGTTAACGAACCGTCTTGCTTTCACTTTGCGGGATGAACAGGCACACACGCACGCACGAGCCAATTGTCAAAAAGTCAATTCATTCCCAGGGTCGGCTTAAACTTAGAATCAAGGAACAGGACGGACCGACCTTCTATGATAACTCAAGAAGAGATCGACGAGAAGGGCACCCCTGCGCCACCAACGTTGAGTTGGTTGGCTGCTAGCCCTGTTTTTTTGTCTCCTCCTGATGCAACGACAAGGCCAGCTTCCCATGTGCCTCGCCTCTCAGATAGGTAAAACGGCCATGGATCAAGTCAGCCATGTTGCTCTTTTCTGCGTTGCCACGCGGGAGACACGCCCAACCATGTCTCATGTCTCAAACCCTCGCGGGTGACCATGAGGACATCACCGGGGGCCGTGTCTCGGTATGGCTGCCCGAAATAGCTTTACTGAACTGTGGTGCCGTCATCAATACTGATAGACGGAGCCAAAAGAGATGAAGAAAACGGGGTGCATCAAGACATGCAGCCAGACGTGAGACAGCGCCCGGGCACATTATCCTCTGAGACATCCAGGACTGTCAACTGCCTCTTTCTCAGGTGCCCGCCTTGCCCTATTGAGGCCCAAGTGTCTCGCTGTCATTCAGCCACGCGGCTGGTTCGCCCCAGCTCCATGGACGAGGAGAGAGGGATGAGGAGAGCCACCGGGGCTATCCTTGTCGATCTGCCAGCACCACGCGCTGCCTCTGAGCAAAAGGAAAACATCGCGCGCTATGCCGGGTGCAAGTGAATTGAAAGATCTACAGCATAAGTCCCTGGGCCAATATCTCAAGGGTCGGCCCAAACCCTTGACAACTCGAGCCTGTCTTGATGGCAGGTTTCATCATGAATCATGTTAATCTCCGCAGCATCTGAGGGTTCCCCCAGCCTCAACCCTAGCGAGCCGTTGGTTGTGTTTCTCGAAACTAAAACTCCTCGTCCAGCTAGAAGCAGAAACAAAGAAACATGTATGCCAAAAGGAGATACGCCTCCCCAGCCTACCTGTCAACGGCGCCTTGCCCAAGCCCGCCACAGGTCTGCAGCAGACGCCCCCTCCCCCTTCCCAACCATCTGCCGCGGCGAACGAACGAACGAACCCCCGGTCCTTCTCGTGTCGTCTGGTTCGCCTGTTAACTCCGAAAGAGACCTAGGTGCGATGGATGTGCATTGGCGGATGATGACGGCGAGATAGCGGCATAGCAGTGACAAACGACACGGAAGCGAGGGTCTGTCATTGTCATCAGAGTGTCATGCCTGAGACTAGTTGATTCAACACGAGATCAGAGGGTTCCATGCCGAGACAAGCGTCGAGTGAGCTCACAGGGAAGGGCCTTGACCACCTCGCTCACATGAATGACTGAATGCACAGCACGTACATACAGCAACTGACATTGTTTACATACACGCTCTGGCCTGGCCTGGTCTGGTTTGTCCAGAACTGGCTGTTTCTTCGCGGCCCGCAACCAACTGGACGTCACCCACAGCACGGGGTCACTTGGCAGCCACCACCACCACCAACTCCGGGATGATAATCCTGTTCCTCTTGGATGCATCTGATGCATCTGCCGTCCTGCCCTGACAGCGTGGTTGATGCTTGTTTCCACGCCATTCTCTTGTCGTCTGTTTGCTGGGCCCCCATCTTGAGAGGAGCCATATTAGGCCCGCCTGCATACATACTGTGCCCTTCAACTCCATCCTACCAGCCGGTCAGCAAGCCCTGCCTGCCGGAGAGGGTTCCCCCCCTCACCGGTGAACTTGACATGTTTCATGGCACTGCGAACATCCCTGATCCCAGGCTGGGCGCATGCGTAGATCGTTCGACTCCGTCTACTTGCTGCGAATGGTTGTCTAGACCAAGGACAGTCCAGTCCAGTCAGTGGCAGATCCCCTCACGGCATTCACGGCTCAGACTCCCGTTTGGAACCCCGTCTAGCCCTGTCTAGCCCATTTTCTCAAGTGCCGTTCCTACTCTACTCTGCTCTGCTGTACTGGCCTGTACCGCATCTCGGCCGCTCGCTCAGGTGGTCATGACCCAGTCGTGACAGCATCAGCAGCATCGGTGTCTGTACTCATTGTCAAACTTTAGGAAACGACAACGCTTAGACAGCAGGGTCGTCTTTACGGAACCATGCCGCGACAGATGCGTCAAACCGTTCATCGAGTTCCGCCATGTTGTCGGGAACTGTTTCTGTTTTACCGAGTTCAAGGACGTTCCCAGGACAATCAATCAACGCCTCCACAACTTGGCCCCCAGCCTAGTTGTCTCTTGTCTGATGAGCCGCCTTTTCCATTCCCATGACTTTAACCTCGCAGTCTCGTCTACGTTCTACCCCGTTCAGCCACAATCCTTTCTCGGCACCATGCATTCTACTGTAGCGGCGGCGCTGACCCAGCGCCTTGTGAAGTCATGGATATGCTGTCTTTTATGCATTCGCGCGAACCCCCCTCCCCCCCTCTTCCTCTCTGCCCGTGCCGCACGACATGCACACCCTCTTTCTTGTTAGGTTGTCACACAGCCCCGGAGAATCTCCGTCTTGGATCTGTATCATCCGAGATGCGTGGTGACAGAAAGAGGAGGGTTACTTTGAACAAGACCTCGCGAATCTCGGACACCTGAAAGGCGAAGTTTGTTCGCTCATCACTCACCGTTGAATAACCAACCATGCATCCGCCACCGCCAAGAGGCTGAACCCTTTCCACCCCCAACGGTTACAGTACTGCCCAGTCGATAGTACGGTTCAGTACCTGCCTCTCGCCATTTCGCCTCCCGCAAGCCCAGCACACGCCTCCCGGAATGCTACAGTGCAGCACTCACTCCCCCACGGGATTCCATCGTGAGCCCTATGCCTCTTGTCCTCCCTTGGGTCTGTGGCTCTAAAGATGGACTAGCCGCTGCCGCTATAGTCGACCGGTCGTTAAACCACCCCCGCTGGGGATCCGCCATCCCCTCACCTCCACTCGCCTCCCCAAATCTGGATTGGGGGACACTCAACTGGTCGTGAGGCCATATGGTGTCGTACTGAAGGTAGCAGTGACTGCAAGGTAAGACTGCCCATCACCAGGGGAGGGTGAGGGTGTTGGTGAGGGGGGGTGGTGGATCACGAGCTGGGAGCTTACAACCACCAGAGGAGGATCTTGTGCCCACTGAGGAGACGACGTCTTAGTCGGTTGTCCAGTAAATTAAGTCTTGTATGCACAGACTGGTCGTAAGCTTCTGCTGTCAAAAAACCAAGACAGACCCAGAAGAGGAGACACGGGCTTATTGTTGGTTCGTCCACTGGGAGGTTTTTTGCCCCCCCTTTTCCGAGAGTTTCCTTGACTGATGATTGAGGGTGATGATGATGATGATGATGATGATTGTGGAAATCTAGTGAACCAAGGCGTCTGGGTCGCCTGTTGTTGCACTCTCTCTTGTTGTGTGAGCCCCTGTAGGTTGCCCGTGAGGTATCTAGGTAGTCTTTGCCCTGTTTCTTGCCTTGCTTTGCTTTGCTTTGCCTTGCCTGGCCCCCTACCCCTACCCTTTCCCTTCCAGAGAGGATCATGACCCCCGATCCTGATCCCAAATCCAAGTCCAAAATCAAAATCCCAAAGAAATAAAAAATAAAACGCTATTGCCGTGTATGTTGCGTCTTTTGTGTCGTCTCCGTGGCGTTGATAATCGATGTTCGCTTCCTTTCGTCCCATACCATATCATCCAATACCGTAAAGTACCCGCCCCAGTGGCTGGGTTTCCAAACATCATCCATGGATGGAAAACCAACCAACACCGAGCCCCTTCTCCACTTAAAAAACATGGAATCGGTAATCTCCCTTGCGCATAAAAATGGGATATCCCGTCGCCAAGCGCGTCTGTGGACTAAAACAACCACCACCAACCCACACCCCAAAGAAGAAGCAGAAGAAGAAGAAAGAAAAAAAGCCGCTATTCTCATACCCAAAATGTCTCGTGTCAAAAAGTAATAAGCCCAAAGGGGGAGTCGCTCCAGAGAATTAAGAGGTCGGGAGAGTACCAAAGAAAAAAGAAAAGAAGTAAATAAAAACGGTACTGCAGCGTGGGCGGGCGCCTGCAGCCTCCCTCGACTTGGCCTAGTCGCAAAACTAGACGCTGCCCCTGCCCATGGCATTGCCCGTTCTTCGCTGGCTCAGCGTCTCGAGATCCTCGTCGTAGGTGGCGCCCTCCCCGTCGCTCAGGGGTCCGACCGGCTCCCGCTTGCCGTGCTCAAAGTCGCCGCGCTCCGTGGTGGCGAGGATTTTCATGTCACCGCCGCCGCGGGCGCCCGTCATGGCGTCAGATTCGGCGCGCGCATTGTTGATCATGGTCGGTAGCTGGCGACGTCGAGCGTTGATGAACCAGTTGGAGATTTGATCTGTGGGTGTAGCCGTTAGTTTCCAGACAACTCTACTCTGCTGCACATCACAAGTAGCTCCCCCACCCACGTGGATCGACGTGGTGGGCATGTACTGTATGAACCAGGATTCTCAACTTACTCATCTGTAGTCCCGTCTGTCGCATGAGCTCCTGCTTCTCGTCCTCTGTGGGATAAGGGTGCTGGAGGTGCGCCACAAACCAAGCCCTGAGCTTGTCCGTAGTCTCCTTGGGCAGGTTGCCTCTTCGCTTCCGCTGCTTGTTGTCTCCGTTGAGGCTCGAAGGGCCCATCTCTCCGAACCGCACGAAATCTTGATAGGGAGTGTTGTAGCCGCTTGCAGTAAACGGTGTCCGGTCAAACGAGTGAACAGATCCTGCAGATAGTGACTGGTATCGGGTTGGGTGGTGATAAGGATAGCCGTAGTTGGGCTCGCGGTAGGCCGAGGGCGCGGTTTCAGGGACAGGCGCCCCTGAGTGGGGAGGCATCGGGGGATGCGAGCTTCGATAACCCTCCACCGGTGGTGGAACACGGTTCACGGGAGCTGCTTCTCGTTCCAACGCCCGCGGTGGGGGGAGACTGGGAAGTGATGGTCGAGGTTCTACCCTCTCGTTCACTTCCAATGTAGCAGGGTGAGGAGTCGATCCGTTTGCGAGATACGGGCTCGTTCTGGCCGGTCCCCAGTTGTCCTGCGCTCCCGGCTGCATAGGGAGATTTGGTGAGATTTGTCGTGGTGATGCTCGGTCGGGGCTGTATAGAAGGCGCGGTACTTGGCGTGCTCTCTCATTTTCCTGCTCGCGCTCCATCGACAATCTCCTCCTCTTGCTAGCATTGGGCGAGTGTACGTATTGCGGTGATGCTGAATTCATGGGTGGTGCGCCCAGAGGGCCACCTGCTGAGTGTGGCTTTGCATTGAGGTCTTGCGGTGGTTGGGGTTGAAGTTGTAGTTCCGGGAAAGCCTGGGAGAGGTCAGCTGGGGGCACTTCGTCTTCTCTCGTCCGCGCTTAATCTACCTGTCGGATAGAGGGCAGAGCCACTCTGTCGTTCTCGGTTCTCGGCCGGAGAGAATAGTCGGGGCATCGGTTGGCCTCCCAGGGGCGGGGCATGCCGAAAGAGGGATGAGAGGAGGGAGATGCTGTAGCAAGCATAGACATTTTGGCAGTTGCTGGAGTAGTTTCTTGTGGTGTTGTTTCAGACTGTTTTGGCAGTGAACGGCTATCTTCCATAACAAGACGGCCAGTCAGGCAAGAACAAACCGCGCAGCGGCCAATTCCCTTTCAGGTGTTAATAGGGGAGGACTTGGACGCGGGTGGAGGCCGTCATGAGGAGGCACTGGTGGTGGTACCTTTGATTATTATACAAAGTTGAAGGCGAGAAGTAGACCCAGAGGTTGAACGATCGTCTTGCTGGAAAGCTCCAGTGCAGATGAGTAGAGCCAGAAGATGGTTGTTGGGTAAAGAGCGAAGTCCGTCACACAGTCTCAAACAGGTCCAATACCGGTCGTGATAGAGAGGGATGGCGGCCAAGGGAAGAAGTGTTGGTCTTGAACAACGATGGGCAGGCCGGGATCATGTGCTTGCAGGTGGTGGGAGGCCCAAGCCTTTTGTATATCAGGGATACTGTGGCGGCTCAATGGTGTCGACGACAGACAGGTTGATCCTCCAGAGTCCGTCCAGCTTAGAGTGGGGGGCGCTTGGTCGTGGCCTAGATAGGAAATGCCAAAGGATGCAGGGCCATAAACAGTCTGAGCGGAGAATTTCAGAGTGGTCAGGGCTCAACTGGAGAAGTGGTTGTATTAGTGAAACCGACTCATCCAAGCCACAGACGACGACGTGGGAACAAAGCGTTGCGAACTGGGATGCCGGGTCTTTAAAACAAGACTTCTGCTCGACGTCTTGTGGAGGAAACGGCTGACGGGGAGGCTAAACCAGAAATGGACCAAGTATGCGAAGCTTGAGCAGGGAACACGGGGCGATCAGGGAGCCAGGGGAGTCGAGGGGACCGGGCCAGATGAAGAAACAAATGCCCTTGTCCACGGTGCCGGGCGTGGTATCCTTCAGGTCAAGAGAAACGTCACCAGTCCTAAAAGACAAATGAGAGCTTTGACAGGCTCATGGTGGTTGCTGGGATGACCCTACCAGGGGTGGCTGCTGGCATGGAGCAGGGGTTCAGTCGAACCGCCAAGGACCTCCCACGCTGGGCTGCTGGCTTCTCGATTTAGGAACTCCATTTCGAGAACCCAGGTCCACCGTGGCTGACACACCATGGCGTGTGAGAGAGCTGCTGCTGGCAGCCTTGGCTGTGGAGTGTGGAGTGGTGTCAGTTCTCGCCGCTGGCTCCCACCCCCAGCTGTCCGTCCCTAGCATGTCGGTAGGTGTTGTGCTGGAGGTAGCGTTGCCAGACTCGGAGCCAAGACGGTTGAGAACGTGCCATGAATGGGATTGTCCTACGCGAGGACCAGACCGGGTCTTGGGGTGGCATTGCATATGCGTCTTAACTTGCACACGCATACCGGACGGAAGTGGGCATATATGGACGCCTTGTTGCATGTGCTGCTATGCTCGTTGCTCTTGTTGACCAGCCAGTCCGACCGACATGAACAGCCAGCTCGACTCGTCCGCACCGCCTCGTTATCGTTGGGCATCATGTCTCCCCAAGTCGGTCAGCCCTTCTCAACGTTACCAAGCCTTTGTGGCTGCGCGCTAGATGCTGGGCCTATGTGGTTGAGAGACGTTGAAAGTCAGAGGCCACTGGGACGACTATCTGCTGTGAGGCGATCACGAGGTTGCGCACGACGCTCTGACCCATGCCGATGGGTTTCGGGCTTGGTGTTATTAGAGTTTATGGATGACGGGTGATGGTGTTGCTCGAACGGTTGCCGTTGCACTCCTTTTGGCTTGCCCTCCTCCTTCGCCTCTCTCTCTGTGCTGTCCGTGTCTGGCCTCTCACTAACACGGCACCCGGCCAGACGAAGCTGAGGAAACGCTAAAGTGGAAACCTCGATATTTGACGGCCTGTCACGTCCGCATTCGCTGCGGCTAGGGGAGACGCTAGGGCGGCTACACACCCGCCACCCACGATGGCATCTGCAGGCCTGTAGGGCCATGATTCAAGCGTTGCCATCGGGTTCGCCGCCGTCGCGCAAGCAATTACAGCCAGTACCGCGTTGTGGATCGATCAATTGAGTGCCGGGCCTCTTTCTCCTGTCTCTGGTCTCCGGACCCTTGACTCTCGGTTGAGCAAGCGAGCCGCAGTAGTCGTAGACAGACGCCGTAGTCTCGTCTCTGCTTGAAGCTGGACCAGCCGATCCCACAGTAGCAGGTACCGTCCTAGACAAGCCATGGGCTCCCGGCACTCGTTGTGTGTTCGGTACCCAGTGTGGGGTTGTTGAACGTGGTAGGGAATGCCTTGCTTTTGTCGAGTGTTTGCTTCTTGAGTGCCAGCGCCCAGTGTTTGAAAGGGGGGGCGCCAACCCAGGCGAGTCAGCCCAGAACACCCACTCAGGCGCCAGGATTTGATATGATTGAGCCGCGGCTTCAGCGGTAGCGCAGAGGCGGGAGGCCCGTGGCGTCGACGGGCAGTCCAGGCCCAAGTCCCTGGGTCTTGGGATTTAGGTCCATGTTCCATGATTATCTTTTTTTCCAAGACCAAACGCCTCCTCTAACGAAAGAAGGAGTCCATCACAGGGCAAAACCACACTTGGAGTTTCTGGAAATGGCGGTAATTATGAAGGCCCGCGCTTGTTGAGCGAACCAGCGGTAGCCTGGGACGATAACCTTGGAAACAATCTCGCAGCCTCTAGCCTCTAGCATGGCTCTGGCACAACAGTGAGACAGGACCCGGGTGGGTTTGTCAGCCAAATGCAGTGTTGCGATTGGCTTCTCAAGTTGTACGATCGTCGCGAAGATCCCACGGCGCCAGAACAGATTTGGGTCGCCTCCGCTGCTGGGATGTGCATTCTGCCCGCGAACGATTGGCTCTTCAGAAAGACGTTTGAGCTGGGATCGCAACATGGTAGGCTGGTTTCGCTGAGGGCTCCGCAGAGGTGCACAGAAGCAGCAGGTACTCGAACATGTACCGTAGCATTACCAGGCCTCGCAGGCCCTGCCACCGACGACGGTCAAAGTCATGCTGGGCCCTAGCACCACCTGGATCTTGTCCGTTAGAGAATATCACATAGGAACGGGGGTGTTTACTGAAACTGAGAACTGAGACTTTCACAGCGGGAGCTTGTTCCTGGCGTGCGTACCTGAGCTTGGCATCAAATCAGCAAGCCTCATCCAACCTGTTGCAAAGCTTGTCCAGTGGGAACTTTGTGCATGCGGATGCGGATTTGGATTTACTCTGCGATCTGAGTTTTGACGCTTTGGCATCAGGACGTGCTGAGCAGAGGGAAAGGATGCGTGAGGTTGCACTGCCGTTAGTGTCGGTTCATCTTGGCTGGCGTTTCTTACGGAGGAGACGATGCCATTCCCAGGTGAGGAACGCTGGGATAGAAACCCCACTGGGAAGGCCCACATCACGTTACCTTTCACGCCTTCCGAGTCACGGGCGTGAAAAAGAGGCCACACAGAGACGTCCAAGATGAAGAAATTAAAATAAATTCATGCATACTACCTGCAGTCTTTCAGCCTAACTGTAGTTGTTTTTCTGTCACCGCTTTTCGATCGACCGTATTGTACAGTAGCTTTGCACACCCTCACCTAACTGGGCCACTTGAAGCTAAAGGCTGACCGGCCGGCCGGATAAACGGTGCGCCGCGCCCCGCTGCACCGAGTCAATCTGTGCAAACCTCCACCTTCCCACTACGTTAGTTATACTGGACATCATCCCGTCTGCACATCAATCTTCCCTTCAGAGTTTCCAAATCGTTGGAGGCATCGACCAACTCCTCTTGTACCCCGTACCTCGCGGTGGTACGTGCATCCCAAAGATCTGGCAAAGAAGAGGAGAGCCAACGGTCTCCAACAACGCTTGCCTGTCTTGTCCACTGATCACTAATCCTCCTGCATGTCAGGCTGGTTCGCGTCCCACTTGACAAGGATCATCCACTAGCGAAACCCTGGTTCGTCGAGTTATTCCCTTGGCGCGGACGGGTCTGCCAAAGTCATTATTGCTTCATCCAATTCTATTATAGCCACAGCGTCCAGGATTACGACTCATCATGCCTGTTGAAATCAACCTGGGCCGATCTGTCAGGGCCGGTGTGTGCAGACTCCTCGCTCTCGGATAGATTCGTCTCAACCCGGCTCTGACAGCTGCTAGGCTCCTGCCTGCCTGCTTAGCACTTCCTCAGTCTTTCTAGGGTGCCAAACGCGCTTTGCCGACAAAAGTATTCCGGCCCCGGGAGCCACTATCTCGTACCAGCGCCGAGCCATATGTCGTCGATGCATATTTCTGGAGACTACGGGCCTTGATGACAGCGACCGGACTGGCGTCAACAGGGTCATCATTGGCTACAGGATGTGTCTGTGTCCTCCTTAACTCTATGGGTCTGAACGAGGGGACGCTGGATGCACATCCTGCCAGATGATTTCCCTTTCATCATGGAACAAAGACATGGTCTGCAGCCTCCAGCGTCGCACTTCTGTGGATGGCCTTGCTTTCAACGCAGATCATGCTCCGTACTGTCAACCTCAAGCAGTGCCATGAGCTGGGCTTTCATTGGTCATGTCGGCTAGATGCAATTGGATCCCTACGACAATCCCTTGGTCTACCCACATCTGTCAAAACCATCCAAGCAACGGAGACACTTCCCAATCCTTCCGGTTTCCTACGCACTGACAGCGAGTGCCCTTGAACCAATACAGTCCCATACAGCCCAGGGGTACGTGACGATCATCCAGCCTCTGATCGTAACAATTCTCAAGACCTTGGCAATTGCTCAGGCACTTTCGCGCACCTGCCGCTCACGTCGCTAGCCCGTCCACCCAGTTGCTCCGGGTTGACAAGCAGCCTGTTCTGCTGGAATCTTCGCAAGACTTGCGGCAAGGTGCACTCAATACATTGTCTTGGTGCAGCTCTCCAGCCGTTGTGTGGCCTCAGCCGGGTCCACGCCTTGTCCACCATGCACAACATCCTCCCGAGCAGAAAGTGTGTGGTTTCTTGGGCGCCATCGTCTTGGATTGACCCACAGATATTGTGCCCGCTCCCTATGCAGCTTATACATGATTCGTCCTAGCACCACGATTAATGCTCATGCATTGGGCACATCTTTTCCACATCTTGTTCATGCGAACCCTAGCAGTTAAGCAAGGCGCTGTGCCTCCTGTCGTACCCCGCATGGTCCTTTCTTGACATCTCACCCGGGGTGAGACGACTCCAGTTGTTTGTGGAAACTCCTCTCTGAAGCCGTTACATATGGGCGCTGGGCTGCATGCTTCTGATCACCTCCTCGGTGTCAGCCCAAAGGGGAAACTGAGGCTTCAGGGATGCATTCGCAAGATGGGCTCGACTAGGCATAGAGCCGTCTCCTTCCCGGGATCCTGACCTGCCTGGCCTCCAAGCACACCACTCACGCAGGCAGGAGGTCACAGCCGACGACAAATGACCCGGCGGCAGAGCCCGTTAGTCGGGAGGGGCTTCCAGGGCACCCTAGTCGGACATCCAGCTCCTGGGACCTGGTGGGCCTAGAAACCAACACATCTGGCCGCCGAGCAGATCTGGCTTTTGACACATTTTGCGGGACACCCCAGTCTCATCTCTGTGTCACCATCCATCATGCTTCCACCAACGATCGATCAGCACGCGTTGTGCAGAAAAGTCTCCGCCCAAAGTCGACGGACAGGCAAAGCTTGATAGAACTCACCGCCCTGCATGAGTTCATCGTGTTTGCCATACCAGATCTGAGTCGGTGCTCCGGCACACGTCTTGCCTTCTTGCACGAGCACAGCGCAACACTGACCGAGCAATCGAAACCTGCCTGTCCTGTACAAGGAGGCGTGGGGGGGTTCTCTGCCATATGTGCCAAGACCCCGTAGCGGCTACTCCTGACAGGAAAAAGCAATCATGACCGTCCACGAAGCCATGCGAGCTAATGTCGCCCCTGGCCTTCACGGTCAAGATCGTAAGTTGTCAATGCCCAACTGATTGGGTGTCGTCGACAACTGCGCGGTCGCTAATCTTGCGTTTGCCCAACCGTCCTCCACCATCGTGACCTGCATGCGCCGGCAAGTTTACGATGTCAACGGCTTGCTGCATGTTGGACGCCTTTAGGACACGGGAGAAGGCATTCGGCTGTCTCGCGCGCTGTCAATAGCCTAAGGAGGTGGATGACGATGCTTGCACGATTTGGCTTGATGTCCTGCTTCCTCCCACAAGCACCAGGGATCCCTCGACGATGTTCCAACTTGCGTGTATGTTTCGAGATGCAATCGAAAGCTCATACTTACGATATGACCATTCAAATTGGGTCCGACTCATTCCGAAACGCGATGCTCTTCTTCCCGCCTCGAGGAAGCTACCCCTTGAACAAGAATTCGCAGGTAATATACTGGTAGATCAGAGACGGCTAGGAGAGAATGCGGTTTCAGGGAACAAGCATGCACATTATACGACTCTGTCAAACTGCTACACAAGGAAAAGCGGTGACGGTGCAGGTTCGTCAACTTCTCCTTCGAGGAATGCACGTTTATCCTCGGGCGGAAACATGGACTCTGACTTTCTCGATCTGGCTGGCAGCTCTCGGATCAGAAGTGCTCCGAGACGAGCCTACTGCAGATGTTATGACGAGACAGGACTCGTTCCACACCGGTCATGCCCAAGGTAACGTTCGGAGAAGAGTGCAAAGGATCCATGCATGTCATTGATTGACTTGCTTGGAGCAAAGGTCATTCACTCACATGTCAACCCTCAGCTAAGGGGCAATAGGGCCAAGATGGCAAAGGTCCCATGCAGGCAAGGTGAATTGCATACGACAAAGGTCCAAAAGCATGACTCGTCAGTCCAGTTCTCGCTTGAGGCGCCATTAGCCATGCCCGAGACTATGCTGCACTGTATGTGCCTTGGCTGGTCAAAGCATAAAACGACTTTCCAATCGAAGGAGGTGGAGTTGGTTCCGTCCGTTCAGGCGACGTGGGCGGGTTCGACTAGGGACGCCCACAACAGCCACTCTCCCCTACAATTAAAACATCCGGCACGGTAAAGTGTCATTCCAAGCAGGGATGTCCCCTGCTCAACAGACCCTCTGCAGCTGGCCAGATGGATCAACTGCCACTTTAGATCCCCTGCATTGGACTCTTCATCGGCGTTCGACCCAACACGGCTGTCGACAGGACGAGGGACGCGGCTATTGCGTTTCTTTTTTTCAGAGCCCTGGCTCGAGCCCCAGCCCCAGACCCAGGCATGACCCAGACAGACTCAGTCAAGTCGTCAACAAGTCTCGGGACAGGGTTGACGTTGGCGGCACCACCACACACACAAACAAATCCTCGTCGAGACATTCATTTGTCGCCAGAGCGGGACCGACCCCCTCTTGATCGAACGACACTTGCTCCAAAGTAGCACTCAGATTCTGCTCGACACTATTCTTGCTCGGCTTTGAGGCGCAGCGTGGCATAAACTTGCACCTGTCTCGGGTAACAGTTATCCTCCCGCTTCCGGGTAATGGTTATCCTCCTTCCTCCTTGCTCACCTACACGACGGTGTCAGGACACACAACAGAACAGGCCTAATCCATTGCCTCAACTATCTTCCTAGTTCATGCTCAAGTCGGGCCCAAGCATGCCACGCTCTAGTGCCTACTCCCGCATGGCATCCCGCGTGGAGGATGGGGGCAGCGTGTATTAGCAGCCACGGGACAATAGTGATGATGCGTGGGACACTCGAGACGGGATGTCAAGCTCTAAACTCGTCGTCTGATGTTGATGCACATTGGCGGAGCAGCTTGTCTTGGGGAGCTTCCTACAGGATACAGTGTCTGCTGCACTTGCAAGGACATATCTTCTTGAGATGTTACCAGAGCTTCTGAGAGGCTCAGCCTTTACCTCTAGACTACCAACTAGTCAGCCCTAGAGCTGAGTGGCCGGTCATCAGCGAGCGAGGGAAGAGACAAGAGTCTCGTGGAGCTTGCAGCGCGAGAGAACAAGACCTCTTCTGCTGGTCGCGTGTCGTCGAGTGGGATTCGCTCGCATTCTGCCTTGGGTTTTTCTTTTTCTTTTTCCCATCGTCAGTTTCATGTTGTTTGGTCATGTTATCTGCATCTTATCGACTGATGTTGTTAACATTGTTTGTTGCCGATATTTGTGAAAGATGACAGCCATGGGTGCCATGGTCAGCTTCCGGTTCAGCTTGCAAGGCTTCACCACGCTTTTAGAGCGAGAAAGGGCGTGATGAAGGCCTTTCTGGGCTAGGACGATCGGATAATGCAGCGATTCTGAAACTCGCGGCTCCGGCAGGCAACGAAGCCACGACCAGGTGGTTGGCGGTAACCCTTGTTGACGGCTTCCAACCGATGAGCCTATTTTGGGTCAAGAAACCATCCCGAGTCTGGAGGACCAACTAACGTTATGTGTAGAATAGGAGGAGGAACTGGCTTGCTCACGCTCGCCTGTGGCACAATATTGATTATTGACGGGCAGAAGCAATGACTGCCAGGGCTAGGATACCGGTTCAACCCAATGAGGCGCTAATGCCGACAACAGGAGGCCTTCATCAGTAATCGAATCGGCGTCGATGGAGCAAAACGCAAAATCTACCTGCCCTGTCCAGCCCAGCCAAGCCCAGCTCGGGTACCTTATTCTTCAGGTCAAGGCTGTGCCTCTGACCTGGACTGTCATGGACCGTGGCACCCTGGACCTTCCAGGCCTAAGCGTCCTGTCAAACACCAAACCCATCAAGCCGTGGCCAGGCTTTCCATGGCCCCAGACCACGGCCCCCTTCCCCGGTTCGGCCTCTTGGTCGGCCGTTTTCATGTTCGCCTACGCCCGTGCCCGCGCCTGTGCCTGTCCATCCCAGCCCTGCCCTGCCTGAGAGGAGGAGGAGCTGAGCGTCGCTGAACTCTGGATGCTGGATGCTGGACATTAATGCTGGGTGGTTGACGGGAATCTCTGGCCTTTTCCAATGCCGGCACCTGGCCCGTCGATTATGATAATCAGATCACCCGCCCTGTGGGCCGGCCGCCCCGAGTTCCCCGGCTGAAGCTCTGCCTGTCCGATGTAAGCATTGATAGCACCATCCATATTCCGCTGAGCTATAGGATAGGTTAGGTAGGTGGCCGTTCATTCACCTAGGTACACTGACCGAGGCCATCCACGTACGTAGGTACCACACCAGACAGACAGCGCTACTCTGACGGGCAACGGATGACGACCCCTTTCCCACCAGAAGCAAAGACGACGACGACGACGGACTCGACTCTGCGTTGCATCGTGTCTGGTTGTTACGTGACATTTCTCCCAGTCCAGTCCAGTTCAGCCCAGCAAAGTTGCATGATTTCTTCTCTTCCTCCTGCTTGCTCCCCCCTGGCCCCTTTTACCCTTCCCTCCCCCTCTCCCCCATTGGAGCCCCAATCACGGACGCACTAACCCACGACAGCTTCACAATACAAACGTCCGTGGGGTTTCGCACTCCTGTCTGTCTGTCTCCTGCTGGCCCTGTATCTTCCCGCTTGACCGTATATCCCCGGCGCGTCCGTAGATCCCCTTTTGCCATGCCGCGCTTGTCGCACCTTGTATTACTGGCTGCTTGCGTCTGCTGCGCCTACGGCTCCCTCCCTCCACCTCTTCTTTTTTGTCTGTTTCTCTGCTGGAGGTGCCTTCCCATGTCTCTTCCTCTGCCCGTTGCACGCCGTCCTGTGCCTCGTCACACCGAGAGGCCCGGGTTCTGGAAAGTCGCGACAAGCCCCTTGTTGGGTAGTCGGCCGCCGCATCAGACTCTGTCCTTTCCGCCGCCGTGTTTCACTTATGCAACGAATGACTTGGCCCGCCGGTTGACCGCGTGCGAAAACGAGGTCCTTGCCGCCTTACACGACGCCATCAGCTGCGGTATCTGGTATGCAGTGTTGCCATGACGAACCCGTGAACTACATGGGCGGAGGGAGAGGCCCAGCAGACCGCCATGGGGCAAGGGACTCGTCATCATGGCAAATTGTACACGAGATTATGACTCTGCATGAGTAAAGTGAATGTGCAGTGCAACATGCAAGATGTAGGGTAGAACATAAGAGAGAAAAAGTGGCATCCCTCTTGGCCACACGGATAAGTTGATGCTATCAAGAAGTTAAAAGACTTTGTAAGACAAGGAAATGCTTTCTTTCATCGCTCCCCAACCTGTTCCTTATCCAAGAACCAGAATCTCATGCCAAACCCCGTGCTCTAATGCTTCCGAGTCCCTGACCAACCTCTTTTTTATATCAACGCCACAGATGACATGACAACTACATGCACCTCAGAATCATAATCCGTAGAGCCCATCAAAGTTATGCCCGTCGAAACATCTTGTTCAAAATCCCTCCTCCACGTCCTCTCCTGGGAATGTCATCTGGTGATGGCGCTGCCCTGATCTCCTTGCCCTTTCCCGTCATCTGGGGGCTACCCTCGCCCCCAGTTTGCTCATCACTTCGACCAACCTCGACATACTCGTCCGACTCTCGGTCCAGGTATGCCCGGTCAAAGTAGCCATCAGCCGCCAACTTGGAGTGCCCAGGCTCGTAAGTTGTTGTTGGTGGTCCTGCTGCCTGAGCGTCTCGAATCTTTGTCAAGCCACGGTCCAGATATTCTACCATTTGTGCCTTGGTAACAAAGTTGTCATCATCAGACCTTCCAGCAGCCGGGCCATGAACATCCTGAGCCTTTTTGTATAGTGCCGGAAAGCGATCCTGGAATTCGTTTTCCAGCTCCTTCTCGTGCTCCTCCAATGCCGTGGTGCGTTCTTCATTTTGCCCAGGCGATGTGCCTAGATGGCGCAATTGGTCCTCCCTCTCCAGCCGAGACAGAAGGTTGGCAAACTCTTGTTGGTTAACTGATGTGTCTGCCTGGCTAGTGATTGGCGTGGACTGGGCCTCTCCTACACCCTCGAGGCCCTGTGTGTCCTGGCTGCGGTAGACGTGTTTCGCGAACGAGTCGCTGAATTCACGGTAATGGCCCTTTAGAATGAAGCCGTGTCCATTCCAGCCACAAGCCCAGAGCTTCTCCAGCAGAATCTCGGCTGATGGACATTCCCATGGGGTTTCAAGACCACGCGAGTAAAAGACAATGGTCCTTGCCCGCTGCCAGTGAGAGAATGTCCTCCTGCTCTGTGCATCGGCAAAGGCCCGCTCAATCATATCCAAAGATGCAGGCCGCAAGAAGGATTGCGGAGCCCGTAGATGGATCGCACCCTTGATGTGTGATCTCTGGTACTCTGATAATGATCGGAGATCAAGGAGCAGTGTCTGCCCTGGCAATGATATGTCTAGAAGCTCACTGAGATTTGCGGGCAATATCATGCGTGGTCCTTCGTGAGTCTGAACTTTCGAATCCTCGATTCTGAGTGACGCGAATCGTTGGGCGAACGCATCCCTCTCTCTTCGGTGATGGAACCAAACCTCAACATGCCAGGGCTCGACGCCGAGATTCGAGGCGAAGAACGCCTTCTGCCCATCGTTCGGAAGTGGCTCGGTTTGATAGTATTCTTCAAGACGCCTTTCCACGTGAGGCGAGAACTTCTTTGGCTCAGGAACGTCAGCTCCAAATGTAGTGCGTCGAAGAGCCTGCTGTTGGTTCATGATCATCTGCCTCGTCAAACTTCCGCCAAATCCTAAAGAGGAGGATGATTGCTGCCTCTGCAATGTAGAAAGTGAGGTAGCCGAGTGCATGGACCTCATTGGTTGTGGCGGTACACTCTGAGAGGGCGATCCAGGCTGTGATGGCGGATAGAGAGGAGAGAGCTGTTGGATTGGTGAAAGGGCCGTCCTGACAACTGGGCCAGCTGTTTGCCTGCCATAGGCCGGATCCCTAAAGGCACCCATTTGCCCTGCCAGTCCAGTAGTCTCTGTTGGTGCGAAAGTGGTGCCAGAGACGCCAGAGACAAATGAAGCGCCATCGTTCTCGGTTGGGTATGGATTCGTAGGAACAAAGACCGGGACAGACTGGTTGCGGGGTTTTTGGGTCATGAGGTTGTTGGAACGGATGAAGGCAACAAAAGATGTAGCATGATCCTCGGGGAGAAGGTCCCAAATGGAAACTGGCATCGACACAAGAAGCATCGTCGAGTGGCTCTTGAAGACGCCCTGAACCTTGACGTATTTGGCCATGGCGGGAAAAGCACTCAGCCACTGCTCCCAGGCGTTAATGTCTAGCCTCTGATCATCCTCCAGAGCCAAAGAGATCATAACGTGAGGGGTGTCTTCATTGGGCTCAGTAAACATATAATCATTTCTGTTAACGGGCGCGGAGTCTGGAGCCCGGCCAGTCTCATGGCCCATGGCTGGCATTGGCAATAAATCGGGAGACGGCAAGTTATCGCCCGGTGACATCCGTGACATTTCGATACTGGGTGCCTTGTGGTTGGATGTCATCATGAAGTGCACCGGCGTTGACCGAGCCTCGAAATATTTGCCATTGATGGTGATGGGGCGGGGATGTTTGAGTCTGGCGAGCACTTCGGCATGAAGCATAGCAGCTGAGAAGGCTCTAAGCCGCCATTCTTGAAGGACTTCAATGAGAGCGTTGGTAAACGAGTAACGTCCAGGGTCTGGGGCAATGGCATCCCAACTCGATGCAGATATTGTCTCAGTGATACTGGTGCCATTAGGAAATGTCGCGCTGGCGGCCCCGGCACAGCAATCTAGGAGAATGAGAACGTCTGATAATGACCGTTCAAGAAGGGTCTGGATTGCGGACCACCTATGACGAGTTAGAATTCCGATAGGATTTCTTGAGACAAGCAGAACTTACTGTAGCCACGGTGAATTGGGCTCTCGAGTTCTAATACATATTAGGACCCCTGTTGAGGCTATTGCGGGTTCACTCTTTACTCACGCGCACCAGGTACTTTGCCTGGATTCGTCGATCCTAGCATGGCCTCCGTAGTAGACCACAAATAATGTGTCCTGTGATTCATGCTCTTTGATGAGTTGACCGATGCGCATCATCAACTCGAGGTGAGAATTCTCTGAGGGGATAGCAAAAATGTCTGTGTTGAAGCCATAATCCTCGCTCAGACACTTTTCTAGATCCTCCAATTCAGGAATGACAAAGAGATCATCCGAGTTCCAATGCAGCAAGAGTGCTTGGACATTGCTGTATCTTGCAGATGATCTCCCACGGTTTGGAAAAGCCCGGGCTGCAGACTGTGGAGTGGTTAGATAATGGCAGCCAAGACTTGGTGGGGGAGGGGCAGACTAACATCTTCGAGTCTCTGGGCGAACTGGCCGATATGTTTTACATGAAAACTTGTGCGGCTTGTGTCGTGAGTTGCGGATCTGGCATGGAAATCCCCTCCACTGGGTCCGGCCTATGAAGTCATATGGTGTAAGTATAACCGACTTGCGCCCTGAGACCAACAGCAATAAGACGCACCATAGAAGGTCCAGTGCTCCTGGAACCGGGGCCCTCAGCAGGCCTCCGCGAACGAATGGTTACATATGGTTGATGATCGGTCATGGCGTCTCAAGGCGTGCAATATCGTGCTGGAATAATTTTGACGGGCCAGCCTCAGCGGCACTTCGCCATCAACCGTGGCACCTCAATATCGATGTCGTGATTGCAGCTTGTGGCCGCAGCGCAGACGGGTCGCTCGGGGAAATCGTCGTCTCAAAAGTGGTTCCGTATCGGTCTCGAACTCTGGATCACAACGGGATACGGGAATCGATGGGCATGATCTCGTCGGGGCCGTGTGTCACTGTTATGGCTTCTTTCGCGGGTGGTGTCGCAGAGGTGGAAATGTGGATGCAGGAGGAAGAAAAACGAGGCTCTGCCGTGGTATCATCTCGACGGGCGAAGAAATGGAAATGGGATGGTCGCGACTTCCTTCATTCAATCACGGAAACAGGCGACCGAGGCGGCACTACGGCAGGCGCAAGTTGAATCGCCCGTCGGTCCCCAAAGAGGCTTAGCGTGAATCATCTCGCGGTGACCAAAAGGGAAGGGGACGAGGGGCACGAGCTGGGGTATTGGAGTACGTCGGCCAGTGCCTGCGTCGCACCGAAACCACGTGTATTCGATACTTGTCTCTTCTCTCAGCGGCCTTACGGGCCTTTTTGCTGGGGAGCTCTGACCAACCAAAGCTCCAGTAACGTCACTCTTGAGCCTGGATCCAGGGAGATCTGTTCACCAACTCGCTACCGAGCTCGACACCGAAGCAACGAAACCGGGCATCTGGGCTTGGATTTGCTGCTGATTTCCCTCTTTCTTTGGAAGCTGGTCCCAGGCGCGAGTTGTTTATTGGAGCACGGCTAATCCTATTCGAGATACCGCCCGATATCTCGGTGGTGGCACGCGACAGCACATCCAGCAGTGCAGTACAGTATAGTACAGCTTACAGCACACACCAAGCACGACGGTATACAACACAGTCCAGCTCAAAGCTCGAGTCACCGCCATGCGTGAGCGCGTCACTTTTGTGCACAAGGACCATGACCTTGACCCGGCGGCGTTGGACATTCAAGAAGCCGGGTTATCGGGTCCCCAGATCGAGACGGTCCGCCAGGACAAGCTCACCATCCCCTTGGATGAGCTGCCTCGGGAGCTCACCGACCTGCTCAAGGACTATGAATCTGTCCACGTCAGATGGGCTAGCCCCTTGAAGCTTGAAACACTGGACCCCTTTGCCTCTCGAATATCTCCAGGTCTTCACGTATACTACACTCCTACCTCATCAACCTCGCATGATCAGTGAGTCGTCTACCGCCCTGCCTGGTTATCAATGCTAAAAAATTCCGAACCCAGCTCGAAATTATGCACCTGGCTTCAAAGATTCGGCCCGCTGTACTGCTCAAAGCCCGAGGTACCTCTTTTTTCTAAACTCTTGAGTGTATTAGAAATACTGACCGAGTGCATTAGGCTCTCACCGAGTTCAAGCAAGACAGCTCATCAACTTCCCATGAATTCTCCTTTTACCAAGGAGTAGAAGATCTGGATTCTTTCGTTGCCACCAGTTTGCAGGAATTTTGTTCCGATGTTGACACTACCTGCAATGCTCGACTACGCAGCCTCTACATGGCTGCCAGCCTAGACTTGTCCTATGAGGCCACCACAAAGTCCCTTGTTGCCCATGCCACATGGCCGCTCCGTTCCCAAACGGTTGCTGTCCCTGCGTCTCCGGGGAGAAGAGTGGAAGTTGGCATTTTCATCAACGACAACTCTCAGCCAAACATGGAGAAGCACGAACTTGGGGTTGCTGGCGTTCTGAGTGTCCTCGGTGAGCAAAAGAAGCCTTCGCCGGCCATGTTTACTTTCCCAGCCCGACACCGCCAGAGCAACTCTGTTTTTGGCTCCAAGTTTCTCATCCCGACTGGCTTGCATCCTACGCTTCAGTTGAGCTTCAGCTCCAACCAGGCCCCGGACAGCGAGGGAGAGTGCGCGCCCTACGCATTCTTGACATTACCCAAAACAGTGTTTGCCGACCGATATCAGTTGGATGACGACTTGTTTCTGGCCTCCAAGAACCTCACTTCATTGCGATACACGACTCTGCCTGTTGATCTGGAAGCACCGGCATACACCACCGAGACCTGGGGGTCCAGTATTCTTCTTGAACTGGCCCCTCCTGGGCCCGAGAAAGATGAGCCTTGGAGAGCTGAGGTTCCGCTTCACCTGCGGTATCTTGAACCTTCTGCAAGCGGTCAAGTCGATATCGAGGTTCCGTACCCTGCTGTCTTTTGGGCATGCTCTTCCGGGGCCGAAACCCTGGTGAATCCATTTGATCGGCTTCATGTGGGATATGACAAGCTTTTCCCTGGAAATACTGTCTTTTGGCATGTCGCTCCCCAGCCGGAAAGCGGCAGCAGGCTCATGAACCCAGTCACAGTGCCTGTACTAAAGGAGGAGGGAGCAGACTGGATCACCTCGGGTACAACAGCGGCTGTTGCACTCGGCTTTATCTGGGTCCTGTGGAAGTTGGCCAGCGTCATGATGAAGTCTGGAGGGAAAACAAACAGAACTCGTGGCCAGGTCGCCCAGAAGAAGGTCCAATAAATGATCGCACTGGTGAAGCGGCTGACATGGGTGAAACCGGGATAACTGTCTCTATAGTAACTCTACAAAAGAAAGCGCAACTTTAACAGCCACATTTCAATTGGCCATTCAGGTATAGAATATGCAGGACTAGCTTGATCTAGACAATATCCAATCCAATTTGATTTGATTTCTTTCAAGTCTCATTAACAACGCCCAGGTACGTAGGTAGCTCGTATAGTTGGACTTCCTTGAGTTGCCTAGTTCCTCGCACACGTGACGTCAAGCAATCTACCCGTCCCTAGATCCATAGCAAAGGCGTCAGCTGCTAACTCGACGCAACCAACCAACCAACCAACCTCCAAATTGTGCCTCGACCGAGGTGCTAACAAACCAGCCAATTGACCGCCCAAAGACAGCCTCTGCAGACCCAAAACCCCCGGCTGTGAAATGTCCACGCCAGCAGAGGTTCAAGACATAAGCGACTCGGTTACAGGGGGTTGTTGTGATGCACCCCAATGGCCCCGACACCTTCATCGGAGGAGTCGCCCGCGTCGACATCTGGCGGCCCGGCACAGCCGCAGCAGAAGCAGAATCAGCCGCCCGACTCGCCTCAGGATAGGATAAGGAGGAATGTAGCCTGCATCAGCTGTCGCGACTCCAAAGTAAGCAATCGCCGCAAGAGGATGAGTCGACGGAGCTGACAATGGTCTCAGGTGCGGTGTAGGGCGAGTCTTGTCGCCGGACAGCCCTGCCAGCGATGTGCTAAACTAGGTCTCTCATGCGTCTACGATAGATCGCATAAGAGAGTCACAAAGAGAAGGTATTATACTAATTGACAGTCTCAATAGCCATTGCACACTGAGGCTTCACCTGATGATACCCTAGACTCATGCTGACAACTACCCTTGATAGTAAGCTTGAGCTTTTGGAGCAAGAATTAAAGAGCATAAAGGAAGCCGTTAATCCAAGGAACAATGGAGAGACGACATGGAGTCCCTCAAATTCTCACGGGAGTAATCCCATGTTTCCAGACTCGACAAGCCGACTTGCTTCAATCACAAATACATCCATCCTCTCAGCGCCAGCTCCTCTACAGGACTCATCATCAAACCAGCTCACAACTACAACTACAGCATATGAAAAGACCGGACCGACGAAGCCTCGTGTCCTCGGCGATAGACTTTTGCCTGGCGAAGACATTGACTGGTACTTTGAAAAGTGAGATGCCTCGGTTGGTTTGAGTCTGAGCAACGTTGACCGATTTCAAGGTATTTACAGTGCTTTCATCCTTATCTCCCCATATTGAGAAAAAGGGATCCGGATGAGTGTTACGCAGCATGTCCAACTCTCTTCTGGGCTGTGATGTATGTTGCCAGCCGTCGATACGCCAGGGATGAAAACATCTTCACCACACTCGTCGACCGCCTCAACCGCGACGTGTACACCCTCCTCGCTGCCGTCGCCTTGGATCTCGAGGCTATCCACGCCATTCTCATCATCTGCGCCTGGCCTTTCCCGACCATTAGATTCGTGACAGATCCGTCACCGCTGCTCATTAGCGTCGCCTTCAATTCGTGTATGCTCCTCGGCCTGCACACCGGCCGAGGATCTCACCCTAGGTTCTTGATCGGCGGTCGGCAGAACCTGACCTCGACAGACCATGAGGCAGCGGTGACATGGATATTCTGCTGCATTCTGTCACAAAAGTACGTTGAACAGATAGGCTACTGAACTTCATTCTAACACATGATATAGGATTGCTACAGGGAGTGGAACGCCACCTCCCTTTATACAACACGACGACACTCAATGCAAGAACATCGTCAAAGATACCCTCGCACCAGAACTACTTACTCTATTCGAGCTACAAAAGTTCTCCAACCGCCTACACACAGCCATGGCAGCCCAAATCTCTGCGAACAACGGGGTCTCTGAAGCAGTGGTCAGAAACTGGGAGGACGAGTTTGAGCTGGTCAAGCCAATTGTCACAAGAGTCGAGACAGGTAAGACACGGGCAAACAAAAACTCTTACTCTAAGACTAGCTGCTGATATTAACTATATCTAGATTGCTCCCGCTTCATGATCCTCTCGACCCAGCTTGAAGTTCAATCCTACTACTTCGTCTCACCTCCAACGCTTCGTCCCAATTTTGCCCTCAACGCCCTCCGCGCCTATAGCACCTCCCATGACCTCATCAACACAGCCATAGCCCTCGAGACAGCCTCGCAGTTCCTCACACACGGGACTCACTGGATATACCGCTCTGCCGTAGATGCCGGCTGCATTCTCCTCTCGACGCTGCATTCGACCGCCGCCCCACGCCATCTCACCCCAGCCGACGCCGACGCCCTCGCCATGCGTGTTCGCTCTGTTCTTCAGAGCTGCTCTGTCCGCGAATGCGACCTACCCGCACGAGGCTCCGTCATCCTCGAGACCTTTTGGTCCGTGAGGAATCTGCTGCCCAAGTCAGAGGAGCCCGTGAGCGCGTTTCCAGAACGCATCGGTGCTGCTGTCACGTATTGGTGTCTCAACCGTTTCAAGGATGCGCTGCACGAGGCAAAGAGAAGCACAGAGGGTGTGAGCAGAGGCTTAGAGGCGTTTCGTAAGTTGATAATTCTCTTGCTTTTGAGCGAGGACTGCATGTTGACTGTTACACAGATACAAATCCGCCCGTCACCAATACGGATGACAACAACAATCAAGATAATACCCTCAACAACGCTCATGATCCGTTTCAAGGTATCGACTGGTCCATGGTGATAGACGACTTTGGATGGGCTGGAGACACACCCGTATTTTTAGGACCTCCATAGTATAGTAAAGATAATAACAATAAAGATGAATTGATAGTCACTTCAACATCACTCATGTCTCACATAATGACTTCACTTGACTCGATACGGATCAGATAATGTCATTCCAACTTTTGTGTCTCAATTATCGATGAGTAATTAAGTACATGAATCCTACAAAACAAATACCCTTGGCAATGAATCCTTGCCATTTAAACGCCGTCATGCAATCGTCAAACTCGTTCAGACAATGATTCCTCCATGCTGATATCTCAATCTTTACTCCACCTTTGCGGAACGAAAACACACTTAATCATAGATGTCCTGATCCATGTCGTCAAGCATCTCGTCGACAGCGTCCTCCTCATCCATCATCTCCTCATCTTCTCCAAGCTCGCTGTCCTCGTGGTTGGATAGAACGACAATCTTGCCGTCGATGAGCTCGACACGAGCATACTCGCCGTCGCGGATGTTGTTGCGCAGGATGAGGATGGCCAGTCTGTTGAGCACCTCCTTTTCGATGAGACGAGACAAAGGACGAGCTCCGTAGGCCGGGGAGTAGCCGCTCTTGCCGAGGTAGTCCTTTGCTTCGTCTGATACGTCGATGTGCACCTTGCGCCCATTGTCTTCGAGCCGTTTCTGGATTTCGCTGAGGCGAATATCGACAATCTTGCGGATCTCCCTGCGTGTCAGGCGGTTGAAGATGACGACCGAGTTGATACGGTTGAGGAACTCGGGCAGGAAGTAGTTGCGGAGGGCGTTCATCACCATCTCTCGAGTGCCAGAGTCAACGCGACCCTCCTTGACACCAGGTCGAACAAGGTACTCCGCACCCAAGTTGGAGGTCATGACGACGATACAGTTCTTGGCATCGACGACTCTGCCTTGGCCATCGGTGATACGGCCGTCATCCATGAGCTGGAGCAGAACGGTGAGAATCTCCTTGGCTGCCTTCTCAACCTCATCGAAGAGCAGGATTGAGAAGGGCTTCCGGCGGAGAGCCTCGGTCAGCTGGCCACCGGCATCGTGGCCGACATATCCAGGGGGCGCACCGATCATTCGGCTCAGTGCGTGTCGCTCTTGGTATTCGGACATGTCGAATCGGATCATGGCCTTGGCATCGTCAAACAGGAACTCTGCCAGAGCCTTGGTGAGAAGGGTCTTTCCGGTACCCGAGGGACCGCAGAACAAGAAGCTTGGTGGTTGGTTGGGGTTGCTGAGACCAGATCGCTGAAGGCGGATGGCGTTGGCAACTGATCCGACTGCCTCCTTCTGGCCCACCACGATCTTGCCGAGAACCTTTTCCATCTGGATAAGCTTCTCCTTCTCGGAAGTACGAAGTCGTGTGACAGGGATGCCGGTCCATCGAGCAACAATCTCGTTGATATTGTCGGCGGTGACAATGTCGGTGACCATGGCACCGCCAGTGTCGGCACCAGTTGCGTTCAGGGCTGCGTCGGCGGCAGCCTTGCGTGTCTCAAGTTCCTTGATGACAGACTCTTGCTCAGGGATGGCACCGTACTTGAGATCGGCGGCCTTGGCGTGCTCGCCGTTGTTGGTTGCGTCCTCGAGACGCTTCTCAAGTTCATCGAGCTTCACCTTGGCCTGGTGAATCTCCTCACTTCGCTTGATCTCGCTCTGATACTTTTCGCGAAGTGGCTGCAACTCTTCTTCGACATTCTTGGCGTCCTTCCTCGCCTGCACCAGACGAGTCTGAGATGCCTCATCGTGCTCCTTCTCGAGAGCCGCGATTTCAATCATCAGCTGCCTAAGCTTTCGCTCAAGAGAATCAATGATCTCGGGCTGAGATTCTCGGGCAACCCGCACAGCGGCGGCCGCCTCATCGACAAGGTCAATGGCCGAATCTGGCATTCGTCTGGTGGTGAGGTAGCGGGCAGCCAAGTTGGCGGCGGCGACCAAGGCACTGTCAAGGATGGTAACACGGTGGTGTCGGTCGTATCGCTCCTTGAGACCACGAAGGATGGAGATGGTCTCGGGGATGCTAGGCTCCTTGACAAGAACCTGCTGGAATCGACGTTCAAAGGCCGCATCCTTCTCAACGTACTTGCGGTACTCGGCGAGGGTGGTGGCACCGATACAGTGCAGTTGGCCACGGGCGAGCATGGGCTTGAGAAGGTTGGCAGCATCCATGCCTCCCTCACCGGATGAACCGGCACCCATCAGAAGATGGATCTCATCGACAAAGAGGATAATAACGTCCTTGGACTCGTGGATCTCCTTCAACACACCCTTCATTCGCTCCTCAAACTCTCCTCGGTACTTGCTGCCAGCAACAAGGGCGCCGACGTCGAGCGACAGAAGCTTGCAGTTCTTCAGGTTGTCGGGAACGTCTCGGTTGACGATTCGCTGAGCCAATCCTTCGACGACAGTGGTTTTACCTACACCGGGTTCACCGATGAGGACGGGGTTGTTCTTGGTTCGTCGAGACAGGATTCGTACGACCCGGCGGATCTCTTCTTCTCGACCAATGACGGGGTCGATCTTCTTGTCGCGGGCCATCTCGGTCATGTCGATGGTGAACTTGGCCAAGTTCTCATTCTCCTCCTCGGTATCGGCCGTCTTGCTGTCGACTCGCTTGGTTCCACGGATGGCTTGTACGGCTTCCTGGACAAGCTTGGGCTTGGGAATGTTGGCCTCCTTCAGGGCCGACTGGATGCTCGGCTCATCAGAAAGCGCGGTAATAAGATGGTCGACACCGACGTAGGTATCCTTCTGCACCTTCTGCAGCTCCAATGCCTTTCGCAGGACGTTGTGAAACTGAGGTGCCAAGGAGACATGCTCTGGTGGAGGGTCTTGGCTGGGTAGACGGACGAGGGTCTTTTTGAGTGCTCGATCGAAGAGCTGAGGGTCGCCATGGGCTCGCTCGATGACCTGCCGGAACAAGGTGCTGACGACTGGGGGAGCATTTTGCTGATCCTTGGAAGGGTCCGGAGGAGGGTCGAGCAAGGAAACTGCAAGGTGGACTGGGACAAGCTGGGAGTGGGCGTACTGCTCAGCCAAGGCCATGGCATCCTCCACAGCCTTCTGGGCCCGGTCCGTGAAGTCCATGCGGGAGTTCATGATGGCGGTGGTGTAGTAGAAACGATGGACTTTGAAAACAGGAAATCAAGGTGTAAGTCGGTGGTGGTAATCGTGAGTTGTGTATGCGTATGCGTATGCGTGTGTAGTCGCAGAATATTGTATCACCTGGCGATTGTGGCCCGAAGGATGAAATGAAAGGGCTGCTTCCGTCAGGTTTCCTGACCTCGGAAGGTTGGGTATCGCTTGATGTGGTTGTGGTGGGGTATTTTGTTTCTGTCTGTATGAGAAAGAGAGGAGAGTTCAGCTCCGAAAGCGCAGGACGAGTTGAATTTATTCACGAGGTGAGTGGATCTCGCATAGGAATCAGGATACTCCTTGGAAGCCTCTGGTGGAGCGAATCGTCCGACGTGAAGCATCGAGATCCCTCAGGCAGACTCAAGCAGGCTCCGGCAGCTGAGTAGAAGCATGTCGGCCCTGCCAGAAGCTCCGGGAATCTTCGACGTCACTCTCAGCCCAGGGTTGGGGGAGACAAATAAAGCGGGACATGGTGGGGCAAATGAGGGGCCAATAGAAATAAGTCGAACATATGGCCATACAGAATGACATCAATATTGCACCAGTAATTGTGTCAAGAGGAATGGTGTCGAATTATTTCGCATGTCACTCCCAAGATCCCGTCAGCTTGACGAGTGGGGAGCTCCATGACTGTCTCTCCTTATCTTATCGCTCCATCCCCGGCGCTTCCCGATCGATAAAAGTCACATGACTTTCACCACTTGCCGCGATTGAGCCGGGCAATTGGCATGCGCCGTTCTGCGGGAAGTTTTTCCAGAGCGAGTCTCATGAGCGAGCCCGCCTCAACCTCACAGCCGCCACCATGAAACCGGCACAGGGAGTCAGCCTAGGTCAATTGCCTAGCTACGTGCGGATATGCGTGCGACAGGCACACTCTGGCCGGCCTCGGCGCCGCCCCACGACGGGCTTTGTAGGTCCTGAGGGCCATGGGGAGCACATCTGGGTCTTTGGACACCGGAGGACAGACCAGATCATCTACAGCTTTGACGAGAAGCTCGATGTAAGTTCAATTGCTAATTTTCCCGGTGTTGAGTCGATTTGGTGTGTGGTCATGAACTGACTGACAATATCTATAGGGCTTCCACGACCTCAAGCAACTCCCCTTCAACGGCAAAAAGACAAAACCCGCCAAGCTCCGCAAGGATTACTGGTCACCCTTCGCCCGCATCTCCTTCCCCGCTGGCCAGGGCCCTGCCGGCCGCTCAGTCTTCCAGAAGCTGCGCGAGCTCAAGCACCTGCATGAGGTGGCATGGGACAACGAGTTCCGATACAAGCGCCCCGAGGAATTCACGGCCGCCGACCGCAAGCGGATCGCCGAGGAGGAGAAGAAGGGCAACCCGGGATACCGCCCCATTCGCACCAAGCAGGAGCGCGGTATTGCCCTGAACGCTCAGAAGCCAAACTCCATCGCCGACATGGCTGCCGTCCTGGGCGGTCTCGGACGGGGCAACAAGATTGTGGCCAACGAGGCCGCCGAGGGTGAGGAGCAGAAGCTCTTGGATGTGACGGTGAGCTGGGCCAACGACCAGGATAGAGAGTACGCCGAGAAGTGGTCCGGCAATGTTACGCACGAACTGTTCGAGAACCCCACATACTTTACGGAAAAGAAGGTAGAAGAGACAGCGGAAGCAGAGGAG
The DNA here is from genome assembly GCA_027569015.1 of Ascodesmis sphaerospora. Taxonomy (NCBI): domain Eukaryota; kingdom Fungi; phylum Ascomycota; class Pezizomycetes; order Pezizales; family Ascodesmidaceae; genus Ascodesmis; species Ascodesmis sphaerospora. The sequence goes on from JAPPUR010000005.1 coordinate 1,053,186, forward strand.
CCTCCCAAGGAAGAGCAAAAAGAGGCAGCACCGGCTGGAGATGCTCCGGTTCAAGATGCGGAAGTGGTGGCACCTAAGGCACAATAGGCTACCAAAATCTAGGATATATGCATGGAATGGCGTAGAGCCAAGTGGTTATTTGTATCATAAATGTACCATCAAACTAAATCCAAAGACGGTCATAAGTCATGTGCGAGCTCTGAGCCCTCCCGGGGCTTATTATTCCCCGGTATACAATGCAATCTGTGAGAGCAAAAGCGTGAAAAACAGACCCCCGAGTCGAAGAAGCAAAAAAACAACGCAAAGAAAACCCTCCAGCATATCTCGTGCAACCGTCTTTTACCGACAGAGCTTTAAACAGGCAGAGCATACTGCTTCAGGTACTCGTAGTACGCGACGTTGTCTTCAACCGTCTTGCGGATCACCTTTTGCGCCTCGGCTCCATACTTGGCGGTCCACTCCTTATTCTCCGATTCGGTGGTGGACGTCTTCTTTAGTTAGCTACATCAGCAGGCAAATCCAACCACGAGGAGAGCGAGCGAACAGCAGGTGTTTGACGCAGACAGACAGGTGGAGGAAGGGGGTTATGGGGGGCGATTCAATAAAATCGTCAACTTACCTGGGCATGAGTGCGTGGCCTGAGAGCCGAGCTCTTGATGGCATCGTTGTGGAAACCATTCCACTTCTCAAAGGCGTTGCTGGCGAACTTGCCGTCCTGCTCGTTCCACTCGAGCATCTCGGGCTTGAAATCAATGCCCGTCTTCTCGCAGTAGAGACGGATGGTCTTCTCAGGGTTGTCCAGCAGGTCATCGGCGTCGACGACGACAAGGTTGTCCTTGTCGACGACACCCTCCTTGAGCAGATAGTCAAAGAGACGCACCAGCTCCTCGTAGCCAGCCTCATTTGGCATGAAGTTGTAGAAGCCAGTGACCTCGTCCAGAGGCGGCACAGTGCAGCGGTAGTACGAGGGGATGGACCTGCGGGGGTGGCGGATGAGGAATGTGAACTGGAATTGCTTCAGGATCTCTAGCGGCACCACGGTTGGGTTACCGGGCTCCTCCTCGCCCAGGGACGGCGCAACCTTGGTAGGCTTGCCATCCGGGGTCATGAGGTAGTAGGCCATATCCTTGATGAAGATTCTCTTTCCCTGTCAGTGTGTAAGTATCATGTTTGATTGGTAAATAGTTATGAAGTGTCATGATGGGCAACTGTGATACACCCTCTCTGATGGTGGCGACAGCAATGCGACGATGCGGCATGGACACAACGCCAAGAGAACTCAATTGACCAAGTCTCAGAAGGGAAAACAGGGCGGCTGATTGACATCACAGACGACCCATTTCCCCTCAGTCAAGAAAGCGGGGGACGGACGGGGAGTTCGGGGAGTTCGGAAATCGCATCAAAGCAGGGTGAACAAGAGGGGAAAACTAAGACGAACCTCTTTTCCGGCATCCATGACTTGGTCGAAGATGTCCTTGTACGTCTTGTCGGCAAAGCCACTGCGCTCGCGCTGGTCGGCGTCGTCTCTGAAGCGGTCGCTCAGAAACTCGGGGCCGTAGTAGAAGGCATCCCCAAATGGTTCGTGAACACTCTCCATGATGTCGCGCCGAGTCATGAAGACCTGACAACCATTGTTAGTATTATTGAGGGACTTTTTACTCGAGGCGAGATTTCTCTCCACGATAGAGACAGAAAAGAACGCCATGGGAAGACGCTGGAAGCTCAATCATACCCTTTCGAAGGCCGTAGAGCATGCACGTGGGTGCGTCGCGGCGAAGATGGGGCGGGGCGCCATTTTGGATGGAAGAACCAGGAAGAAAAGGGAGAAATAGCAGACAAGTGTTGTCGTCTCAACATCAAGCTGGAGGTTGCAGCAAGAGGGGTGAGAGGAAGGGGAAAAGCTGCCAAAGCTCTGAAGCGGCAGCTCAAGCAATATATGGCAGATGGGCTCAACCAGGAGATGCTACAGAGTTTGCTCCTCCAGCTTCCGGACCATCGCCCGATATTTAACGTTCGAGCGATGGTCCGTAGCCCGCTCCACCAGGGGGCCCAGATCTTCCCACGCTGACCCAGGGCGTGTGCCGGTGATTGATCCTCATTGAGTGCCGCGCATGCGGCGTCGACGTCATGGTGGACGATAGTCGTATCCGCCGTGGCAGCTAGGGAATTGTACGCCTCTTGTGTGCTGAATTTGCTGGCCTCTCATTGACTCCCGCTGCGTCCTTCCCACAAGACTCTCACGGGCCCTCGGCCTCTCATCCTGGTACTCGACTGCTTCTCCAATCCCGATGGCGAGGGGCCAATGGCTCCGGAAGAACCCCACGCTCTAGCCCGGTCGGATGCAAGCCAATCCCAACCGAGTTGAATCCGCCAGCTCCTGTCCCATCACGATATGTGATGGGCTCAACGCCCTGAAGGGGATCTTATCGCGTAAGCCTGCAGCTGTTTATAGGTTCGCGGTGGCCGGATGGTGGGCGCCGCGGTGGGATAGAGTCTCGACGCCGCGTGGGTAACCCTTGGCAGGGTGGCGATGATCCCGTGAAGGGCATGGGTGAAGGTGGGTGTGTGAGCTGGAGACGTTGATAATAAGTACCTGTCGATATTCCGTCTTTTCCTCTGTCAGCTCGACACATCAGCAGCAACGCAACGGTCCGACGGCCACAATGCCTGCCAGAAGCCCTGCCGGAATGCCTCTCAGGGCAACGTCGACGAGCACGCAATAACTGGCCCCACCACCTTACGGGGAATTGTTCAATGCTTCTAGGGCACCTTGCGAGAGCTACTGGTTAGATTGAGGGCATCCCGCTGCCCTCTCACGATATGCCCTTGCATCGCGGATATGCAGAAGAGTGACAGTTGACAGGAGTGGAGATATGGCCGTGGGAGAATGGTCTGTTGTTCCTTTGGTTTGTTGGTCAACCTGAAGTTATCTGTATCTCTCCCAGCTCCCAAGCCACCTCCAGCTCTCGGCCACGCGACTAATCTTTTCCAGCGCACCATTGACCCGCCCATCCGGATCGTCGTGCTTGTGACCCTCGAACTCGATAAAGAAGATGTACTGGAACGGCTGCACTAGGCTGGGCCTGCTGTTGATGCTGGTCAGGTTGAGGTTGAAGGCGCGGAAGCAGCTCAGTACATCCGCCAGAGCCCCTGGCGACGTGTGAGGCACTGTGAAGGAGACGAGTGACTTGCTTCCCTTCTGAGCGATGGCGTGCTTGGTCGATTCCACGTCCCTGGGCCCGGCAGCGTTGGTGCCAAGGACCAAGAATCGAGTAGTGTTGTCCTCGCGATCCTCAATTGACTTGCCCAAAAAGTCCAGACCGTGAAGTTCTGCAGCCAGCTGGCTCGAGATGGCCGCCCACGTCCCCGTCGTGTCCTTGCTCACAATCTCGGCCGCCTTGCTGGTCGAGCTAACCTCGAAAATTTCAACCCCCTTGAGGTAGGTGGAGATGAAGGCCGTACACTGACCAAAGGCCTGCGGGTGTGAGTACAGCCGCTGGATGTGCCTCAGGTTGCTCAGAGGCCTGGACCGCGGCTTCGAGGGTGATGGATCCATGGCCGTGGGCGTGCAAGTGCCTGATCCCTCGGCAGTGTCCTCAAGAGCCGGAGCAGGATTTTTGTGCCCCACGAGGCAGTGGTGAACGTCGACATATGTCTCGCCGTCGACGGTGATGTCCGGGTAGCGGTTGGCCCTATCGGCCAGATTATCCAGAGTGAAGACTACGGATCCATTGGTAGAGTTCTCAAAGGGCACAACGCCGGCCTGTACCTTGCCACCCTGGACCTGATCAAAGACGTCTACGCCGGGGAGAATCAGCGACGGGGAGTCCGAAGCGGCACATCACCAATTACCTACCGTCAATGGTGACTGCTGGCTGGAGTTCCCAGGTGGACTCGGAGAAGGCCTGGCGAACAGCCTGCAAAACCAGGTCGGCACAGGTTAGTGCCATGCAACCTGCCATGGAGGGGGCGACCGTGGGATGACCTTACCTGATGGGAGTAGGAGGCGACTGGGCCAAGGAAGCTGACGATGGGCTTGCGTTGGCTGGTCATGATGCCTGATGGTGAGTCGGTGTAGCCGGGTCGGGTGAGACTGCTGGATCAAGAGGAAGTCGACAAGAGAGACGACAACTGTCGGGGGTCTGTGGACACTCCTGGACACCGAGGGTCGATGGCTATTCGCACAAGTGGTACAGATGACCACAGCCTGATGTCTGTGGGTTGCAGAACAGGCGGACGGGAAGGGGGAATAGAGTTGGCGCGGGATGAGGGCAATTGGCGAGATCTTGGCCCTATTTCCTCACGCGATGCTGTCCAAGTTTGTCAAGGGGGGCGCCCGCGATGCTGAGACGTGCTCGGATTGGAGCTTGGAGAAGACGGTGGTGATGTCGCAATCGTGGGGGAGCAATGATTTTCTCAGAGTTGTGGGTTGGGAAGTTGCTCGCAAAGTACACACTAACGCACTTCTGTTGAGCATCCGCAAGGCCCAGTTAGCAAGATACAAGCCATTGGCGCATGCGGGGTTCCACACGGGAAAGGCGCGAGGACAGTTTGATCACTTGATCAAATCAAAGACATGAAGTTGTAAGCGACCCTGATCAACAGGTGAGCACAGAGATTAAAGAAATGAGGAAGCGAGTGTGATGGGATGGAAGATAGTGAAAGATAACGATAGAGAACCGGGACATGATTGCAAATAGTTGATTGGTAGAACCTGAAGGCTTGAAGGTTCTCATGTGGGAACCGTGGTATGGCCGAATCTCTCCAGTTCAGATACTCCACAGTGTTGAATACCCAGCTGCCATGAATGTGGATCAAAGTATAGCAGAATCTTGGGAATAGCTTCAACTTTCTGACAGGACCGTCGGTGCTCTGGGTCGCAAGTTTCAAAACTCAACTTGAGAATCAACATTTTGGGCAAAAACAAAAGGGCTAAGTGAGCCATGACCAGGGTCTGGACCGCAACCACGTGGCTAACCGTGGTGCTCCAGAGATGGAGGCTTCGGCTCGTCGTCAAAGCTTGGGGCCTCGTTTCTAGTCGCATTACTAAGATGCAAGGTGCACAAGGCAAATGATGCTCATGCTCAATGCTTGCAAGAGGATCCAGGATACGGAGGAGAATGGATGGATCAGCAGTTAGGATTCCGAGATGCGGAGCGTCAGGGCGGGAGGGACCCTGTTCCATGGGCACGTCTATCAAGAACAGCCGTCTTCTGGCGCCCTGAAGCTCCGTTCCTCCCGGAGGAATGAAACATGTTAGAAGGCGTCGGCTGCTAGAACAATGGAATGCCCTCTTTGTCCATTGAAGCCATCTAGCCGCGCGCGATTAGACCGAAAGCCTAGGTATTCCAGACCACGGCTAGACTGGCGTGAGGCTCTGCAAGTCTCTCGGGCCGGGTAGTCTCGACCTTGGGAGGTTATTGAAACAAACCAAGCCTTGCAAAGATGAGACCGCTTCTGTCGACGGTCGATTCGGCGGTCAGCGAGTGGAACTCTCCCGATGGATTGTTTCACGCCGTCATTGTCATTGCAGAAGCCTTGGTCCTGCCATGTAAGCGTGCCTTAGTGAGGGCTGTCTACACGGCGCGATGTTGTGCGAGGGACGAAAAAGGGAAAGAGAAAAATCAACATGAAACGCGAAGAGGCGCCTCTGGTTGGTAGCACAACATCTCAACAAAGCCATGGACGGATGACGATGAACGGGATCCAGTGCATGAGAGAGAGACGAGACTCTCCCGCTGTCGCACGTACCAGTCTGTTGTGTTTCATTCATTCATTCCTGTTTCTCTTTTTAGCATCCGGCCTTTGTGCGTCCAATATGTGCAAGCCCATTTCCTTGATTTCTTTCAATGCAAACAAAAACACACTCACCGACCGACAAGGGTGAAATCTCCAAAGGCACGGGAGCGGTGGATTCTGGTTGACAACAACGTGCTGTCTCCCCACTCCCCCTCATGCATGAGCACCTCAGCCTGGATGAATGGATGGAGCTCCATGCACGCACGTCGATACAGAAGAAGAAAACAGGCCTCATACAGTACAGCATGTCTCCAGTGCAATGGATGCCAACTGGTCCTGCTTTTGGGGTGGATTGTCTCTCTGAAACGCCTAGGCCACCACAGGTCCCTTCGTCCCCCGCCAGCGAGCACTTTGAGTGAGTCCGACAACTGCCTCACAACTGCCTCGTCATCATGATCCCCATCATGTGCCGTCATCAGTTACGTCTTGACCGTCCATTCATCCATCTTGTGGGAGTTGCCCCGGGTTTCTCTCCTCTTGGACGCGCTTTTTAACCCCGACGGCGTCATCCGAGTAGCCCTGGTCGAAACACGGTCGGTTTCATCCTGGGCCGGCGCGTGGCCTATCACTTGCAGCCGCCCGATCCAAGGGTCCAGGGTCTCACCGTTTCATGCTCCGACGCTCCACGAATCAGCGCGCCGCTGCCGTACCTCTGCAGAGCTGCCATTCTCCGTGGCTGCCTCTGAGCCGCCGAGCTCTTGGGCCGACAGGGGTGAGCTGGAAACCGGGATTGCAACTGCAACGCAACTGTTGGCCGGGATCCTGGACCACCGTCTGACCATGATGGGTTGCTTTCGTGGCATCCATCACGGGGTTCACGGCACCTCCAGAGCTTGCTTCAGTGCATGCGAGTGCTTCGAACTGGTGATTGCTCGTCTCGCCCTGTGCCTCGGTAGGTTTCAAACGAAGACTCTCGATGACGGCCCGAGAATCTCTAGACAGGACGGGTAACAGCAACAGCCAATTCTGGAAGGCAACATGCTGATGCTTATGGCCCGGGGTCCAACAGACACGGTTTTTGAAACCCCGAACGCCAGCTCAGCCTCAGCTCATCTCTCGTGCATGACATTGGCATCAGCAAACAGGACGAACAAGAACGCGGAGCGACGTCTCCACGACTAGAGATCAACAACTAGACGTGAGACTTGTGAATCTTAGCGGCGGCTCTGCCCTTGTCTCTTCGTCACGATCAGCACCGGCTTGTGGAACTCTCTGGAACACTGGAACGCCGCGATTTGGCACTGCGAGATCAACAGCAGCAAAGATCGATTGCGAGGGTCCATATTACGCACGATATACGTCCTTGACGGCGTAGTTTGTCGCCTTGCTGCTGCTTTGAGTATGGGGGATCCTTCGTATTTCCCCCCATGTGTAATCTTGGCTGTTTTTGGTTGCCAACCTTGAAATGCACTCTTATGCTGTTCATGCTATCATGCAAAAGGGGATAACAGAGTAGGTGCTGTGGGCATTCATTGGCGACCTGTCATGCTCCATCCAGCGAGGCCTGAAGCAGCGGAAATTGTCTCCGACTCCCACTGCCACCTTGTAAACTCTTCTTGTCGCCGTCTTTGCCCTTCCTGGGCGTCTATGGATTTGCGAGCTTCCTCAGGTCCAGCGTGAATATTTACAGGGGGGCCTTCTCCTCTACCGCTGCCCAATCGACGCCGCAGCGCTGGCCAAGCCCGCCAACCTGAACCAGCCTAAGAAGGCCCCGGCGCCACCTCACCGTCAGGTACCTGCACCGGGCTGGTACTTGTGCCAGCAGACTCCGAACTATAATCCGCCGCCATTTTTGGCGTCTCCCCAGGTCTAGAGCCCTCTCCAGAGGTATCTGTCGCCGGGGCGGTACCTCTGTTGCGACCACCGCCTGTCCCCTGTGCCTCCCCGATCCCCCTGTTCCCGGCCTGCCAAACCATCCCATCCCTCTAATACTCTCTCTTCCATTGTCTGTCCATCGTCACTTTTCCCTCTCCCACACGACTTTGCTCGTTATATACCCTTTCTTCACTTCCTGTGAGGCGCTTCGCGTTGATCGCAGCCTTTGTTTTCGACCTCACTTGTTTGCCCTTGTCGTTACTAATAATACAGAGCAACCTTGCTCTGCCCTCTCCACCGTCCGTACACGCTCGAACCACCACTCGTGAGCGACCGACGACTCTACTGGGTCTGGGTATCCCAGCTAGATTTGGTGTCTTGGGCACCACCGTTCGACGGCCGACGACGACTTACACGTCTCTCCCGAGACCGACACTCGCTTCGAATCCTCACCTTGCTCTTTGGTAGTCGATCTCACGATCGGCCGCCCTCAGAATGGCTATGCTGGCGTCAAAGTCATCATTTCCGGCCGGGCTCGGTGCCACCCCTCTCGCCCCTGCTCCCCCTCAGCCGGCAATGGTTCCGCCTCCACGAAGAGCTCCGACGATGCCCACGGCAGGTGCTTACGGCAGCCCGACCGAGTCCGAATTCTCCGAACACGATCCCTCCGAATCCGTCAAGAACTGGGACGAAGACAAGGTGTGCGAGTATCTCCGAAGTGTCAAGTGCGGCGAGTATGAGAAGATCTTTCGAAAGAACCACATCAATGGCGAGAACCTCCTAGAAATGGACAAGGAAGTCCTCAAGGAAATGGGCGTCGAGAAAGTCGGCGACCGCGTCCGGCTCTTTCTCAGCATTAAGAAGCTGAGGACTAGAGCATATGCCAACGAAAAGAAGCGGAATCGGGTAGGATACAGCAGCAACTGTTGTTTGTGCGGGACCCGTGGACTAACATATCTTAGGACTCCTTTGGTGGCCTCGACATTCACATTACCGCTCCTGGTGGCTCGCCCCGGCCACCAAACACATCCCGAATGGTGCCCACGTCAGCCACCAACAAGAGATTCTCAAGACAGATTGACCTCTATGGTGGCCTGGATAGTGGCATGAGCAGTTCCCGACCCAACTCTCCCCTCCCTGGCACTGAAATTCGGACTATGCGGATGCGAGGGAAGCCCTATGCTACCAGCCCGGGGAACATGCAGGGGCAGAGGATGACGCCTTCAACCCCGGGTGATCCGGCAAACCGTCTGGTAACGACCCATACCAGGAATAATTCCAGTATGGACGGTTCGCTGATGGCTGCCTTACCACAGAATCAAGAAGTTATCCGCGTCATCTCAACTGGCGGCGTCACCAAGGTGGTCAAGATAGCCGACTGCAATACTTGCGAGGAGGTGATGCGAGTGACGCTCCGGAAGTTTGCTCTACGCGAGGATCACGAAAGGAACTACTGCTTCTGGGTCCTGGCCGGCATCGACCCCGATCCGAGCCAGTGCCGACGACTTGGCGACACGGAACTATGGCGTATCATCAAGGACCAGCGACGCCCGGAGCGGAATCGACTGATCCTGCGAAGGGTCCCGGCGGGTGAGCCAGGCGAAGCAGAGTTGCAGCGGGCTGCGGCCATCGCCATGGAGGAGGAGCAACAGAAGCACGCCCGCGCTCTCGAGACGGTCGACAAGCGAAGTCAACTCAAGGTTCAGAAGATGCTTGGAGAGAAGTGGAACGACCAGCTTCAGTCCCCGCTTTCCCCTATTTCTTACCAAGACCGCGAGCGAAACCTGCACAATGCAGCCAAGGATCTGGAGCGACCTCTTTCAGTTGTCGAACAACGACCAGAACGGCGCATGCCCGGGGCACTCCGCCAATTCGGCGGACTTCGTCCCCCTAGCGAGCTGATTGCATCTGATCTGACGTCCTACTTCCCTGATCATACCAGAGAGGACATTGACCGCACGGCCCGGCTTTCTATGAGACGGTCGACTCGGTTGAGCAAGGTCAATAGTCGGCTCAGTGTGGCTAGCAGCCTCAGCTTTGCCTCTAGTATTCAGGATGCACCCCCCATCCCAACCATTGCTGACTCGTGGCTCAACGCCAACTCACAACTGGCCAAGATCAAACCCCGCGATTCGCACATGCGAGCCCCTCAGAATGCGTATAACCGCGACTCGGTGACCTCGTCTATGCTCGACACGCTTCAGGAAGAATCACCGATAGAGCCAAACCGCAAGTCATATGTGTCATTCACCGAGAGCAGCTCTGACTCTGCCGCTCTGAGCGTGACCGACCCAGAAGGCAACACGACAACGACAAGCTACTACGACGGAGATAACTCGACGGGATCTGGGTCATTCCAGGAGCTGCAACAAGCTCTGACCAATGACGGCGATGATGTCGATGAGGAGCTGCAGAGCTTCTTGGCGGGCGAGTCATGGGGTGATGACAAGTGGATGAAGGGCGCGCTTATCGGCCAAGGATCGTTTGGCAGCGTATACCTGGCTCTGCATGCTGTGACTGGTGAGCTTCTCGCCGTCAAGCAGGTCGAGACTCCTGCCCCTGGCGCCAACAGCCAAGGTGACAACCGCAAGAAGAGCATGATTGAAGCGCTCAAGCGAGAGATTAGTCTGCTCCGCGACCTTCGACATCCCAATATCGTGCAGTATCTGGGCTGCAGCTCGTCTTCCGACTACCTCAACATTTTCCTCGAGTACGTTCCCGGTGGTTCAGTGCAGACCATGCTCAACTCGTATGGAGCTCTGCCTGAGCCGCTGGTACGAAGCTTTGTTCGACAGATCCTGACGGGTCTCTCGTACTTGCATAACCGAGACATCATCCACCGCGACATCAAGGGAGCCAATATCCTCGTGGACAATAAGGGAACCATCAAGATTTCGGATTTTGGCATCTCGAAGAAGCTGGAGGCATCCAACATTCTGAGTGGGGCGAATAATAACAAGCATCGGCCATCACTTCAGGGGTCTGTTTTCTGGATGGCCCCTGAAGTTGTCAAGCAGACATCGTACACACGCAAGGCAGACATTTGGTCACTGGGCTGCCTCGTGGTGGAGATGATGACTGGCAGTCACCCATTCCCCGACTGCAGTCAGCTCCAGGCCATCTTCAAGATCGGAGGTGGCAAAGCAGCACCCACGATCCCCGAGCACGCTAGCGAGGAGGCTAAGGAGTTCCTCGCCCAGACGTTTGAGATCGACCACAACCTGCGACCGAGCGCGGATCAGCTGATGCTGAGCTCGTTCTTGGTCCCCATCACCTAATTATGCAACCAAGACCGGGGCCGGCCCGCTTGGGCAGGGCCGGGATTTTTTGGACGAATTACGAAGTGTCTGATGTGAATACTGTTGACAGAACATGAGTGGCAGTGAAGAAGTATAGGGGGACGAAGAATGTTGAGGAATGGGAGACGAAGAAGAGTATTGTCCTTGTCCCCGAGCCGGTGTAATAGCGGTCAATGGGAGGAATCCTGGGTTAAAGATGAGTGGTAATCTACCTGGAGGATGATGTGGTGGGAGGAGATACAGGAGGGAACCAGAGTGTGTAATAAGGAAACGATGGATGGCTGATGATATGATGTTGCGATACCACGCTCGCTTTGTTTAGAGGATTGCATGCATGGATGGACGGGTTGGGAGGGACGGCAGCATTTACTTAGATATCAGACATGGAGGCCGGGGATACAGGAGTTTGGTAACTAATGCGACTTGGAATGAAGACAGACATCCATGGGACGAAGATCAGGTTGCTTGCTTGAGGATGAGTAACACGAGAGAGACAAGACAGACAAAACTAGGCTCTTGCAAGCGAGTGAGTAATAAGAGACAGGGCATGATACAAAAGTACATTTCGGTGTCGGCGTGACTTTGTTGGTAGGACTTTGGTTTGTTGTTTGTGTGTTTGCTAGTGGTGGGTTTGAGGCGGAGTTGAACCCAGCCGCCTTTGCTGCCTTGTCTGCCTATCGACAACCCACTCGCCAACCACGCGCTGAGGCTGGGGCTATCAAGACAAGGCCCAAGCCAGCGTCAGGCCGCCAGTGACGGAATTCAAGGGAGACTTCATTCACTCGTGCATTGCTCGGATAAAAAGCAAGACCAAGTTCACGCTGCTTACCAGAGCCTTCCTTACACCACCCACACCAACACCGAGAGACAACGCTTACACTGCACTGTAGAGTCAGACCGAGCACGACTGCAACCTTAGGCCTTACTGACGCCGTGTTAGTTGATACGATACATATACCCATCTACTCGCAGCCATGAGCTCGCAGGGTGACAGCCAGCCGTCGCAGGACAGCACCATGACACTCATGCAGGATAACCTCCACGAGGTGCTGTACTTTGCCTACGGCTCCAACCTATCGACGGAGCAGATGCGCCAGCGATGCCCGTACTCTACACCCGTCGGACTGGCGTACCTCGAGGGGTGGAGATGGATCATCAACGCCCGCGGATACGCCAACATTGTGCAACTCCCTCTAGACGACAATGATGAAACCGACAAGGGAAAGGGAAAGGCGGTCGATGAAGAGGAGCACGGCGTGTACGGACTCCTGTACCTCCTCCCCCCGCAGGACGAGGAGCGACTAGACCAGCACGAGGGCGTCCCCTGGGCGTACCAAAAGTTCCAGGTAAACGTCAAGTGGGCGCACTCCAAGGACAGCGACGAGACGCTGCGGGCGCTCGTCTACGTCGACGGGCAGCGCGTCGAGGAGGACGTGCCGAGGGACGAGTACGTGGGGAGGATGGAGAGGGGGATTGAGGATGCGGTTGATAACTGGGGGCTTGATGAGGAGTGGGCGGATAGGGTCATGAGGAAGTTCTGGGTTGAGGAGCAGTGATTTTTGGATGCTTTGGTGGTGGTGGTTATGATGGCTATAACTGTTTTTTGGTCCAGTTTTGTGGAGATGGGCTTTTGAGGATCTGGGACTCGTCATTTTGCTTGTTTTCTTCATTTCCTTGGGTTGAGTCTATTATCGACTTGTTCATTTCCTTTGTTTTTTCCTAGCGGTTTTGATGAGCACTGAGTAGCGTTATGAGATGTGGATGCATCGAGGCACTGGACATGTCTCTTGGTATTATTTTTGTTATCTGATAACTATGATTTGGGTTTTGGCAACCTACAGAGACGAGCTAGACAGATATTGGTGATATTTATAGTGTCAACAAATCAAGTTTTTCTGGACATGTGAGGTTCCATCTCAAGCTTTTATAGGAATCATCACTACTACGGTATGGATAGATCCAATGTGGGACAAAGTTGGAGCGGATTTGACTATTAGGATTCATTGAGATGATATGGCATTCAGAGAAGCCTGTTGGGCGATAACGGATTAAACAGGGACAGCCCATGTCGTCGATGAAGCCGGTGTTCGCTTTGCGGCTCAAGGTAGGTGACTCGTCGGGTATATCCTTCGTTTGTCATCTGTTAATGTAGTATCTCGAAGGACTCTCTCATCCACTTCACTTTGTTTAGCTTCACAGGATCTTATTCATGCTAGTAGCTAGCAGTATCGCACGCCCTTTACGGTTATTGTTATGATGGATGTTCTTGACTCAGGCAGTTGTAAAACATTTGGTTGAACAGGGCCACTTTTATCCTCTTTGTCTTGGTGAGGTGTTTATGTGGATGAAGAGAAAAACGAGACTCCAGGACATGAATCTACCTTGGCTTATTCTTCCCTGGGGATAGTTACAAGGTTAAATAAAAAGAATAATTAAAAAGGCTCTAAAGTTTAAAGAAGAGTTAGATCTTCCTTGTCGTTCTGGTATCTCGTTCATTTCTTGACCTTGGTATATCGTATTCTGGCTACAAGTTAGCAATTACCCTACGTTAATGGAAGACCGAAATTGCATCAGCGACGATGCTTAGTTTTCCTCAATTGAAGTGTTCCATGATTCTCACTTCCTCAAAGGCCAGCTACTGGCTATTTACTGTGTCTTTTTTTCGATCAGCCCACACTTCGTTCGAAACCCCGTTTCTCCAAAGCTCTCTCTTTACATTGCAGCATACCGAGAGCAGCCTCAGAGGTAGCTACATGCAAACACTTTACCAACTTTACCTATTGATTTTAAGATGCTGCTTTAGAAACACAACTAGAAAGACAATGTATTATTGGCCATGAATTAATTGCTCTTCTAGAGAAGTGGTGGTACCTCTCTCTTCACATTCACTTCTACGATCCATTTGTAGAAGAGGTACGTACCAAACTCAGCGCCGGTGGACCGGAGTCAATCGAAATATCAACTCGCCGGGGCATGATCCATCAACTTGAACTAATCAACATCATCACAAGTCTTTTCCCTTGACTCTTAGACTTTTATTCAAAATGCCGCCTCGGCTACTCGTGTCATCCGCAAAGCGAGCGTCACGCCACCTCGGCTCAACCACCAAAATCACATCTCATGATGCCCGCCGCTCCATCATAACAACTACCCCACGCCTCGCGCGCAGCTTTCCTGCCTGGTTCGCCCGCGGCGGTACATCCAATGGTCTCGTCATTCATAGGAGAGACCTTCCACCCGAGGCGCAATGGTCCAGCGTTCTCCCTCCCGCTATGGGCTCACCAGACTCGTACGGCCGTCAGCTCGACGGTATGGGTTCTGGGCTGTCGTCGACGAGCAAGATTGTCATTCTTGGACCGCCCTCGCGTCCGAATGTGCACGTGGATTTCACTTTTGTGCAGGTTGGTATCAAGGATGGCGTCCTGGATATGGCTGGCAACTGCGGTAACATGTCGTCTCTGGTTGGGCCCGCGGCTTGGGATGCCGGACTGGTGCCAACAGAGGCGGTTGAGAAGGAGAATGATGGCTCGCAGTGGGTGACAGTGCGGTTTCTGAATACCAATACCAACAAGGTCATGACTTCGAGGTTCCAAGTTGCTGGTGAGCCGTTGCGGTACACTCACGAGGGCGACTATGTCATGGATGGAGTGCCGGGGAAGGGCTCCAAGGTCATCATGAGCTTTCTGGACCCTGCAGGCGCAAAGACTGGTAAAGCCCTACCGACTGGGAATCCCGTTGATGTTCTGGAACTACCGGATGGGAGCAAGGTTGAGGCATCTCTGGTCGATGTCGGCAACCCAGGCGTCTTTATCAGCACCGAGAGCCTGGGGCTGGCGAACCACATGGCCCTGACACCAGCAATTGTCGAGGCAGACACAGACCTCAAAGTACGGTTAGAGCAGATACGCCGAGCCGGAACCTCTCTCATGGGTCTCGACCCAAACATCGAAAGCGTCCCCAAGATCGTTCTCCTGTTCCCCACAAGCGGCTCACCCGAGGTAGACATTAGATGTCTCGCATTGTCAATGGGCCAAGCACACAAAGCTGTGCCATTGACTCTAGCGCTCTGCCTCGGAGCAGCGTCTCAGATCAAGGGGACTATTGCCTCTGGTTTGATTGGGGGCAAGTCCAAGGAGACAGTGACGATTGGACATCCTACTGGGAAGGTCGACATTGGTACTATTATTCGTGGCGGAAAGATTGAATCGGCACAGTTGTTAAGGACTGCGAGGTTTATCATGAGGGGGGATGTATACTATTAACAATGCAGTTGAAGGTTAGCATATATAGATGTAGAATGGAGGAGAGGTCCCAATGTTGGAGAGCACTCACTTACACGTTTCTCAGCCCACGTACAATCATGACTTTTCAAGTTGTTGGCCTTAGATACGTAATCCCTATATTGGCAATCATTCATTAATGTAGTATAGTCTTGATACTCATTGAGACCTAGGAAGGTATTGATTGTCATGTTCCTATATGCGGTCACGTGACTCACATGTCTACTTTCGAGGTAATTCAGACATCCGGGCTGACGACCCTGCTCAACAACCCCTGACTTTAGCACAACCAAACTAACAAATCCCAACCTGAAGAGGTTTCTCTCAGACGATCAATTCCCTCAATTACCTCTTTTCGACTTTCAATTCCTTCTCCTCCAGCAATGGCTGACATCGCCACGGGCCCGGCCCATCCATACTTCCCCCCCGGAGCCGTGATCCCAGGTTACGTCCCCAACGACAAGGACGTGACGGAGCTGATGCTCAAGTTTGGCGCCGTAACCGGAGCCGTCGTCGGGTCCGCCCTGTGGCTTACGACGCGGAGCAGATACCCGCTGCGCGCCATTGACCGATTCGCAGCCGCTTGGTTTGCGCTGTGTGAGTTGAACTAACCACTACACTGGCTTCTTCGTAATTGGGACTAATCCCGTGTGGCTTGGACTTTGCAGGTGGCTTCTTGCATGTTGCGTTTGAAGGTGAGACTAAGAGGTTCCCTCTAGCATGTCGTATGCTAACATGGGTTTGCAGGTTACTATCTCGTATACCGCCATGAGCTCACCGGCATGTCAACACTCTTCGCCCAACTATGGAAGGAATACGCCCTCTCAGACTCACGGTACTTGACCCACGACGTGTTTACCATAAGCGTCGAGACCATCACGGCGGTAAGTTGAACCACCCAATCCAACACCCCTGAAGGAACCACAGCCTCAACTTTTGTTTTCTGGCCTCCAAGCTCGCCTGGGGTCCGCTCTCCCTCTTGACCGTCGCCGGAATCATCCACGGCTCCCGTAGCCGTCACGTAGCGCAGGTGATTGTGTGCACTGCGCACGCGTACGGGGTGGCACTATACTACTTGACAAACTTGAACGAGTCACGCATGCACGGCGTGGCATACAGTCGCCCCGAGACGCTGTACTTTTGGATCTACTACGTTGGATTCAACTTTCCCTGGGCGGTCGTGCCCCTCGGTGAGTTTACATGTGTGTGTGTGGGACGATATAATGCTGATGCGTGTGTTAGTGCTGCTGCGTGATAGTTGGCGACAGATCGGCAGTGCCTTTGCTGCCCTCGAGGAGAAGAGGAAGGGAGAGTGAGGCTCGAAGGTTTGCCCGAGTTGACAGTGTCAGGGCTCTGTGCATCGCGGCCTTGACCTTGTCTCTTCTGACAAGGATTATGTCACCCCGAGTCTGTTCAAATCGTGCGCCCTGTCGGGTCTCACGTCATGAATATGTTGCCGTTGGATAGCCCGATGTTCCCGGACACAGCCCTCCCGTCAGACGAATCAACCAGCGTTTCTCGTCCGCCCTGTTGAGGAGAGCATCTAGATGGGTGGATGTGACAAGTGATGTATCATGGACGGGAGATCTAGTTTTGCCCACGAGGGAAATATCAAGAAACAAGCGAGGCCCATGCCGGCCCCCAAAATCTACTAGCGAGCCTGTTTTCTCGTCCGCCCTACACGACCAACGGGCTTACCTTGACGCCCCTGTCTCTCTCGCCTGATGTCTCTCTCTCTCTTCTCACGGACCACTCCTCGCCTCGCACTCTCTCTTTTCCGCCCGTCCCGTCCCGTCATGCCGGGCTCCGAGGCCACGGATCGGTTGGACAGGATGGTGGGCCTCTGTGATAGGTTTCTTTTCTTATGCGAGGCCTCATTTCCCCTCTTCTTGGGGGGTGATGCTGAGCATGACACACTTTTGTTGATACACGCACACTCTAGATGCAGTCCTCTACCGCCTACCGTGAGGCGAGCAAACAACATGACAATGACTCGAAAGACTTGACTGATTAGGTGAGTATGTCTTGAAAGAAACTCAACAAAGTAACCGTCACACCGCATCCCACGCATGCAATCTTCCCTCTTGCATCTACTATCTCGTCGAGTCGGTGAGAGAGCATGGTGGACGGGCATACATAACATTATTGGCCTGCAAGTACCCATCCCTCTTTAGCTTCCCTTGTCGATATGCGATATGTATGTCGGCTGGCTTTCTACATTGGAACTCTTCTGCAGCGAAGTTGTAGTGCCTCGTGTTGACCACGAGTCCACGTTGAAAGTTCTTGTGATACACGGCATGTAGCAGATAATCAGTCGTATCCATCTAAAAAAGAAACAATTTTATATTCATTTTCTCTCACCATTCTACAACTGGTGTTGTGAACGACGCTATTTATCAAGCTGTAAAACCCCTGTCCACCACACCCAACATAACCCCGGTCAGCAACCCATGCATGGTAAGGCGACCGCCTCATTATGTAGTCTGGTTCGCCTGGAGCCCGAACTTGCATTAGGTAGTTGGTTTTCGGGTCTCGTGACATGACTATCAATTGCGTGTTCAAGTTAGTGGCCAAGAGCATAAACTCGATAATCATAAGTGAGGCGAGAGGCATCGAGTTCAACACGAGCAACCAATTCTTTTAAACTTTGTTGAAGAAACAAATTGTTGAATGCAAACGAGGTTGCAATCAAGGTGAAGGCGGTGAAGTTACACACAAAAAGGAGTGTGTGTGCCATGCGTGGTCAGGGGTAAAAAGAGCAACACTTTTCGGTGTGTGCGTGGGGATGCAGAAAAGTGCAAACTCAATTCAAAGTACAGTGCATGAGAGTTTGAAGACGGTGTGTATAAGATGATGGCAACATGAAGTAAACATAAAGAAATAATGCCATTGTTTAAGCCTAGTTGACACAGGTCTGTTCTAAAAGATAGGTATCTCAAACTTCTTTGTTGACCATGTCCCGAAAACCCCCCCCCCCCCCCCCCCCCCAATCTTGAATTCCCTTTTTCGCCGTGCGCTACCTCTTCTCACTTTGACCGTGAAATATTGCGTGTAGTTGATATTCTGTTAAAAACGTAGATCCTCCTCTTACAAAAGGGTGATCCTTAAACCCCTTACTTGGGGTCATACAATCAGTCCATGGCACTCACCCAATGTGCCCGTGACATTCACATCATACAACCTTAGTCTGCAATGTCTGCGCTAGATGCCGAAGAGGCCACTGACGCGGGACGAGGAGGCGGTGGTGGCATGGCGGGGAAGAAGTTGCCAGCCACGTTGATGTCAATCTCAAACTTGGGCATGGCAGAGGCACCACCGTTGCGGAACAGAGCTCCGAGGTCGTTGCCGAAGGACGTCATGTCGTAGGTCTCGTCGCCTAGAGTCACACGGCGGACCGTGGCTCGGTAGTTGGTGTTGCCTCGCATCGGGGGAGGGTAGGGGGTAGGGCTCGAGGCGTTGATGAAGCTCATGGGACGCAGAGTGGCCTCGCCCGTGGCAGTCTGCTGAAGGAACTGGGAGGTGGGAACCACCTGCGCGACCATGTTCTTCTTGCCGGTGCCGATCAAGTGGAGGACGAGGAGAGCAGCGTGCGTCTTCTGTCCCGGAAGAGGGATGGGCATGGTCCTGGGAGGCGGGGGCATCACGGCGACAGGGGGAGGGGGAGGTCGGGCGGCCGGGGCCGGAGCCGGGACGGGAGCGGGGGCGGGGAGGTGAATCGGCGCGGGAACGGGATTGTGCCATCCAGGGGGAGGGTTCTGGACCACGGCAGGTCGCTGAGGCAGAGGCAGAGGCATAGGTCCCCAAGCGGGATGGGGGCCAGTGCGGACGACGTCGCTGACATCAAGGCGGGAGCGACGAGTCTTGACCGCTTCAGCCCGGTGGCTTCTGCGATGTGCCATGCGAGGAGGGGGTGGCTGCTCATCCTCTGACAGATCAGACTCGGAGCCAGAGCCAGAGTCCTCGTCAGTGTCGGAGGAGCCGCAAAGTGCAATAACCTCTGGTCTCACCTCACCGCCTCTGAGTCCAGCTCTGGGCTTGGTGGTGGTGGTGGGAGCAAGGTCGTAGCCGTGGCAGAGGACGTGCTGGTCTACCAGACGAGCAGAGTTTTCGTGGAGGATCTCCATGGCTCGAGAGGGATGGGTCGCAGTGCCGGAGAGGATCTTGGTGCGTTTCCCCTTCTCGGTCTTGAGGACAAACATGTGCCATTGGTTGCTGGTGTCGAGCCGAGAAGAAATCTCATAGTCGGCATCGGGACTACCGTGGAAGGAACGGCAGTTGGCTAAGAGAATACGACAATGGTAGGTTAGTTGAAGCTATTCGGACTGGGTGGAATGTTAAGCGAGGCCCACTCACCAAGCACGAGACTCTGGTAGTCGGGGTTGACAGAGGAAGGCATAGCTGCGATAGTTCGTGGCAGCAAGGTCATGAGGGAAGTGATATCAAAGTGCTGTATGAGAACGATCAGTTGATCATGGAGAGGCGGTGCATGGCAGATTGCCTTGATCGAAAGTGCGCAAGGCCTAATATATTAGAATATCACCACCTTGGCTTCCCGTCTGTTGAGCTTCTGAACCCTCATAGGTAGGAAAAGCAAGGCGGACTTGCATACCTTCGGCTGTCGAGGCAACTCATTGGGGGCGGCGTGGCGTGTGTGTGATGTGTGAGGGCTCACTCCCACACCTTTTCCTGCAAACGCCCTCTCCAGAGCCATAACTGATTCTTCACCTTTTCTCTAGGCTCTACTAGTTCTGCTGTGCACGGCGGTACGGATACCAACTTCCGTAACCAGTGTTGCAAACAGAGAGCCCAGTCTCACTCGTGCATGTCCCGCCCCCCATGAAGCCACGCACGAGAATCAGGCTCGAATGAGGCCAAGCAATAAACATCAAGAATGCATCCTTGGCCCTGGTTGCTTGTCTCGTAATCTTGCGCCCAGTTTCTAAGGCTTCGACCCCCAGAATAGCTCATGGCAACCCCGGCCGAGAAATGCAAGCGGACGACCCCTGAGAGCCATGCAACAGCGTAGCATATCCTGCATCCGTTGTCACATCCCGGAAGCAGCAAGCAGCAGCTAGTGATAAGCAATCAGCCGCATTATTGGGAGCCTCATTCGCCCTGTTTGTGTCTCATCTTTCTTCGGCAATGTGCCCTCCCTCCCTTGGCGCTTGGGGTGTCACCATGGCAATGGCTGGGCTTCATCGCCCTCATCTTCAGCCTTTAATCCATTGATTGATCGAGACTTGTTGAAAGCAGTGAAACAAGGCTGAGCAATAGTTTTTGCCACTTTTGAATAGTTTTGAATGGGGGTAACCCAAGTGTCTGGGGAACAGGCTTTGTTGTTCGTCGCCTCAAGAAAAATGATTGGCCTTGCTTTGCAGTCGTGGACAGCCCTATGGTTTGTCAGGTCGAAATTGCTAGAGACTGAGAGATTAATCAACAAGGGTTGGCTGAACAAACTTGTTTTTTTTTCCCTGTTGCCGGCCCAGCCTGCTCCCGGCCTGTTTTTCTTTTCTTTTTCTTTCCCGTTAATACTTTCTTTTGTTGTGTGTGCCGTGATAGCATCACCTTGCAATGCAAACTGCCGGGCATCCCATGCAGTGGAAACTCGCTGTGTGTGTGTCGATCATCGGCAAATCTTGTTTCATGCTTCCTTCATGATGCTGTTGTCAAGCATGACCATGACGTGAGATGAGACTGAGTCCAGCTTCATTTTTGACAAGGAAAGGTGGCTGTCCAAGGGAATGTTTGTCGACCAAGGAATGAAGGAGTAAAAAGGGACCCAGAAACTGAATCAACAACATGGGCCATGTCTCTTATTATACCCCGCGAGCAGAATCGATCAGTCGTAGATAGATAGTAGGTAGTAGGTATTGTACACATTAGCTTCAAACATTGGTCTGGAGCCGTTCGAGTCGAGCAGCCACCGCCTCGACCAAGGCACTCTCCCTTGACAGCATGCCTTGGACCTGTTGCATCTTCGCCCGACGAACATCCTGTGGAATCCGCAACTCGGCCGAGGGTGTCGTGGGTCCGTCTCCGTCCGCAGCCACCTTGTTCAGCGCCTCCACCTCTGCTGCAAGATCTGCCTGCAGGTGCTTGATGTCTTCCAGACGTTTCCATAACTGTTTCGCCTGAGCTGTTGCCCCCTGCGCCTTGCCTGATGCCAGCTCTGCATACTCTGGCGCCGTCACGCTCGCCTCCATGCTCCTGACCTCCTCCACGAACGCGCGTTCCTTGGCGCTTAGGTCCCGTGTCGTTGCCTTTCCGACAACCTTTCGTAGGTTCTCCAGCCGCTCGGCAAGCTGCCCCTGCCGGTCCTTGGCCGCCGAAACTCTCCGGTCATACATGTCATTGTCTGCCTCGCCGTCCCGGTGCGCTCCATTGATCGTGTCAATCTTGCCCTTGACCTCATTGGCCTTCATCACTTGCTGCTTCAGCTCGGCCTGGAGAAGCTCGCACCGCCGGAATACCTCGGCAGCTGCCATCCCGAGACGATGGGTCTCATCCGCCAAGACCTTGTGTGCATCGGTAAAGATCTGGAGTGTAAGCGGGCTCAGCCTCACTTCCTGGTTAACTACCGTCTTGTGCCGAGACGTGCGGAGCCTCTCCAGCAAAGTGGGCAAAGCGGAGCCCTCGTCAAATGCATGCGACGGGTTGAAGACTGGACGAGGCTCATAGAAGTCCAGTGGGGCCATGCTGGCTTCACGCTCGTTGTCAGGGCTCTCCTGTCGGATGGGGGCAAGATCAACCTCAGGCGTGTCAAAGGTCAGAGCGATCGGGTCGTAAGGCGTGGCTGACAGGAGAAAATAGCCAACATCAGGGTCCCGGAGCACACTGCATGCAGCCAAGGGCACAGCTACGTCAGCGGTAGGCTGCGAGTATATGCGCTCTCTAGCCGACTGTGAGTTAACGAGGAGCCCAATTCTGAAGTCCGTACCAGCCTCAGAGTCACCATTGAGCTCGCCCTCAAGGCGGAAAATCCACGACGTGAGAGAAATAAAGGTGATGGCCGCGTGGTGCGTAACAAAGAAGTTGTAACGAGACGTGACGTCGGTGCTAAAGACCGGCCAGGACTCTTCGTTGACCTCAACCGGGGTCATAGTATCAATGGCCTGGAAGGAGAGAAGCGAAGGAGGGTCGGCTTCGGCGAGAAGTCGTCCAAGCTTAGACTTGTTCTTTGGCGGCAACCACTGAGCCTGTACGCCCTCCATATCAAGGTAGACGCGAATCTGACCGCTCGTAGACAGGAGACACACCACGGCAAGAGACAGGCCCTCCTGATCCCCGTTATCCATGTCCAGGTCATCCTCCTCGCCCATCATGAGCTCCTCTGTCTCAGTCTTCTTTCCGATAATGAGCATATCGGTAATCGAGGTGTCCAGTTCATCGCCTGTGTCAGGATCGGACTCGAGCTCGAACGGTCCCTGCAGACGCGGGATGACACCGGGTCGCGATGGTCGTGTGTAGATCTCCGTGATAGGCTCTCCGATCGGCCCCTCGACGATTTGCGGTTCTTGAGAATCCAATTCTCCCATCCATTCCAGCTGCTGTTGGGCAAGGAGCTTCTCTTGCTCTCCAATTTCAGGGTCATCCTCGATACTGGCGACTGTGGTGACAATTGACACCGAAAGCGAGGGAATCAAGGTGGGAGGGGGTGCCCAACGCTGAGGGAGCAACGGGCATAGAGCATAAACATCTCCCTCTCGCATAGCTACCCACAGGGTCATGGGGTTCCATCCACCAGCTCCCTTATTAGAGAAGCTGGCAGCAGCCACCTCCATGTCAAAAGAGTCGGGTGAAAAGGCCTTGTTGGTGGCCGAAGTAGACGCCGAGAAGTCCTGGTCCAGAGTGGTGCCATCAACCAGCTTCTTCAAGTCGATAGACGTTGTAGGAGAATCGAATGACCAACGATCAGATGTAGACAATTCCCAGACTCGCACAATGGCGTCCGCCGTAACTGTGACGATGCAAGAGCCGCTGACTCCAAGCGGGTGCCACAGGGCAGACACAATGGCAGGCCTGGAGGTGACATGAGTAGTAGGCCCCAGTGTAAAGATCTTGGGCTTGAGAGGACCAACATCCTCGCTGGTCAGATGGGAGGGATCCGGGAGAACGCAGATATGTACGGTGTGTGTCGTCAAGATGGCTAGGAAATTCGAGTTGGGTGAAATGATGAGCTGTCGAATGTCGTCCGCAACTGGTGTCTTGATAACCTACACAGCGGTTAGCACTTCTCCTTGACTGGGATGATAGCATCCGACTTGCCCTCAATCCAGCGGTAGACTCAAGGTTCCCATCGTCGTCGAAAGGAGGAGTAGATTCCTCGCGCTTGATGCGAATTGCTGATCCTGACCTCCCCTTCGCATGACGGTTCGCCGCCCACTCGTCCTTCAAGTAGGCGAGGTCTCCCCAGCGGATCTCGCGCCCGACAGCCACAAAGATCTCGGTGCCTCGTCGTGCGATAGTTCTGCGCGGGCCGGGAATAGGCTTCTTTCTGGACGAGTAGCCAGTCTCCAAGGCGCGCGAGCGCGACGCCTCTGATGGCTCAAACAGGCGATGACCGGGGGTGTTGCTCGACAGCCAAGCTGCCGAGAAGCTCTTGACCTTGGGCATGGCGAGAAACGGGTACCGGAAATCGCCAGCCTCAGTTGGTGTGTAGCTTCCGAAAGCTCAAAGGTTGGAAGAAGGAGCTTTGGGGTGGCAAAAGATTGTGACGGTTTGTTGATTGCTGGAGTAACAATACAAGCGAGGCTGAAGATCTGGGGGGCTGGCCGTAGTAAAAAAAGTTACTAGGCGCCCGTCACCCCAGTGAGCGTCAAGAGACGCCAGCACCGCCACACGGGTAAGGAAATATGGGAACGGGACGCCAAAACGTGAAGAGGGTTGATTAACTCCTCGTACTATGATACATAAATTTATAGAGGATAATCTAATAGTTTAGAGAACTTTGCCATATTTTTACTGTACTCTATTAATTATCCTCGAGGAAGAATAACCTAATATCAGTATCTAGTTTTTTCCATAACACGGGTGGCCGCCACAGTTCCAGCCGCAGGACCCACTCTCCTTCTCGAGTAGCCTTGCGAAGCATCATCACACCAAGCAAGCAACCATCCATCCATCTAACCCCAGCAATTACTCAACAACCTTGTCGCGTTTGCCTCTTTCGATCTCCGACATCTTGTGCGACTTCAATACCGACAAACCTTTCTATCTTATCCATTTAAACCTGCGACAATGCGCCCGGGCGTCAGGAGTACCGTAGAGCGTCTGGATAGGCCCAGCGCCTACTACCAGAGCCGCGTATGGCATCCAACCGTCCATATTCGCCATAAGCATCACTAACAATGTCCCAGAACAAGCGGAGACGCGATCGCGACGATGGAGAGAACGGAGAGAACGCAGGAGAGCCCCCAGCCGACCCCTTGGCAAACGCGACCACCCTCTACGTGGGAAACTTGTCCGTGTTCCCCTAATCTTTTACATCACAGGCGACTAACCACCGTCACGTTTTAGGTCCTTCTACACAACTGAAGAGCAAGTCTATGAGCTTTTTTCCAAGTGCGGCGAGATCAAACGGCTCGTCATGGGCCTCGACCGTTTCAGCAAGACACCCTGCGGATTCTGTTTTGTCGAATACTACACACACCAGGACGCCCTCGACTGTCTCAAGTACATTGGCGGCACCAAGCTTGACGAGCGCGTCATCCGCACCGATCTAGACCCGGGTTTCGAGGAGGGCCGTCAGTATGGTCGGGGCAAATCCGGCGGTCAGGTACGAGACGAGTATCGCGAGGACTTTGACGAGGGCAGAGGAGGTGTCGGCAGAGCGATACAGAGCGATCGGGTAGGTGACTACGATGATGACAGCCGATACGCCAAGTAGATTGGGAGCAGCGGTGCTCTCCGGGTTAGGCTTTTGATACTTGATACCCCTGAAAAGAAAAAAAAGCATTCGTTGTTTGGGAAGATGAACTGGATTCCCTTGTATTTGATTTGGCGAGTATGCCTCCATCCCACTTCGCGCCATTGGTCTATTCCTACACTTGGCACCAGACACCTGTCGACGTTTGTACACCATAATAACCAGGCAAATTTTGTGGCCGTGCGATTCTTTTTCGCAATTCGTAGTTGAAACATTGGTGTTGTACATGGGGGACCCAAACAAAGATCCGCCTGCAATTCCCATTGTGGGATGGATACGCCGCTCCGGGCTCGATTCTTGGCCTTCCGTCTTCCTCCTCTGCGTGATCGACTCTAATAACCGGGGGGGTTGATTCTCTGGGAAACCCTCGTCCACTTGGGAAGCTCTGTTGCATGATTAGTACCTCCGTTTCCAGTCAATTGCAGAAAGACGTACTGTGAATGCCCTTGCGGTATCTCTTGGCCTTTCGGTCAAACATGGTGTACTTGTCCTTAGGCAGCATCTCAGCCTCTGTGGGCATCTCGGCCTTCCATCGCTCGAGGGCCTCGAGGGTCTGTCCCTTCTTGGCGAGGGCAGCATCGACAGTCGCAACGACGTTGTCGACGGCTCGGAGACGCAGGCGGTGTCGTCGCTTCTGGAACTTGGACAATCGCCAGGGGATCTTCCACAGAAGACCTCCCGAGAGGGGATTCGTAATGCGGAAGGGGCCGAACATCGTGGCGCGGGAGGGAGGAGGGGTATCGACGGCGGAGGGACGACGACGGAGGAGGAGTTGGACGTTTATCGGAGGACCGACGTGAACTTTTTCCCGGGGTGCGGTTGGCGGAGCCGCGGGCGCTTGGTACGGGGGCATTTGGTTGGCTGCATTAGCGGAGGCAAAGGTGGGCGGAATATTGTGAGACCCGGCGCTGGGGGGGAAGCTCCCCACATCGAGGACGTCGCAGTTGCAGCGACATTGAACGACTCTATCGACAAAAACGACGACGACACCTCTTAGACGCCCAGCGCAGCCGGACGAGGATCTCAAAGCACAGCCGATGCGGCCCGCGACACGATGAGTTACTATTTCGCCATCGTCGGCACCCAAGACAACCCCTTGTTTGAGCATGAGTTCGGCACCTCGAAGCAGGGCGGCGACGGACAGTCGCGCTTCAGCGACCAGGTCCGTCACCTGAACCAGTTCATTCTGCACTCGAGTCTGGATATTGCTGAGGAGGTTCAGTGGTCGCATGGGCAGATGTGAGTTGAGTGGTGCCTCTGGGAGGATGTCCTGGTCTTGCGATCAAGGGGTACAAGACGGATTGGACATGGATGGATCTACACATAAACAGAAGCTTACTCCTTGTCGCGCAACAGGTACCTCAAGTGCATCGACAAGTTCTTTAACAACTACATCTCATGCTTCGTCACCGCCGGCAACGTCAAATTCCTCCTCCTCCACCAGCCCATCGTCCCGACATCTGGTTCCTCGTCGCGGTCATCAACCGCCATTGGCGCCAATCCCACCAGCCCGGCCACCGAGGAGGCCATCAAGATGTTCTTCACCGAGGTGTACGAGAACTGGGTCAAGGCCATCATGAGCCCCTTCTACCGCGCCAACATGGAAGTGCGCAGTCCCATCTTCAGGACAAGAGTGGCGGCGGCGGGCAGGAAGTACCTGTAATTATGGGAGGTTACGTGTTCTTATGATACCATGGATGCTTGCGTTTTAGATGGGAAGATAGACAGTGCCTTGGATTTGAATAATACATGACATGAGTGAATCGATATTACAGCAGTCAAGGCCAGGCGAGAGACAAGGCAACGGTCCTTTGCACACTTAAGCATCAAGAGAACCTCAAGTGATCAATGATTTGTGTGTGGTATTCATTTCAGTAGGTCGTCTACCATGACGCCTTGCAATATCATAGCCTGGTCCCCAACGCCTTTGTCAAATACATCCATCCCAGTGTCAGCCATTGTGAATCGCTGTATAGCCTCCCAAAAACAGAACCACCCGGCAGGTGATGTTGCTGTTTAACCACCGAAACCGTAGAGGGTGCGGCCCTGTCGCTTGAGGGCGTAGACGACGTCGAGAGAGGTGACGGTCTTGCGCTTGGCGTGCTCGGTGTAGGTGACGGCGTCACGGATGACACCCTCGAGGAAGGTCTTGAGGACACCACGGGTCTCTTCGTAGATCACTGAAGGGATTGTTAGTACCTTGATGCTTCATGTAGAACAAGGTCAACTTACTGGCAGAAATACGCTTGACACCGCCACGACGAGCGAGACGTCGGATAGCGGGCTTGGTGATACCCTGGATGTTGTCTCGCAAAATCTTTCGGTGACGCTTGGCACCACCCTTGCCGAGGCCCTTGCCGCCCTTTCCGCCTGAAGTGAAGCGTTAGCAACCATGGTGAAGGTCAGGTTGGATGCATCTCCTTGACGCGTCGATGGTCACGGTCGGTCAGATGCGACAACGACGATGCACCACACGGCGACGACAAGGTGATGCAAAGGATAAAGGATACTTACGTCCAGTCATATTGTTGATGGGAGTGTGTAAAGATTTGATAAAAAGAGGCGCGTTGTTGAGATACTGAAGATGACGTGCGTGGGTTGCAGATAGACGCGTTCTGGAGAAGAGAGAGAAATGGGAGAAAGGCAAGATGCGGGGGGGGCGAGGGGGGTGGAATAAATACGTGCAGGCAATCAGTAAAAAAAAAAATGGAACAAACACAACAAGGCAGGCACCCAGAAAATCACTGCTCCCGCCACGGCGCGCTGCTAAAAAATGCAGGCGCAATCAGTAAGAAAAATGGCCCGGGCCCTGGCGCTGGTGCCGCTTTCCCCGTTTCGGACGCGTTTTTGGAGGGGGAACTGAGCTCACGCGCCGTGTAAATTGGCTGATTGTCTTATTCGGCCGGTCCGATTTTTTGATTGGTTGATTTTATTTTCCAAGCCGCCGCCGAAAATGCAGCAGCGGTAGGTACGTACTCGTGACGCTCAGGAACACCACCCACACCTCGACGACCCAGCCTCTTGGATTTGGCGGGGACTGCACGACGAGTATGGTCATGCGCGTGAGGTTGAACAAGATACCGCATAAGCATCTATTGAAGCCATCATGAGTGTTTGACTCTGTTTTCTTTCTTGATGCATCATCTAGCACGACACTCTCGTTCAATTCCTACCTGTTAACTTGGCATCATCGTCATATGTGCCTCCTACTACCACTAGCGGGCTTCGCATGAACTACTTAATTACAACGTGATACCAGATCAAGACCATCTCACATGATTAATGTGCCTTCTTTCATGCTCTGACTCATCTAGCAATATTTAACTCACGGTGCCTGCTGCTCTAAAGTCGATTCGCACTCCAACTGGACGCATTACTGCCTTTCCATTTGGCATATCCACTCATGCACTGACATTCACATCACAAATCAACAAAACACAACATCCAGCTCAAGTAAAAGGCCTTACGGCCTCTTTCTCTTCGACTATCTATCGGGGTATCCCTCCGCAGACCCCGTTGCTCCAAAGCCTACCTCGGGGTACCCTTAATGTACAGTTGCTAGCATGTTTACCGATACTATACACAACAAGCCAAGCCTCTCTTTCATTTGCTTCCAAAGCCCAGGCCGTTGAAGCAGCCCAGGTAGCAATACCAAGTAACGCCAATGCCATGCCTGCCATGCTGTCATTCCTCAGTCAAGACTTGCGCCAACCCCAGCTCCTCGCATATTCCACCCACCCTTGAACCTCACTTGAACCAGCCTTCGTCAGCCAAACATGTGAGACTGACACGGAGCCTCTGTTGGCGTCGTCGTCCTTCATCCCCTGCACATTCCAAATGCCTCATTATCTTGCTGTTCCAATCCCAAAACCAAGGCTCCCTAACTCGCCCAAAGCGCAGACCCGTTAAAATCGCAATGCTCGTGACATCATGCCATCATGGAGTCGTCCATGTCCACATCATCTTCAAAACTCTCAATCGCTTCTTTAATTTGTTGGCTTGCCTAGAGAAACGGTCAGCTTGGTAACATTCAGACATCAGCCAGATTGCTTACCTTGGGGTCCAAAGCAAGAGCAATGGTAAAGTGCCGCACTGAGAGTTGCTTCTCGCCCATGCTCCTATACAGTTTGCCGAGAAGAAAGTGAACAGTCGCCTCATCGGGTGCCAAGTCTTTCAGCACCATCAACTCCTTCTGTGCAGCGTCCAGTTGTCCTACAGCGAGCAATGCTCTAGCCTTCTTGTACCGGGTCTGCGCAGCTCGCGGTGCGAGCTCTACCGCTTTGCTATATGCTTGCAGTGCAGGCATTATCTGTTTCTGCTTCTCCAACACTGTTCCGATGCAGCAGATCAGTACTGCATTGTTGGGGTTTATACTCTGAGCTGCGTGGAAGTGCGCATACGCCTTATCGAGCGCGCCCAGGCGCTCCTGGACCTTTCCAATGCCGTAGTAAGCGTTGTAGTGGCGTCTATCTGCCGATATCGCCTGTCGGTATGCGGTGAGGGCCTTGTCGTACTCTTCGTTGGCCACATGTTCGTGTCCTTGCAGTGTGAAAGCATAGGCGAACTTGGGATCCAACTGAGTTGCCCTCTTGAAACACTTCAATGCTTGCTCGTAGTCGCGAGCAAGCGACCACGCATTGCCAAGCGCACACCAAGCTTGCGGTGAGAGCCAGGCTGAGTCTACCAGCTCATGGGCAAGGAATGAGAGATCTGTCTCCCGCTTCAGATGCCAGAGAATCGTAGAATACACCTCCATATCTTCAAGCCGGGACGGGGCCTGGACACGCATTTTCCTAAAGAACTTTTCAGCGTCGGCGTATGAAGCCTGCTCGTAGTGCGCCCTGCCCATCTGCGCAAGTACCCATGGTGTGTTTTGATGTGCCAGAGGTAACGACATCAGGGCTTGTACGCTCTCCGCACACTGGAACTGTGACAAGGAGTAGTAGCCGTTGGCGAGCTTCTTTGTAAGGTCGAGTATCCACTTAAGCCCTTCCTCGATCCTTTGCGTGTCCAGTTCCGCCGGCTTGGGCGCAGGCGGCTGAGGGGGCACCTCCTTGACCTTTGGCAGTTCCCCATGGTCGACGTCTGCGTGTGCGTCTTCCAAAGGCTTGCGGTTCCCGCTAACGACTCTTCCGACACTGGAGCCGCTAGATCCTGGTCGCATTATTCGAGAGATCGGAGGCCTAGCTTTCTTTAATTCTCGACCGGCCGACGCTCCTATCGTGGCCGCGCCCGAGTTTGCTTTGGATGATGGCCTGAACATGTTCAGCCTTGCGCTGCGTCGAGTCGTCGTGGGCTCCTCAGAGCCTCGTGCTGGGTGTCCTGATACAGTGCGCTTCCTCTCCGCTGCTGGTATGGACGACCGCAGAGATGCCGAGGGTGCGCCGTTAGATGCATCTGCCATGACAACCTCGGCAGCCTGTTCCTGTTGTCCTTTGTCTTGCGCTCTCGTTCGCCTTGATCCTAACCGGTAGTTCATCCGTGGTGGTGCGTCATGACCTTGATCCATGGCTTGCATGTTCCGCGTCCTCCGTGAAGGGGCTTGGGGCGCATCATGTGGTTGAACAGCGCGAGAGGATGTCACCTCTGATAATCCTTGGTTCGGGGGAGTCTCCATCCCGTCGAAGCCGGAGTTGCTGGTTGAAGTTGCATAGCGCATGCGACCTTCGTGAATCTTTAACATAAAGTCGCTCCTTTCACTATCCATGACAGAGTCGCCATTAGTCAACTCATGGATGGTGGGAGAGTTGCTGGGGTTGAATGGGTCGCTCCCTATATCCGTTGCGACGCCGCGTTGTGATTTCTTTGTCGGAACATCTTGGGGGTTTGATACTGATCCTTCTCTCGAGTCTACCGACGAGCTCGGTTCCACATCGAAACTCTGCACAAGCGCATCGTTGACCTTGAAAATGTTTGGCACGCGAACCGTCACGCCCATTTCGCAGAGCGCTGTAAAGGCATCCCACATGAAGGGGTTGAGCTTGAGCGCCTCCTCGAAGCAGCCGATAGCCTTCTTCTTGTCGTCATAGCCACGATTAAGTTTACCCATCAAGCACAGAACAGCGGATGCGTCGGGAAGGGCCGTTCGAGTGGTTGCGCTATGCTTCCCAAGGCTGCTTTTCGATGACCAGAGACTCCGCGACTTCTCAAGGGCTGTGATGCCATCCTTGTACCGCTCGAGGGCCAGGCAGGCTTGCGCAAACACCCACGCGCAGCCAAAGTGAACACCGCGGTAGCCCATGGGCTTACTGACGTCGTATGCCGACCGGTAGTCGCCGAGGCGCAGATGACATAGCGCATAGAGGTACGTGGGTTCGCTGGACCTGGGGTCCTGGGCGGTCAACCGTTCGGCGAAGAAGAGGGCGTTTTCATATGAGGCATTGTCGAGATGATAGTGTATCACCTGTCGTATCAGGCCACTGATGGCCGTCGGAGTGGGCGCCATGCTGGATGTTGCTGTCCAGCGTTAAAGGATGAGGAGGTTGGGGGGGCGACTGGGGGATGGCGCTGTGGGAGTTGCCTAACGACGTGCCCAGGCCATGGGACAGTCGAAGGGTAGAGCAGATCGAAAGACTCAATGGCAGTCAGAGCAACAATAGGCGACGGAGGATGGTTTGTCGTCGCCAGACAAAGGTGTTTGTTGTGCCGTTCGCGTGAGTGGCGGGGACTGCCAGTCGAAAGAAAACAAAACCACCGTGGGTCGGGGGGGTCGTTGGTCGGTCGCAGTCGACGTCAACGTCGCCGAGATGATTAGAAATTAAATAAAGAGCAAAGCAAAGAACAAAGACGAGATGCTCTGTCCAAAGACGTCGCTCGGGTCTTGCTGCCTGGGACGGGACAACAGGCGTTGAGAGCGTGAAGGGGAAGCCGTCAAGTCAAATGTTGGCGGCTCGCAACGTTTCGTGAACGGGAACGGTGGGTCCTGACGAGCGAGCGTGCGAAAGGCAAAGATGGGTACAGTTAAAAAAGCCCAGAGATGAAATATAAAAAAAAGAAATTTCCCTACTACCAACTCGGTCGGCTTCGATACAAGTGGCACATGATATGCAGACACGACGCGGCCGAAGCTCCGGAAAATGCGGTAAGTCTTTGGACGTCAGTTTGGGTTTGGAAACGTGAATCTGTCGGGTCCGTGAGGTGAGCGAGCGAGCGAGCGAATGTTTGAAAATGGGTGGTCCTTCACGACCAGCTTGGCGCGCGGTATTGTTGTCAGCGTCTCTGGGCAACCAGCCTCCAAGTATAGGTACTTGCAGGTCCAGCCTGCGTTCCAATAGGTGGAGGTACCTGGGACTGCTAGCGCCTCCAGAGCCAGCTGCAAGGTCTTGCAACATGAGCCACTAAGCGCTCTTGTTCCTGAGGCTTGCAGAAACAAGGAACCAATTATTGATCAAGACGCATCATGAAAAATGAAACAAATTTGGGAGTGTGGCAAGACGTCTATATGCAGAGAACGAGAGGTTTAGGGGTAACTGCGAAGATTAGGGGTTGCAGTAATAACCACGTTGCAAGTGGGCTTGAGAACTGCGTCCTTACTCGGGTACCTATCGTATGTGTCCATCATGAGTCTATGCATTCATTCCATCTATACTTGGTTGTATCCAACATTGTCGCGGCTCACAGAAATAGACAACTCACACAAACTTGGCACAAATCTACGAAGCGGGATAAATGGTCATACGTTTGGATGGTAGAACACGAGGTTCTCAGTGATTCATTAATCGTAACCGAGTATCCTATATCTACCCTCCTTGCTGTGAGCAAGACAATGACGTCTCCATCATTCCCTTCCTTCACAATGCCATCATGGAACGCAGAATCCGGGCTCCAGACAAGCAGAGCTTCAACACTTAAGCGGCAATGGTAACCTCAACCTCAACACCGGCCTCGACTGCAAAACGGTTAGGAACTGTACAACTCCCCAAGCACAACGGGGACCCTTACTGTTGACGATGACGGACTTGACAACCTCGGTGGGGGCGTGGAGGTCGATGAGGCGCTTGTGGACGCGGAGCTCGTAGAGATCCCAGGTCTTGGAACCCTCACCGCAAGGGGTCTTGCGAGTGGTGATCTTGAGGTTCTTGGTGGGCAGGCGGACGGGGCCCTTGACGGTGAGGCCCTTGCTGCGGGCGCGCTCAATGAGCTCGGCGCTGACCTTCTCGAGAGACTGAACCTTTCGGCTAGTCAGGGTGATTCGGATGCGGTGGCTCTTCTATCGAGGGTGTTAGTCGTCGTCTTCGTTCCCATCACTCTTCCATTTCTGCAAAACGTACGGGCTGCTCGCCAAGGTCCTTCTCGATCTTCTGGTGAGACATTGTGAATGGCTGTCAAGACTCGGCAAAGATGACTGCAACGGTAACGTGATGACGGCCTGGTCGGGTTGAGGGACTGATACTTTTGGTGTTGAGGAAGTTCAATGTTGGTTTCGCACCAAAATTTAGAAATATCCAGTTGTGCGCTTATCGCTTATCGGTCACACCCCACCTCCATCAGGGTACTCACGTGACCTTGACAGCTTAACTGGAGGAGAGGCATGACGTCGGTTTCAGCTGGAGCTCATGAACATTGTTGTTGTTGTAATTGAACTGAGACTATTTGGCACCAATGCTTTTGTTATAGGCATCACAAAGCTCAAGTCTTTCCCTTACTGTAACTGCATTGCGATTCAACAAGCGAGCGAGGGGCAAGTGGAGGTGCCTATCAGCTTGTCGCAATTAGAGCTCACTCCGACACGCTGTTCACTCGACCCCTGTCCACCAGCGCCTAGCTTGCGACCAAGTCCACCTCCCATCGTCATTCCACTCTACTACAGGCCAACGAACAACCTCTTTTCAAATCTACAACTCATCACCTCATCGCAATGGCCCAGAAGGCGAAGAAGGACCGCGCCAAGTCCAACGCGGCGGCGCTCAACAACCTCCACATCGGCTCTCTCGTCGTCAACGTCCTCTTCCTCCTCGCCCACTTCCTCTTCCGCTCGCGCTCTCTCTGGCTCTATGGCCTCCTCTCCGCGCCCTCCCTCATCTGCGAGTACGTCCTCGAGATTTCCGGCCGCCCCAAGTACGACCCTTCCACGCGCGCGCTACGCAGCTCCGGCGAGGATCTCTCCTCTGCTGGTCTGACCGAGTACATGTTCGACGTCATTTGGGTCACTTGGGCATCGGCGATTCTTGTCATCCTCTTTGGCAACAAGGGTTGGCTTCTTTGGGTCGTTGTCCCTGCGTATGGCTTGTATCTGGGAAGCGGGCTGCTTGGCATGGGCAGACAGAAGATGGCTGAACTGCAAGGCGGTGGTGTTGGTGATGCGGCTCCTCAGGGAAATCGCCGGGCGCGCCGGGCTGCTTAATTGATGCCAATGTTTCTATGGGGTGCTCTATCTATCATGATTCTGGGAACTGGCCCGTTCTCTAAGGGCTCTGTCGCGGCCGCTCGCCAGTCCATCGCTCTATGGTATCATCGTCAACATTTCGCACCAGGACGTGGATATGCTCCAGAGCGCGCACGCTTTGAAGAGCCACCCAATTCTTGAACCACAACACTCGGCTCTCTCCGTCTGGACCCAAGGTGTCGACAAAATACTCCTTGACAAAAGCCTTGACCAATGCCCTGCTCTCCGGTGTCATGTCCCCTGTCTCCGGGTCTGTGGGGATGGTGGTGCGCAACCACACGACAATGTGACGGATCTCCGGATCTAGACCATACGGCCAGTCGTTGATCAGGACGTGGTAATCCGAGGGGTCCTTAAATGGGACATCAGACACGGGTGTGAATGGTGGCTGGCCCCAGGCCTTGGGCAGCCGGTTGGCCAGGAGGTAGTTTGTCATGGAGCCATATTCAGCCTTTGTCTCTGATGTCCATTTCATATAGCGGCGCAAATCAGATGGCTTGCGCTTCAAGACAGAGAGGTTATTTGCTTCTACCTTGGATGTTAGTGGT
Source organism: Ascodesmis sphaerospora (assembly GCA_027569015.1). NCBI lineage: Eukaryota > Fungi > Ascomycota > Pezizomycetes > Pezizales > Ascodesmidaceae > Ascodesmis > Ascodesmis sphaerospora. Next base: position 1,088,237 of record JAPPUR010000005.1, read on the forward strand.
CCTGAGCCTCAGGAGAACTGCATAGCTGAGTATCAATTTTACTCACCAATGATACCCTTGAGGTCTTCCCAGTCATGTTTCTTGAACTCTTCGTCCGTCTGTGATAGAATCCACTTGTCCACCTCGGTGAGGGGGAAAGGAGACTCCTCCGGTGGATTCTCACCCATGGTGTTGTTGAACCGAGCAGCGAACAATGTGGGGGATGCGGCAAAGGGAGCTCTCCGAGGAACCAAAAGCTTGTGATTCCTTGGCCCGGCTATGCATCAGTTGCCTGATCAGTAAACAGAGGAGCAGTCGCCGTCACGGAATATCGCGTGCTTCCTGAACTCACGGGTTCTCAGAGGCATCTGGAATGCTCTGATGCTCCTCATGCGGTGAGGCCTGGAAGGTCCCAACCAGCTTATGTCAGCCACGACATGTTGCCGAGCCATTCTTTTCTCAATTCAGCAATCAACGGTGTCTTTTTTTTCCTCTTATCCACATTCATTTCCCGTTGAAGAGGCGGTGATCATTTTGGGGTTTTATCAGATGCTGTCACATGTAAAGGGAAAGGGACAGTTTTGACATTGACAACTTTGACCGTTAGTGGTGGCCACCCACCTAGAGCCGTTGAGCTGCGCCCAACAACAGCCCCTCCATCATCGATCCAACAACCAAACTTGAACGCGTCAAGGACTTGTCGCCCAATTACGGCACGAGCCGCTGTCGTTTATGATCAATTATTTCCTTCCTGTTGCGGTTTTGTTAGGGCACTCGTTTGGAGATTGCTTCACTTGAAAAGAGCCACATTCTCTACCGATCTACGGCTTCAAAAGACATCGTATTCATGAGCCACGTATTCCCGTTCCGAGCCAACTCTCCCCCATCATGATCCTCGGCCCCATCACCCTCGTCGACTGTGCCGTCTTCCTCGCCTTCCTCGCACCACAGCTCTTGTGGCACGCCGGCTTTTTCACGACCCTCATTACTGGTCTTCGGGCTCTGCCCTTTCTCCGTTAGTTGTCCCTCGCTCATTGCAGATCGAATCCCACAGACACTCACACGACATGTTTAGTATTGGAGCTACCTTTTGAATTTGTCCATGAGCGCTACTTTACTCACCCAAGCCGCCAACTCCCATTCACACAAAATGCCACCTTGTTTGAAGATCTTGTTATACGCTGCGTGAGATACGCCTTTGCCAATATTCCCTCCAAAGTTGGGAGAGTCTTCTTTTCCAAATATGTCGCCCTCCCCTTTATCAGGTGGCGCATGCTTCGCCATGGCTACTTGCGATCTCCAGTCTACTATCGTGAGTATACAATAGGAACGGTACAGTCCCCCCTGGAAACTATCCAGAAAGGCACCATTAACAACAACCAGGGGAGCATCCAGACCCGGGGCACCTGGATTATGCATCGGCCCGAGCATCCGCCAGACTTTGTTCTCTATTACATTCACGGTAGGGCATACACATCTATTGACCCTTTGACCTTGTCACTAACACGTTCAAGGCGGCGGGTTTGTCATGGGCTCGAGTTACTTTTATCTCGAGTTCCTCATGGTTTGGCATCACCTACTTGTGGAAGCTGGGTTCAAGAACCCAGCAATATTCGCACTTGAATACACATTGGTGCCTGATGAGGTCTACCCCAGGCAAGTTTTGGAGGCGTTAGAAGGCTACAGGCACGTTCTCCAAGTTGTCAAGGATGCCTCCAAGGTCTGCGTCTCGGGCGATTCAGCCGGCGGCGCATTGATCCTTAGCTTACTGCTCGAGTTGGGCGCCCAGGCGGATAATCAAGAGAGCAAGGAGGTCAATGCCAGTGTCCGTGGTGGTCTCACCGATCCCCAACCACCTCATCTTGCTATACCACGGATGGCCACGCTCATTTCGCCGTGGGTGACTCTCATGTCGAATTTGCATTACACTTCCAAGAGTGACTTTTTGGATAAACGCACCTTGTGGAGATACGCACATGAGTATGCAGGTGAGAGCATGGTTCAACAACAGCCAGCATCTCCAGGCAACTGTGTCGACGATGCTCTGTGGAGGGCAGCCAGTCCAGAACGAGGCTACTTTGTCATCTTTGGAGAGGAGGAAGTGTTTGCGCCTGATATTGAAGACTTCCTCAAACGCCAAGCCAAAATCGGCGTCGAGGTTGAAGGTCAGAAGTTTGACGGGGGAATCCACGCATGGCCCGTGGCGTCAATCTTTTTATCGAGCACAGAAGAGAAGAGGTTACAAGGGCTGAGAACCGCTGTGAAGGAAATTAGAAGACGAATGCCTGAATGGGGCACGTTGAACGGAGACAAGGTGTAGCATCAGATTAGATCAAGTAAACAATCATAGACAAGGCCTGAAGATGGTGGATCAGGAACCAGAGGATATAACTCGGCTTCGTCTTCACCAGGCCTGCTCCGAGATAAAAGCTCAACTTGTATCATCATATGGCTGGTGAGAGCAAAGGCAAACAGGTAACGTGTGTAGGGAATTTGGAATCATACCGGACAAGAAAGAAGATGACACGTCAACCACGAACATTGTCGGGTTCGAGAGCCGAACTATCACTGACATCCGAGACCCGGCGAGTTGCTCAGTATGGATCGGTTTCAGCCTTGAGACAAACACCAACACATCCCACCCCAGCTCCCAAATGCCACTGCTGGAGTCACAAAGCATAAGGGTCCAGCAATTAGTTGGCTCGAAGTTGCTGGACAATAGCTGCATTGTGCCCTCTATCAGGCTGACGGTGGGAGCCTAAGAGGGGAGCCTGGGGCTGCAAAAAGGCAACCAAATCATCCATGCAAGGCCAGTTGCTCGCGGTTCTTTGCTTGGGTGACTGATTCAGCACTGCATGCTTCGCCATCCATTCGTTGGCGAACGAGGAATGGGAGATGCCACTTGCTCCACCAGTGACCAAGGCCTTGCCTTGCATTGTGCAGCTGACCGAGGCATGACTTGAAAAGTCGGCGGCGCGGTGCGAAGTCAGGGCGCAGTGGAAGTCGTAAAGGCTGACCGAGTCTGAATCAGTCGAAAAGACCCTCAGAGCAATCGCCGCATTGTGTCACAGAGTCCATACGGGCCGTTCGCCTGAAAGTGTGGGTGAAAGAAACAAGAGGGGAGAGTGAGAGTGAATCGCGAACGCACGCCGCGCAGGCAGGGCCTGAAGACGAGATGCACACGCGCCTTCCCGAAAAGGATAATGCAGGTAGCTACTTTAAATGCCGGAAAGTGTAAATGGATCCCAATTTATGGGGCGCGCAAGCCTGGTCAGCAGCAAGCACCCCCCAGCGAGAGTTCCTTCCCTTCCCCTTGGACGGTTCCTGCCTGATGCCCCGGGGATCAGCTTGAGACGGTCTCGTCTCGCCCACGGAAGGAGGATGGGGGATGGATGTTTGGGTCTGAACTGCCCAGTCAGGGTGTTACCTACGGCGGTACCTGTACGTAGCGTGTGTCGGAGGAACAGCCCCGCGTCGTGCATATAAACGGCCGGCATTCCCTCGCCTCCCCCCGCCACTTGCCGCCGCTTTGATGAATGCCGACTGGTCCGCCCTCTGAAGGAAGCAAGAACGATCCAGCGACGCCCCCCTGACTCCGATCTCATGGGACCAACAAGAGCTTAGGTACGGTCTTCATCACCGCAGCCTCACCGAAGCTACCGTCTCCACACCGGACCTACTTCTCACTTATACGCACGCACGCTTCCCGGATTGTTTCCAGGCTTCTCTTGGCCCATTGTTCTTTCAGCTTCATTGTTTCTGATTGACAAAGGATCAAGGCGTTGCGCTCTTGGCCAAGTCCCCTCAGCCATCAGCCTTTGCAACCCCCTTGCAGTGCTGTCCTTCCAGACAAAGAGCCTGGGCCAGCACACCAGCCAACGACAAGCTTGCTCCAGGCAAGGAGTTGCAGCGATTACCAGATCGGGTCTCTTACCTTGCTGGGCCCGACGCTGTCTTGTCTGCCTTCTTGTCTTACACTGGGTGCCTTGTGGCCTCGGGAGCCTCATCCGTGTCGAACCGCCACCACCAGGACAAACTCGCATCGCCTCCATCTCACTTACAGACGGGGGTGGCTTGCACAGCCTCCCGACAGCAGACGTCCTCCTTCACCACTCCTAGTCGCTTCGTGAGTTGTTCTACGGGTTCTTCTGTCCTCTCGTTTGTCTGAGTTGCACAGGAATCACATCCCACAATCACAACCTCAGCTTCACTCCATGCATGGCTCCGGGCCGGCTCAATCTTGCATTGTGCCCCACCCGACGTCACGTCAATCAAACCACATCGTCATCCCCAGCCACGGCACAGGAGCCCGCTGATTCGTGAGCTCCAGCTGGGCCCCTTGATCCCCCTGTCGCCTGCGCACTGCTGCTGTGAGCTTATTAGCAGCAGATCAGCTCCCGCAGTTGGATCGGTCCTGAGAGTCAGAATCCAAACAGCCTCATACAGCCAGCCCAACGCTCGTCTGTCTCTTTGCTGTCTCTTCTGGGTTCTCGAATCAGTTTGGTCTTTTGAGGCGTCCTCCTTGGATGATCGCATGACCTTGGCTGATACTCGTATGCAAGGAAGCCTTTGTTCGACTACAAAGCTACCGTCTCGGCGCAACCCCAGACGACAATCACCAACATCCGATTTCGATTGTGCACGGATTTGGCCAACCCTATTACGTTCCAAGTAAGCTCGAGACTTTGCTTCCTCTTGGTGTTGGTTGTCACTTGCACAAAGAGACACCGGCAAATACTCAAGACACATATATACGGCGCGTTCAAGTCTTGACGCGACACACTGTACATCCATACAAAGGCTACCTGCCCATCCCATCCCATCAACCCCGGCCTCGCTACGCTGGCTACTGCGATCGCGCGCCGCCAAGCGACCTAGGTCAAAATCATCAGCCGTCTATCGACCACCACCAAAGACGACTGGAGCCAAACCCCGTCGGAGGGGAAGCACCCAGGGGATCCATTCAGGCAGTCTTATTCGCTGCCGGGCTTCGACAAATCCCCTCCCGGCCGCTTCGGCGCCAAGGCCCCACCTTAATCTTTTCACGGTCAGGACAAAAAAAAATTATTTATTATGTCGGCCGACGACAGCTCCTACGCTCCCAAGTCTCCGGACCTCTCTTCTTTTTACTCAGGTGGCCCCACTCAACCCGCGCCGCAAAAGCTCCAACATCCACAAACCGGCAGCCACCTCCCGTGCCCAGGATACGAATATAAAGCAGAGTCTCCAGCCTACAACAGGTCTACCTCTTTTTCTTCCTACGTTCCCCCTTCTCTCCCCCTCAACAACATCAACATCCGTGTCGACAACGATCAACCCAACGACGTCGACCATCAGCTGCAGCATCCATCCCAGCCTAGATTCGTCGGGTCGGAATATCAACCCTACTCGGCGCAGCCGACCTTCCTTCAGGATCAATACGTTCATTCGTCCTCATCCCACCAAACGTCTCACCGCGGCAGCTACGAGGGAGACTCATTGTCTACGCATCAACATCATCCCGCACAGCCCTCGTCTTACAGCTTCGCATTCACAGAGCAAGCCCCGCGACCCGGTGTAGCTGCTTATAGTCAAACCTATCCACCTCCACTAGGAGCTGGTCAATCTGGTCCCTCTTTGTCCACCGACACGCCCTTTTCTACAACCATGCCTCCCCGCAGGGCCGCGCCACCTCCGGCGCCCGCCATCGAGCCGTCGCCTGTCAAGACAAAGTTTCCCACTGCGAGAATCAAGCGCATCATGCAGGCGGACGAGGAAGTCGGCAAGGTTGCCCAACAGACGCCAATCGCCGTCGGCAAAGCTCTCGAGCTCTTTATGATACAGCTGGTCACAAAAAGTGCCGATATAGCCAAGGAGAAGGGCGGAAAGAGGGTCACGGCGCCAATGCTCAAGCAGGTGGTTGAGACCGACGAGCAGTGGGACTTTTTACGCGACATTGTCAGTCGTGTCGAGAATGAGAAGGAGGGTAGCAAGGCCAAGGCCAAGCAGGAAAGCTCGAGCGACGAAGAGATGCCAGAACCCAAAAAGAGGCGCGGTGGTAGGAGAAAGAAGACATGATTTATCTTCTTATTTGGGGGACAGTAGCCTCGTGGAAATTTGGGGGCATATCATGAAGGATACGATCGAGTATGAAACGGCGTTCAAGGGGATTCGCATTCAGCCGGCGTTTGGCGCCAGGAGAGACAGATGTCTCGTGGTTCTTTTTTGGGGCGGGTTTATCGCCTCCGCGTGGAGCGACAGTTGTGTTATAGAGTGCTCAATGTTATGTGGGAGTGCCACTGCTCTGCCGGGCATATACATAGGTGGAAGAGAAGTATTTGGGGGCAACGACTTGAATACAGCAGCCTCCACGCGTCAACTAAGTGCGGTGCCATTTGTGATCTTGTATTGTGTCTTGTGAATGGCCCATGCGGGCAACTCGTGAGCAGTCTTGGTATGGAGGCGGTCTGCCAGGTTAGTCTAACTACTTGTCAAAGCTGACCTCTCGGAGCTGTATGGTCCGGTCCGCACTGCATCCCTGCCATGGCCTGACACTGATGGTTAGGACCTGGATGAGGCTAATGACCCTGAAGAAATACATAGGCCGTACGTGAGATTGATTAGTGGTGAGGTTCATACCTGGGTAGCCAGCATTGTCATCCCCTCGTTCACTTGATGTTGGCCCAAATCCCGGCTACCCTGAAGGCGTCCGGATGGAGGTCGGCATTGGCATTTTCCAACCCTGGACACCGTTGATGGCTTGAAACAAGTAGTTGACACTGGGGTAGGTCATTTATGACCAAATTGAATGGTTGCACCAGCGCTACATGCACGAGTAAGACTGAGAACTCTTTTCGTGCCAGCCTCGAAGAACCCTTAAGTTTTGCAGCCATATGAATGCATCCATCTCAGTGCTGCAGTGCAGGCTGACGTAGGTGGTGTCTGACGTCAGTAAATACTCCGACAAGCCGGATGACTGAACGAGTCGCGTCTACAAGTGCATCTACAGATTCATTATTCAGCTCCAAGAGACTGACGGCATCGTCTGTAAAGCTCATGCCACGAATGATTAAAGATCATCACCCGTCCATGCGCCGAGGACAAGTCAATCTCCCCCTCGCGGGCCTTTAGCGATGGGAAATATGGACCCGACCCATCTCCGAACCGCTTCCGCTGGGCGCGACAAAAGGGTCCCCGCCACGGGCCCGTGGTGCACACCTCCGGGCCCCTGACGCAGCCTCTGAGATCGAACTGTTAGTGGCTACTTCAGGGGGGATTGGCAGCTTCTCATTGGGGCATCGCCAGCTGCGGGAGGACGGCCGTGTTTTTTCCCCCTTCCCTCCCCTTAGCAAAATCCAAGGGGCCAGCTGTTACACCACGTTAGTTAGGTACTCCCAGGTAGTAAGCCAGGCAAGCTGCCCGCTGGAACTCCACTAATAAGGTGCCTCTAGTCCGCTACCGACGCCCTCCTGTAAACCGACCTACACCACCGACCTAAGCTTCGTCGTCGTCGACCATCCATCTCGTCAACTTTAAACATCACTCATCCATGCGAATGCCTTGTCGATTCATCCCTCGCACACGTTCACTTCCGCTTATTTAAAGCCCGCTCTTTGTATTATTTCTATTCGAACCTAGATGACGAAACGCCAGCCGTCCCTCATCGACGCTCGCTCCCCTGCGTAACCCAATGTCGTGGGACTTGCTTCAGAGATTCCTCGAGTCCGACGTCTTCAACTCCAACCCCTTTCTCCCCGTCTCATACCTCTCGTGAGTCTCTGCCACGGCCCCATCAGCAGTCATAGACACCGGCCGGCTTGCGTCCTCGCGTCTGCTTCAAATTAGCCCACCGCCCCTCATCCTGAACCCATCCCGCCGTCTCCGACCTGTACCATCGCTAATGCCACCTGTCGCGACAGCCGCTACGCCAACCACGTGGGGATTCATTATGTTCTCTGCCAGAAGCTGCGCCAGTTCCCCTACGAGGATATCGAGTTCTTCCTGCCGCAGCTATGCCACCTTATAATCAGCGTCGACAATGAGTCAATGGCATTGGAGGAGTTTTTGTTGGACTTGTGCGAGGAATCCGTCACAGCAGCGCTGTTGGTACGTGTGATGCTTGGAAACTGGACTGGAATGGAGCACCGCGTCATAGGAACCATTTCGTCACGCCTCCGTATTGGGTGCTAACCAGTGTGCCGCAGACGTTCTGGCTCTTTCAAACATATCTGCACGATCTGTCGTCGAATCCGCAGTCCGACTCGTTCCAGACGTGTCGCCGAGTCTACAACAAGGTCCAGCACATTGTGTTTGGACTCGCCGATACCGCTCGCCATGAGAAGATCAAGGAGAACGTCCTGCCCGTCACCGTGCTCTCCAGCTTCGTCCTCGCAAGCGTTGCGCTGCCCATGATACCACGCTGGGCTGGTCCCTTGGCTGTCGCACAGGCGCGCAAGCCGCAGCCAATTACTCCTGATCCCACCACCGAGAGCAAGGAGAACGTCAAGCCAGCGAGGGCCCGTACGGTCACAGCTGCGAATACACGGTCGCGTCGCGCCAAGGAGGCTGGACGTACTTTCAGTGCGCCAGACCCCAAGGGATCGAGGGACTCTTCGCCAAAGCCTACCCGTACCGCCCCTGTGCCACCTCCGGTCATTATTCCTCCTGGAAGGTCCAAGACGCCGGTGGGTACGTCGAGACCATCTGCTCTTGAGATGAAGTCATTGGAGGCCAAATTGAGCACATCGTCTTTGCCCTTGCCTTCGCCTCGTCCGCCAACGAGGCCAACAACCCCGATCTCGGCAGGGAATGTCCCAAGGCCAGGCGACGTTGCCCGGAGGCATTCACACCACTCAAAGGCCGTACTCGCCATGAATGAGCTATCGCCAGTACAGAAAACGAGGCTGTTGAGACAAAACTACTTCAGATCGCAGACACAGTTTCTGACTGCTCTCGAGGGTATTTCGAATCGATTAGTGCTGGTTCCTAAACCTGCCCGGATGAGTGCTCTTCGCGCGGAGCTTGCGCTAATATCTCAGGATCTCCCAGCTGAGGTTGACATTCCCGTCATCTGTCCTCCCACGCTCGTGAATGGATCTCCTGGCAAGAGCCGTCATCACCGCATTGTGCGGGTGAACCCCGCGGAGGCAACAGTGCTCAATAGTGCGGAAAAGGTGCCGTACCTGATCATGGTCGAAGTTCTCAGGGATGACTTTTCGTTTGACCCTGATGCGCCAGAGAACCAGCGTCTCCTGAACAGTTTAATAGGCGGTAGCGCCAGGACGAACCGTATTTTCGACTTGTCTGACTCTCCCCGTCTTTCACCCACGGTGAAGAGCCCGGAACCTGTTTTGGATAGTGTCTTTGAGCCCGCTTCTGGCGACCTGGGAAGCTCACCATTGCTCAGGGGAATGGATGAATCCCCAGTTAGATTCCCTGTGAGACCAGCGCCGCATCACGCTGCTCAACGTCTTCCCAGTGGAGCGACAACCTCGTCTTCGACCCTAGATGTGACGACTCCCCGAACCTCTGGTACAGGGACATCGAGGTCGAACAGCCCTGGGCCTGGCGCGCGAAGGATGACTTTGCCTATCCAGCGGAATGCGCCAGCCGATCAGCCAGACTTTTCAGCACTAGCAACTCATATGCGAACAGCCTCCCAGATGCTTGCGCAACTTGAAGCTACTAGTGGAAAGCGTCCAAAGCAAGAGGTAGCGGCAATCCGAGCCAAGATCATTGCCAGCATGCAGAGCTTGGAAGAACAGAGCTTCGATGTGGATGAACAAGGCCCAACCTTTGACACTATCATTGCCAGGACCAGCACAATGCCTATCACTCCGAGCAACCCGGATCTTGAGGATGACGTGCAGATCGACTCGAACCTCAACGCCAGCGCAGGCCGAGAACGAATGGAGAATGACATCAAGACGGGCGGTGTTCAGCGTCGAGGCGATCGCGATGACCCTAGTGCGGCTGTCTTTGGCGAGGCTTGGGAGGCCAAGAAGGAGCGGATTCGCAAGTCCTCTCCGTACGGCTGGATGAAGAACTGGGACCTGGTCAGTGTGATTGTCAAGACTGGAGCAGATCTCCGACAGGAGGCGTTTGCGTGTCAGCTCATCGACGTGTGCCACAAGACCTGGGTTGATGCTGGCATCGATGTCTGGGTCAAGCGGATGAGGATTCTGGTGACAGGAGAGTCTTCGGGACTGGTCGAGACTATCACCAGCGGTGTGTCTCTTCACTCGCTGAAGCGAAGTCTCACACTCGCTTCGATCGAGGCTGGCCAGAACCCCCGACACCGCATTGCCACCTTGAGGGACCACTTCCTCAAGGCGTTTGGCAAGCCTGATAGCAAGCCGTTCAAGGCCGGAGTTGATGCTTTCAAGAAGTCCCTGGCGGCATACAGCATCATCTCGTACGTCCTGCAGCTCAAGGATCGGCACAACGGAAACGTCTTGGTGGATTCCGAGGGCCACGTGGTTCACATCGACTTTGGTTTCATGCTGTCCAACTCGCCTGGTTCAGTCGGATTCGAGGCGGCTCCTTTCAAGCTCACTCACGAGTATGTTGACGTCTTGGGTGGACTGGGCTCACCCGATTATGAGGATTACAAGAAGCTCTGCAAGCAAGCTTTCCAAGGTGAGTTGCTCTGTCGTTTTTATGAGAGGATTCCCATAGCTAACGTTGTATAGCTCTGCGTCGTTCGGCAGACAACATCATCGACTTGGTTGCAATGATGGGCCACGACTCCAAGATGCCCTGCTTCGCAGTCGGCGTGGCTCAGGTCACCAACACGCTTCGACAGAGGTTCCAGCTTCATCTCAGCGCAGATGAGGCAGAGCAATTTGTCGAGACGGATCTGATTGCCAAGTCGTTTGGTAGCTACTACACGCGACTGTAAGTTGTTTGTCCCCCCCCTGGCATGGCATGTGTACTGATACTCTCCAGCTATGACACTTTCCAATATCGTACCCAGGGTATATACTAAGCGAGCTGCACTGCACTCACCATGCTCCAGGAGACGCAACAGAGACAGACAGACAGGGACTAATAGGGTTCAAACGCACGCACGACAAGCGCCCATTGAGGGTGGCATTGAGGATATCTGGTTTGCATTTGGGCGGCTTACGACGAGAAGGCGTTGTGGACGATAGACATGGCTCCGATTGCTGGCTCAAGCAGAGACGCGAGTTTGTATGAGAATTGACGATTCACGCAAGTCAACGGGGAGAGAGAAGGATGACGTTTGAAAGAAGGAGGAGGAATATTGGTGGTGGCCTTGATGTTGGCGATGGATGCCTCTGGTCATGCATGATATAATGGCTTCAACACCAGGACTAGCTTGACAATGTCAAGGTGACAGGACATGTCCCTCCTTGTCTAGAATATTGGATGAGGGATAGATAATCAAGGTCTATATGGATTGACGTGGACATATCATATCACGAACGATACATACATAGTATTATTTATCATGGATGACTCGACGTCATTGAAATGGTCTTTTTGAAATCAAGACTGGATTAAAGAGGTGTTTTTTTTTTAAACTACTACTACACAGCATGCATGCCAACGTTTGAAAGATGATCGTTGCTCCTTAGACTTTTTTTCCGCATGCAAGAAAATGTCCCATCTCCTTCTGGATAGAACAGTCCAAATGAATTTTTCAGATATTTTGACCCTTTCTTTTTTTTTCTGTTTGCTCAACACACCTTATGCTCCCCTCCTTAAATGCCATGCCTCTTAACTCATCTCCCCACCAACACCATGATGATTTGAATGCGTTGTGTATATCCCTTTCCCTTTCCACGCCCCCACCCCCTTTTTTTTGCCAGACCAACCTGAAGAAGAAAAGAAGGTAAGAATAGAAAAAAACAAGGGTACTATTTTTTCACTGTCTCTTTGTCGTCCCGATGATATGCTTGCTTAGTGTCTTTCGAGGCGACTAACCCCATCGATCACCTTCCCTCTCTGCCTCGAGTCTGCGCATCCTCTCTTCTTCATCTCCCCCGCTGACGGCTTCACTGCGACGAGAAGCTGCGGCAGACGTTGTTGACGACGTGGTACGCCGACCTTTACGTGAGCCTGAATCGTCACCGCCGTCGTCAGCACCTCGGTTACGCTTCCAGCCTGCCATGCCCATTCCCGCCATGCGCTGTGCTTCCTTGAGTAGACGCTCACGGTCACGGGCTTCACGCTCGAGGGTGTGAGGGTCCTTGGCTGCGGCGCTGGAGCCTCGTGGACCAGAGGGGGCTTTGGGGTCGCGCTCGTTGGGCGTGTCACCTGCGTCTGTCGAGTGGCGTCTGCTGCTGTACCTAGAGTCTGCGTCTCGATCGCGTTCTCGGTCTCTGTCCTTGTCCCTGTCACGGTCTCGTCTGTCTCTATCCCTCTCGCGGTGGCGATCCTTTCGATCCTTGCCGCTGCGTTCTCTGTCCTTGTCACGACGTCGTTCGCGATCATAGTCTCTATCACGGTGGGAGGAGCGATGGCTGGACTTTTTGCGATCATAGTCGTCTCTGTCCTTGTCCTTGTCGCGATCTCTCCTCTTGTCAGAGTCTCTGTCGCGGCGGCTTCGGTGACTCGACCGTTTGGATTCTGCTGGTGAGGTTGAGCGGGCCCGATCGGCATATCTGTCATCCTTGTCTCTGGATCGTGAGGGCTCCTCGTCATCGTAGTAGTGACGGCGGCTGCTCTTGTGTTTCTTACGGCGAGAGTCATCGTCAAAGCCGTCGTCCTCGACCGACTCTGAGCGGTGGCGTCTACGTCGACGGGAGCTTCTATGCCCCCGGCTGCGGCTTCGGCTCCTGCTGGCGGTTCGGGATCCCGAACCCGTGTGGTCTTGGTCGCGGTCATCATGCTCCTTGTTGTCGCGTCTGTCATAGTCCCGAGATCGCTCCTTGCTGTGATCACGGCGGGAGTCGCGATCCTTGTCTCTGTCACGCGTGCCTTCACGGCCTGGCCCGGGAGAACTACTCCTTGACCGGCCGCGGTCGGCTGGGCTGTCCCGGACAGGAGGTGTCGGCTTGGATGGGGCATCACCCCCAACCTGGTATCCTCTTGCTCGTAGATTGTGAAGGCTCGTGTTGGGCAGTCCTTGTCTCATAGCCTTGGGGCCCGTGGGTGCGTTAATGGGAACATCTGGAGCTGGAACAACTGGCCGGGTAGTGGGAGGACCGTTATGCTGGACCACGTCCGGTGCTGAAGAGGCATCGGTAGCTTCAGTGCCTATGACCTCACGGGATGTGTCCTGATGTCCAGAGTTGGAGGCCTCGACCCCATCAGCCGCCCCCTCTCCTTGATGGTCATCAGGTTGTTGTCCCTCTGTCGACTCGTTCTGACCATTCTGCTGTTGCTCTTGGGCTTGAGGGTTGGATCCATACTGCGAAAACTGTCCTTGGTCCTGGTAGTTGTTGTTGCTCGCGTTGCCTCCAAACTGCTGGTAACCTCCACGGCCGTAACCCCCGTAGTATCCTCGTCCGCGGCCTCGACCACGTCCGAAGTTGTTGCGGCGATAGTCATTGAAGTGACCGTAATTACCTTGATTGTATCCTGTCTGGAATCCTGAGTTAAAGCTCCCAAAATCACCAGTTCCCATGCCAGGACCACTTTGATTGTAATTATTCTGGTCGAAATTCCACGACTGTGAACCGTTCCAGTTATTATTGGAGCCTTGGCCAAATCCACCTCCAAAGCCCCCCATGCCGTTCATGCCCATGCCTTGAAAGCCACCGTTCATGTACATGTTCTGCATCGTCATCGGGTCCATGCCCATGCCTGGCATGCCTGGGAGAGTTAGCACCTGAACTATAGTCGTCATACGAGTACAACATACCCATCATGGGGAACCCGCCAAACGAGTTCGGTGCCATGCCGTTCTGCATGGCCATCATCATCTGCATCTGGTTGAAGTCGCCAGACCCAGAAAAGTTGCCGTTGGTCGTTCCGTTCATCGTCTCGCCGTCGACGTTTTCTTGATCGTCGCCATTCTCATCATCGCCTTGGTCGCCCTCGCCTTCACCATCTTTTTGTACAATGGCCTCCTCGTTAGAGTTATCGGGGCTTACGTCATTGTTGCTGTCACCCGCAACTGGCGCGTCTTCGGCATCACCCGCTCCGTCTTGAGGAGGATGCTGAGCAATGGGGTCATGGTCGTGAGCAACCTCCTAATTTATAATTAGCCGATGATCCTGATGGACAAATAGCGACAGTGATTCACCTCATCTGCAGGCTGAGCCGGTGCGGCGACATTAGATTCGCTAGGCGCAGAAACTGCTTCGCCCGTTGGCGCGTCGCCTCCCGAGACCTGTTCAGTCGGCGCCTCGATCGCAGGGGCTTCTGGGACTGGGAGCGACTGTTTCGGCGGCTCAACAGGAGTCACGGGTTCTGATTCTTTGCCTTCCTTGGCCCGACTGGCCTCGCGCTTCTTCTCGGCGGTGCGCAGAAACACTCGGATGGTGGTTCGGAGCGACTTATTGGGACTGCAGTCCTCGGCGGACAAGGGGGAATGTTCGCAGACGGGACACGAGGCCGGAAGATTCGATTGACCTTGCGCGCAAAGTTAGCGGTGATTTTCTTTCTCGATCGAGTCTTCTGTACGCACATGTTTCGCAGATGGCCTGCTCACAGCAAGGCAGTCGGTAGGCATTCACGGCGAGCTTGCTACATATAGCGCATCGAAGCTTGATTGGAATGTCGTCGGGGGCGAGGGAGCTGCAAGGAACGTGTCAGTTCGCGAACTAGAAACACAGCGAGCGCCGTGTAACATACCGGATCAGCTCCGCCTGAGCCTCTGTGATTGTCGACGCCATACTGATCGCTTCGTGTTTTCCTTGGGGCGCTTTCCAACTCCTGAGCCACGGGCAAAGCCTAAGACAACAGAGGGGACGTCATGGAGAGGAGTCGGGTCGCTTCGATTAGGTAGGAGGGAGAGAAGGATGTTCAGGCAGAGATGCAGGAGTACGGCCGATGTCTCTCTGGTGCGAGGGCGATCACGTCGGCGGTTGGGCACAGCCGAGATAGACGGCAATTCAGGTGGAAAGAAATGATTGGTAATAGACGGAACAGAGCAGAACCTGTTTGCCTCTTGACGCAAACGCCAGCGGTCACCGGCTGGGCTAGATATTGTACAGTACTGTAGAGGAGGAGAAATCGTTCGCCGGCCTGGGCACAAAAAGAGTGGGACCCGGAGAGCAAACGCGACTGGAGTGGCACGCAGCGCACCTGGTCACGTGACGGTTACGATTGGTCTGTGAAGCTTCTCATCCATCTATGGAATGAGTCGTTAATGTGAGTATCAGCCATCTTGAGCTTCACATAAAATAAGAATAACATTGATTCAAGCTTTGATTCATCCAAAGTAGAAAGAGCTGATCAACTCCTCACCCTAATCAACATCCATCCTGATTAACCGCTATTGATGTTGATCTGATCTGATCTGATCTGATCTGATCATGGGCAAGCAAGCGTCCATTAAAGCCACGACAAAAACCTTGCTGCTACAGAGTAACAAGAAACACATTCAACTCCCAGATGCTCCTCTTGGCATCAGTCCCAGGCAACCGGCTCGCAGGAAAAGGGCAGAACAGAATACCGTACAATACCAAAACACTTTGTCTGCACCTTAGTCGTCCACCCCGCCGTCATAAAGCCCTTCTAACAAGCGCAGCTGTCCTTGGCAGCGGCATCCTTGGGGCCTCCCAGGTTCACCCTTTGCTCTTCTCCTCCCCTGCTAGCCGCGCCGCTTGTTGCGCCAGCTCCCCTCGCACTCTTCAACGACGTCTCGGGTATCGCATTCGCGATGGCGGTGAACACCTCGGTGACGTTGTGGCCGCTCTTTGCGCTGGTCTCGAAAAACAACAAGCTCTCCTCCTCAGCATACGACTGAGCCTCTTCCGTCGAGACCTTGCGAGCGTCTCCAGAGTCCTCTCCGTCATCGCCGTTCTGGCTGTCGGCGGCAGCGCCGGAGTCGCCCGTCAGATCCAACTTGTTGCCCACCAATGCGATAACGATGCCGGGCGAAGCTTGTCGTTGCAGCTCGGCGACCCAGTGCTTGGCCTTGATGAGAGACGTGGGCTTGGTGAGATCGTAGACGACGAGGGCGGCTTGGGCGTTTCGGTAGTACATGGGAGCCAGCGAGGCGAAGCGCTCCTGGCCGGCGGTATCCCAGATCTCAAACTTGATTGTCCGTGTCGGGAGGTTGCACTTTTGGGTCAAGAAGGCCGCTGAGAGGTTGCTAGGTCAGCGACAAAGTGTATCCAGAGGAGCGGGCTGATGCATACCACCAATAGTAGGCTCCTTGTTTTCTTGAAAATCATTATTGACGAATCGCAAAACCAGGGATGACTATCGCAGAGCTCAATTAGCACATCGAACAGATGGTTTTCCAGAAGAAAGCTGGTGAGGCCGCACCTTTCCGACAGCTGCTTCGCCTAGAAGGACCAGCTTCACGCTGCTGCTCGGCTTGGGAGCGTTGGCAGAATCGGCCATTATCGCGGGATCGCTCGGAGATGAAGCCGGATGGGCTGGGTTGTTGATGCTTGAGCTGGAAAGCGGTAGAGAATGATCGCCGAAAGCGGACACGTGTGGGAAAAGCGATATTGAAGGCAAAAGTAATCGGTCCCTCAGGTTTAAATGATAGTTGCCTGGGCGGAGGTGGTCACGACGTCAGTGTATGTAGGTATGGACGAGAGAGAGGCTGTGGCAGCGGTAGCGGTAGCGGTAGCGGCAGAGGCAGCACAGGTACTTTCAGTGGCGGTGGTTGGTCGCGATGACGAGGCCGCTCCTGCCAGGAAAAGCTGTAGTACGTACCGGCTACCTCAGGCGCACCTGCCACTGGAACCGCCTGTCTCTGCAGCCTGGTAAAAGAGCAGCCCGCCCATTGGCTAAGTGGCCTTGTTAGCGGTGATTTAGGGGTTGTTCTGGGCAGGCAGGTGGACTGCAGAAAAAAAAACTGCTGACCTAAGAGGATTTGACATAAATATTTGGAAAGTATCAGTGCAATATCAGCAGTGATGTGCATACTTTATTTAGTCCTACGCAGTTCTCGTTTGGCTATTTTACGCGAATTGCCTTTACGCGGGGCACTCGGCGCAAAATAGTTCTGCCGATGTCGACCGCCAAAATTTCAGGTGCTAGTCCAAGTAAGAAAAAAAAAGTTGAGCACCCAGGTACGAGGGAGCTCTCATTGGGGCAGGTCCATGTGGAAATAGAGTCTTTGCGATTCATATCATCTCTCTTTTTCACTCCCACAACGCGCAACCTCAAACGAGAGAAACACCAATCATTCGCCATTGAAACGTATCAATCATGGGGAAAGCCACTGAGGACCCCCAGCGTGCCAAGCGCAACCTCCTCGACGATAGCGACTCGGACTCTGATGATGGAGGGGCCGCTGTCGCTGCACCTGGTTTCAAGGTGAACGAGGAATTCGCCCGCCGATTCGAGCACAACAAGAAGCGAGAGGAGAGGCAAAGGTTGGAGGAGAAGTTTAAGAAGACGGGCAAGAAGCCGTCTGGCGACGACGATGGTGACGACTCTTCCTCGTCCGAGGAGGAAGATGAGGATGGCTTCCTGGCCACTGAAGACCTCGATGCGCAGATCTCAGCCACCCTCCAGGCCATTCGAAACAAGGACCCCAAAGTCTACGACAAGGAAGTCTCATTCTACAAGCCCGATGACCCTACCGAGACCGGCGACAAGGACAAGAAGGAGAAGCCTGTCTACCTACGAGACTACCACCGAGAAAAACTCTTGCGAGGCGATACCGGTGCTGACGAGGAGGATGAGGATGTCCCCATGACCTACAACCAAGAGCAGGATGCTTTGAAAAAGTCAATTGTGGCTGAGATGCATGCTGCCGCTGACAGCGACGGGTCCGACGACGATGAAGACGATGGCTTCTTGAAGCGAAAAGAGCCAGCCAAGGTGGACTCGAACGGAATTCACCCCTCTCGAAAAGCAGCCACCCAGATCACCGATACCGATATCGCCAATGCTGACAAGAACCCCGAGACCTTCCTGTCGAATTTCATGAGTGCCCGCGCCTGGGTCCCACCTGATGGTTCTAACTGGAAGGCCTTCGAGTCTGATGAGGGAGAAGACGATGATCGTGCCGACGAGTTTGAGCAGGCATACAACCTGCGGTTTGAGGACCCTGAGAAGAGCAACGAGTTCCTTCGATCGTATGCTCGAGATGTCGCTGCCGCCAAGTCGGTGAGACGCGAGGAGAAGAGTGGTCGAAAGCGTCAGCGTGAGCTCGAGCGCGAGCGCAAGGAAGCTGAGAAGCAGGAGCGACGTGATGAGAAGGCTCGTCTACGGAAGCTGAAGTTTGAGGAGGCCCAAGAGAAGCTGCGCAAGATCAAGCACGCAGCGGGCAACGCAGGCAAAGACCTTACCGAAGAGGACTGGATGAGGTTCCTCGATGATGCATGGGAGAACGACAAGTGGGAAGAAGAGATGCAGAAGCGTTTCGGCGAGGAATACTATGCCCAGAACGATGATGTTCCTGTATCTGACGATGAAGAGGAGGAAGAGGGTGAGGATGGCGAAAAGAAGAAGAAGAAGCATCCTAAGAAGCCCAAGTGGGATGACGATATCGACATCAAGGACCTCGTCCCCGACTTTGAGGATGACGAAGAGAAGCCCAATATCAGTCTCAGCGACATTGAAGATGATGCCGCTGAGGCTGAGGAGGAAGAGGAGGAGGAGGAGGACGGCCGACCGTCCAAGAAGCGCAAGACAGATCACAAGAAAGCCCGCAAGGAGGCTCAGAAGCAAGCCCGTCAAGAGCGTGCCAAGCTCGAGGCTCTCGTCGACTCCAAGCTCGAGCTGTCCAACCACGACCTCCTCAGCAAGCCGTCTCATGCTCCCTTCCGCTACCGCGAGACCTCGCCACAGTCCTTTGGCATGACGGCCCGCGACATCCTCCTCGCCCCCTCGGACGCGGCCCTCAACGAGTACGCCGGTCTCAAGAAGCTCGCCACCTTCCGCGACGAGGAGAAGAAGCGCAAGGACCGGAAGCGCTTCGGCAAGAAGGCTCGCCTGCGGCAGTGGCGCCGTGAGATCTTTGGCAAGCAGTTTGAGCGTTCTGGTCCTACTTATGGCTTCGAGCGTCTGGCGTCTGCTGAGGATGGCGAAGCCGCTGGTACCGTCATCGAGCCCAAGGCTGAAAAGGACAGCAACGTCGTCGGCGATGTGGGCGAGAGGAAGAAGAAGCGAAAGAGGTCCAAGGGCAAGAAGGGCGCTGCTACTGCCGAAGCAGAGGCATGAAAAGGGGGGGCTTAAGGGACTTTTTGAGCGAGATACCACTACGCTATCATTGTCGGTCGGGCGTTCCATGTTGTATATCTTTGGTTCAGTATAGAAGGTTTAGTTTAGTTATATCTGAGAGAGAGAAAAGTATCTTGTTTGTCTTGATCATGCAAGACCTTTCCCTTGATGTGAAGTTATATCAATATTATAGTGTCCTTCATTCCACATTACACATCTACTGATGCAAAATCGAGTATTACAAAAACAATAACATAGGTTAATAGAAGCATGTGGTGGTATCTCAAATGCTGTAAAGACCTTTTCCTCCCCAGTTATAACATGGATGCCCAACATATTCGCCTTGCAAGTTTCAAACAAGCCTGCCTATCCCAAGATATGCCTTGATAGTTGACCCCTACCGCCGTCTTGTCCTCCGCCATGATATCCCAAGTTATACCAACACGCCTCATCTTCAACATCGCCATCTTCAAAGAGATCCCTGTGCCGTCACCGACTAGCACCTCCGGCTGGTGAACTTGTGCAGCCGCGAAGACCTCCGGGAATACCCCGATACCCGGGCCAAACACTCTGGTAGCCCCTCCTAGGGGCCCTGTTGCTGTAGCCCACTCAAGGGATTCGGCGTCGCCAAGCCGCTACCTCCACTGAACATTCCTGCAAACGGATCACCGCCGCCCATGTTGAAGCCAGCGTCTCGCCCCATCTCAGGCGGCTCCATGTTGAATGGCATAAACCACGCCGACGATGCCTCTGCTCCGCCCATGACACCTGCTCCATCAGCGAGGCCTGGTGCTTGCCCGTTCATGCCAGTCTTGACACTCGATCGTCGACTCTGTACGCCTCCGTCAGGCTGAGCACCTGCAGCGAGGGTGTCCCAGTCGATGCCCATCATGTCCTGTCCGCTCGTCAAGCCGGCCGAAGTATCCATCGAATACCCTCCAAAGACGAGCTGTCGGTCCAGCGGGTTGATGGCGCCATTACCCTGCCCGAAGTTCATAGTAAGGAGTTCGGGAGGGAAGAACGTCGGCATGTGCGAGTGGTGCGCGAAAGACGCCATGTTGGCTGGGCTCATCGGTGACATGGCATTGCTAAAGGCTGGATTTTGCGAATTGGGCACAGTGAGAGGACTGAAACTGGCTGGACCGCTCGTTTGCATGGCCATAACATCCGAGAACCTACGCTGCTGTTGAGCTCCAACCCCTGAAGCAACCTCAGCGTCTGCGCTTTGCATCGAATCAAGCTGCTGGCCCGCCTGACCAGGGGCACCAGTTTGCTTCTTTGAACCAGGCTTTCGCTTGGCAGCTGCACCGCGAGGATTGTCTTTGTTTTCGTTGCTCTGCGGCGTTGGAAGAGTAGAGAAATACTCTTCCACAGACTGCAACTCGGGCTTGGCCTCGAGCACCCCATCAGCTCCGTTGTCTTTCCTCTTGTGAGTAGCAGGATCCATAAACTCAGCATCAGAAAGACCGTGCGGGTAGCGGTTGAACCAGTCTCCGTACTGGAGGAAGGATGATTGTGCAGCACGTTCCTGGGCCGTTGTGCCAGCTCTCGTCGCATCTAGGGCGTTTCGGTACTGAGTACGGACGTCCTCGACCATCCAGTGGAACATGCCCCAGTACTTCTTCATCCTGTGAAGATATTTGACATTCGTGGTTAGATTGGCTTCAGCTGTTGGCTGCATAGAAGGGTTACGAGAGATGATGCCGAGAATGTGGACTGTGGTTGAAGAGAAAGCACAGTATCCAGCGAACGGGGCCGAGACAAAACATCGCGACTGTTCTGCTTCCCGGAAAATATCGGATATCCGGTTGGCAGCACCGAATGTTCTCTTGCTTGCCTCGGAGAAGAAGTCGTCGTGTGCGCCTTGCTGCATCCTCGACGGCATAGCTGCTCGGCTCATGAACAGAATGTTGTGTTGCAAGCAAACATGCATGAACAGGAACTGGCTTGCTGTATTCTCCGTCTTCTGGACTTCCAGGTTCTCAGGGGAGTACTTGAGCGACGCAGGCAAACCAGCCTCGAGACCTTGCACGTCACCCAGGAGCTTTGCGTATTGTGATTCCTTATCCCACATGGGATGAGGGTCTGCCTCCTTACCCCCTTGGCTGAGGTAGGTGATGATTCGTCCCCACAAGGCAATGGCCCGGATCAGATAGGCGGGCACTCCCATGTTTTCTCGAGTATCAGCAAGCTGTCCATCGTCTGGCGATACAGGCTCAAGTACCCGACCATCCAGCATCTCGGTAGGTGCCGGCATGTCGAACTGGAAGTACTTTTCCTTCACCGGCAACGGGATCTGGATCGTCTCTTCTCGAATGAAGGTGGGCCGGTCTGTGCCTGATGAATTGAAGCGGTCCATAAGGAAACAGGCCCACATGATGCGTCGTCGAATCTCTCGATCGATGAAGCTGAGCTGCGTCTTCTGCCCATTTCGGCCTGCAGGGTCATATTCCAAGTCCTTGTGCAGCTGGAGCGCGAAGGCCATGCGGATGGCCTGTCCACCTAGAGCCCAGCTACGGCCTCCTTGGCACGTTCCGAATTCGTGCAGACCTAGAATAAGCAGACATGTCAATATGGTGAGATTTGGCCACTCATATCGTCTGGTACAAATGTCTCGCGCGTGCGATGCCCACTCCTCGCCGCGTAGGAATTCGGGCCCTGACGAGCTGATCTGTGGGTTGGATGTGAACCGAGCAGCGATGGCGCAGACCGAGAGAACCAGGACAGGAGGCAATGTGCCGTTTCTAAGAACAGTTAGATGGATCCAAGCTCAAGTCATATCTATTAATACGCACTTGAGTTTTCTCATATAGCTCGGTTTGTGAAGGAGATGATAAGATTGTCCATAGATGTTGTCGAAAAAGACCTCTGCTAGATGCTCCTGGATTTCCTTGGAAGGGAGTGCGTCGGAACCTTCATGTTGCAGCTTGGTCTCTTCGTTCTCTTGGACTTGCAAAGTGCTAGGTCTGTCATCGCCTGCAATCTTTGACTTTGAAGGTGCCTTGGCCCACGCCTCCAGATCGGGGCCGAATGCTTCCTCGGCACCACGCTTTTTGGTGGATTTGGCTGAAGGGATGGTACCTGGAATTGCAGGCTTGACGACTGCACGAGTGATAGATGCGGTTGCTTCTTGCTCTGATTTTGGGATGACCTTGATAATACGCTCTTCCATACGCTTTAGTCGCTTGTCCAGCATGGCCATGTAATCTGTTCGTGGCGCAGCCTTTCGAGTTGTGACCTTGTAGACACACGGGATGCGTGAACGCAGACAGTGCTTGCAGGCGGGTTTCTCTCCTGAGCAGCGAATCTTCTTGCGGCGGCATGCAATGCAGGCGAGCGGGAGGCGTTTACGCTCCTTGCCCGCCTTGGTCTTGAGTTCGCTCCATGCAGGCGCAGAATCGGCCTTGTCCTCCTTAGGTTTACCACCAAGATCTGTACCGTCTGCACGGTTCCGAGAAGCCAATCCGAACTCATCGGTAACTGAGTCGTCGAGAGCGTTGGATACAGGTGACGTCCTGTCCGGGGCAGCGTCGGATCCCTCCATGCTCTGGCTCCGGTGGGCCGCGGGTATGGCGCCGAATGGCAGCCCATTTGGTGGAATAGTAGACATGGGCTGGTGCGGGAACGCAGTTGGCGACTGGGAGGTGTTTGCGTGGTCTGCCAAGGGAACGAGGGAGGGCTGGTCGGGAAGGCCTTGATAAGCAAATGCAAAGTCGTCGAAGCGCGAGGCGTCCATCAAGGCGGCGTGAGAGGGTGACGGGACAGGGTGTAAGTCAGAGGCGTCGCGATAGAGCTGTGAACCGGCATCGAAGGGCTGCTGAGCATGATGAGAGTCCGAAACGCTGCGGCCGGATGACATTTCTCTGCCGACGGCGACGTGGGCCTCTAGAGGCCGAGTATCCGGTGCTAGTGTCCGGTTTTAATAGAGCAAGATCGGGAGCGGCGGAGGAGGGAGCAGCTGCAACAGAACGGGGCGGGAGGTGGCGGGGAAGGGAGTCGAGGAGAGGTCGCTCTGGTTGCGCAGCGCCTTCATAAGGAGGTTGCAGGCACAGCTATCGTGCGGTTTGGACGGGTGCGGCGCAAGAGCGTTGACGTGACCTGAGGTCGTCCGGGGAGCTTATGGGGAAGCGACGGGTATGTACTCAGCGGCTCCCCGCACTGGAGCTGGGGCGGCGACAGGCTGCGCCCCTGCTGGCGCAGAGGACGAGCGAGCAGAAGAGAGTTTGGATCAGCGAGAGGTTGAAGCCGGGCAATGGGAATCGATTCGGGGCGCCAGGCGAGGATTCGTCGAGGAGAATTGGAGGGGATTGCGCGGGCAGAAGCAGCGAGGTCGTTGTCTGAAAGATGGAGGAGGGAAAACCGGAGGAGAGTTGTCGACCAGGCTCCTGGGGTGGAAGAGATTGAGTCCTGGAAGCTGGGGGTTTAAGGCCCGGATGGGTGGAGACATGGCCGAGAGAAATCAAAAGCAGCGATCACGATAGGTCGTCGCGCACGGCCCCGGCGTGCGACTGTGGGGTAGAGAAACGCCTGCAGTCGTTTTGGCGTCGTTGAGCGTCGACGTGAAGACCTTTTTTCCTCTGCAGTCGGGGGGAGACAAGGAGGTGGTGGAGCCAACGACGACGGGCGCGGTGGAGGCGGGTGCCATGGGATGGGATGTGGATGGGTGTAAGAGTAGGAGTAGACCTCGGTCGGGTCCCCTAGGGGTGACGTGCGCTGGTCTGGTCTGGTCCGGTCTGGCTGGTCTGGAGTGTGTTTGAGCCGGTAGGTACTGGAGTACCTAACTGTGCGGGTGTAGTGTAGTGTGAACGTGATTAGCACGAACTGGTGCCCAAAGGGTGGGATGTCCAGTTGATGCGTGCATCGTTGGGTGACAGAGTGACGATCTTGGGCATTGCATTGATTGATTGATTGATTCATGCGTGGCATTAGATTGGAAAGATGAAGTTGAAATAAAGATATCTGGAATATAAACGAATATCAACGTTCAGCTCCTTCCTCGCCTTGGAAGCCGCAAACAACGGGCAAGAACTCCAACCGAGGAAGGCACCTCCGTGTCGGCCCCGACATCGCACATCACTCACACATCGCGCCGGGACTGGGGGGACTGGGGGGCACGGCACTACGAATTGATCGACAACAGTGCCAATGGATGGATGCATTGGGAACCTTGCAGCCTCGAATGCATGATGCAGAGTATTTGAATTAATTGTTTTAAAAGTGCAACTTGTCAAGATGTAAAGTCAAGTTACTTCTCTCTCTACCTGAGACCTTTGATGGTACATTCAAGCTTCCCATGTCTCATGCATCAACGCATTCTTCAACAACTACCACAGCTCACCATCCAATCTCAACACTCCCTGGTTCCTCGCAGGTGTCAATCTTGCAAAAAAGTTTCCTCCACTGAGACACGGCGGCAAGATAACGCGAGCCAAGGGTCCTTGCAACCACATATCCCTGGCAGGGGGAGACACACACACACACACTGAATGGAAAAAGCAAGGCTCCATCACCCATGTACGCCTCCTCAGCTAGATCTCGCACTAGGCTCTGCGTCGGAAGGAAAAAAAGTATTAATAAAAAGAGGGCGAGGCTACTGTAATCAATCAATCAGTGCCGATTCTGCCAGGACGCGGCCACGATGTCACGTTTTGCTGCGCTTCGCGCCCGTTGATGAAGTTTATTCCACCCCTTGCCTCGGCAGCGTTTTGAGCCAAACCTCATCTCATCTGCAACTCCTTAGTTACAGTAAACTAAATAACTGACAGGTAAGTTAACTTATAAAACTCAAGTTATATATATAGAAAAAAAAAAAAAAGAATCAGTCATCCGAGGCTATGTTTTCAACGGACCGGCCGTCGTCGACTGCATACGTGATCCGCTCACTCACATCTGCAGACCAAGACGGGACGGAACAAGGAGGGAGGCGCCTCTTGCACAACCAGGGGTATACTATGTACGGCTCTGAAACCCATGCATACGCGGCAAGTCCCGAAGCCGTGAATGCCTATGCCGGGATATACAAGTCTGATACTACACTGGCACCTGGCTGGGCTTCAGAAACGTCGACGACGAATCAAGAGCTGGCTCCAATCTGGCTCACACAGTCAAAGGGACACTTCGTCTTAGATGAACCACCCACCAGGAACAAGTCAGGCTGTCCATGGGATGCTGGGGCCTCGAAACATAAAAGCAAGGACGACAAAACTTCCGGGCATGGATCCCCGGTCGAGGCAAAAGTTCCCTTCCTCGTAACTAACCTGGATCACTTCTCCTACATACCCGCTAACAGCAGCCTCCTAGGGCTGGTGTCGATGTGATGAGCGCCTTCAAGGGGCCTGCGATCGTCGAGCTGTTGGTTCAGGCAACTTGAAGAAATCTGGCCGACGATCGAGTCTAGAACCTCTCGCGGGGAGGGGACGTCATTTACCCCTTGCGAGCGAGCCAAACTACAGCGTTACAGCGCAGTCGGATGCACCCAAGTCCTCTGTTACTATCTTGTAGTATCTTGCTCGTTTGCCCACAAGGGTCACGCTGCAACGCAACCCAGCCTGCGTGTTTGCGCAGCACATCGAACAAAATAGATGCCAAGAGAAAGTATGCCACGACGCGTAGCAAGCAACCGCAGCAGAAGGGGGGAGAGAAGAAACGCGTGTCGTAGGAGGCGTAGTGAGGATCCAGACGTCAAGCCCTACGGCACGGCACTCTCGGTATAATTAAAAAGAGCCCAGCCAGAATGCTACATGACTAGTTCAAACCTTCTCCTACTCGGGCGCGAGATAGGGCTGCTTCTCACGGGCTTACGCGAGCCTCGTTAATGCGGTGATGAGCTCTGGCCATGGTCATGCGCTCTCGAGTTATTCATGAGATTGCACCATCGTGTTCGCCCTCCCCGTGGTTCGTGAGGCACCCCCCGTCTACCCTATCCTCATTGAGCATGGCCTCGAGTTTCCCAGATCCAACTAGTCATTACGTAGCCCAGAGAAAAATACGCGATGTTTCATACCTGCCCACCCCCCTGGCTAGACAGACATTGGCAAACGAACCTCCTACTGTCCCTGGGACAGAGACAACCTGCTCCCTTCTGGAAGGTATCACAGGCTAGTATTTCAAATCACAGCATTCCAGGTGCCCAATTTGTAATTACACAACCTTCAGCGCCCTCGGTCCGTTTCGATCCTCGTCCGATCGCTCGTTACATCCATGAAACCCTGCCTTGAGGGGGGAGAAGCCCGTTTCACAACGTGGACTGCGATTGACTTCTCACCGGCGCCACTGGAACGTCTGTGTCCGGCAGACTCTGTTTTTGGCGTTGCCGTTGCAGAGGTAACATGAGAGAAAGGCAGACGCCTCAAACATGCATCTCCGATCACGGTCAGCCAATAGTCCAGCGTCTATCAAGACAGCTTCATTTTGACTATTGAGTCGCTATCTATGCCTGCTTATAGACACCTTTGACGTATCCTAAGCCGATGGATGCAATCGAGCTTTGGCCAGATGGCTCCCCCTCAGCCCCTATCCATAACCCTCCACCATGCAAGTCTTGATGCGGCATCACCTTCACGTCTCAGCCCCGAGACAGACACAACCTGTCAGCAACTCTAAACTGAAACATGTTCATCGTGCCTTAGTTGAGCCTCCAAGCTCCGAGACAAGGAACGACACTATGCAATCTCGGAACGTGCCGCTTGATTCAAGCATACAACCTCAAAAGAAACATGTATTCAACCCAGGTCATAAGAGACCAAAAACAGTGTCTCCTTTATCCAAACGCCCTGCTATGCTCCAATATGCCATACAATGAATGCACCGACCTCCATCATCTATACAATGCTGAACCCGCTAAACCCCCAGACCATTGTATACAATTCACCCCCTATATTCACTCGGCCCCCTTGTGCTTGATGTACACCGGGATTCCGTACAGTACCACCGCCGCAGCGTTCAAGTACTTGAACTTGCACGCCCCTCTGGACCGCGCAACCGCCTCCGCCAGTGACACGTTCCGCGTCACCTGCTCGTCTCCCTCCGCGTCGTCAATGTCCTCCTCGCTCGAGGCCTTTGCTTTGCCCTTGGACCGCTTAGACTCCTTGAACGTGCCCTTGGGGAACAGTCCCCACTCCTCAAATGATCGACCGGCGAACCGATCAATGTCTCTGTCTGTCACATCCCAGAGCGTGCCCACAACGGCAGGGCAGCCTGCCATCATGTAGTTCCACACCGGGCCATAGCACTCAAACTCGCCAGCTTCCGTCAGGGACGCAGAGCTGCAACCCATCAAGAATGTAGCTGGCTTGCACTTCTCCAAACGGCGGATAGTCCTGGCTCGGACATATTGGGCACCGCTTCCATGGCCAAAATAGAGTAGAATCTCCGAGTTTGACAGAGCCTGCTCAAACTCGCTCTCCTGAGGGGCACGGTTGACGATCCCCTTCCAAGTTGAGAATCTCTCGAGAGATGGCTGGAAGGTGGACTGCGTATTGACGAGATCGGTTGATGGGTTCAGGATGTAGGTACCTCGCTCCGCCGAGACATAGTGCCCCTCGGGCATCTCTTCATCCACGTCGTCTCCCCTGTTTGATGGCTGTGACTCTAGAATGAGCTGTCTCAAGCAGGCTAGCGAAGGCACGCGAGAGACTGCGAGACCTTCCATGCATGGCATTGACTCCCAGGGGAAAGCATGAAGAGCCTTGTCCAGTACCAGAACCGTGTGGGCATCATCTGCCCTCTCTGAGCCCGTCTTAGCAGCGTTGTAGTATCCGCGTAGAGCATCATATGTCTCCACCACCATGGCATCAAAGTCGATTTCATCGTAGGCGTTGCGTTCTCCATGGAACTGAAGGATGTCCACGACAAAGTAGAGCAGATCATTAAGAGCCTCGTCAAAGTCGCTGTCAGGATCCGAGGGATCGCCCAGACCAATAAACAAGTCCAGAATGCGAGGGTCCAGAGAGACCTTGGATGTCTTGGTTGCCTTCTTTCCTCGCACTCGGTTTCGAGAGGGTAGACTGGCGTCGAGGATCTGCTGGAAGCTCTTCTGGAAGCGTGCAAGGAGATCAGGCCGTCGCTCGTGCTGTGAAAAGATTCCCTTGAAGCCGCCCAGCCAGGTCGTTTCAATAGTGCTCAGAAGGTCTCCCAGTCGTTCATCCAGAGCCTCTCGCTCGGCCCACCAAGCAGACTTTGCTCCTTTGGCGCTGAAGTCGCGGCTGGCGGAGTGACTTGTCTCATTGGCAAGTCGGATAATCTCCATCATCTCCTCTCTTCCGTGTTCAAAGTTGAAAACCTCCGAGTCCGCATCTCGTGAATTGGCTCGCTCAAGAGGCAGCCGGAGGATAAAAGGGCTGTGGCCTGCCTGGAACTTGGTGATGCATAGGTCATGATGATTGTCGCTGAGAGAAACTGAGATCACACTCCAGTTGTGAGGCACCAACTCGATGTAGTTCTTCTGGAACTTGGCCATCTCCGTTGTGAGACCGAGGCTGGCCCGTCTGGAAGAGCCAACATCACTCGGGTGAGTCCGAGCTTGGGTTGCTTCCTTCGTTTGGAGCGTGCTTTGCTCGCGCTTCCAGGTGACATTGCGAGCCAAGTCAACCGAGAAAGTGGCAAACCCAGACCCGGCGGTGACCTTGGACTGTGTTGTAGAAGTAGCTGAGAGAAGAATGACAGTGTTTTGCAACAGTGCTGAAATTCGATGGACCATGGTGCTGTTAGCAGTCGATAGCGTGGAAGCATGAGCCTCCAGAAGAAGCTCCTGAGCTTGCCTCAACGCATCCGCAAACGCGGGCACGCCACGATCCTTGGACACCTTTCGCTCCGTGGCCCCTGCAGCGGCACGGCCCTTACGAGGAGGTGTCTGGCTCAGAGATAGTCTCCCAGAGGCACTCTTGTCCGAGGACGCAACGGCCGGGAAGGAGATGGTTGAGTCCTGGATGACAGAGAAGACTGGATCGTGGATCATCTGCTCCATACTGTGACCGATGAGAGAGATGGCCGTCACCACTTGTTCTTGGGAGAGGGTGCTAAAGAGCTTGGGAAGCTCCTTTGCAGATTCCAAGGTTGACAATGCTGATGTCCAGTCCTTCTGGTTGATGAAGCCCAGAGCCCTTGACAGAATGACGGAAGCCATGAGGGACGCCTGGTACACATCATTGGGAAGCTTCAACACCTCCGCTGTCGAAGTTGGCTGAGCCTTAACAGCGGGTTCCCGCTTTCGAGTTCGTGGAGCGGGAGTGGCAGCTGTCTTGGCTCTTGTCGTTCTTGTCGTAGCTCTTGTTGTCCGTGTCGCAGCGGCAGCTCGTGTTCGAGTTGATGCCGCAGCCTTCTTGGTCTCATTTTGAATCTTCAACACCTTTCCATGATCTCCCAGACGCTGAGCGGTTTCCTCTGCCAGCTGAAGCAGTTCTCGCGCCTTGGTCTCATCCCCCATATCTCGATATAAATCACTCAGCTGACAGGCAACTTCAACTCGAGAGGCACAGATATCCTGAGGTAGCTCATCAAAAGCCTCGCTGCCAAAATCGATCGCCTTGGTGAGTTTACCAGCACGATGATAGATGGAACCTGTCCAAGCAAGCACCTGCGCTCGGTACATGGGTGAACCTGTGCTCTCGGCGATCTTTTGAGCTGATTCTGCGTAGTAGATGGTCTCCTGGAACATGCCTAGATGAGCATATACTGAAGAAATGTGCAAAAGACCGCGCAAAAGGGGAAATGCGAGGGCCCAGAACCGGGGACCGATGACCTGGCCGAGCTTGGAGCCTGCCTTGACACTATCAATGCTGGTGATTGAAGCGTTGAGATCACTTGGACTGGTGGCTTTGGATGAAGACGTCTCAATCTTGGACCAGTCGTGCGAGAGAATCCGAACACTGGACTTGATACAAGTGAGAGCTTCTTGAACTCTGCCTTGCTTCAATGCCAAGACGGAGTCGAGGAATGAGCTGAGGGCAAGGGACATGTTGACTTGGGACTTTGACAGAGCCCAAGACGAGATTGACCCATCGTAGATGGCCTTGGCAGCCGCCAGGGAGGAGTTACTATAAACTAGTTAGATTTGTTTTTAACACTTGCTGGCCTCACTTACGCTTCATCGATGCTACCGATACCAGAATAATACTCAGCCTGGGTGAGGTGAAACCCTGCAACGAGACCACGAGATGCCCCCTCTGCTTGATCGAGAAGCTGCTTGGTTGCCTCAAGAGTCTTCTTGGCTTCAGAAAAGTGGCCAATGTTGAGATGTTGAGATGCCAGAAGAGTGTGATTAAGGATTACGTTGTTATATGTCGGTTCTGCCAGAATCTTAGAGAGAGGTGTCGATAGTTCGAGGATGGCAAGCTGAAGGCTGTTCTCGCCTCGGAGATTGGCAAACTGGCTGGCCGACTGGAGGTGAGCGACAAGACCGTCGGGGTTATCGATACGCTCGTAGAGATCAGCTCTTGAACTGCAGGTTTCGGTCATGGATTTCCAGCAAGAGATGGCCTCAGCCATAACAGAGACGGGAAACTTCTCATCAGTCACAGCCAGGGCCAAGACCGACTTCTGATAGGCCTGAAGGTGTGGGATATATCGGGTCAGGGCGGCGTCTTCACCGAGCGTCTTGCCATCCAGCAACTGCGCTACTTCATCAACCATGTTTCTGATCTCCTCCATGTCGTTTTCCTCTCCGATATTCTGGAAGAGCAGTTGAAGGAGAACTCGGAGTCTTCGAATGGGGAAACGGTCAAGTGTATAGATCCGCAAAAGGGCCTGAACTGAAGCATCGTGAAGCTTGAGAGGCTGTCCATTAGCACCCGCTTCTCCAACGATTTGCATCAGATGTTCCAACACAGCAGCGCGCTCGCCCTCTGGCAGGAAGAATGCCCAATCGTTCCACGAGTGATCAAGCTTGGCAATGGACCGCAGTGTGCGAGACAAGGTTTCGGCCTTTTCATCAGCGTTCCATGCAAGGCTCGGTGGTTGAGAGCCAAGTGCAGCTGTCACCTTGACCAAGGCACCTTCCTCAATCATGTTGGTGCAGATGGACCTCAGAGTGCGAATAGCATCACTGCTGCGGTTGGCCGACTTGCAGAGATCTGCAAAAAGCTCTAGCTTTGTCGATATCTGGGCCTTTTCTTGCTGAGCCATGGGTCGATCCTGGATCATCTCGATAGAACGGCTAAGAGACTGGAGAACCTCTTTGTTGATTTGCTTAGACTTGCCGACATCTTTCCGTAGCTGGTTGTATCTGGCGAAGTAGAGGCTGGAGATCTTGATAAAGTAAGTGTTGAGCTGTTCCGCTCGTGCAACTGAGATAGTCGGGTCGAGGATAGATTCTACAAGCTTGTTGCAATCCCATAGCACTTCATCCATGGATTTCCAAGTTGTCGAGCCAGATTGAATATCACCGTTGAGCACCATTAGCGCACCGTCAAGAATCTGGTTGATTGTCTGCATCAGCACTTGGCGCCGCTGGTCGAATTGAAGGAGAATCTTGGCGGTCGCCTCTTTTCCAGGAATAGAGCCAAGCCAGCGGCGACTGAATCGAGGAAATCGCATGATGAATGTCTTCAAAGGTCCCAAGATAGAGTCCAATGCTGGGTTCTTCGTCTTGGGCTCGCTGGCCCTGCTCACGAGAAGTCCAACAGCCGATCGTCTAGCAAGTGACAAGCCCTCCAACAAGTCGTTAAGCTCGGTGATGTTGCCAGTCAAGCTACCATCCAGGCCTTCAACAACCTCATGAATGAGGTGCTCGGTCTGTGAATCGTAGTTGGCTTGTTTCAACGATGCCGCAAGAAGACGAGCTGATATCGAAAAGATGCGAGTTGCTGATTCATGTTCAGGATCAAGCATGTCTTTGAGAAGTTGAAACCATTCGCAGGCTGAATCGTAATGTCGGTCGGTTTGGGCTGCGATTCCTAGGAGCTGATACATCGAGGCCAGAGGTGAGTTGGATGAGGTCGTGGCCTTTGACTCTTGGTCCTCAATGAGTTCCAAGAGATCGTTGAATGAGGTAGCGATTGTCTCATAGATTGGTCCAGTTGTGGGTGTGTGTCGTCGTGTCAAGGCCCGAACACAACGAACAAATGGTGAGAGTACCTCGTCATCAACATTTCCCTTATGACCAGCCATTTTCCACCACCGCAACTGAGACTTGAAACAAAGAACCTGGAGCTTGAAAGCTGAGATTGGCGTGGGACTGAGCCTTGGTTCTGTCGCGACCTGGTCCTCTTTGCTGGAAACGCTGGGTGCCAGTGATAGAAGAGTCTGTGATAGCGATGCAAGCTGGCGAGCCGCCTTTTGTGTCTCCTTTTCGTTTTGCGTTCCCATCCTTTCAAACAACTTGATCGGGGACGAAGAGTGAGTTTCCTCGAGGAACGGTAGTGCTGCTTCGATCTGGGCTGGCTTTTTCGAATGAGAGATCCAGCGGAGAACCTGAACCTGACATCCTGTGACAACCGAGAGAAGGTGGTCGGGCACAATTCCATCATAGTCGAGCAATTCGGCGATGACTTGGGAGGCTGTTTGTCCTTCAGCTGATGGCTTGGCTGCCTTGTTGCTTGATGTGTCTAGCCTTCGCTTCAGTATCCTTAACTCCTTAAGAGCTTGATCCTGAATTCCAAGACCAAGAAGTTTGCCAATGAACGCCGACATGCCATTCTCGAGTTGAAAGTCGGTTTGCGTCGGCTGGATGGGACCCATGATTGATCGAAGACAGGCAAAGGCGACTCGCGCACACTCAACAGTTGCCAGACACCCTGTTGACTGAGCTGTTGGTTGACATGCTGCTTTCGAGGATATGTTCGGTGAGGTAGCGACTCGATTCAAGGTTCTCGGATGTAGTGGTGATAGGGGCGCGGACAAAGATCTGCGCAATGTTCGTGGCGCCGCAGCCTTTCGTAGGTCGCCATGAGAGGGTTTACTCGGTGTCGACGGTGGCGCGGGCTTTGCAGCTTCGGTAAGAGATTTGATGGCAATGTTAATAACATTGGTTGCAAGAGCAGCACGATCTTTGGCTGAGAGTTGCTCCTCGCTGGACTTTGTTCGCGCCGCCGTGGTCTTCTTCGCCTTGGAGTGCGCTGCCGCTCGGGAAGTAGTTCGAGAGTTCGTTTGAGAGGTAGTAGATGAGGTTTCGGTATCGGGAAGCAGCAATTCTTTGAGCGTCACAACTGTAGCTGTTGTGCAAGTCGCAGTCGATGCTAGAGCTGCCTTGGCCGCGTCGGCCTTTGCTTGAGGGGAAGCCATGTAGATTATGTGAGTAAGTTCGTAACCATACCGTCGTCAAACCCAAAAGCTCCTATTCAAATGGAGTTACAATATGGACATAAAACAGTGGATGGAAGACTGCATGAGGCCGGGATGGGTCATGTTTAGTTAGTGCTAGGTTTACTGCTGGGACAGGGTTAAACACCGGTGGTTGTCTGGGGCAACGGTCGGACCCCGGAATTGGGTGGCCCGTGCCGACGACTTTTCGAGGAAGTTCTTGGGAAGTCGAGTTTAGAGCTCAAGATATTGCCATTAAAGCCGACAAACGATATACACGCTTCAGTATGTCGCTGCGAAAACTTGCAATTCGACCGAGCAATGCTCGAGCAGTGTCTCTCGCATTGACAACGTCACATGCCACTCGTCTTGGTATCCGATTCTCGAGCACAGCCCCTGCAACCATCGTTGACGGTTCATTCTGGAGATCCCTTGTACCGAAACCGCTGCGAAAGGAAAATCGCCAATTAAAGAAGAAGTCGAGGGAATGGAACCCGGCGACCTTTTTTATCGCCATTTTCCTGTTGATTGGTTCCATGTCGATCCAAATGATTGCCCTACGGAACTCGTTTGACCGGTACATGCGACAGTCGGAGGCTAGGATTATGGCATTGCGGGAGGTAGTGGAAAAGATTCAGAGGGGTGAGCCGGTGGACGTCGAGAAGGCACTTGGTACTGGCGACCCCAAGAAGGAGGCCGACTGGGAAGAGAGTAAGAGCACCAATTCAACAGTCAATTCAGATGCAACGACTAACAGTTCCTTGTAGTGCTGAAGGCCATTGAACGAGACGAGGCAGCCCGCAAGGCGAAGCAGGAGAAGGCAAAGCGAAGCGAACCTGCAACTCCAGTCCCCGAAGTCCATGTTGAAGAGAAAACATCAGCAAGTGAAGCTGCACCAAAGAAGACGAAGACCGCCAGTCTGGGAAATTTCTTCTAAGTGCGAATTGGTCTATTCTCTTGGCTGAGCTGTTATACACATATGCATGGCTTAAGATAGCATGTCCTTAAAGACACCAGGGTTCCCTATCGACGCTTCCAATGAAACCGATCTCCTCGACGACGGAAGCACATCATTTCGCAGTGCCGAGAGCAGGGCTGGGAGAAGGTCATCTGTCGATAAAGCAACCCTCACACCTTGCTCGCCCTGTTGGTTCGGATCTATATCGACAAACAACTTATCCTCGCCTCTGATTCCGCCCATGCTGATAACGGCAATGGGCATACATCGATCTTGAGCTCTTTTGGCAAGCCTCCAAGCTGAATACGTAGCGAGCGAAGTGCCCACAATAAGCAGCTTCCCGGCACTGTCGATGGCTTCCTCAGCAGCATGCTTGACACCACCAGCGATGCTCTCGCCAAACATGACAACAGCAGGCTTCAAGACGCCTGCTGTGCTGGGGGGTATCCAAGCTCCGTCAGAGTCGACATCAACGACATGTCGATGGCCATCTGCGTTTATGGGCGGGTTGGATAAGCATTTGGGGCATGATGGATATCTGAAGGTTGTATAAGGGGCATCGGGCAGGTCAACGTCACCGTCGGGATTCATCTTGATTCCCTTGAATCTCCGCTCATCAGGATCTTCTGTATTTAGAGCACCCGAAGCGAGGGCGTCGTTTAGCAGGGCAGCCCATCGTGGGTTTAGGCGGGCCAGGTCCTGCTGAAACTCATCTCTCGAATACTCCGTAGAACATGTCGTGCAGACAATGGATCTCAGATATCCGTGTAACTCGAGGGTTGGTAAATCGGGATGAGCCCTGGAATGAAAAGAGTCGACATTTTGAGTTATGACGCTCCGTACAAGACCGATGTCACCCAAATCTCTGATGGCATAGTGGCCGCTGTTTGGTGCCGCCTTGTGAAGATTGGACCAGCCGAGAAAGCTGCGAGCCCAATAACGTTTGCGAGACTCGTGGTTGTTTAGAAACTCATAATAGTAAATGGGGCGGTACGTTTTGTTGACTCTGTAGGTGCCCTTGTCCCCCCTGTAGTCGGCAAGACCAGAGGCGACCGAAAGGCCGGCGCCGGTGAGGACGACGGCCGAAGAGGGGAGATGTGCCGGCGACGGAGCGGCGAAGAACCGGCGGAGGGCTTCAACGGCACCGGGCAGAGTCGAGGCCGAGGCCGGCGTTACTGTAGACGGCGGGGGGAGGACCGTGTAAGGGATCCGAAATTTCCTCATTGGAACCATGGATTGTTAATTGGAAACTGTCCAAGCGCTGTTGGGTGACGCGTGACGCTCGCAAGGTTGCTAAGACAGGGCAATCCGAGCTGATAGCTGACGATGCCGTTTCCAATGGCTGACGAAGGATTGGCCAAAGAGGCAAGGGTCAAGGGGCAGGAGACTTGGTGACGAGACGAGGCGCGAGGTATTACGCAGGGCTTTGCAAGCAATGCGACCAAGATTACGCAAAGCTGGCGCGTATCAATCAGAGGCGAATAATTACTGTACAGTTTTGATGCGAGCTTGTATGGATAAGCGGCCGAGAAACTGTTTCAAGGCCCGGAAGAGCGCGTCATTGGTTCCAAGGGGAATTTTTCTTTCTCAGCCTTGCAAGTAGTGTCCAGACTACGACTCGCGTGGCGCCCTTGGAGGGAACCCCATTCAGGTTCGACATCCGAGGGCTCATCCCCCACAATCCGAGTTTGTCCTCGCTGACAAAGAAGATGGTAACAATAAAGTAAGGTACCCGCTTGATACGTTTTTGTTTTCGTAACTCCGGGTTGGAGCTGTTGAAGAGATGGGGAGGTCCGGATATGCCGTGAGGCCGGCGGTCAAGGGACCTCTACTGCAACTATGTAGTATGGACGCCAATTCAAGGCCCTGAAATGACCCCAAACAGCTCAACTCCCCCTGTAAATCTAGAGAGCTTTCCTCAGCGGTCGGGCCCTTGACAGTTCCGGCGACCGGAACCTCGCGCTTCCTCATCAGACGAGTCTGTCGTAGGTAGTGGATTCCCCGTCCCTTCAGCTCCATGGAACCAGCCGTCTTGGACTATGGCGTCGCTTCCTCCTGCCAATTGCCGCCGCAGGTTTTCCTGGCCAGTGGAGAGATGGAGTCTTTTTTGTGATTTCTCTCCCCCCTGGCCCCTTGATAATCTTGATAATCTCTGATCCAATTCCATCCCCATCCCCCATTCCCATCCCGTCCCCGTCCCGTTCCCCCTCATACCTACCTGCGGTACTGCACCGACGGTGCCCCGTAAACAGCATCCAGCTGAACCAATAGGCCGGTCCGACCGAGCAAATCCGCTCGCTCTAAGCTCCCCTGCACCGAAGCCGATCCGAACAGTCCTCCGTTAACGGGCGCGGCGGCGAAGGGAAAAAGGACGAGGCCCGGACAAGCAACAACAACATCACCACTTTACCTTGCAACCTTCATTTTTTGCCTGCCTCTGGTTGAGACGAAAACGCGCAATCTCGTTCCCCCCTTCAAACCCACCCTGGGGCTCATCTCCCACTTTCCGCGTCTGCTAGCAACTGCCGGATATATGAGTCTCCAGCAGGCCGGGCGTCCCGCGGGCATGGCCTTGTGCCTGTCTGGAGTGACGTCGGCATCGGCAACGGCAGCGCCCGCCGCGCAATCTCCAATTCCAGCACCAGCGCAAGCCCGTGGCTTCTCACCGTGGAGAACGAGACACCCTAATGTCCCACGCCATGGACGAGGCCAGATGATTCTTTTGAGGACACATACTCCCCACGTCGCTTGTCTACGTCTACGCGCCCTCCAATCCGCCTCCATCGTCGCCGCCCTCTCAAGCTGCGCCTACCTTGCAGCATCGTCCAAGCTGACATTTAACCACGTTTCAAATTCAAATACCACGTCCTCCGCCGCCGTTCGTTACTCAACAAACTCTCTTCCTCACCTCTCTCTCTTACGCAGCAAACTTCGATCACTACCTACCCTCGTTGCAGCTTCAGCACCCCAGATGCGATCACACACAGGTCCTGGTCATGAGGATGGCCATGATCATGGTCACAGCCATGGACACGGTCACGGTCATAGTCACGGCATCATGGGCCACCATCACCACCACGACAATGCCTATCTCACCTCTGCCAACAAGGACGACCCCGGCGTTCGAATTACTCGAATTGGCTTGCTCTCGAACTTGGGCATGGCAATTGCCAAGTTCGCTGGCGGCTGGGCCTTTAATTCCAAAGCCATGACGGCCGACGCCTGGCACAGCATCACGGATCTCGCATCGGACGTTCTGACCCTCGCGACAGTAACATGGAGCTTGAAGCCGCCATCCGACCGATTCCCCATGGGCTTTGGCAAGGTTGAGAGTCTTGGTTCGCTCGGCGTCTCGAGCATGCTTCTGGCTGGTGGTCTGTACATGGGTTGGGACAGCGGCATCAGTCTCTACGGTCATTTCTATCCTGATGCGGCGCAGGGCATCATGGAGCATGTTGGACACGGTCATAGCCACTCTCACGGTGCCGCAGCACTCGGGATCCCGAGCATGCACGCGGCATGGCTCGCGGCAGGAACAATTTTCATCAAGGAGTGGCTGTATCACGCAAGTAAGTCTTTTTCTTCCCACAACGTGTTTTGTGTTGGAGACGGCAACACAACAAATAGTGAAGCTTGGATTGAAAATCCATGATGACACGACCAATTGAGAATGCAAGGATGGAATTGACCAATCGCAGCAATGAAGGTTGCACGGGAACGCAAATCATCGGTCCTCGCATCGAATGCCATCCACCACCGAGTTGATAGCCTGACGGGATTCGTGACGCTGGCAGCCATCATGGGAGCTAATGCAGTGGAGAACGCGGCGTGGCTGGATCCCGTCGGAGGTCTCCTCATCTCGTTCATGGTAATTCACGCCGGCTGTGGAAACACAATTGCGGCTTTCTGCGAGCTGGCAGACCAGGGCATCGACGATGAAGTCAAGTCGTCCGTGTCCAAGCACGCACGCAAGGCCTTGGCAGGCGTGGGAGAAGGGCACGAGGTCGAACTACGCGAGGTGAGCGGTATCAAGTCAGGCCAGAATTATCTGGTGGACCTTGAGATGGCGGTGCCGGGCGCGTGGTCGGTGGACATCACAAAGCAGGTGGAAGATGCGGTGCGGACACAGGTCGGAGGCAGGGTGCGCGGTGTGAGGAGAGTGCGCATCCGCTTCGCGCCCAAGGAGGCGCCTATCAAGGCCAAGTTTGACGACTTTATCCCTGGAACTGTGAATCCGCCGCCCGAGGGAGACGAGTCGAGCGATGAGACGGACGGAGGAGAGTCGGACCATGATCACGATCACGGTGATCACAAGCCCAACGGTCATGACATCAAGACAAACGGTAACCACGAGCGCGTGCAAGACCACGACCACGGCCTCAGGAACAGGAACAAGCATTAGAGTGGAGGAGGTGGTGCTTGGATGTGTAAGAAGCGAGAGCCGCTTCCTTACAAGACGTTGTTTGAGTCTGTTCCTGGGCCATGAGCTCTCCGCATCGGCCACAGCCCCATGCCGCATCCCGTCCTCCCCGTGTCTCTTCTTGACATTCCCTCTAGACATCCCACCTCTTCCTGACCGGGGTCGAGCTTGGCTTCTGGGGCCTTGGGCTGCGGGCCAGTGGATCCTGGCCGGATGAGCTGGAATAGCGGATGAGTGGCCACAGGTTGTCAGGGTTTCCAGGCGGCTTCTTTATCTGACCGTCGGTGAGAGACAGAAGGCATGCAGATGAAGAAGCACACGCCCTTGGTCCCCCTTTTTTCGTGAGAGTCTGCTTCGCCCAGAGTTGCAGAGGTCTCATCCGCTTCATCATGCAGCCGCGGCCATTGCCGGAGAGGACGAGATGCACAAGATGCATTAGGGTAACGTTGAGAGTGACAGAGTCACTGGCATATGCATACAGAAGGAGTATGGAGTGGACGTGGCACTGGGACGATCAAGGGCATACACTATAGATGGAAGGTCGGCTGCATTGGACGAGGACAAGCCAGCAGCCGCGGGTTAGAAAATGGAGATAAAGACGTGCATCGGCACCTATTCTCGTGGCGTTGGTCAGCTTAGACGCGCCCCAACGGGATTCAAGGAAACTAATTTAGACGGGGGGAGAGGCGCAAAAAACAATAACATGATGAATTAAATCAAAAGCATCGTGTGCAGCAAAGTCAATAGTTGTTTCGCTCTTCATTGTCCGTCTTGTATCTTTCGTCTTCCGCGATGCATCCCCCCACGTTGAAGTCGATTTCCCCTTGTTTCTCTTACCCATGACCTAGTTGAATTTCTTTCCCCGACGCAGAAGCCACTTTATCATTCTGCCAGCTAAGGCAGAGAGGGAGGGGAGGGGGGAACCTGAGCTACCGAGATGCCATCGTGGCCGGCCCGCCACTCAGCACCTCCATTCTTACAAGCGCTCCAAGATGATTGGCGGCTCA
Organism: Ascodesmis sphaerospora; assembly: GCA_027569015.1. Classification (NCBI taxonomy): domain Eukaryota; kingdom Fungi; phylum Ascomycota; class Pezizomycetes; order Pezizales; family Ascodesmidaceae; genus Ascodesmis; species Ascodesmis sphaerospora. The sequence goes on from JAPPUR010000005.1 coordinate 1,128,081, forward strand.
CCTTGCTCACGAGGACGGCGCGAGTGCCAGGGCGACAGCTAGGACCCGAAGTCACGGGCCCCATTGGCCGGGATATTCGAGGCCCGGGGGGTAGAGTTGCCCCTTGTTGACTTTAGGCTAAAGATGAGAAAGCATAGAATTTGAGTGACGGATGGTGAGAAAAAAAAGAAAGGAAAAAAGTTGGACTGGCACATGCTTCAGTGATCCAATCTCTACAGGTTGGGCTGTGTTAGTTGGTTGAAAGAGTCTCGAGGAAGAGTATCATCAGTTTGTGAGAATGCTGATCAGCAACAATGTGTTGCAACGCCAAGGATGTAGGCGCATCATTAGCATCCAAGCTGGTTCCCAGCAACTCGTTTTAACTGTTGCTGATCCACGCATACTCCGTACAGTTATTGTACCATACACACCTTGTCCTGTTGTTCCCACTCCTCCTCCTCCTTCGGCTCCATCCGTATCGCAACTTGTGGTGTTGAGTGCCCAGCCAGCGCATACACACACGCCCCTTAACTCTTTCTCTCTGCCTTGGAAAACCGGAGACGACACGCAATCTGAAGGGAAGCCAAAAAGTGGCAACATGAATTAGTTGACGTTATCAGTTACCGACTTTACAGTTGTCGTGCCTTATCATTGACCCACGAATTGAGCGGCCATGATAAAAAGCCGTGGGTAAAATCAAAAGAATATACGGATACCATAAACATGCCATACAAGACCTGCCATGATGGCGGCAAAAGAAAGGCCCTGGATCAAGTGCCCTTGCCTTGCCTTGCCTGGCTCATGTGCCGGGCGCGGGTATAGTCCCGGACATGGACTTGCGTTCATCTGACCTGGAACCCAGTTTTTTATTCTTTCTCTGGCTGTACTGTACTGTACGAATAGTTGGGTGGTTCTGCATTGAATTTCCTTGTTTGGGATAGCATCTCTATTTTTTGTGTTGGTGTTTTCTTGGGAGCCTCCTTCACTGCGTACACGCCTGCCTTTTTCCACGACAATGGCATTTTCCCCCTTCCCCTCCTCTCACCCCCATCCCCATCTGACGGGACAAGCTGTTACCCACCCTTTTTTCTTTTCGTTTCTTTTCTTCCCGTTACCGGTGGCGGTCTAACTAGACTGTCATGGATGGAGAGAGGGTAGCTTACCTTACCTCAAGGTATAAAGCTCGTGGCCCTCTTTTGCCGGAGTGTCTGTTTTTGGCTTCTGCTTCCTCATTGTCATTGATGTTACCTACCTACCTACCTAGCTATCTCATCTATCATCTATCTATCTATCCCTGTCGCCCATATCGACCCCGACTCGGACTTACACACGATCCATCGCCAATTGATTGACATTGACGCTGTCGTCATCGCTACAGTGCCATTGCCTGCTCTCCATAATCCATTGAAATCGCCAACTCAACTTTTCTACCCCCCGACTACTGCTCCGACTTCTTGACAGGCACGCTGTCTTGACCGACCGCATACGCCTTTGACGAAACCAATTCTCATCTCAGTCACCCCTCCCGCCATTCACAATGCCTTTCCTCGCTCGATCCCGCTCCAACTCTCCAGAGCTCCCCGCTGATTCAAAACCCTTGTACCTGGGCTTCGACCTGTCCACCCAGCAGCTCAAAGGCACGTCTTCTGCTTGACACGCAAAAGGACAGCAGCTAATGCCTCTCCAGGTATCGTTGTCGACTCAGACCTCAAGGTCGTTGGTGAAGCCAAGGTCGATTTCGACAAGGACTTTGGGCGCAAATATGGTATCCAAAAGGGTGTCCACGTCATTGAGGAGACGGGCGAGGTTTATGCTCCCGTCGCCATGTGGATGGAGTCGCTTGACCTCGTTCTCGAGCGTCTAGCGGAAGCCATGCCCGTGCCTCTATCTCGCATTCGCGCTATTAGCGGTTCTTGCCAGCAGCACGGTAGTGTCTTCTGGAACGGCCAGGCCTATGAGATCCTCCACAACCTCGATCCTCGTCTGCCTCTTGCTGTGCAGCTCCCTGGAGCTCTTGCGCACCCTTGGTCGCCCAATTGGCAAGATCAGAGCACTCAGAACGAATGCGACGCCTTTGATGCTGCTCTCGGTGGCCGACAGAAGCTCGCTGAGGTGACAGGAAGCGGTGCGCATCATGTAAGCTGAGAAAATGCAAGCAACTCTACAAATGCTAACAATGGACAGCGCTTTACTGGAACACAGATTATGCGCCTCAAGAAGGATCTTCCTCAAATGTACGCTAGAACTGCTCACATCTCCCTCGTCTCCTCATGGCTCGCCTCTGTCTTCCTTGGAGCCATCGCTCCGCTGGACGTTAGCGACGTCTGCGGCATGAACCTCTTCGACATGACCCGCCAGACATTCAGCGAGCCTCTCCTCGAGCTCGCTGCCGGCAGCAAGCGCGACGCCATCAACTTGCGCAAGAAGCTGGGCGAGCCTTGTCTCAAGGGAGAAGCTATCCTTGGCCCCGTCTCCCCGTACTTTGTGGACCGCCACGGCTTCCACCCCGACTGCCAAATCACCCCCTTCACTGGCGATAACCCCGGCACCATCCTCGCTCTTCCTCTCCGACCCCTCGACGCCATTGTCTCTCTCGGCACTTCCACGACCTTCCTCATGAACACCCCCAAGTACAAGCCCGACGGATCCTACCACTTCTTCAACCACCCAACTACGGATGGCCACTACATGTTCATGCTCTGCTACAAGAACGGTGGTCTGGCACGCGAGAGGGTTCGCGACCAGCTCCCCAAGCCCGAGAATGGCCCCACCGGTTGGGAGACGTTCAACAAGGCTGTCGAAGACACGCCCCCTATGGGCGCTGTGAAGGAGGATGATAGGCGCAAGCTTGGCCTGTATTTCTACCTCCGCGAGACTGTCCCCAACATCCGCGCCGGCACCTGGCGCTACTCGTGCGAACCTGACGGTTCTGACCTTCAAGAGGTCAAGGGCGGATGGGACAAGGAGACAGACGCTCGCATGATCGTCGAGTCCCAGGCCCTGTCGATGCGCCTACGCTCTCAGAACCTCGTCCACAGCCCCCGACCTGGTCTGCCCGCCCAGCCTCGCCGCATCTACCTCGTGGGCGGCGGCTCGTTGAACCCTGCCATTGCTCGCGTCCTGGGCGAGGTCCTTGGTGGCAGCGAGGGTGTGTACAAGCTCGATGTCGGCGGCAACGCTTGCGCTTTGGGTGGTGCTTACAAGGCTCTCTGGGCCATGGAGCGCCAGGAGAATGAGACGTTTGATGACCTCATCGGCAAGCGATGGACCGAGGAGGGAAACATCCAGCGCATCGACGAGGGCTTCCGCGATGGAACCTACCAAAAGTACGGCAAGCTGCTGACTGCATTCGAAGCCATGGAAAACAAGATCCTGGCTGAGGAGGCTCACCAACCAGAGGAAGACCAAAGGCGTTCGGAGGAAAAGGCTTAACTGAATCAGGGTATCTAATGTCTAAAGTGGACTGGTCTAATGTCATTTATCTAACGTACTTGCTCATGAAGCGCCTATGAAAATCGGATCGGAGGAGGTCCTGGCCAGGAGTCAGCGAACTGTTTTTGCATCATGTACATACATTTTTTTCCCTTGCTCCTCTCTCCAAACAAGTTTTGTATATAGAAAATGGAGTAGACACGTAAAGGCACGGCGATACAGATAGAAATACAACAGAAATGGGGAATAAGACTCACGTTTACAAACTCCTTCTTCTTGCCCTTGTCCTCGGTGCCGCGTGCTTGGTTCTTGAAGACGACGTCGTCGTCCCATCGGCGCTTCATGTTGAAATCTTGCTTGTTGAGGAGTGGGTTTCCGAGGGCAATGTTTCGTTCTCGGGCTTCTTGCTCTTCTTTCAGTCTCTCGGCTTCCTGCGATAGACGTTAGCTCGCTGAAATTTTGTTGTAATACAGTCGCGTAAACTTACCTCCTTCTTCTTTCTCTCCTCTCGCTCTCTCCGCACACGATCCAACTCTCGCTGTAGCTCCGCGTCGGAATCATCATCACTGTCGTCGTCGTCATCGCTGTCTTCCTCATCCTCCTCGCTATCGTCGTCGGCATCAATGTCCCTCGTCTCTGCTAATATCCGCCTCCTCTTTGCTTCCAGATCCTCTTCTTCGCCTGAAGCAGGTGGGAGCGACCGCTTCACGCCGCCTGAAGTGCTGACCTCATCGTCCTCATCGGCATCGTCCAGGAGGGCAGGGGCGCCATTCTTCTTGGAGAAATGGGCGGCTTCGGCAGCGAGAAGCTCGGCGGCGAGGTCGCGGGAGGGTCCTTCGTCGGCGTCACCGCCTTGGCCGGCCTGGCGGTACTTGAGCTGGGTGTGGGCTGGGAGAAGACGTTGATGGTAGGCAGGGCCTCGGAGGGCTTCTTTGCCACGGGCCTATGGACGTTAGCCTTTATCTTAAGGGTCATAGAAGAAGTACGAACGGGATCAAACGTGGGTCTGTGAGCGGTAGTCATGGCGAAATTCCTCGATGTGTTTCTGGTGGTTGATCAAATCGATAGAAGCTGTCGCGTTGAAATTCATCAAGACGCCCAGCGCGAGGCGTAGGCAGTGGCGCGAAGGCGGGCCCACCCGGCAGAATTTCTCGGCCATGGATCTCATAGAACCTGGAATTTCAGTTTACTTCACTTTCGCGCCGTGTTACTCTGGTCCTTTCAACACACGAAAAATACAAAACAACATGCCTCGAGAAGCCGAGCCGTCTCTTCCCGAGAAGACATTTCTCATTCAGGCTCTAGACGAGGGCTTGCGGCTGGACGGGAGGAAATTCGATCAGTTCCGACCTCTGGAGCTCACCTTTGGCGATGAGTATGGTGTGGCTGAGGTCAAGTATGGAAAGACAAGGTACGCGGCATTGAGCTCTTGTTTTCTGGAGGAAAGAGCTGACAATTTTGTCTAGAGTATTAGCCAAGGTTACGGCAGAAGTCACTGTGCCCTATTCAGACCGTCCTTTCGACGGAGTCTTCACAATCACTTCAGAGCTCAGCCCCATGGTCGCCCCTTCATATGAGGTCAACCGTCCTTCACTAGAAGAAGTCCTCCTCTCGAGGCTCCTCGAGAAGACGATCCGGAGATCTGGCGCTCTCGATACTGAGTCACTCTGTCTCATTGCGGGCCAGAAGTGCTGGTCTATCCGCGTTGACCTTCACGTCCTCACACACGATGGAAACCTCACAGACGCGGCATGCTTGGCTGTTGTCGCAGCTCTTCGACACTTCCGAAAGCCCGACTCGAGCATCGAGGGCGAGAATCTCACAGTCTACACGCCTGCCGAGAGGGAGCCCGTGCCCCTGAGCTGGCTGCACTCGCCTTTCTGCGTCACGTACAGCTTTTTTGGTGAGGAGGGCAACCAGGTGCTCGTCGATGCCAACTGGCTGGAGGAACAGTTGCGGGTGGCCTACTGCACGTACAGCCTCAACAAGCACGGCGAGATTTGCCAGATCGCCAAGCTTGGGGGTACATCTCTAGACGCGCCGCTGTTTATTCAGTGTGCGCAGGGCGCGCTGAACCGGTCCAAGGAGCTGAGCAACCTGGTGGATCGCAAGCTGGCCGAGGACGCCAAGCGACGAGACAAGGGAGGGTTGATGGCGGAGTTGACGGCGGAGAACGACAGGTGACGCTAATGTCTACGGGATAACGTCAAAGAAATAGGATCAAAGAAAGGAAAAATAGAAGCATGATACCCCGCACAAGATGGATGCGATGCCCCATGAACCCCAGTAGATACGCTTGCCAATTATCTCGCTAGCCCTGTCACCGTCGTCGCTCGTAACCCATGATATCTACGTGTAAGGACCGCCAATGAGTCGGCTATCGCATCACTGGTGGCCGGGACTCCTTATTCCATTGTACCCGTGTCCTTACCCACTCGATGGCCTCTTTGACACCATCGCCGGTCAAGGCGCTCATGGACAGTACCCTCGAGTCGCGGATGGCAGACCCCTTGTCTCCCTCCATGACCTTCTTGACCAAGCCCTCCTTTATTCGTATCGTCTCGACACAGTCCTCGCGATCCTGCTTATTAGCAAGGATCAACAGCGGTACGCCCTCCGTTTCGGAGTGCTGCAGGACATCCTCGAGGACGAGCCGACACTCATCTAACCTGCCACTACTCTCCTCGTGATCAAGGTTCCCGTCGCCGATATCCGTGCTGTCTATGATGAACACTATCGCGTGGCAGCTCGCATAGTAACTCTGCCACAGTTTCCGCAGCGAGTGCTGCCCACCCACATCCCACAGCTTGAGATACATGTCCTGCAAGGGAATGGTCGAGACGTTCTGTCCGACGGTGGGCACCGTCTTGAGCTTCGGTTCGGGGGCATTCGGTAGGAAGAGGGACTTGACTTGTTCGTGAAAGGTGGTCTTGCCAGCGTTGTCGAGGCCTAGGAGAATGACGGAGTATTCTAGGATGGGGACGTTAGGAAGGGAGTTGAAGGCGGAGGATGGGATACGAGCTGACCTTCTTTACTCGTCGCATAGAGGTAAAGGCCTTTTGCGAGGTGGTACATGTTGGTCGCAAGTGCTTCAACCAACTATTGGAGACAGAAAGGAGGCAAAGAACGAGGCGCTGTGGTGAATAAGAGGCTGGCGATATCTTTGGCTGGATCCTGACAGGTTTGAACAAGGGAGCTTCTGAGGTGTGGTGCAGGTGGTCTCGCCAGGCGTTTGCGTCTCTCACTTTTAGTGGATGGAGTCGCTGAAGAGCCTCACCAGGTCCCCCCGGACCCCCACCCGGAACAGGGCCCCAGGACGCGGGAGGGCCCCGCCGGGTTGCAGCTTCAGTGGAGGTGATGTTTGGACTGGACGCCCGCCCGTCATTGCGGCCGCGTCACTTGCTGGAGTATCATGTTACATGAAGTCGGGGGATAGAAGATGGGGTGACACATGAACAAACACACAAACATCTTCTGTGTCTCCCGAAGTCGATGTGCTTCAAGATTGTTTGTCAACAATATTGAGGTACAGATCCGGAGTAGATGCGGCTGTGGCTTATTGTTAAACGGGAGCCACTATGTACCTACCGAATAAAAATCAGCTATTGAATGGACTTAGCGTCCATCATGACGAAGGAGCAAGGGAACAGTGCTTAGCCATGATGCTGCTTTATGAGACACTTCCAGTGACCACGTTTCTCTGGATGTTCCAGACACATGGAAGAGGAACAAATCCAATTCTAACAATTAAACATAAGCGTAATGGTGACAAGCACATGGCTAGAGGCATTCCACCATCGAAATACTACTTGATGTGGCTTAGCGGGGTTATTCTCTGCTCCTCTGCAACACCAGCATGCACAGGATTCTAGCCAATCAAAGCTCATCTTTCTCGATAGCTGTCGGTTTCACCAGCCTTCCTATCGCACACCAGGGCCCTCCCATTAAACACTTCTCCCTCCACCAATATCTTGGAACCTGCCGCACCGCGTGCGTCCTCGTCTCTTTGTTCCAGTCCCTCGAGTCATCTTCTCCATCTCCAAAACCGGCCTGCGACTGCGTACTCGACCCCTCTCGACTCGTCCCGTTTACCCTGCGCATGTCCCCCAGTCGCAGCTTACGAGGCTCGCGCAGGGGTTTCCCGCTGCATCCCCATCCCAAGTGATCGCAACCCGACGCGCAGCGACTCGAAACATTTTCCCGCCACAAACACATACACAATGGCTGCCTCAGAGCTAGCCGCCATGAGCATGAAGCTCCTTAGTATGCTGAACCCTTCCTCTGGCGCTTCCTGACGAGGAATGCCCGTCCCGCGACGTGAGAACTGACGTATTGAACATAGAGCGAGCCGACGAAGAGTCCGACTCCGAGGGTGCGTTGCTGCGTGGCACGACCGAGACCCCATCGATCCGAACATGTACTGACGATTGTATACAGAGGGCGATTCCGCTAAGAAGGAGTTGTTCGCGGCATGGGCCCTCTTCATCTCGATCATGCTGCTCATCATCGCATTCTTGACGAGCTACTTTCTTCAGATGAAAAAGGTCACCGCGGTCCATGAGACGGTGATATCCATCTTTGCTGGTCCGTAACTTGCATCGCATGTTTTTGAACTCGCGCTGATGTTTCATGTAGGAATGGTTGTCGGTCTTACCCTCCTGATAACGTCGGGCGATTCGATTCGAAACCTCATCAGCTTCGATTACCAGATCTTCTTCAACCTGCTGCTGCCGCCCATCATCTTGTCCTCGGGGTACGAGCTGCACCAGGCAAACTTCTTCCGCAATATCGGCACCATCTTGACGTTTGCCTTTGCCGGCACATTTCTGTCTGCCGTCGTCATTGGCTTGATCTTGTGGCTCTTCACTCAGCTTCCCGGTTCCTTGACAATCACCTTTGTCGACGCTATTTCCGTCGGCGCAACACTGTCGGCTACCGATCCCGTTACTATTTTGGCCATCTTCAACACTTACAAGGTCGATCCCAAGCTGTACACCATCATCTTTGGCGAGTCCATCCTGAACGATGCTATTGCCATCGTCATCTTCGAAACTGCCCAGAAGTACAACAAGGGGGAGGCTACTAGTTATGGCCTCGTCAGCTTCTTCGAGGGTACAGGCATCTTCTTGCTGGTCTTCTTCGCCAGCATGTTCATTGGGTTCTTTGTTGGTGTGGCGACTGCCCTCCTGCTCAAGTTCACTTATTTGCGCCGAACTCCCAAGATTGAGAGCTGTCTGATTGTCCTGATCTCTTACGCTACATACTTCTTCTCGCATGGTCTCCATTTGTCTGGTATGTACCCTGATGTCTTTGGCTATGACGATGCTAACCTCGAGCAGGTATTGTGTCGTTGCTCTTCTGTGGTATCACCATGAAGCACTATGCCTATTTCAATATGTCGAGACGCACGCAGCTTACTACCAAGTTCATCTTCCAGATTTCGTCACAGCTGTCGGAAAACTTCATCTTCATCTACCTAGGCCTGGCTTTGTTCACTGATAACGCCCTGCAATTCCAGCCACCTCTCATCATTGTCACGATCCTGGCTGTCTGCGCTGCCAGATGGGTCGCCGTGTTCCCCTTGTCCAAGGCTATCAACTGGTTCATTCGGTACCGCGCCCGGAGACGAGGTTTGGAGGTTGGCGATGAGCTGCCTTACAACTACCAGGCCATGCTCTTCTGGGCTGGTCTACGTGGAGCTGTCGGTGTGGCCCTGGCTGCCCTTCTCACTGGCGAGAACTCATACGCGCTAAGAGCCACTGTGTTGGTTGTGGTTGTGCTTACTGTCATCATCTTTGGCGGTACAACTGCGAGAATGCTCGAGATTCTTGGAATCCGAACTGGAGTTGTGGAGGAGATTGACAGTGATGATGAGTTTGATATTGAGACCTTTGGCGGTGGTCTCCAGGTTAAGCGCTCCGGGACTGGCATCGGCTATAACCCGCGCAGGAACGGCAGCGTCGCCCTCAGCGCCTTGGAGGCGGGTCAGTCGGCCAGCTACGTATCTGGTGCCTCTTCACCGCATACTGGAGCTCGTCCTGCGAGCAAGAGCCGAAAGAACTCGATGCGTTATCCAGATGAGCTGGAGCGCTCTGATCTCCTCCGCGCCGATGACTCTGACATTGGCAGCGACATTGACACGTCTGACCTCCCACCACCAGCACGCCGCTCACCACACCCACGAGCTAGCCCTGCTCCCCCATCACGGCCTGATAGCGCATTTTCTACTCCCGCGGCAGAGACGCCGGGAGGCCAGCCTATCACGGCGACCGGTGCCATCAGACAGCTCTGGGCCGCTGAAGACCCTGCCAGCGTATTCCACCAGCTGGACGAGGACTTTATCAAGCCCAAGCTGCTTCTACAGGGCGACAGCTCACGGGGCGGTAACGGTGGGCCGAGCTGAGCGAGGATAACTGTGGGATAGGGTGTGTTGGAATTATAGGGGCTCCCGCTTGACGTTGGGATGTACTGTGTTATGTGCATGACATGATTGGCGTTGGGTTAGTATAGACTTTCCATTTATGACACAAGATAAATGATCGGTTTATTCCATGACAAAGCTGCTCAGGGGCGCATTTGTTGGTCCTGTACAGTGAAATTCCGTGATGCAGTAATACCGCTTGGAGAACCCCTGAATGGAGACGTCAGGTAGCATACAGGATGGCACGTATGGTAAGGCACTAGGCTACACATGAATAGCTAAATAAGTCATGCTAAGTTTAGACACATGATAGATTCACAATGCCTCAAGGCACAAAGTTGTACCATATTTGATAGGGGTGGTATTTTAGAGCGTTGACAAAGGCTCTCATCTCGAGAGGTCAAGCAGCCAAGCCGTCCATTCATCCCATTCATCCATCCATCGGCTTGACTGCTCACCTCGACACGGATTAATATTGATAGTTACATATGTTCCAGCCATCGTCTCATACAATAGCGGGTTCCGAATCAGAATGCCTATTCTCGCTTGCTTGCTCTCATCACATAAAAAATCACTGCGCCTCGGTATGACGTCCCATGTACTGCACCGCACTTGACACTCTTTGACAACTACAACAATGACCCACGAGCTTCATTGACAGCTCACTTGCCCGCCGATGGCGTCGCACTGCCGCTCGCCTGCCGCTGATGCTGTTGCTGCTGCGGAGTCGGTTGCTGCTGGGGCTGGGGCTGCTGAGGCTTCTGCGGCTGAGCCTGCTGTGCCTGCTGTTGAGCTTGCGCCTGAGGTTGGGCCTGCTTTTGTTGGGGCTGGGCTTGCGCCTGGTGTTGCTGAGCCTGGTGTTGTGCTTGTTGCTGATGCGTCTGTTGATGCTGCTGTCCAGGACTGCCAGCCGCCTGACTAGCCTGTTGTTGCTGCTGCTGTCGAAGAAGGGCGGCATATTGATGAGGGCTTGTAGTGGCGGCAATGCTGCCAGCGAGGCCACCCTGACCATTAGCAGCACCGGCCGCAGCGTTCATGGCTGACTGCCGTTGTGCCATCATGGCGCGCGTCAGGTGCTCGGTGGCCAGCTGACGAGCCTGTTCAGGAGTAATGTTGGGATTCTTAGCTCGGAACTGCCCCTCAAGAGCCGCAAGCTGGTTCGCAATACTAGCTGGGAGCTGTGGTTGCGGTCGTGGAGCTAGCGAGCCGGCAGGGCCAGATGGCATATGAAGCCCGTTGGCCTGTGGCGCCGCGCCGTTGTGATTACTGGCGTTGAATGAGGCCATCATGGCCTGGGCATTGTTAATGAAGTTCTGCTGGCTCATGGCATTTGCGTTGATGCCATTGACTCCATTCCGCATGTTAGGGGGCGGGCTTTGCTGAGAGCCAGCCGTTCCCTGTCCAGGAGTTCCAGGTCCACCTTGCTGCATCTGGACAGCGGCTCGTTGCTGCTCCGAGATGCGCTGTGCGCGCATCATCAGATTAACATCAGGCTGTGGGTTCGGCATAGGCATGCGGCCATGTTGGCCCTGGAGAGCCTGCAGCTGGGCCTGCTGTACACCTGTCATCTGGCTCGGTGGCACCAAACCGCCAGCCATGTGTGATGGGACACCTCCCATACCATTAGCCGGAGACTGCATCGGCATCCGAGCACGGTTCTGCCCGGCCGCCATGGCTGCTGCTGCGGCAAGTTGGTTAGGAACATTAACACGACCAGCACCATTCATGCCGTTGGCTGCGGTGGCTACTGCTGCTGCCGCCGCTGCAGCCACTTGAGCTGAAGTCTGGGCGGCTTGGGCAACACCGGGGGTACCAGCCATCTGGGCAGCTTGACCTTGGGCTCTGGCTTGCAAGGCAGCCTGAAAAGGGGTTAGCATCCATCTACCGTCATCTGTATAGGCCGTATGGTTACTTACTCGTCGCTGAGCTTCTTGCCTTGACGCATACTGCGCCATCTTTTCTGCCAGAGCTTGGTCGCGCTCCCATCGAAGTAAGCTGTAGTCTCTTGGGGTCTTGGTTGGGCGTTGCGACATGGGGTCGTTGGTCTTCTTGTTGGCCGCATTCTGTGATGCCGTGTGCTGCTGCTTCTGAATCGTCGTCTCCCGCTTCTTGGCCAGTTTCCGCATAGCATCGATCATGGTGAGGTGCTTCTGGTTACGGCGTCTCTCCACCCGCATAGGCGTGGATGGTCGTCTTCGCACAGGAGTCACCGCACCGCCAGAGGCGCTGGCTTGCTGTGCGGCAATCTGGTTCTGCTGCATAATGACACGCTGGGCAGCCTCGATTCGGCTGTTGTAAGCCTTGAAGTACTGCGTCTTTTGCATGTCTGATGGGAGCCCTTCGAGATTGATCCACCTCTCAAAGCACTCCCACGGTGTTCGTCTCTCAGCTCCCGATGTAAAGAGGGACTTGGGGGTCAAGAGACTAGAGATAAGGGACCAGTTGTAGGAATACTCTCGAACCAGAGAGCGTAACTCGTCGTCCTCGGCCAGTGTCCACTGCGACGGGCTGCGACCCTCGTAGAAGCTCTGCAAGGGCATAGGATGCTCTGATGGGGGCCGGAACTGATGGCCAGCGTGTAACCTATCACGAATGTGCTTCATCTCAGGGTTGAATAAAGCCACCTCGTTAGTCTCTGCGGGCAGAGGGAGGCTTGGTGACGGATCGTTGCTAACAAAGGCAGTCTCGCCCTCGTCCTCAGAATCCTCGTTCTGGTAATCAAAACGACTGCGCTTCCTTGGAGGGCCGTCCACAACCAGCTTCATGTGACCCTCAACATATTTGCTGAGAGGAAGAGCTGGTCGTCGCCAATGAGCATCCGGATCCCACTCAGGGCCTGTGAGGTCAAACTTGGGTACTTGAAGGGGCGTTCCATACATAGGAAGCTCCTCCAGTAACTGGTCTGCAGCAGCTGTTCGACGCAGACCGAAGATAACATCGTCTTCTTGGAGCGTGAAAATGGCCGATGGTGCAACCGTCTCGGGGAAGACTTCCATCAGCTCATCCAGATTCTCTGGCGATTCAACATCTCCGGAAGAGACGAGGTCAGGAGTAGGTTGGTTTTCAGCGTCACCAACAGTCTCGCCAGCAGCATCGCCCATTGATACATCAGTCGATTGCTGCGGCTTGGGAGGGATAACAGCTGGAACCTGCAGATATTTCCGTTCTTCAGGCGTTGCCCCGTGCCATTCCGCACAGGCATACGCAAGGTTCTTCGCGATTGCTCGCTTCCATTTACGCTCCTCCCGGAAATCCGTTCGCATCCATTTCATCTCCTGTAGCATCACATCCCAATGAGTCGGTGGCCGCGTCGGCTCAGGGCAGCGCTTGGGCTGTCGCAGAGACCACTTGTCATGTTGCTGGAGGTGATATACTCGTCGTAAAACCTTGCAGGCCTGGTGATCTTGGATAGCAAGGTTGGCGTCTGGGGTCGTGACTGTTTTGTTCGCGGTGTAGAGGATCTTCTCAATGGGCTGCATCCATGAGGAGCTGCCCGCGAAGCCCTGGACGAACAGAGGGGTGTAGTAATCTTCAGTAGGTTGGATAGTATCGCGCTGGCTGGGAACCATGGCCTTCTCCTCCACTCGCTTGGGCTGCTTTCCAAACACAACTGTCGAGGGCTGGCTCCTGGATCTTTGTCTCCGATGGACCGAAAGGTGACGGTGTCTCAAGCTGGGCGACTTGGGAGTCGAAGTCAAGGGTGTCAACTGGTTGTCGACGCTCTTGGTAGTTGTAACGGGCTCCAGAGTAGGTGTTTGCCGAGGTATTTCGCCAACAATCTCACTGACCGACTTGGGACGCATAGCACCAGACGAAACTCTGGTGACGGCACGCTCAGTTTTCGGGGGGGTGTCCTTGGGTTTTATTTCGGCCGCCACAGGTGTCGGTGTTGACGGAGCATCAGATGGGTTGACTTTTTCTGGTAGCCCGGCTGCTTCGCTTTGACTTTCAGCACTTGCGTTAGGTTCAGGTACATCAACGTCCATTTGTTCAGGTTCCTCCTCCTGGCTGTCAGGAATCTCCTTGTTAATAGGCACATCCGCACTTGGTACGCTTTCTGACACAACCTTAGCATCAGAGGCCGCCTGTGCATCTTCCGTCTCCGTTTTCTCAACCGTCTTTGGAGCAGGAACAGAAGCAGGAGGAGACGCCACATCATCTGTACCCGCCATGTCGCTATCCTCTTGCGCCGGAGCTGCAGCTGGGGTAGGGCTTGGCTTGGGAGCAACAGTCGCTGCCTCCGCTGCCGCCGCAGCAGCTGCTGCTTCTGCCACTGCATTCGATCGGATAGATTCCTGGAGCAACTGTGCCTCAGCCGAGTCTGGGGGCGCATTCAGTACTCGGTTTTGCAAATCCTCGGGTGACGCTTCACGCTCAGCAGGGTTAGTTTCGGCATCCTTTTCATCCACATCATCTCCGGCCTTCTTATCCTCAACAGGTTCCGAGAAAGAAGGTCCCTCATGCTCCGGGCTCGTGTCCGTTGAGGCATCATGGACAGCAGGCGTAGTTGCACTCTGCGCTGTTGACCCAGGAGAAGACATAGCATCCGAAGTACGAACAGCATCCGTAGGGGGTTTAATCGATAATGCGGTCGGCCCAGGCCCAGCTGCAGTCGCGCCCGTCCCTTGGGCAGGCTTGCCCAAGACGGAGGTTCCATTCTGAGCGCCATCGCCTTTGGTTCCTGGTTGAAAGGTGACTTGAGGCTGTCGCGGTACGGGTGCGGTCTCGGGAGCAGGAGAAGAGCTCGCTACAGTTGGCGTTGACTTCGCGATAGCATTGGGAGGAGCGGGCGCAGAACCGTTCGTCGGGATGGGCTTTTCGACACCGTTTGTAATCGGTGGTGCGACTTGACTGGCTTGCGACGGTTCCTGTGGGACACTGGGAGTTTTCGGAGTCTGCGTCGATGGTCTAGGCGTCGAGGGTTTCTGTTGAAGGTGGCCATCGTCGGCTTTCGTGGGTGGAAGCGCTCCATTCGACTTTCCTTCATCCTTCGTCTTTGCCAACTCTTGTTTGTTCACACCCTCCACCGAGTGAGGTTGCGCCGACTCTTTCGCAATGAATACCGATTTAGCGAGCGACTTCTTAAGGGTCTCGAGGGAGATTGTCGGTCTCGGGGGAATGTTGACCTCGTTCAACGTCTTGCCTCTGCTTTGCGGTTAGCACAATGGATTCAGCGTGGCAGCAGCAAACGCGCGCAGAATGTCGACGAAAGGTGTCGGATCAATTGTTTCAACATACTGGAAGATGTCATTGGCTTGCAAGAACTGCCATTCGGCTGGTGTTGTGGTCGGCGCGTCGGGGTTGGTCAAGACTGGATGGGGGAGACCCTCGGACTGTGTCGCGACAGCGAACAACTCGCGAAGCTTTCGCTTCCGCGACGTCACAATTGAACTGATGCAGGTCAGCACGCCGAAAATTATATCGATCGAGTCGGAAAAATGAGCTCTTTCAAATGAACCGCAACTGACCTGCACTCATTGCGCTTAGATTGAAGCAGCCTCGATAGGTCGGCAGGTCCGACCTCAGTCATAGCATCGGCGGTCGCGACATCCGTTTTCGGGCGAAACGGACGTGGCAGAGAAAAGAGCGAGGTCGTCCGAGATGAATGCACGCGTCCCAGACGATGGAAAGGGTTGGTGTTGA
This sequence comes from Ascodesmis sphaerospora, assembly GCA_027569015.1. Classification (NCBI taxonomy): domain Eukaryota; kingdom Fungi; phylum Ascomycota; class Pezizomycetes; order Pezizales; family Ascodesmidaceae; genus Ascodesmis; species Ascodesmis sphaerospora. The sequence continues at coordinate 1,143,556 of JAPPUR010000005.1, forward strand.
TTGATTATGGGGTGTCGTTGTCGACGGCGACGTCGTGGGAGGGCTTCAAAAAATTTGTCCTCGGGGTGACGATACCCGTGATTGCTTGGTGGTTTGGGGCCGACTTGGACCTGGGGGCGCTGAAGGCAGTGGAGTTTCGCTGAGGGGCGGACGCTGGGGGAGGATGAGAGGAGAGGGTTTGCAGGTGCTAGGGGGGGCTTAGGGGCGACAAACAACCAGGCTCCAGGGAGTTAGTGGGCTGGATAGTGGGTGTAGTGCGAGTGGTGCGTATGTGTGCAAGTGGGAAGAGTGCAAGGTTTTGGATAAGCGCAAGGTTAATGCAGAAGCGGAGGCAGGCGGAGGCAGAGGAAAGAGGAGAGTCAAATTTCTTATCAGCAGCATGGAACGAAAGGGGATAAGAACTGGACGGGGGGAAATGGATGTTGGATGGGGAGTGGAGGGGACGGGAGGCAGCAGGGTTGGGTCGTGTGGATTCCGCACTGTGCCATGATTCGTGGGTCTTTGATGAGGTCCTTAACAGATTTCTGCCTGAATGCCACGCCAAGTGCGCTAGTAGGCTTGCGGTCGGCGTCATGGAAAGGGGGGTTAGCGGACCCATGCGCCCAACAGGACAGTGCGGATGTTGGTGCGCAACAAGGCGCACGCACTATGCTCGTCTTTTATCGGTTCCAGGTTGTCAGGCACCCGGCCATCCGCATTCAGCTTGTTGAAGCAAACGGGAGAGGGTCAACTGCACCAACTATTATCGTTTTTTTTTCCCGAGTAAGATGATGCGTTTTTCATCCTACAGATAATTAATCAAAATTCAATAATGTTGCAGCAAGCCACCCATTTTCTTTCAGCCCCTGCCGAGAGCAAAGACTGGATGGATGGACACTCACGGTTTACAGAACTAACACGCCCAGCCACATTATGTGTGCCACAGACACAAGCCACATCTCCGTCTGCCTGCCTGACGTACTTCCAAAAATACATCCTCACGCCGTCCTCACCCTTCCTACAAACACAAAAATATCTGCACCCATTCAACACAACTACGCACAATGTCAGAAGGGAACAAGGCTGCCGCGCCGCGGATAGCCATCAAGTTTGGAACCCCATCAAACAATAATTCAAAGAAGCTATCAAGACCAAACCCGCCCTCTGCCCTTGGAAAGAGATCTCGGTCACACGCCTTGGGAGGCGCCTCCGATTCCGAATCCGACGACGACCAACACCGAGGACGACATGAGAAGATTACGGGGTTCGGCGCGGATGGCGCAGAGACGGAGCGCAAGGCCAAGGACGCAAGAACAGAAAAGAAGGAATATGTCATCGCCAGGCAAGCGAACCGCGACTGGAGGTCAGAGGTGAAGGCGCAAAAGAAGGGAAAGAATCTACTGCCAGAAGAGGCGAGGGCGCAGCAGGCCGGCGTGTCTGTGGAGACAGAACCAGCGGATCAGGACAAGGGACTCAAATGGGGTCTTACGATTAAGGGGAAGGCTGTCGAGGATGAGCAAGGAGACGCTGAACCCGAAGCCACCGAAGATGCGGCCCCCAAGGATGACGCGAGCAAGGAACCACAACCTAAACGGACGGCAGATGACGAGGCCATGGACGCACTATTAGGCAACAAGGTCGAGGACGAAAAGGTCATTCATCTAAACGAGGAGGATGCTTACCTCCGCGACATCAAAGAAACTGGAGAGGCATCTACACTCGACGACTATGAAGCCATGCCTGTGGAGGAGTTTGGTGCAGCCCTCCTCCGCGGCATGGGCTGGGATGGCAAACCGCGCGGCGCAGTCAAGGAAGTCAAGCGACGCCCGAACCGACTTGGCCTTGGGGCAAAGGAGCTCAAGGAGGCTGAAGACCTGGGTGGGTGGAATCAGGGCGGCAAGAAGAACCGCCGGCCACGTTTGGACGAGTACCGCCGAGAAGAGAGTAAGCGCAAGGACAGCCGACGCCACGAGGATAGCTACAAGCGCGAGCGCGAGAGGGAGAGGGAGCGAGATAGGCACGGTCACCGCGATCGTGATCGTGACAGGGCCAGAGACTACGACCGACATCGAGATCGAGATCGTCACCGAGACTATGATCGGGACAGGCGACGATAAGCACTCGAGGCTATTCTCTGACAGAGCCCCCCCTTTTTCCCAACTCAATATCACCAGGCGTCAACATATTTATAGCACCCCATGGCATTTTACATAGACCGGCCATACTCTCTACGAACCAACTATTGGATTTCACGAACCACCAGCACGTAAGAATGGCTCTTCTACACGGTGCATGAAAACTTGTGAACTCACATTACTCATTCTAGTTGATACTGAGCTACCTGGGTATAAATGTATCTCATCCAGAGAATTCCAACGCCTCGCTGTTACTGACAAAGAGCCGCATCCTAACAACTTCCCGGAACAAGCAACCTGTCTCCCTGGGCAGACTCTTTCCGACTTTGACCGGCCTCATGTTTCTCTGGCGAGAATGCCCGCTTCCGGTCTTCACTTCTCTTAGCCAAATTAAGCGATCTTCGAATAGAGACGCTGCGTTTGTCACCGCTCTTCTCTCCGTCACGGCCCCTTCCTCGCTCCGGGCTCAGGACATCCTCCAAGGTTTCGCCCTTCTTCAACGCCTCCAGGGATTTCTTTGCGGTGTCGACATCTTCGAAGAGGGCACCTGTGTCGAGGAGTACTCTGTCGATATGCCCAGCAAGACCTCGTTGCCGCTCTACATCCTTGACCTTCTCGCAGAGGTCCTTCATGATGTGCCATCCCTCAACGACCTCCTTTGCGAGGTCCTTCCGTCGGTCGCCCGGGAGAATCTTGACCTCCCTCTGTCCTTGGACGATGCGAGCACGACGGATAAACTTTTGCGGCGTCTTGGATCGTTCAGCTTGCTTAACCACACCTTTGAGTGTGTATCCGACGGGCCCCACGATGGCAGCAAGATTCTTGAGGACCAGTCCCGTCAGGCCCATGCCTGTTCCTTTGACAAACCCGATCGCACCATTTTGCTTCGCACCTCGGATCGGAAGGCGAACCACACCAGTGAAGCCATCGTAGACACCGTAAACAAGCTCGAAGCGCGCTGCCCGAAGGCCAGAGCGGAAGCCCGTCACTCGAGGCGGCCGTCGGACAGTGTCATCTCCGTACAGACGAGGAGCGTTGTGGAATCCTTGAGCCAGGGCCATTGAAAGATCTACCGGTGCCTTTGCAATGGCAGTCGCTGTCCTTTCAACGCCACTTGCCACGTCGCCGACGTACTGGCCTCTGGTTTCGCCTATTGTCGTCTCAGTGTGGAGGGATGCAGCGTCCACAGCGTCATCCGAGTCAGCTGCACCGTTTTCTGCCCCATTTCTGTTCATCTTTGCCTGCTCCTTGGAGCTAGACTTGGGTCCTTTCTTACCCTTCTTCTTTCTCCGGGACCTCGTCCTCTTGGCCCAGTGATAGGGGACGCTGACGATGCCGGTAAACGCCTCGCCAACTGTGCCGGCGATCGATCCTGCAACTCCTGTAACCGGTTCACCGGGACCTTCAAAGTCATTCCACTCGACATGTCTGATCAACCGAAGACGTTTCCAACTGAGGAGGCCGTTATCCACCAGTATATCTGCTGCCAAAGGACTGAGTCTGACGCGAGTGCCCTTCAACTCCCAGACGGCGGTTTGGTCCTTGAGAATAGAGCATCGCAAGATGATTGGGTCCTTGAGGTTCAATTGTCTGTGGAACTCTTTGACGGCATTCGTCGCTCCATCACCCTCTTCCGCAATGCGCTTGGCAATTTCCCCTGCAGCGTCCCTAGCCTTGTCGGTGAGGCAGAATTCGATGCCCTCGGCCAGCTTCTCAGGACTCAGGTGTTTGTAGGGGACTGGCTCAGGGCCAACATCTGCGCTGCTTACCATCTTGCCCCAGAAGTGTTGATCACCAAAGAAGGGGACGATCATGGTTGGCTTTCCGCATTTGAGGGCTATGGCCGTTGTCCCTGCGCCTCCATGGATGACACACGCCTTGACTCTCGGGAAGAGCCAGTCATGAGGCGTGTTGTCAAGCATGAAGATGTTGTCTGGGACATCATCGCCGCCAAGTCCGCCCCAGCCTTTGGAGACCAAGGCACGAACACCCGCCATCTCAACGGCCTTGAAGATCATTTGGGTGAATCTATCAGGATCGTCCACAACGATTGAGCCAAAGCCAATGTAGATGGGAGCTTCGCCAGCCTCCAGAAAGTCTTCGAGTTCTTTAGGAGGTTTGAAAGTGGAAGCCAGGTCGAGAAAGACGAAGCCGGATACATCGATTTCGCTTCCCCAATCTGCCGGCTTGGGCACGAGACCTGGTGACCACAGGTATGTAAACGGGACATGGAGTCGATATGTGGCGCCAGGGGCCCAAAGGGTTGAGACGGGATCCAGGGCCAGGGTCTTAACACGAAACTCGTTGACCAAATCGCCAAGGCCTTGCCAGACCATCATCTCAACCAAAGGATATGAGATGAAGTTGGTGTAGCCAGCATCGACATTGGAGTTCTTGATGCTCGCCAAAGGATGAGGGAAGGCTTGCGTTGGAGTGTAAGGGAAGGTAAACATTAGGTGTACGGGTATGCCCAGAGCCTCAGCGCAGTGAATGTGTGCAAAGCTAGGGGGGTTGGCGATGATGGCGTCGGCCACAAAAGGATCCTTCTCGCCCATCATCTTGAGGTTTTGGCGATCCGACTCGTCATCTGTCGCATTGATGCAAGCGCGCCAGAAACCATCAAACATCTCGGCCATGGCAGCACGGCGTCTCCCGATATCACCAGCCTTGACCGTCTCCAATGTCGGAATCAAGCCAGGGTTCTTGACCATGAAGGCCATCAGCTCGGATGGGTCGCCGCCAACGGAGAAGAACTCGAGACCCGAATCCTTTTCGACAAAGTCACGGAAGGCAGGGTGCGTGGCGATGCGCACGCGGTGTCCATAGTCTTCCTTGAGAACTTTGCCGATCTTGAGGAATGGCTGGGCATCTCCTCGCGAGCCAATGACCATGATGACGATGTTCAGTCGTGAGCGAGGCTTTGTGTCGGCTATCGAAGCAGCAGACGAACGTAATCCGTCAGGCAGTCTGATCTCTGGTACTTGATGCCCTTGGTCGTCTCTCGTGGATGAAACCTTGTTCATGGCTGCCCCCAGAGCCTTGGCCAGATATCCAGTGCCCGCCGTCTCATTCACTGTGATGCGAAGACGACCATCCTTCTTCACCTTTCCAGTTGTGCGATAGTTCTGGTTGCCAACGTTGAACCGACGGTATCTATCCTCGTCTTCGTTCGCAGCAGCCATCTTCTCGTGCGCCCTCCGCCTCTGTTCTTGGTCGGGTACTTCCTGGCCGTCATCTTCATTCAGGGAACTGGAGCTGGAGCTGGAGTCTGACCGTGTACCTTCCCAGATGGCCTTGTTAAGGTATGATGTGCCGGCCCTGGCGGGACCTGGTCGAAAGAGAGAGTGTTGTCGGTGGTTGCGCCGTAGCTGCTCCGTCTGCCATGTCTTGGTGGGCTTTGGTCGAGTCTGAGATTGAGATGTTGCAAGTCGAGTCGAAGCGTCCGATACAAGCCCGGGCTCTGACCTTATGCGCGGTCTTCCATCATCCGCACTCGCATTCTTGCCTGCGTGTTTGGGGGACTGTGGGCTTTCGGGGGAGTCGACTGCGGGAGGTATGTGGCTAGGAAAGGCGACATGGCCTTCTGGATGTGTTACCAGGGTTGTTCGTCGTTGATCGCCGTCGTGTTGCTCAGTCGTCTCAAGCTTGACATGAGCATCGTCGTCGCTCAGATCGTGTCGTTGCTGATCCATGCTTGTAATGTGTTGATGCGTCTCGCGCAAACTTCTCGAGAGCTCGTCGCGGTTTCCAGTTCTAGGTAAGTGAGGAACGTGTCGTAGGTGTCGTGTCAGTGTCAACAGTCTAGCAGCTGTTCATGACAAAGTAGAAGCAAAGGCCGTGAACAGTCATGGTTCGTGTCGCATCTCTAAGCTGTAACTCACATTCACGAGAGGAGTGCTTTAAAGAAAACTAGGTCCTCCCCCCCTTCTTTATTAAACTATGAATTACTAGCCCTTCAGCCCAGGGGCAACCTCACTTCCCGTTCCTCCTTCCTTCCCGTCGGCGAGTTTCTGGTTTCCTCGCATGGACGGTGACGTCACGTTCCGTCGCATGTGGCTTGGTGCTCTGACTCGTGTTGGTTTGGTGGCTCGCGAGCTTAAAATTGGCGGCGGCAAGGGACAGGCCGAGGAGCCGAGCAATCGTCGATGATGAACCGCTAATTTCTAAGATGATGCATGTTTATTTGCTGCTGTAAAACATCTCGTGATGTCTTTCTTATTCGGGCCTCTTGGAAACCCAAGCCATTGCTCTCACTAACTTGGCTCTCATGACTGACTGACACGTCCATCATGACGTACCTCTTTTCAAAGTCCAGCCAGCAAATCACCCCGTTACATATTCACCAGCCACCAACGCGGCAGCCAGCTTGGCATCGGCTCACAGGAGCCGGGTCAATTGGTCATTGTCTCAGTTGATTCGAGATCTTGACGAGGTCTGACCTTGGCAGCGGCCGCGGAGGAAACGCTCCGGTATGTTTGCTTGTTGACGATCTACCCTACACTCACATGAAATGTTACCTATTTTCACGAACCCGCATTGATAAACTGTTATTTCTGGGCTCAGGGGATTGCTAGACCTGTTTACTTCTCATCGGATAATCAATATATAATGAGTTGTGCACTGGAAACGCTGACCATAGCCAAAGCCCATTCGCTGTGTTCCATGACACTACAACATGACACCAATATTCATGTACACCTCACCAAAAACACCACCATGAAACCAACTCAGAAACAACGGTGCCTGCCCTTGATTCAAGTCTGACAACTTCTCTAATACACACATCGATACAGTCATCAGTCATGTTTCCCAGTTCGCCATGTGCCACGCCATAATACAGTTCCCACACGCCGCCGAGCCAAATATTCATCTTTTGCAATGTTCTACTGCAAAGGAACCCGTTCCAATGTATCGGTCAATATGCCCAATTGCATCAACACCTCGCCCTCTACCTCTTGCCCGTCAAGCTCCTTCTTCTCCACTGCTTCTCTGAGCTTCTTGGCTGCGGATAACAAGGGGTTGACGTATCGATGTTCTATCGCCGCCGCCATTCCCGCTGGAGCGAGGTCCTTGTAGTCCTGTCCACCAAAGAGGAAGAGGGCAAAGTTGGCCACTTGAAGGTGGAATGGGGCGTTTTGCACCCAGTACTCCCATAGTTCCACCGAATCCGTATCGTTCAGGTACACAAGATCCTGAAAGAGTGTGTACTGGAGTCCGTCAAGGCACTCTGGAGTGGCAAATCGACCCTTGGAACCAGCCTTGCGGGCCGCAATCATCTCTTCCCGTAGCCATGTCACGGCGCATGCTTGAAGAGATGAAAACATGCAATTCTCCAGCAAGTCTTCCAGGATGCTCAGTCTGTCCTCTTCATCGGGATCAGAGTGAAGTATTAGCCCTGCCATCACGGTGGCTGCGTTTCGAACCCGCAATGAGGGATGGAACACAGAGACGAGCGTTAGAAGGTGGTGGTATGACATGAAGTTGACACCCTTCTCAGCACTGGGCCCAACCAAGCGCTTCTGGTCATTGAGCCAGAGCGCAATAACAATCAACGCCTCGACGGTACCGGGATTGCCCACGATCTGCGCCTGAGGTTCGTCTCCAAGGAATCGCTTCAACAACGTATGATGCTCAGGGAAGATGTTGACGTCGGGCTGGTCGTAATCGGCATCGAAAATATCGGATGCAAACATGCGGTAGGCTGTCAGACAGAGGAAACCACCCGTCGACAACTTGATGGCATCGGGGTTCTTGGGGTCAGGTTCAACCGATAGGGGATTTTTGGAGATTGGAGCCTCCAAAGCCTTCTTAACCTCTGCTGAAGGCATCTTGGAAAGACCCAAGTCACGGGCAACAGCCTGGCGCGAGCGTGTTAGCGACAAACGAACCAATACCATGAAGAATCCAACTTACTACCAACTGCCCGACCAAGGCGTCCCTGGCCTGAAGCTCTTCCACCTGCTTGAACGCTTGCAGCATAGTCGGTCGTCCAGGCACGATCTTTTCTGGGGTGCAGTACTCCAACAGTCTCGACGCCCATTCCATGCTGTTCGAGTTGACATATGCTTCAAGGATACTGGTAATGAATGACTGGAGAAGTCTGGCGACGAGTTCAGGCTCCCCTGGGCTCTGGCCGGCATCCGCCTCGGGGTCGGGAGCGCTCTTGGAAAGGTCGGTCTCTTGGAAAGGCGTCTCTAGCTTGGTGCTGGATTGCCTTGTGGGCAGTGGCGGGCGCTTTCTCCCAGAGAGGGACCGCACAAGGTCGATAACCGCGGCTGTGGTCTCAGCACCCCGAGGATTGTAGGCTCGGTAGACTGTCTGTAGTGTGGAGTGGAGGAATCGCGAAGGCGCCTTGACCTGAAGTCTCCTGTGTAGGATGCTCAACATGCCGACAAGAGTGATGAACTTGGCGCTCGCTGAAGCATCTCCGGCCTCTGCGGATTCCGAGTTGGAGTCGAGGACCTCGAGGACCTTGATGATGACCTCGCGCGGGTTCCCAAGGCGGGCGATGGTCTCGAGACAGGTCTCGCTGCCGGGAACGGAGATGAGCATCTCTACAAGGTCCCAGCCAATGTCATTTGTGAGCTCGGCATCTTCGAGGATCTCGTGGAGTGCTGGGAGGACTTCGGGGGATAGGTGCGTCTCGACGATGGTGAGGTATGTGAAGGCGTCGGTGGCGGGAGGGCGGGACTCCTGGAGCCGCTTGATGGCTTCCTCGACGGACACCATGATGAATTCTCGTCGCCGCACTCTATTAAGTGATAATTCTTGTGTATAGAGCCTTTTTTTTTTTCGTCTCACGTGGTGCCTAGGCTGTAAGTTGTCTGCAGTCGAGCTGACCCAAGAGCTTCTACCGCCAGCTTGGAGGGGTCGGGTCGCTGACGACGCAAAGACGGTTAGAACGAGGGACGAAAGTTGCTGGCAGAGGGAAAGAAGGCGAGGAGGAAAACAGCACAGGAGAAAGAAAAGGATGACAATCCCCTGATGGGCCGTTTTTTGTGGTCTGTTGACTGTATGTATGTATGTATGTGTTGGAGGAGGAGGAAACGAAACATGCGAGGAGGGATGACGAGGGCCTGCCCGATGCTGGCAGGTGGTGGTGGGGTGCCCTTGCCGCTACGCGCGGGCCTGTTTCGTCATCACGCTTGTGGCCATGAGCTTGTTTCCACTCAAGCTTAAAATGCCAGATCACCGCTACCGCCACAACACAGATGGAAGCATACCTTCTTGTTGTGTACCTATGAATCTATGGTGCTACGATGGATGCCAAACACTTGTTGGGTAAACAATCAAGGTGTCTAGTGTAAACAGCTGCGCACAGCATCTGCAATTAAGCCGCTGATCTACAGGGATTGAGCTCTGATCCAGAGCCAAGCCTTGAGGCTACGCATTGGTTCCCGCTCACCTTATCGACATAGTGCTTGGCATTGGGTATCAACTCCAGGACTGCTACAACACGCCAACAGCAATTCCAAGGTTCATTAACTGGATACATTACGATAAGTAGGTAGCCAAAATACATATAGTACAGCCATACACAGCATAGGCATCATCCATAACCTTTTCTGTCCTCATCGTCATAAGAACCAAAAACCACCCAACCACCAACACCTAACCCAGATGCAATCATACACTGTCGTACAACACAACCCCTAAAACCCTATAATACATCGTGCGAGAGACGATACAAAAGAAATTGTACAGGTTGACGAGTCAAGTCTCGAAAAAGAGACACTCATAGCCTCCAATTTGTCCTTGCGCCTTTGTTCGAGTTCGGGTGCACCCACCCCTTTTTCTCGCTCTGGTAACCGTTTTGGTACCTCGGACTCATGGCCTCCGATACTGATATGGGCTCTTTCATAGGAACGAGCTTGGGAAAGGCGCGGTACGGCAAGACGTTCTTGAGTTGGCTTTTGGTCATGGGTCTGTCTTTCTTGGCCGCTGCCAGCTCGACTGCGCGGACCTCCTTGACCACGTCGCGGAGCTCCTGATCGTCGCTGACGATTTGTGCCTTGATGAAAGGGAGGCTATCCTTCGCTTCCTCTTGAATGGCCTGCATTACAGGTACACGGGGAGTATACTCAATGCCATCGAGCTTGGGCGCGTACCTCTCAACAGGCACTATAGCAGGGTCCAGCTTGGCTGCCTCTCCCTTGTCAAGAAGAGTTGCGATGTCGATACTCTCCCCGGGCGGAATCGGCGTTTGGTGACTTGGCGTGACGCACTCCATGTCCACTTCTTTTCGTAGAACATGGTCGATGTCCACCGCGGAGAAATAAGCACATGACTGAGGAAGGTCTTCGATGCCTACCTGCTCAGCAAACATGGCCCGGGTCCAGACATTGGCAACCTGCAGGGCAAGTGCCGTACGGTATTTGTCCTCCTCCTTTACCAGGTAGCGAATTTCATCGTGCACGGTGATGGCGACACGAGCGTCGATGTTGAACCGCCTGATAAGATAATCCATGCCGACAATCAGCAGGTGTAGATAGTCGACTCCCGATGACTGGATCGCCCAGTTGATACGGGATGTCAGATAACCATTCTTGCTGATATATCGGCTCATGAGTGCCTCGGTGATTCCGGCACCCAATACTGGCGTCCTTGGTCTCTCCTGCCCAGCAAACTCCTCTAGCTTGTTGAACACAAACGACTCAGTGCCTCCACGCCAGAACGGGCGCTTGGAGAGAATCCTGCGGTTGGTTTTGGTGCCCTTGGTGTTGGTGTATAGCTTCGAGGCCGTCTCCATGGTCTGCTTCTCGGAGAGGTCAGGGTTGAACTGGCGCAGCAAAGTCGCTGCAAACTTGAGACCAGCACCGTAAATGCGCCCGTAGTTGAACACCTTGGCATTGTTTCTCGTAATGCCTAGGATCGATGCCGTCCGCGAATGGAGATCGGTCCCCTGAGACTTTGTGCCTTCCAATGTCATGAACCCGACAGCGTTACCACCATGGAGCTTGAATGTCGCGTCGCCCACCAGGCTGGCAATCCAGAGCTCCTCCGAATCGACATCAGCTCCAACGAAACAATAGCCCTTGGGAGCCTTGACCATCGCCTTGAGTTCAGATCCCACACGGTTCTTCTTGGCGTTGCTGGCTGTCAACCAGGTATTCTCGACTGCTCGCCGAGTAATAGTGCCCATGGGGATGACCTGTGGCAATATGAACCCATCGGTGTTGGCGACATTCGTCTCGCTTGCGCTGCTCGATTCATTTTCAAGAGAGGGTTGGCTATTTGCGAGGTCCTCCTGGTAGACAACCATCTGTGACCTGATTCGGTCTCGCGCGCTGATCCAGTACGAGCATGATGCATTCATCTCCAGCGCTTCTTTGGCATACGAATATTCCGATGATAAGGTGCCATTCTCGAAATAGGCTAGATAGCCCTTCGCCATCGGGTTCGTACAGCGCGCGGTTGGCCCGTCCTTATGCGGAAGCTTGAAATAGGCGTGGGCATAGTCATCGCGCCGATCCTTCTCTGTTTCATCAAATATGCATTTGACCATCGACTTGGCCGTATATTTCGCAGTCTCCTCTCGCGGTACTCGGAATGTCCACCCATATTTGTCGGACCAGAACAAAGGGTGGCCGTCCCAAGAAAGCTTAAGAAGCAGGGGGGCAATGCGGGTTCGGACGGTAATGTTGATCGGCGCATCGTTCTTCTGGAATAGGTCTTTATACCACTTGGGCATTCCTGGTTTCTTCTGCCTGGCCGCAGGTCTTGGTGGATCGTTCTTCCGCTTTCCCTTGACCATCTTGATTTCCTGGCCGGTCCAGTCAAGTTGCTGCATCCAAGGGTCGTTTTTCTGCTTGTCGGTTTCGTGCTTGATCTCAAGGGCCTTTTCGGTGAGCCCAACAAGACGTTCTTGAACCCCATCCGAGAGCTTCTGATAGGTTGCCTCCGCATTTGCAATGTATGCATCCCAGGATTTGTTTACTGGGAGGATGACAGAAGAGAGGTGCCGAAGAGCCGCGAAGCTGACAGGATGCGGGCAAACCCGGAGAAAGTTGGGAAAGACAATCGAATAGACTCGATGGGTGATTGACACGTCGGCAGCGCAGTAGTCCAGGAGCTCATCTAGCTTTGCCAAGATCCCTTCGCGGTCCAGTTCCCCAAAGTCATCACGGACGGCCTTGTCGATGGTGGTGTGAAGGTGAAACTTGGCGACATCCCGGAGAGAATTGATCGAGCTTCGTTCTTCCCATAGATCTTCCTCCTCCACAACTTCGTTCTCTGATGCTGTTTGTCCGAAGGCAGCCTTTCTTTCCCTCTCCTCTCGATCCTTCTTGTGCCTCATCCAGGTAGGTCTCTGTTGGGAGCACATGCCGTTGACAGCCGCGTGTAATGACATGGTATCCAAAAAGGCGTTTCGTGTCTGCTTGATATTGTATTCCTCCAAGATTCTTGCCCGGTCGTAACCTATGTTGTGTCCAACAATAACCCGGTCCTTGGTAGGATCACCCAAGGGAATGAGCTGCCGCTCGTTTTCTGTTTCCCCCAAGAGCCATGGGGAAAGCCAAACGTACCAAGCAGTTGGACTCACAGCGCATGCCATTACTGCAAATGGGCTTTCCTTCCACATAACTTCGGTATCGAAGCAAAGCATGGCTTCATCAGGCGCCTCAACACTTGTAGGCTCTTCATCAGCAGAGTATCTGATCCAACCACTTTGGCAGACCCATTCCCTAGGCTTTGGAGGGGGGATGGCGCTTGCAAACTGCTTCGCGTTGGATAGAAATGGCTCGGCGCAATCGAGACCGAGCTTATGAAAGTGATGATCAAGGTTATCGCCCTGTAGTGGTGGGAGGTCGAACGCTATGGGATCAGATTTGTCCGTATTCTTTCCGAGCAAGTTATGGCGGCGCAAATGATCCTTAGATAACTCGACCAGTTCCGGTGGGGGAGGTTTGGTTCCGTTGAGAAATATTTGATCAAATACGTGGGAGCTGAGTTGCTGGACGCCTATCTCGTTGTATCGCGCTTCGGATGGGACTGAGGTCGCGATTAGTAACTATTTCTATCAAAGTAGAGTGCTGAAGCTCACGAGCAAGCGTCGCCTGTTTCTTTTGCTCTGCGACGGCGGCCAGCCATCGAACATGGGCCCTCCAGGCATGGCGACGAAAGGCCTGGTGGCGGGCAATTCGGATGAAGCTGGCTGTCGAACCGTGCAAAGGACGACCAGCGACGGTCGTAAACATCATTCAGATGATGCGCGATGGCATCACGACGATGATGGGATCGTTTATGCGCCCGCGATGCTGGTTGCACCCGTTTGCTGTGTATCTCAAGGGAGGATTGAAGCAAGATAGAAGGTGATGAATTTGGCATTGCCATCAAATTATTATTAGCGGGCCCTTGCAAGTAGATGACGGCGTGCATCTTGGTGGGGCCTTCGGCAGGCATGGATAAGAGAGTGGGAACAAGAGGGCGGGGGCTTCCATGCTTCGGGCGGCCAGATCTGAGGCCTCGAATAGCATCACAATTTTGATGAAACAGGAAACAAGGCATTGTACGTCTTGTTTCTCTTGGGGATAAAAGTGCCGAGGAATTTGTAAAACTTTTCAGGTCAGCTCGAGTAATTTTATGGCACTGCTTTCGCCTCATCCCGGAAATGTGTACTACCCCTAGTGCGCCTTTGAATTCTGTAGAGAGGCTGGAGCTGAGGGACTGTCGTACAACGGCCCCTTAATGAACAACACCCACAATGGACGACTTGGCCGAGACAATGATGATCGCGTTACTGGAAGAGAGTTCACCTTCTGCAGTGTGATCCATAACCAGGTCGAGGCCGAATGTAGATGTCCGAGACCGAAACTCAATAGGTTTGTGGGATTGGAAGTGGGAGACTACGGCGAGTGAGGTTGTGGGACATTGGATGGAAATAATGAGAGATGGGATTCATATGGACGATAGATACCTATGTACCTATCCAGGGACAGGCCGGTACCTACCTATGTAGCTCGACGTGCCTGCCTCCATTCCTTGGTACCTACCTAGCTCACTTGCCTGACTCCATCCACTCCCATCGACTTGTAGGAAGTAGTGACTCTGAGGGGAGACGATGGTGATGAAGACGATGTAGGAATCGACGCCATATTGACACCTGGAGCCTGGTGTTCAAGTGCAATTCTCGCACGAGAAACACCAGGAATATTACTCATAAAGTCTACAATGGGCGCTTAAACTCTGCAAAGCATCGCCGTGAGATCACGTTGCAGCGTCGAGTCGGGATGTAATTGGCGAAAAGAGGCTGTTTTATGGTTGCTCCCGCCGAGAGCCCCGTCCGGAGGTTCCATCCATCAACACCTTTTTTTCAAGTCGAGCAACAAAGACCGCGTGCATTCGCCCTCGTGCTTATACATGTGCCTCCTCCGGCCTCAACATACATAGGCGCTTCGCTTCGCTTTGTCCTTATTTTATCAGTGTCTTTGTTCACAGCGCCTCTGTTCCTCCGTTCCGCCTGATCCACTCGGAGCCCGTCCGTAGCGTCCTCGGGCCAGTCCCTTCTCGTCGGCCACTCAAACAGCACAGACGGTAGAAATACTCCACGGATTGCACCAGAAACACCCACTCTGGCGGCCGACAATGGACCCCGGATTCTTCTGGATGGACTCGTTTGTCGCCCGACTGTTGCAAGGTTAGAAAATCTCTCTCTCACACTCCTCCTCCGTCGTCTGTGGCCGTCCCGAAGCCCTCCTCCCTCTCTTCTGCTGCTGCTGCTGCGGCTTCTGACGCTCGCTTGCCGCCGACCCTACAGACAACGCAGCCCTGTTTTGGAACACGACAAACAGTCCTCCGTTCGCAATCTCCATGTCAAGAGTCGTCTCGTCCCCCGACCGAGCTGCCGGGCATTCACCCAGGCCAATCCAGACATCCCAGATTGATGGTGGTCTTGCCGGCCAGCGTATTCGCCCGACCACGTTGCTCTCTTCGCCACCCTCGCACTCCAATTCAAATCGCCGTCCCTCTCCGACCGCAACCTCCACCACTCAACATCATCACCACGAACACGACCACCACCTCGCCTCACCCCCAAGACGAGCCGCCGCCGCCTCTGCAGCCCATACGCAAAACATCTCGACGCCTCTTCCAAGGCTACCGGGCTCGTCGTCGGCGCCCGTGGGGTTATGGCAGGGACAGCACTTTGAGCTGTGGTCAGACGCAGACCAACTGATTGATTTAGAGGATCCATTTTCCCCCTCGCATGTCGACGTCGACGACCCTTACCTTGCTGCTATAATCAACACCGAATTTTCGTCCCCTTCAACATATCCTCCATTCACCGATCCAAATACGCAAAATAGCCAAAGCCATAGCCAAAGCCAAGGCCAGAGCCAGGGTCAGGGCGTGAATCAACCTCCAACATTACAGGCATCCGCGCTGCCTCAGCCGCTCACCTACACTGACACTGCTACCGCCCCACGCGACCCCTCTACCACCTGTATCTCAGGCCCCGAGCGTTCCACAACACAACTCTCCTTCTCCTCAACCAACGCCGCCGCCGAATCTCAATCCACGCTGCGCACCCTCGATTCTTTCGACGAACACGACTTCTTTGACAGCCCGGCGAGCTCCTTCTCCGACACCATGCCCCCAGCCCTCCGAAGGACGACAACGGCTGCCGCCGGTCGTGGTGCATCAGCTCACGCCAACAAACGCCGGCGAACTTCAACAAACACTGCGCCCGCGAATCCAACAAGGACTACGCCGAGGCGGAAATCAAACGCCATGCCCAAAGACGTTGAGGAAGTCCTGGGACCGAAGCCTCCCCGGTCGCCCATCGATGTCGAGCCGATATCAGACCTTACGACGATCGACCTCACCGAGACTAATGATGTGCCTGAGGATCTCAAGAAGCCTGAGAAGGATGACCGCGTCAAGATTGCTGCCTTCCAGTGCGTCATCTGTATGGATGATGCTGCCAACTTGACGGTTACCCATTGCGGTATGTGAATTTCCGGCGTCCTCGAGTTGCCACCCCTCAAACCTCCAATAACATTTACTAACGCTGCCCGTATTTAGGCCATCTCTACTGCGCTTCGTGTCTGCATCAATCTCTCCACGTCGATGCTACCAGAGGAAAATGCCCCATGTGTCGCCAAAAGATCGACATGAAGTCCCGTGACAATTATAACGGCAAGACTAAGGGATTCTGGCCCCTGGAGCTGAAGCTGATGACGGCCACACGGAAGGGCAAACGCAAGGCCAACACACTGTCCTGATGTCCACAACATTACGGACACGCAGACGCACATCGGATCGCAATGCTGCTCCATCTGGCTAATCGGGGCTCTTCTATACCGCCATTGGATGCAACCAACTCGCACTTGGCTCACCATCTCACTGGCTCTCCCGGCATGCCCTCCCTGGGCGCCGGGCGGCCTTTTACCGCAACATCCCATCTGGCTGAGCATCACCTTTCTTGCTACGGAGCACGGGTTCACTTCGGGGCGTCATATTCAGATACCCAGCATTTACATGGATAAGGGGAAACACGGATTACTTTGATTTATCTGCACACTAGCAAGGCTATTATGCCGACATGGATCGTGGGGCCGGCGTATGGAGTATTGGAGGAGCTATGTACATGCTCCCGGGGGATAACAGAGCGGACAACTTAGAAGTCCAAACCACTGTGAATAGGTTACTTTAGTCAATGGCATATTGACGCATAGACACAGATTCTTGATACGGCTCACGCGGCTTGTGTACGACGTGCAGCGACGACATGTTGGCACAGGTGAGTATCAGCATCTCTTTGAGGAGGCCAGGTATTAAGACGCGAAATCTGCCTCTTCATCTATGGTACCTGGCGCAGTAATTATCTCGACTCTACTAACTATACCCCACGATGCATCCATGTTTCATTCCTCCCTGCCAACGCCGCTTAAACTCTGCAAGCTATATCCTATCTCGGGGACACATGCACACAACCTGATACAGTGCTCGACTATATAACCCCCCCTCCTTCTCTTTAGCCTAGTGGAAGAGTCCATGGGTCGGCTGTTTAGGCTCGGGGATGACCTCGTTCTCAAACTGTAGGCGGTTAGCAAACACTTGCGTTTTATCTATGACAGGGAAATCCAATCTCACCTCAAGGAACCGAGTGGCTGCAATGATAACCATTAGACCCTCTGCCAACTCCTCAATCTTCGAGTCCAGGCCATCGTCGGCATTAGCGCTGCCGATACCTGCACTGCGCTTGAGAGAGTGTGTCACAAGCATGCGATGCTCAGAGAGGAACCTGCGGCCCTGCACCACATTGTGGCTGCCCCGACTGACAAGCGCGGCGCCGATGATGCGCACAACCTGGGCGAGAAGATCGTAGTGCTGCTCGAGGGCACGTGGGTTGGCCGTGTTGATCTGGAGCTCAGGGTCTGCCGCGAATAGTCCTGAGAGCTCGAGTGCTCGAAAGAGGTTGGAGTGAAGAATGTACTTGGCACCAGAACGAGTCTGCGATAGCTCCAACAGGAGCGCTAGGCGCGCGTTCTGATAATTCTCCTGCTCCGAATTGTCTGCGAATGTCAATGTTAGTGCTGTCAACCTCGAGCAAGTAAGAAGATAAAAAGGGGGACATACTAGAACCGAAGACCTCGTGCCACTCGTGCATGATATTGCGCAGTGAATCGACCAGGATTCCAATAAAGTTAAGCCGGTTCAGAGTCTCAACGACATGATCCTCGTCCTCCTGACGGCCCATACTGACCAAGGCGTTGAGCAGGATCAGGGCTGCTGTCTGGCACTGAGCTTCGCCACCATAGGCATCATCGCAGATAACGTTGATCAGCCGCTCGCCATACACCTGGATCGTCTTGATGGTCTTGGGGCGGTTGGACGTGAGTGCACCTTGGTCAGACATGCCCGCTAGGTAGCGGTAGCAGATGCCGTAGTAGACCGACCTCAGTTCTGGAGTGCCAGCCCATTTGCCAATGGCCTGGAGGCAGATCTGGAAAAGCTGGTATAGCTTGTCACTCACCAGATTGCCAATTGCCGAGCCTTGCTTGTCCTCGGCGGGCGCCGAGAGGTCGAGCTTGAAGAGAAGAATCTTGGCGAGCCTTGCCAGCTCGAGGGCCTCAGCTGGTCGCTCGGACGCGAAGGCTTCAAGGCTGGGGAGAATCGACTGGAGGGCTTGCAAGAAGAAGGATGTCTGAGCGGAGCCCTTGAAGTCATTTGATTCAATCATGACAAGCAACAGCTTCGTCCATGTCTTCAGGACCTTCAGACTCTGAGTAGAAAGCTGCTTTTGCCTGTTGGAGGAGACAAGATACTCAAGAATCATAGCCTCTTCTCGCTCGATAGCGGCAAGATCTTGAGCAGCAACCAGCGCCCCTGACCCCTGAGCCTCGCCACGTTTTAAGAGTAGGATTTCTTTGACGCGATCGAGATTGTAGATGGGGTTTGAGTCGGCATCGTTCTCCAGGCAGGCTGACAGGTCAATATCCTTGTAATACTGGAGAGGGGGTAGAGGAATCTCCCAAACGCCTTCTGGGAGCAGGAAATCGTAGAGGTCGAAGATGGTAGGTATTTGGATTGGGGCGTTGCCCTCTCCTATGATCTGGCCATTCAGAGCCTCAAAGATCCGCCTCTTGAGGCTCGGCATGCGGTTCTGAGAGATACTGCAAAGCTCCATAGCGATGTACTCCAAACCCATCCTCCGGAGCGCCAAGAAGTCGGTCAGGGTCACCGCACCTTCGGTCACTGGGAAGTGAACCACGGCAACGTTCTCGCCCTCCCAAGGCAGATCCGGGTTGATGACGACCTCACGGAGAAGGAGGTGGAAGAGAATCTCGTTTTCGCGAAGTTCCTCAACCACAATAGGGGCAGAAAGGGGCGAGCTCCAGAGGATATGGAGAATGCGCATCACTCTCGACTTAATAGCAATGAGCCATTGTCGCATGCCCTGAGCATCGCCTGAGGGAGCTTCCAGGAGCAACCTTAGGAGGGTGTGGAACAATGAGGTTCGGGAAGCGAAAGAGCCCTTAGCATCAATCGAGAGCGAGTCAATGCTGCACTTGAAGCCCAGTAGCAAGTGCGCGATTGTGGGCTTCCGGGGAGTCTCCTGAAGACACTGGTATAAAAAGTCGAGGATGTAGATTTTGGTGATGTATGCCGGTGAATCTGCCTCTCGGCCGGCCTCCAGCGGGGTGATGAGTTCTGAGACGAAGGACCGAGAAATCGCCTCATGCTCACCGTTAGCCTCCAGAGCGACGATGGCCTTGTTGCGATGCGCCTGTCTATTAGATCCTGACCAAATCGCGGTAATCTTGGATGAAGAAGACATCTTCTCGAGAAGCTTGAGACATGCTAGTGTAAGCTCGGGGTGTCCGATGCCACAGTAGTTTCCCAAATCAACAACGAGATTCAGCCTGGTGACAAGGCCATCCTCGAAAGAAGAGAAGGCGGCGTTCGCTACGGGGGGTCGACGCTGGCTGGACTGGGCCTTTAGAATGGGCCGGACGAGCTCAAGGTAGGTGGCCTGTAGATCAAGAACCTTGGAAATAACCTCGACCGCACGCAAGATGCCAAGAATCAAGGGTGAGTCAGGCGCGGCATTTCCCACATCAACAGGCTCCTGATGGATCGTGTTGAATAGCGCCGTCATCACTTTGTCGTTGAACATCCACTCCATCACCCTCGCAAATGGATGCATGCGTACATATGTTGCTAGATCGGTAGTCGCGATGACTGCATCGACGTTGATGTTTGTTTCGTTGGCCATGATGATCAAGTCCTCGTTGAACGTGGTCAGGCAGATGAGGATGAAGTCGAGGCAACTGAGACGGAGAACCCGAGTTTGATTCGCGTCCTGGAGATCGTTGGATTTTGTGGCAAACACAAGGCCCATGACAAAGTCGACATAAACCTCAATACCGGGCATGCGGAATGCAGAACCAAGGTTTTCTGGGAAGGGGAGCCCATCATTCAGGGGGCTGCTGTCAATGGCCGGGCAGACCAACGAGAGCAATAGTTGAATGAAGGATTCCGGATCCTCGAATCCATTGCTAATTTCATCGAAGATCCGATCCATGGACACTGTAGGTGACTGCTGGGCCTGGCGATGAGGTCCTGTTGCATGAGAGGCATAGCCCCCTGTAATCCACGTATCCAGACAGCTCCACATCACATGGCCCTCCTGGAGCACCTTGCGTGCCATCAATGCTCGTAGAGCCATAAACGTGCAGCCGCGTAGTCGGGGAGGAATTGGGCTGCTTGCAAGTTCGTAGAGGGTCTCGACGAGATTGTAATTGGGGTTGTGAAGTAGGAAGTGTCTTGTCGTCTCACTTTCGCTAGCCAGCTTCGACATTAAACGAAGGTAACACTCAAGCATCATGGCTGATTCGGGTTCCGTCTCTGCTTGGTCGCTGCTGAGCTTGTCGTTTCGATATCGTATCGTCTGAGTTGGTGTTGGTTTTTGTCTGGTCTTGGCGGAGAAGAAGTCAAGTTCCCGGAAGATCTGTGCCCATGTGAGAGACTGAGACTTCCGCATCTTTCCGGATGAATGATGGCCTTCATCGACCAGGAACTCATGCGCAGCGGAAGCACATTCTTCGTTTTCTGAAATGGCCTGCAGCATTTCGCAGAACGCGGTCACCAGGGGCGTGGATGCTCTTCGAGAAGCCCAGTGCATGAATCCAGCCAGGTTACTATCCGGGTCAGACCAGAAGTTCATAGCAGCGTCTGGGCGGCCTTCATATGAATAAGCGATGACAAGTAAGAATCGCTCCAGGTCTAGATCTTGCTCGTGTGTCTGGCTCGACTGGCGCTGTTCATCTTCTTCCACACGGAGCTTTCGAAGCACATCGGGAAGATTAGAGATAAATGCGTCGACAAAGACCTCTAGCTGAAGCATAAGTGTTGCCTGGAAGAACTCAGAAAATGGAATGGCATCGGGTGCCAAGGCGGGTGACTTTCGTTGCAGCCACTTGCGCATGCCTGCTCTGACGGGGTCATGCCAATCTGGAGACTTGACATCTGCAGCAATCGAGAGTAGGAAGTCAAACGCCCCATCCTTGAGGGCCTCCAGAAATAGCTTGGATCGCTGACGGTCCTCCTCGTCCAAGTCAGTATTGGGAGGAATCGCCGCCTCCGGAGGATCATCAACATAGAAGCCGCTGTACTCCGCGAGCCACCAGGAGCGGAAAGCTGCATGCAGCTGGGATAGTGGCCATAGTGTATCGTCGGCGGGAAAGAGTTTGCCGTGAAGCTCGCGAGCCTTGATCAAGTCATATCCTCCTTCAGCAGATCCGAAAACTGAGATGTACGCCCCAATTGACGGAATAAGATGAACCAACAGCGCATCATACTTGTCCATTTTCTTGAGCGTTGCCACAAAATCAAGGAAATCCGCTGTTGACCCTTGTCTCATCTCGACGCTTCGGCAGAGGACGACACCCACGAGTTCGTGTTGTTGGATCAAACTGACACGGGAGAACTCGATTGTTTCCATCTGTTCAGACATGCCATTCGTCGACTGCCCGAGGGTCTGGGCGGCGGCGATCTTGTCCCCAATCTTCTGAAGCCATGCCTTGATCTCCTTCATGGACGCCATGCACCTGGGCACGATTCGCTTCGAGGCATCGGCGCCCATACTGGGCTGGAGTAGTCGTTGGGCCACGTAGAGCTTCACACTCTCGAGCGCTTCGGGATCGGCCATGTCTTCGTCGAGACCATCTATCTCGAGAAGCAGCCGCACAATATCTAGAACATATTTGCGCTGCTGGTGAAATCGGATGATGGCGCATTCGAGAAGGGATCGGCCCAACGTGGAAGGGTCTTCTTGGGATTCGAGGACACATCGCGTAGCCTCGAGTTCGTCAAGCTCGACTTCGTCGGATAGGGTGAGAACATCTTGCTGGAAGCCATCGTTTATCGAGTACTCGTCTCCGTCAATAACAACCTTGCCTAGACGACCGTCAGTTAGAATCAGCTTTCCCTTTGCGCCAGCTGAGCTCCTTACCAGACTTGACTGCATTTCGGTTCTTTTCATTCCTTGCCGGCTTATCCCAGAGCTTGCCCAGCTCCGTCTCGAAAACCTGGACGAGGAATTCGTTGTTGAGAGCCTCGGCGCCTTCGACGCGACCTTCGCGTAATGATAGAAGCCCTTGGTGGAAAGCTTGCAGGGCATCTAAAGCGGTGATCTCGGCCATGATGGTGGTTCAGGACTATCGCATGTTGAGAATAGACCCAACAGCAAGCGGTCGATGCAAGCTGCGCAGATTGCACCGTGGTGCGTTCGGTTGGCGAGTTCTGGATCTTTTTTTTTTGTAGATGCTCGGGCGGTTGCTAGCGGTCGGTGTTTTGAGATTCTGCACCCAAGGAAGGTCCAGTACCTGGCAGCCTTGTTGCCTTCAAGTTGGGAGCTCCCTGAGCTTTCATTGGCTAAACCACGGGCAAAAGTCAACACCCCCGGAATCACCACTGAGAAATGGGTACCAGGTGCGCACCTACCCGTCCATGCGACAGGGTGTTCAGGTCAGTCTATTCGCACTGTATGTACCTAAACCAGCAAGTTACCTCAAGAGAGCATATGGTTCAGATTATATCTGTTAAATGGATACACAAGTCTGTTGCCAAAACAATAAGGTAGTTATGATGAGGGCCTATTATGATGATATAATTTTATGATAATTAGGATTTATTGTTATGTGATTTTATGTTGATTTTATCCTAAAGCCACTGCCGGAACGTGTTCCGACAGTGCGGCGCACGTGTCCACACCGTCCTCGACCCCCTTCACCTGCCGCGTACCTAGGCGTGCAACAAAGCTGGGCCTTGAAGTACCTACCTAACGAGCACAAGCACAAGGAGCATCATCGCATACTCGTTGCATTTGACGATGGTGCCTAGATATTCTCATTCTCTTCCTTTCACATCCCCTCACCCTCCGTTTTTTAATACGCACCCGTCGCCATGTCCTCTAAATCTGTCATGAACCTAGCGCGTGCGTACCTACCCACCTAACCTCGAGCTCTTGTGTTATTTGTTGCTGACGGGCTATTACCCAGGGGACGTGAAATCAGCCTCGCTCAAAGAACGAGAAAAGGCTGTCGATGGTAGGAGGAAAAAATCCTTGATTCGTCATTTCATGGACTGACGAATGTGTCAGAACTGGCTAGTCTTCTCAACCCTCGGAATCGATCTGCCAATCTGTGAGCGACACCATCCACTCTCACACACACTTTGTCTGCTAACAAGCTTGTGAGTTCCGACCTTGGTGATAAAGGCTACCATGAGATATTCGAATCCATCTTCAGCTTTGTGATGCGCGAAAAGCCCAACCTGCGTAATAAATCAAAGTCCCAAGCCACGTCAAATGCTGCTGCATCCCGTCTCTCGAAATGTGCCGCCGCTGTGCGGATGGCAGCAGGTCGCGGCGTATCTAAGCTCGGACGAAAGACATTACTTGCAGTCGTGGATCACATCACGCAAACTCTAGGACAGAAAGATGACTTCGTTCCTCCGTTACTTCAGGATTACATCAAAGCGTTGACCGAGGTGCTCTCACGGCCAGCCCATGTCGAGATCCTCGCTCGGAGAGGTGGTGAGAAATGGGAAGAGTGCGTTGACTTTCTTCTCGATGTTGCCCAGTTCATGCTGCCAGATGAAGAAGAAGGTACTACCGCTCTGACGTTGGCACGGGGCTCCCCAGCTCCGGGCCCGGGGTCGGGGTACGGCCGGTCTACTGGACGTTCGACTCCATCGACCCAGAGTCAACGAAGAGTCGGTCCCGGAGAAGGCGGTCCTTTGAAAGATGTACTGGAAGGGCTGTACCACCTGGTCACTGCCGGAAATGCGCCGTTGCTGCGGCGATACACGGAGATCACTGAGGTGGTGCTGAGAGTCTTGAGCTTGAAGCAGCTTAGCCTTGGCTCCTTGCAGACCCTGGCATTTGCCATCATCAATGTGCTATTCTCGGAAACCCATGCCGACGACCTGGCACATTCTTGCTCAATGGTGCAAAACCTCCTGCCGTTGATGAGCTACTGGTGGCGATCTGAAAAAGTGTCGCAAGACGAAGTCATCAGGGCGTTGAGAATCGAGATCTCTAGGAGTATCTTTCTCACGCACCTGCACATCGAGCATCTGGTCATCAACTCATCAGATGAAGGCATCCGCTTGGATGTCGAAGACTTGGTTGAGAACCTTTGGAGTGAATACTCCAAGCGCAGTGAAGCCTTTCGGTTACAGTTGAGCGACATTACCTTTTCTACATCGTCTCTTTCGAAATATGGCCTTCAACTGGATGTTTTCGGACTGCGCCCCCACAATGTGTATGGAGAAGGCCACTGGGCGGTTGTGCAGAATTTGGCATTCCTTGAGCGTATCATGGTACTTTCCAACGAGAAACATCAAGAAGCAACCACGGAACATGACGAGCAGCGGCGGAAGAGGCGCCGTATACGCCTCGACATGAGTCGTATCAGACTCAAATTGAAGCTCACCGATGTAGCGGTTCGACGAACAGCCCTACAACTGGTCCCATTTCTTCTTGCAAGTAACTCGCTGAGTCGTGACGAGTTGCTTGACTTGTTGCCGGACCTGGTAGCCTTGGCGAGCGACAAAAACCCAGTAACAGCATCTTGGGCCCTCGTCGCCTCAGCTAGGTAAGGACAACTCCCGGCATAGACTGATAGATGACTTACTGTTTCAGTTGTATATCCTATTGCGAGGACTGTCATGACCAAGCGGACATTTGGAGACAGCTATGGCATTTAGCCACAAGGTCTATCAGTCTACCAGGCACAAGCCGTGCTGCCTGTGTTCTGTTGCATGCCATTCTCGAGGCAGATGTTTTGCCATATCACACCGTCTCTGAGGATGTCAACGGCATCGTAACAACTGCCGACGTCAGCGGCCCCAGCGTTTTGTGTGATGCGTCCATCGGCCTGATGTTTCATGTGCTTCATCTTCGGAATGCTAGGATCCCAAGTGCCAGCCAAAGCACTTGCCATCACATCATCCGTTGGATATTTCTCCGGTGGAACCCAAGTAAGTCTCTCAGCTTCATATAAGGTAGACTTACTAACAGGGCAACAGACGAATCCACTTTCGCCTCCTATCACTCTCTACACGTTCAGCCTATAGAGCTTGTGAACCTGGTCCGGGCTTGCTGCGGGACTTCAGAGTTGAAGCTGGTTACTCAAACAGTCACTTCCGGAGGCCCTCTGAGTGAAACATGGAACTCGTTGGGCGAGATTGCATCATTCAGTCGATACATACTCCTTCTTAAGGACACACCAGAAAAGTCCAAGACTGCTGGCCGCTGTACCTACTTTCAGTCAACAAACCCTCCACCACTGGCCGATGCCAACACTCGTTTTGCTTCTAGGAAGCTAACACTTGAGCTTTTCTATCCCAAGCTCGGCGAGCTAGCCGAACTTTGCACAGCCTGGACCAAGAGAATGAATGAAGGTGGTGTGCAGATTTCGATAGATCGCTTTCAGAGCCTGTTCTCAGCCTGCTTGACGGGTACCCTGTTGCTTTCGCAGATCAGCGACCTCAACTCAACCCAGTCCTCATCTGTGGAGTCTACTCTGATGGAGATTCTAGAGAAAGGGCTGGATGCTGCTCTGACATCTGTTGAACCCATGGCGTTCGCCGATTCTGTCCTGCGCGCAGTGAGGCCCATGATGCCCGATCTGGCCACAGCGAATCTCAACCAGATGCAGGGGAACAAAGCTGGTCTCTTGCGTCTGTTAGCAAAGGTTTGGTCCGTGATTGAGGACCGAAAGAGCCAGCAATGTTCCGGGAACGATGTCGATTTGATGGATATTGACGAAGAGTTTGAGTCGCAGAGTAGTAGAGCGAGCTCTATTTTGACACCAGCAGCAATTCCACGGTTCAATATCCAACTACGGATGGATGCCCGGGCATTTTACACAGAGACCAAAGCTCGGCTCCAGTTTCTATCCATCCTCAACGACGATATCGGCCAGATCGGCCTCGTCCCTGATGCCTTCGTCGAGCATCTAATCAACATGCCCGATGATGAACTCCTGCTATGTCAAAACTTGTTGCTCGAGATTTTCAACTCCGACCTCATCATTACCCCAGACAATGCCCTGGCTGTGATTGAAAGACTGGGAGAATGTGTCAGTGAGAGGGACTACCAGTATGCCGAGGTTGCCCTGAGTACTTGCATCGGGGTTATTGATGGTCTTCATTCTATCTGGCTGAACGACACACGTCAGCTCTCGGACAGAGTTGGCGACCTTTACTATCACTTTGTGAAAGTGTGCCTTCCATCAAACATGCTCTCGCCCAGAACCCAGATATCGATGATTCGATTGCTCTTCACTCTTCTGCGGACCAACTCGGACTATGGCAAGGAACAAGGTCTGGACTCCTCCAGAACCTGTCTTCTCTACATTCTCAAGAACGGCCCAATGTCTGTCAAGTATGCTATTTCCGAAAAGATAGCTGGCGTTTTCGATCTCTTCATTCTCAAACTCCACGATGAAATATTCGTGGACGTTTTGGACAACCTGCCTACCGACCCTGCCGACACTACGGGCATTGCCTTTCGACTGTTGGTGTTGTCAAACCTCGCCTGTCGATGGTCTACTTTGCTTCGGAGATGTACCTACCACATCTTTGAAACCCCGGGAAAGATACCAGTCTCTACGGAGTACGCGACTCGTTGCTTGCTTAATGTGTCTCGAACCCTGCAATTGGAATCTCCCAAGGTCTTGTTTCGGCTGTTCTCGCGTCAGTTGCTGTATACTTGGCTGGAGTGTGACCCTATCGAGGACATTCCATTCTCCATATTCGGGTTTTCAACCTTGGGTGACCTTCTCAAGTCCGCCCAAGCCGAAGCAATTGGATTGACCGTCATGCGTGGGCAAGACGAGGCGTCTGCAGAAGTTGCTCGCTTACTGGGAACCTCCGAAAGCGACCTTATCCGTGAAAACTTCGCGACCGCTATGGCCTACAGCATGATTTTCGGCGACTCCAATGGAGGCGATGACAAGGAGAGGGGCGAGGCTCATATCAAGAAGGTCCTTGGCCGCCAATTATATCTTGAGGCGATGTACCTCGACTTCCTCGGAGTCGGGGCTCTCTTCTTTGATCTCATTGACCAGGAAAATTCCTTGGAGAAGGTCTTTGCGAGATTCAAACTTGACTATGCTGGAGAAATCATGAGTGCTATCAAGGCCATTTCTCACTCTCCTGCCGAGTTGCCAGCCAACCAACAACCGATGTTCAAGGCAAAGTATCTCATCAACGAGCTTCACAGGCTCTGTCAGAGCAGCGAGTTCCAGTTCCATGATCTTTGGTCGCCCCCTGTGGTTGTTTTCATCGCTCGCACGCTCCTCAACACCGTGCACTCTGCCCTGGGGCCCCTTCATGCCTGTTCTGTTCTCCGCAAAGTCAGGATTTTGATCTGCCTAGCTGGCCCGGTTGCTCTAGAATCGTATCCTCTAGAGATGTTGCTTAACGCCACCCGTGAGTTTATCGTGGATTCAGAGTGTGCGGATGATGCCCTGGGGATCAGCCAGTATCTCCTTGCCGAAGGCGCAAAGCATCTCAACACAAACCCCTCGTTCCTTGCTGGCTACGCATTGTCAACCCTGGCTTCCCTTCGCGTCTTTTTGGAATCGAGCCAGTCCAGCACAACACAGGAAAGTCAGTTCAAAGCCACCATGAGCAAGGCCGAGAAGTTCCATGGGTGGTTTAGCAAGTACCTGGAAGAATACGACTCTCCGATGTTTAAGAATCTCGAACAGCGCGAGGCCTTCAAGTCGATTACACAATCCGCCGCCCGTATCCGGTCTTCGGGCAACGCTGAGCGAGGCAGTGCAGAGAGCAAGCTGCTGCTCGACATCTTGGATGACGGTGGTTCAGAATACCAACTTCTCAATGACACTTCGCGTCAGCTCGCCCTCGGCCTTCTCTGCGGCGACTTCAGCATCCCCCTATCGAGCAGAGACGACATCATTGAATCCGACCAAGATGCGCTCAAGCATGCCGCGGCTGTGTGGAAGAGCTGTGATACGCAAAACCTGAGCGATGAGTACCTGGCATGGGCCGGGCGAGTAGTCGGCCGATCCTTCTCGGCATCAGGCGGGATTCCTACAGACATCCTTCGCGAATCACATCTTGCTCGTTACCAAAAGATTGCTCCGGATTCTAATGGCTCAGAAATTGGGATCCTTCGTCTTCTTCAGGATCTGACTTCAAGCACCGACTCTGTGACAGCAGGGTTGGCCGAAGCAGCGCTACGAACCGCCGTCTCCGATTCTACCATGACTGGCGACGATACACTGATTGTGGCTTGTCAACAAGGCCTCTCAGAGTCCCTTTTACAGACGTCTCAGTTAGGTCCATACCGGTCTCCCCCGTCTGATAAAAGAGCTGGAACTCCTACATCGTCGGTAGATGAACAAGCTGTATGGGCGGAGGACATCACGTCAAAGAACTGGCTTCCGAACCTGAGTGCCTATATGGCCAAGTCTGTTGATGAGTCTATCATGCTCAAGATTCTGCCCCCTATTCTTGCCAAAGTTGAGCACTTCGCTGAGAGTGCATTCCCGTTTGTTGTTCATCTTGTCCTCTCCTCTCGGATCAACCAGCAGACATCTCTCAAGCGACAGCTATCTTCGTCTATCAAAGAGTGGCTTCAATGCACAGCGCCTGCAGCCAAGGACAACTTGAAGTTGCTCATCAACACCCTCCTGTACCTCAGGACCCAGGAGTACCCAAGAGAATCATCAATCGCTGATCGATCACATTGGCTCAACATCGACTATGCCCTGGCCTCTGCGTCGGCATCACGATGTGGAATGCACAAGACAGCCTTACTCTTTGCTGAACTCGTCTCATCCGAAACTACGCGGTCCTCTCGTCGGTCGTCGGCAGCGGCAGCGAAGGATACCGACATGAGCGAGACTCTACTGACAATCTTTGAAAACATTGATGATCCCGATGCTTACTACGGACTGCCAGAGGAAGCCAGCATCTCAAAGGTTCTCGCTCGCGTGGAGTATGAAAACGATGGACCCAAGAGTCTAGCATTCAGAGGTGCCCAATACGATAGCAACATTCGTCTCGGTAATCCCATTGCGCAGTCCGATGGGCAAGCTTTGGTGAAGGCCCTGAGCACGCTTGGCTTGTCTGGACTATCAAACTCTCTACTCCAAGTACAGCAGAACCTAGAATCATCACCAGCTTCTCTTGAGAGTACCTTTAGCACAGCAAGAAAGTTGGAGATCTGGAATCTGCCTGCCCCGACGAGCAATCATCATGCAGTCACTGTTTACAAAGCCTACCAGAGCATTCATCAGGCGACAGACATTGGAGTTGTTCGAGCGGCCGTACATGATGGCTTCACTCGCACCATGAGCAGCTTGACTGCACATGGTCTCAATGCGACAGCCTTGAGGAAACGACTAGGAGCACTGGCTTCCCTGACAGAGCTGGATGACGTCCTTGGCGTCTCTGACACTGCGGAAATGGAGAACATTCTCAGCAAATTCAAGAGCCGAAGTGATTGGATGCGAAGCGGACTGTAAGCAGCTTGACAAGTTTGGAGACAAAAATGCTAACTCTTCCTAGTTACGATAGCGTCAGTCAGATCCTGTCTTGTCGTGGAACCACCATGAGCATGGTCAGCCAGCAGAGCGCCCTTCGAAGCAACCTGAAGCTTTCTGCGGCTGCAGCAAGACAAATGGAGGTGGAATCGATGATCACGGCATCTGGCATCTATCGATATCACCAGGCGACTCAAGAGAACTTGAACTTATCTACCAGCCTCACCAACCTCATTGCACCTTGTGCTTCACTGGATCTCCACGTGGATGCCGCAATCAACATTGAAGCCGCTAACTCGCTCTGGGACTATGGGGAGATGAGCACCTCTATCCGCATGCTTCAGAGCATTGAAAGGGACTCTTCTCTCCAGAAACAGACTATCCCAGTCAGTCGCTCTGACTTGCTTTCAAAAATTGGTTTCCAAGTCTCTGTTGCTCGCCTCGAGAAGCCGCACGACATTCAAAAGAAGTACCTAGAGCCGGCCTTGAAGGAACTCAGGGGCAAAGGTCAAGGACGGGAGGCCGGCATGGTTTACCACCAGTTTGCCATGTTCTGTGATCAGCAGCTCCAGGACCCTGACGGGCTGGAAGACCTGACAAGGCTTCAGGGATTGAAGAAGGCCAAGAGCGACGAAGTGTCGGAACTCAAGTTGCTGATATCTACTACGAGGGATTCTCAGTTGAAGAACCGATACTCACATGTGCTGAACAAGGAAAAGCAGTGGCTAGACCTTGATGAGCAAGAGCTGCGACGTGTTGAGCACACTCGTAGCGAGTTTGTGCGTCTGAGTCTCGAGAACTACCTCTTGTCTCTCATCGCTTCCGACGAACACAACAACGATGCACTGCGTTTCACAGCCCTTTGGCTGGAGCGATCAGAAGAGGAGATGACCAACAAAGCAGTCATGAAGTCTGTTTATGACGTGCCAACAAGAAAGTTTGCAGGGCTCACCAACCAGCTAACATCCCGACTTCAAGACAATGACACTTCCTTCCAAAGGATCCTTTTGGAGTTGGTTTACAAGATTTGCGTGGACCATCCCTACCACGGCATGTACCAGATTTGGTCAGGAACCAAAGCAAAGGCCCAGCAGAAGGACGAGGTTGCAGTCAAGCGTGTCAAAGCTACAGATCGAGTGGCCAAGCGACTCGCCGAGACGCAGTCCGTGGCCAGCATCTGGCTCTCCATCGATAAGACGAGCAAGTACTACCATGCTCTGGCCATGGATCGCAACCCAAACAAGTACAAGTCGGGTGCCAAGATCGCACTGAGAGATTCAACTCCAGGCCACAACCTTGTCAACTGCTTGGCCAAGTACCGCATCCCTTCTCCAACCATGCACATTGAGCTTTCTGCAACCAAGGACTACACAAAGGTGCCCATCATCTCCAAGCTGGAGCCGACCATGACGATCGCCTCAGGCGTCAGTGCACCCAAGATCATTACGGCACTTGGGAGTGATGGTGTGCGGTACAAGCAGCTTGTCAAGGGTGGACACGATGACCTACGCCAAGATGCAATCATGGAACAGGTCTTTTCGGCTGTATCGTCTCTACTGAAGCTTCATAGGACAACCCAGCAACGCAATCTGGGTATCAGGACGTACAAGGTGCTCCCGCTCACGGCATCTTCTGGACTGATCGAGTTTGTCCCCAACACGGTACCACTTCACGAATTCCTCATGCCCGCGCACGAGAGGTACTATCCCAGGGACCTGAAGGGCTCTCAATGCCGTAAGGAAATCTTTGGAGTCCAAAGCCGGACAGTCGAGACTCGCATCAACACGTATCGCAAGGTTACGGAAAAGTTCCACCCGGTCATGAGGTACTTTTTTATGGAGCACTTCATGGACCCCGATGAGTGGTTTGTCAAGCGGCTGGCATACACAAGGAGCACAGCGGCGATATCTATGCTTGGTCATGTTCTTGGCCTTGGTGACCGACACGGTCACAACATTCTCCTAGACCACAAGACTGGAGAGGTTGTCCACATCGATTTGGGTGTAGCTTTCGAAGCTGGTCGTATCCTGCCCGTGCCAGAGCTGGTCCCTTTCAGATTGACAAGAGATATCGTGGATGGAATGGGCATCACTAAGACAGAAGGCGTCTTCCGAAGATGTTGCGAGTTTACTCTGGACGCTCTACGAGAAGAGCAATACTCTATCATGACCATTCTCGACGTGTTGCGTTACGATCCCCTCTACACTTGGTCCATCTCGCCACTGCGGCTCGCGAAGCTACAAAAGGCAAGGCACAACGACGACGGCGCCATGGACGACGACCAAAGCGAAGCAGAAACGAAGAAGAAGACGGGAGGCCATGTCAACGAGCCATCTGAGGCCGACCGTGCCCTGGAGATTGTGAGAAAAAAGCTCTCCAAGACCCTGAGCGTGACGGCCACGGTCAACGATTTGATCAACCAAGCAACGGATGAGCGGAATTTGGCAGTTTTGTATTCTGGTAAGTCTCTGCAGAGAATAAGTGAATGTGACGTGTGACGCTGACGTGGTCTAGGATGGGCGGCATATGCTTGAGTAGGGGAGTATAATAATTAGCTAAGGATATACAGGGTGTAGGGATCAGTAATGTTAAAAGATGGGAACACTTCTACCTCGCCACGAGGACCTTTTACTACGTATCATAGCCTTTATTGGACCATAGCGAGAGGTATCCCTCTAAGAGGGAATTACTAGACTTCCCGTTGCTTGCCATACTCTGTGTCTCACGTATACTAAATAACATTACTGATCTTTATACCCTGTATCATAATAAAGGCAAAGCTTTAGGGCTTCTTTTCTCAATTTTATTATACTTTATCGATGACCTTTAGAGGAGGATAATCTAAAGAACTCGTCTGACCGCCTATCTTTTCCCCAAACCGGGTGCCTGTCCTAACCATTCAAGTCCATGTTGCCCGTTCTCTTCAGGTTGCAGTTTTCGCTAGGTAACTAACCCTTTTAGTGTTCTGGCGTCTCATTTACTTCTTGACCCGCGTGATAGGATAGCTTTTTGGGCAAGGTTAATCACATCCGTCAAACAATCAGATACCCGTATCCTAAGAACCAGCTTGTTTCTTGGCCGTTGTGATGGCGCCGTGTTCGGAGTTAGGCGTGGTTAAGCTCTGTAGCTCCAGGACCAACAAGGGCGATCCACTATCTTATCGCACCTAACAGCGCTGAATGACATGAGGTAATCAATCGCCCAGCTTTAGCTTCTCTCATTCAGACTCGATCGAAGCATCAACATCCTGATTTATCAACGTCATATCTTGTACTTTTCATCGACAGAATAGAGCGAATGATCGCCATTAACTGCTCTTGCACCGTGTCTGCTTTCACAAGCCCCAGCTACCGCAATTCACCGAACCCGCGCCGGACAGCCCGAGCATCCGAGGCCTGAGTGACAGCTCCATCACAGTTGTTCCAGGCCTCCCCCGTCGTCGTTATCGCTCCATGCAACCCGTGGCAGTCGAATCAAACTCTCCCTCCCGGCGTAGGCCGCGGCTCGACTCGTCCTCCTCCTCCTCACCGCCTCCCATCGCCGCCTCTAAGAGAGCGCGCTTCGAAGCCATGACGAGCGCCAAAGCGCGGGGCAAGCTCCCCGAGACCGTCGACCTGACCCAGCCGCCCTCGGCCTTCAAGCCTTACACGGGGGCCAAGAAGCTGGTCATCAAGAACCTGCGGGCCCCGACGAGTCGTGATGCGCAGGTCGCCGAGTACTATGTGCGCACCGAGAAGGAGCTCAAGGACGCCCTCGACTCGGTGTTTGCCGGGAAGACGCCCGATGTTCCCCTCGAGAGGCTATACAGAGGAGTCGAGGACGTTTGCCGGAAGGGAGACCCAGCAAAGGTGTACCGGATGGTCAAGGACAGGATTGAGGCGCACTTGCAACGGGTAGTGCATCCGAGGATAGGACGGAATGGAGGTGTCTCGAACCTCGATATTCTCAGGAGCGTGTTGGCAGAATGGAAGATTTGGAATGGTCAAACAGTACGCCTAGCAGTAAATCAGCCGCAGCTGCTATCCAGCTAACTCTCTTGCAGATATTGATCCGCTCGACGTTTAGTTTCCTCGATCGGACATACCTGTTACGAGAGAACCTTTCATCCATCAACGACATGGCCATCAGCCAATTCCGAAGGATGGCCTTCCCTTCGCAGGCGCTTGCGTACGGGAGTTCCCATGGGAGCAAGACAATTGCGGGAATGTGCGAGTTGGTTGAGTATGACCGAAGAGACAACGATCAAATGGACTCGACTCTCCTCAAAGACTCGATGATGATGTTGCACGTTCTGGGCGTCTACGTCAAACACTTCGAACCGATCTTCCTGCAGCAATCCGAGGTTTACTTCAAGGAGTTTGGTGAGGCATGGAGTACTTCAAGCCTCAAGGACTACATCCGAGTCTGCAAGAAGCTGCTGCACAAGGAAAACTACCGCTGCATCGTGTATAACCTTGATAGCACCACGGAGAAGCAGCTGATGGACTCTGCTCACTCGCATCTGATTGACCATTATTCAGACAAGCTCCTAAACAGTGGCAATCTTGCCAAGTTGCTGTCCGATAGAGAGGTTGACTCTATGAAGGCATTGTACGACTTGCTTCGATTATCAGGCATCCAGAAGAAGATGAAGGCACCGTGGGGCGACTATATCAGAGCCACTGGAGCTGCGATCATCGGCGACAAGGAGCACGGGGATGAGATGGTTCTTCGTCTCTTGGAACTGCGACGGTCGCTTGACCTGATGATTCGAGATGCTTTCGACAAGGATGAGGACTTCCTCTGGGGCATGAGAGAGGCTTTCGGGAAGTTCATGAATGACCGAAAAGTGTCATCTTGCTGGGATACAGGAACGTCCAAGATTGGTGAGATGACAGCCAAGTACATCGACATGCTTATGCGAGGCGGTTTGAAGTCATTACCCAAGGAGCTTCTGTCTGATGCCAAGGATCGAGCGACGGCGGAGAAGCAAGGTCAGGCCAGCACTGGTGATGAGGATGCTGAACTTGATCGACAGTTGGATCAGGCTCTGGAACTGTTCCGTTTCATCGAGGGCAAGGACGCTTTTGAAGCATTCTACAAGAAGGATCTCGCTCGACGGTTGTTGATGGGACGAAGTGCAAGCCAAGATGCCGAAAGGAACATGCTCACCAAGCTCCGAAGCGAATGCGGCTCCAACTTTACTCACAACCTTGAACAGATGTTCAAGGACCAGGAGATTGCCAAGGATGAGATTGAAGCGTACAAGGAGTGGTGCCAGGGTAGCCTGGAGCGCAAGTCACCTTTGGATCTTCAGGTCATGATCCTCTCAGCTGCGGCCTGGCCGACATACCCCGACACTCGTCTCAACCTCCCTGATGAGGTTGCAACTCAGATTGAGCGGTTCGACCAGTACTACAAAAACAAGCATACGGGTCGGGTGCTGACGTGGAAGCATTCGCTGGCTCACTGCGCGATCAAGGCTACGTTTGCTACGGGCACCAAAGAGCTTCTTGTTTCGGCTTATCAGGCCGTCGTGCTCATGATGTTTAATAGCCTCCCGAATGATGGCTTCTTGGCTTATGAGCAGATTGCCACAGGCACTGGGCTTCAAGGCGGTGACCTCGACCGCACATTGCAGTCCCTCGCATGCGGCAAAGCACGGGTGCTTACCAAGCATC
Source organism: Ascodesmis sphaerospora (assembly GCA_027569015.1). Classification (NCBI taxonomy): domain Eukaryota; kingdom Fungi; phylum Ascomycota; class Pezizomycetes; order Pezizales; family Ascodesmidaceae; genus Ascodesmis; species Ascodesmis sphaerospora. The sequence continues at coordinate 1,178,860 of JAPPUR010000005.1, forward strand.
CCAAGGGTCGTGAGGTCAAGCCCACAGACACATTCACCTTCAACAAGACATTTACGGACCCCAAGTACCGTGTTAAGATCAACCAGATTCAGCTGAAAGAGACAAAGGAGGAGAACAAGGCAACACACGAGAGGATCGCTCAGGACCGTCGGTTTGAAACACAAGCAGCCATTGTCAGAATTATGAAGAGCCGCAAGTCTATGGGCCATGCGGAGCTGGTGGCCGAAGTGATCAACTTGACCAAGAAGAGGGGCAGTGTAGAGCCGGCAGCGATTAAGAAGGAGATCGAAAGGTTAGTCAAACGCAATGACCATGTGTGGAGAGTGCTAACAAGATGCATAGTCTCATCGAGAAGGACTACATCGAGAGAGAGGGCAATGCATACGTGTATCTGGCGTAAGGTTGGGTAGGTTGGGTATATTTTATTATCTGATGATGTAGATGATGGGCTACGAGGCCCAAAGACGACAAGGGCTATAATTATGAGTCAGAAGCAGAGGATAGATCGGTATTCAGCTGCTGTTAATGTTCAAACTGTGCAAAAAAGTGACTGCCTATGCGGAAGAAGGGATGGGAGTTGAACGTCGTGTCTGGGAGAAGGGGTACAGGGGCCAAAAAGAGCGAAGCCAGGGGGGGCCATGGGGGGTAAGGTAAGTATTCAAAGTTTGTCAACTGAGCTACTTCGCTGATAGAAGAGATGGTTATTTTGATATATAAGGAGGAGATGCGTGGTTGAAGTTGACTGGTGATTGGTGATGCGAGGGATGTGGTGGAGTTGGTTGCCTAGAGGGCTGAGGTCTCATGCCTGCCGTTTTGGGCAATGACCTTGGAGTAAGTCGTAATAACCCTCACCGAGTAAACATGGAGGTCTTTACAAGTTTCATCTCCTTTTCAACACCTTCATCTTTGCTTAATTCTATCTTTCCAGCTACATATCATGTAACAGTAGATGAACGGCACCCGGAGTCCAACTTCGAACATGGAGGCAACGGGGCTCAGCTGCGAATAGCCACCGTTGGCTTAGATCTGGACAGCACATAACAACCGTCGGGTCGAATCAATGGTAAAGCTGACCACTGGCGGCACCTATCGAACCCCAGTCTGCACGCCTCATCTGCAGAGCGAGTCCAAAACGCCCTGCAAGATGCCCCGCCAATGCCCCCTCCTCTCACGGCCTTATATCCAGCGAGGCCAGCATTGTCCCATCAGCGCAACCTCACCCTTTCCAATCCATCTGATGCGCCATGGAGCCCGTTTCTTTGGCCTTCGGTGTCGTCTCTCTGGGTATGCAGCTGGTCCAGACAGCTGCTGCCATCAGGGAACGCATCGATGCCTACAAGTCAGCCGCCAAAGAGCTGTCGACTCTATCTGACAAGCTGGACAACATCGAGGCCATATGCTACTCTCTTGAGGCCGCTTTCAGCTGCTGTGAGCAGGCACCCAAACCCTGGGACGCAATGCTACTGAAAAAGCTGCATCGGATCATGAGTGACTGCCGCGACAAAGTTTCACGGTTATACGACATCATCAACAAGATTACGTCGTCTCAATCAAATAAGCGCATATCTCTTAATACCACGGGAGCACGTTTCCTTCAGTACAGGGGCACAATACGGAAATGCAACGACGAGCTGGACCAGTCTCTCACTTCCCTCCACTTGCACATGACGACCAATATCCTGTAAGTCATGTATATTTGTTTGAAACCAGAGCTTACAGGCTGTAGAGTTATGAATCTGCGACCACTCCCACAAACCTGCGAGTCACTCAGCCTGAATATTACCACGACTACACAAGTTGAACCCAGTATCAAGAACAGTGTCGACTCAGCAGTCATAAAGTACCGAAAGAGTCGATCAAGGCAAGACGTACAAACTCAGACATGGAACCTATCATATTCCTCATTATGCCGTCTCGAAAGGACAAAAGTACGAAAGGCAAGGCAGTCCAAGTCTTCTCCCTCTATTCAAGAAGAGACCTCGTTCCTCATCGGTTCGCCGCTTCTGGGACTATACGCAAAGCTCTCACTCCAACGTGGATCGCTTAGTCCCTTATCTGTCTCACTGCAATTTCCCCATATATACACATTCACCTTCGACTCGTGGTTCTTTACGGATATTGCTAGGGCTTTCAGAATGGACGATGTTGAAAAGTTGCGGTATATCTTTGATCAGTACTCTATCACCCCGCACACGGACTTGGTTTTGGCAAATGCAATCGTGGCCAGAACTGACACACTGCTGGGGGTGAGTAAGGCTTTCATAGATCTGAGTGTATATGTGCTAACCGGCATCCAAGTGGGCCATTTGGAGCAAGGCAAACCGCATTCACGACTTCTTGATTGATCAGTGTCCCAGCTTATTCCATGGACGGTCAGTTAGGATCTCATCTTACCAAGCGTTATTGCTATCTCGCAAGACTAATGGCGAGGGCACAGTCGGCACCTCCCCATCAACCATTCCATGCTTTTGGGGCCCAGCCCAGCCCCAGAAGATCCTGATGGTAGTTTTACACGTGCGATGGCTTACATCGACATGCGAGGTGACGCTCTTGAGCCTGGTGAGTTCAGTATTCTGCTTAACGGCTGTTCGTTGCAGATACACAAGCGTTTCCTCGTCGACACTTGCAAGCAGCATTTCTCAGGAGAATGGGAGCCCTTTAACAGATACATCTGGAACCATATATTCAGTTCTTTTAAGAGAGCATGCGTCCACTCAGTCGCCACCGTGGAGGAGTTTGACAAGGAAGCAATGGGCAGCTTAGCAGATCTTACACGACAAGCAATTTCTGATGGGTTAGATATCCACTGCAGCTTGACAATTCATGGGCAGCCACGCCTTGGACTGGACTCTGCTCTGGAAAATTTGGTTAATTTCGGCCCGCAAAAAGACGATACTGTCTTCTTTTGTCATCAGTGGGCTGAGATGTTGTGCCAAGCGGGCGTCGATGTTGATACTTACCTCGAGAGAGAGATGCAGGCTCTAAGTGCAGCCTGTGATCCTTACCTCTGGGAAGGAGCTTATGTCAGAGAGTTGAAAGTCGAGAAGTATATGGGCAGAAACCTTCCAACTTGGGTCATGTCATTTGCTGCCACGGATGCTCCTGAGTTGTTCTCAGAATTCCCTCACCTCGTCGCATGGGATTCCTTTGGGAACATCATTCCAGGAAGGAAAACTCCAGGAGACATTCATCGTATGGTAGATGGACCCAAACCTCATCAGGATTGGAAGCAAGTTTTGCAGGTAGGTGGCGGAGTTATTCATCCACCTCTTGAGCGGTGGTCGCTGAACTGGTACCGCCCCCCCAGACCTTTGGATGAAGAGGGCAGGAAAATGGTCGAGGGACTTGCGTATGCATGCGATCTGATGGAGAGCCGGTTCGAGCGAAAGAGGCTGAAGAAGTTGCGTAAGGCTGGATATATGAGGGAGCTTGCTCCGTTGAGGTTTAAAGAAAGGATCCCTGGGACGTGGGTGGAATAGGAGGCGTGTCTTGGAGGTCGCCATGAAGCTGCTTGAAAACTAACTTGTTTTAGACGAATTGGTCAGCTAGAAGCTGAATTTGATGAGCAATTTTAACTGAGAGCAAGATCGATATGAGATAGAATGAGATGTGGTGATATATTGAAGAGACTTGCGCCCCTATTCCACGTTCTATATACACTCTAGTATACTACAATACGCATCCTTAACGTAACCTACTCAACGCGTCTTAATTCTTCGGAAACGGGTAATCTTGGATCCATCGCTGAGATCTTGTTGAATCTGTTCATGCTTGTAACCAAATACAAGCGGCGAGAGAACAAATCGGAGCACATAGTAGATGATTCCCAGAAGCAGAATCATGACGGCGACAAAAGGTGACAGCCAGTATGGCAACGAAGTGTTACCCTTGCCACTAGGAGGACGAATAAAGGGCATCACGAGGAGGAACTAAGGGTGACTGTTAGCCTATTGTCCCTCAAGGAGAGTTAGAACGACTCACGATGTTGCTGACGACGAAAAAGCCAATGACGGGCCAAGGAGCAGGGAAAGGCGACGTAAAGTTTTCGCTCTTCTTGAGGCGAAGTTTGACCAAACCGATGACTATGGCGAGATGCATGATTGTGCCTGGGTAGGACGACAAGCTAACGATGAAGTTGAAGGCGTCGCCAGCGGGAGGTGCACACACGAAGAGGATGGTGACGCCGAGATGGAGGGCGAGGGCTGTGATGGGAGTCTTGAAGGGTCTGTTTTCCATGAAGAAGTTGGAAAAGGGGAGAACCCCGTCCTTGGCCAGTTCTTGAATGATTCGTGCTATCAAGAGTTAGTCATAGCCCAAAAACTCAGAGATGTGAGGACAACTTACGGACGGTAAAGGCGATTCCGAGAAGATGGCCAAGAGCTGAAAGAGCAACCAGAGCAGGCAGGGCCTTGACGGCGGCTGTATCACCAAACATGTTTCTAAAGAGGCTGGCGGCGACGGTGACCTGGGCGGCCTTGAAGTCTTCCTTGGAGACGGCAGCGAACTATCGGGGATGTTAGTCCCAGGGGTGAAGTACTTGAGTAACAGGGGACCTACGTAGGCAATGTTGGCTAGAATGTAAAGAACAGTGACTGTTCCCATGGATAGTGGAAGGGCCAGCCTGAGAGTCTTTTGAGGGTTGCGGACTTCTGACAAGACCTAGTTGTACATCAGTAAGCAAGGGGTCAAGCAAATCACACAGTAGATACTCACAGCGTTGATATTGTCATAACCTCCAAAAGCAAAAATGACTTGCAGAATAGCAGTGCCAATGTTGTACCCATTGTTCGACGTGCCCTCAAAGCCATTCGAGAAATTGTGAGGCTTGTCAACCTTGAGATGACCACCCAATGCAGCAAAGCCGCAGCACACAATAAAGAATAGGGTAAAGATCTTGACGACCGACAAAAGATCCGATATCCATCTTCCGATTCGAGGCGTAACCGCGTGAACTCCGCATGAGAAAAAGGCACCGGCGATGGCGACGCCACGGAGCTTCCATGTTGTTGACTCAGCGCCGGCTGCGACAAGGAGATATGAAGAGAAGGTGATGGCGTTGCTAGCAGATACCTCTGGGTCTTGTTAGTAGTGTAGTATACAAAAGAAAAAGTGAATATAAACTTACGCAGAAAAACGCAGAAAAATACGTAGATACACGTCTGCATCAACCGTGGACTATACGATCTCTCAAGATAGTTCTTGATACCACCAGATCTTGGAATAGCTCCACCAAACTCGAGCATAACAAACGTTCCACAAGTGGCAACAGCTGCACCGATGATCCAGCACATGAGAGACATCCCAACACTTCCAGAGAGTTTGAAGATGCCACTGGGGGTTGAAAAGATACTAGAAAGGATTAATCACTGGTTCATATTCTGGGCTGGGAGGGTACATACCCGGCACCAATCATCTTGTTGATAATCAGCGAGGCAGCGCCAAAGACGCCGATTGTTCGCTCTTGGAGGACATGAGACTCGTCGATTCCTAGAGTGGTTGACTTTCCCTCCCTTTCGCTGTCGTCCCCAGATGAACGGACAACTGGGGCAACTAGATGGTGTTAGTTGAAGTGTGACACTAGATAGATATTGCAACATGCCTTGAATACCATCTTCATCTTTACCAGACATTTTGAACTTGAAAGTCTCGAATATTCTCTCAAAAGCAAGATGAACAGAGCATGAACCAGTTCTCTGATTTGACTCTGAAGATCCTCTCGAGTTAAATACCTTATAACCTCCCACTGCGGATCTCTACAAACACGAAACCAGAATGTCATTGATTCCCCTTTCGGCCATAGGTGACCCGTTTCTCGGGAGTATAGTTGCCGTCTGCAGGGTACTATGCTGACCGTGCCAAGCACGCAATGTTGGAGTTGCCATGTCGTGCTCCTAGGGGTCGGAGCCAACCCGACGCGCCTCACGGATAGAATCACTGTCAGAGTGGAGTTGTTACCACGAGATGAAATCCACATGTGCGCGGGCTTTTCGTAATACACTTTATATTTCCCTTAGTCACAGAGTCGTTGCAGAGTTGGGTTCGCTGTAAAGTCGTGCTCGACGCTAAGAATTTCGTGATGCGGTTTATCCCACCCGGGGAACCCCATCATGTCTATAAGGGGAAGTTATGTATCGGTGATAGTTCCCGGGGAGAGAAGAGATCTTTCTAGTACATAATAGGGCCCTTTTTTTCTCTGGGAGATATTCACGGCTTTGGCTATCCGATATCCCCGTCGGGAGAAGCATAGACATAAGCTTGGTTTCTTTCTCGCAAACCCTAGCATCACGTCATCAGGATTGATTCCCATTTCTGGAAACTCAACGTCATGACGGTTGACTTGACACCTTTCGATGTTCCCGGTGCCCGGATATACCATGGTAACGCCCTGCCATGTGGTATCCAGGTCCAAGGCGATACTCCCCCCGTCGCCGAGTCTGTCAATGCTCTACGCGAGCTTGCAGAGTCTGGGAGGTTGCAGCAGTTGTTGGATCGTCATGGTGCGGTATTGATCCGTGGCTTTGGACATGCGTCGGCCAAGACTTTTTCGGATCTTGTTTGCGCTGCTGAGGAGGCGAGGGGATATCATCCATTTGAGCAGATTGGTCTGGCTGGGAAGAGGACTCAGGTCGCAAAGAATATCTGGACTGCGAATGAGGGATCTCCCTTGACTCGGTTCTACCAACACAATGAGGTGTGTGGTGGTTATAGTTGAGTTGTTCTGCAACTAACACGACTTAGTATTCACGATACACACGATTCCCTTCCAACATTCATTTCTACTGCGCAAAAAAAGCACCAAAGGGTAATTACAAACTTCAACTTACCCAAAACCCACTAACACTACTCTACAGGAGGCGCCTCCCCCATAGCCCACAGCGCCAACGTCTACGAAAAGGTCAAGGCCGAGATCCCAGAGCTAGTGGAAGAGGTCAACAAGCGCGGCCTGGGCATGAAGATGGTGTTCAGAGCTCCTGGAAAGGAGAGCAAGGTCAACTCGTTCAACTGGGCGGGCAAGTTTAGCTTCGGACAGGAGCTCACGCCGGGTGACGATGAGGCGACGACGAGGGCCAAGGTGGAGAAGCAGGTTCGAAGGCTGACGGATGATTTCAAGTGGAATGACGATGGAAGTCTTGAGCTGACGCAGCATATCCCTGGTAAGTTGTCTTTGTGTTGTTGGTTGAGGTTCAGTGCTGATTATGTGTAGGTCTTCGGAGGGCGCCTTCTAGTGGAAGACCAGTATGGTTCAATGGACTTGTCGGAAGACATGGTATTACTAGAGATATTGGTGCCTTGGATCCGCCCTACATTGGACGAGACGGCATGACTTGTGAGTTGTCCCTCTACCCTTGACTCAGTTCATCAACTAACAACGACCAGACCTACCCTGTGTCTACGGCGACGACACGCCAATTCCCCGAAAGTATCTCGACAAGTTGATCGATGTCATCGACAAGGAAGAAATCCACGTTGTTCTCGAAGAAGGCGATATTCTCTTTGTCGACAACTTTCAGGTCTCTCACGGGAGAGAGCCCTGGGAGGGAGATAGACAGATCTTGGTGTCCATGTGGGAAGGGCCAACATCAATTGGAGTTTACTAGTCTCGATTAAACAAACTCCTATCCTCGCATAGTACGGGCACCAAAAGTTAGTTAGTTACTAGCTGGGTAAGAAGCCGCCTTAAAATAGACCCTCACATCGCAGCCGTCAATAGTTGCACGACACCTGGTGCCCAACACAAATCCAACAACAAACTCCAATTCGTCGATGAATGCAAACACAGTCGTATTAGGAATAGTCAACTGGGTCCATCCCGTCGACGTGGGCCATTCTGATTCCCCGCGTAAAAACAGTAATTACGCTTGTCTTGACTGGCGGTGAAGCGAGCGCGTCCCTCCCCCGGAATGCCGAATAATTCAGGCCATGAGGAAACGAAAACAGTCGCTTCTGTTTCCTGTGGAGTTTTAAACCTTTCAAGGAAAGGATTGCATTTTTCTAGAGGTACGCGTCTGTATACCCACACTGCTGTGAAATGTCCATCTGCTAACCTTCTCTAGAAACGTTTAATGCTTCGCATATGATTGCAAGGGCTATTGCTTCCCTGCTGTTTTATATCGTCTCTCGCTGTGCCTAATGAGTCATTGAATTGGGCACATATTACCGAAAGCCTACTTTGATTCAGTTTCTTGGCAGGCACTCAAGCTTATTATTACCTGAATTCTGCCCAAGACCGTCGGGAATAGTACTCAGCTTGGTGGTACATAGTCACACCACGAAGCGTACCACTCGCTTCACAAACCTACCAGCCATGAGCGACATCTCCGAGACATCGTCTCGCCAGACCAGGTTTGGAAGATCAGAAATTATGGGCGACGAGATGACCATCTCCGAAGCTTCTTCCCACAGAAGCAGGCATGCCCGATCGGATAGTTCTCGGGCTGAGATAAGAAACATGATGAAGAGCATCGAGAGGAAAAGGGGTTCGACGGATGAACACATACTCGCTGTTGTCCGAGCAAGAAGTGTTGAGGGGCTTCTCGAAAAGTACAATCAGAGTCAACCTACAAGTCGTAAGCTCATTGGAAGAGGCAAGGGTAGGTCGTTCTCTTCAGCTTGAATCATGGGACAATACTGACCGTACCAGAACGATCCGCTGTCACCGTCACTTGCTTAGATCACCTACAAGCCTGGATCGAGCACATCACAAACATCATCAAGTGCCGCAAGATCAAAATCATAGTCAGCTGTCTGGTGGATGACCTCAACATGCACATCGAGAAGCGAGTCCGCAAGCTTGAACTCTACCGTTGCGGCTACGGTGAAAACGCCGACCTCAACAACTTTGTAACCGGCTGGTCGACGTACCGGGGCATCAGATTCGACGAGTGGGACGGCCAGGGCGACAAGGAGCTTTGGTTCGGTCCGGGTATCGCCATCAAAGTTGATCCGCGGAGGAGTAACTTGTGGTCGCCGACGGACAGCTCGTTCACGGCCAACAACGCTGACAAGGATACCCTGCGGAAGTACTTTGAGGGCCTCCAGAGCATACCGATGGAGGGAAACTGGTGGCAAAAATGGAAATCGGCCATCTCGTTGATCCTGGGCGTCCTCGGCGGAGGAGCCAAGCTCGCAGTCTCGATGAACGTGACGGCCGCGGGCGCCTACATCCACTACCAATCATGGACAGGGTCATCGGTCAAGTTGGGCTGCGGTGGCATGAAGGCCTCGATGGAAGCGTCCGGGGGCGCGGTGCTCGTCGGGGCGGGGATAGCGGCGGCCGTCTACTTCATCCCGTGGGACGTTGTGCTCGGCTGGATGGATAGTCTGTTCTCGTGGCTGTGGGAGGGCTTCAAGTCCATGGTGAGCAAGTTCTGGGAGTGGATGAAGAGTTTCTGGGCCAGCAACCCGACCAAGGAGCAGCAGATGCAGGTCGGGATACCTCGTCCGATGGGGTTCTGAATGACTTGTTGGTGAGGGTTTGGTTGCTGGATATTCTCTTGGGTTGCAACAGTACGAGGGATGTATGACTTGAGTCGGTCAACAACCACAGGCCGTACACTTTTCAGCGTAAGGATGGGTTTCTTATAGATTGCTAGATATCGGACTATTGAAAAAATTGGAGTTAGGGGCGACAATACTTACTTGATCTATACACTATCCTTGTTGATTTCGAGAAGCAGTGACGACAAGGCAAATCCCAGTTCGCCTCGTTGACTGGGGTGAAGCATATTTGACATGAGGCTTGAAATACAGGGCTGTGAAATCATCAACTGGGCAACAATAAGTTGTTGTGCTAACAAAGCCATTAAAGGCATGATGCCCTCGCCGAATGCTCAAACAAGTCGAGGAGAGACTGGACGCTCAGTTGCCGGGCATGCCATAGTATCCCATCTCGAGAGGGCTCCTGAGTGACACACTCACATCGCAACCATCACGATTGAGTACAACGAAAAAGAGGCAAGGCAACCAGCCTCACACCCCGCCAAGTCCTCTGCCTTGTCTGAACCCCGAGCCCTCCAACCCTCCCTCACGACAGGAGCTTACAAAGCTCTGGGAACCCCTCACAAGGCAACCAAACAAGGCAACCAGTCGGTCGCCCGGTGAAAGTCGACACTGCACTTTCGCCTGGTGTGTGTTTGACGATCGCCTCGTCTTGGCGTCGAGGGGGAGATAATACGTGATAGATAGACACAACCGTCCCCCCCTCTCCGATACCAGGCGGCCATGTCTGAGTCAGTGTCGCGGATGGGCCCGGCCCGGGACCGTTGATGCTTGCCTCGTGTGTCCCTAGGTTGCAACATGTGCATCTACACTTTCGCCTTGCTTTCATACATTCCAACATCGGCTGGGCGTATGGGAGACGCGTGCTGACCCAAGCCACCAAGTAAACGAGATATGAATCAGACCTTGCATTATGCTCGACATAATGGCGTCAACCAAGATTTTTCCCTCTCCCTCTGCTGCACCAGCATCGTCGGGCGTGTCTGCTGACTGGGTCACTTAACCAGCATAAATCCCCCCCGGGCGAGGTTGTGGTGACGCAGGCTTGTGAATGGCTGGAGCATCGTCGTGTTAAGCAGGCAATAGGCACCGGGCGTATTATGAGCGGGCGAATTCAGCTCTTGGCCCGGCTCAGCTGTCAAAGTTGCGATACCCAAGATGTGCACTTTTTCGCGATGCGATGGAATCAGGAAGAGGCAAGGGTCGACATGTTTCTCAGTGGACGATCCAGCCCGCGGGAAGTGCTTTCCTGATGAACGCCTGCCCTGCCCAAGTTGGCAAGTACGTATGCACGGTCCCTCAGTCAACAGGCAGGCGGAAGGCAGGTCGCTTTTCTGGCCTCCTGTCAACATCAACACCAGCACAACTCATTCATGATGACTCTGGCAATTACATGCATACCCGCCTCTCCCGCCTCTTCTATTTCCGTCGTCAACTCATCGCCATTGGGCCTTCATGCTTGACCGAACACTGTTGTCTGGACAATGATATTCGTCCGCCCTATAACGGGTCGTCGTGGACTCCCGATATACCTATAGTCCTACATGGCTATGGTGGCAACCGCCGTGTTTTCCTCCTAGCCGTGACACAACATCAACCAGAGACATTCGGCAGCATCAACGCCTAATCTTCTCTCTTGGTTGCCCGGCAATGGCATGACAGCTCGTCCGCCAACTCGCCAGCGTTGCCTCGTCGGAGCATCCCTCGTTACGCAGCGCATAGGATCTCCAGTTGATCATTCACCGCCGCGTCAGACTCACCTGCCGAAATGGATATGCACTGCTTCAGCGAAGGATCGTGGTGTGTGGGTGTAATACACGGCAGAAGCTGTCGGAAGTGCCGAGCATTCAGTGGGCAGTTCTCGCGGCGGACAGCAGAATAGACAGGCCCATTGGTGAAACTGTCCGATCGACTCTAATTAGTCTTGAGAAACTCTACCGCGTCTTCGGTATCTGAATTCAGGAGCGCCCGCGCAATCACCTGATGCGAGGCCCGTTCCAATGGGATGTCGTCTCGGCGGGCAAACCAGCCCACCACCTCGACCTGCAGGGCATGCGGCTGCTTCTTCGGCCGGGCGAGGTGAATCTGCAAACCTTTCCTAGGCGGCTGTTGCGGCTGGGCGGCCGTATCAATCAGGAGGGTGGTAAGAAACTTTGCTGCTGCTGTTGGCCTGGTTGCCTCGTTAAGTGGCAGATGCGAACCACACCTCACTCGATACAACGGTTCGCTTTCCAACATGGCGATATACCATTCGTTTGACGTGCAGGAGCTCTGCCGTCTCGACGAATTTGTCTGCTGTCGATTGAGGATTGGGTAGAAACAATCAGGCTCTTTATGTTTAATGGGAAGAGCATTTGCATGTTAAATAGAAGACGATTCTCCCTCAACCTCCAACTCGAAAGACAGCATCACTCACAACAACAATCACAACAGCAATCACAACAACCACAATCCTTCCATCCTTACTATACAAACTGCAATCAGTTGATCACAAGACCTTCCAGGGTTGAGCTCTACCCCTCACCATATTTGCTTTGCCCTTCAAGAGTCTGCCCTCCATCTCGATACTAGTTCACACCAACTCGCGATATATCGACCGCCTCACTTTCTTGCAAGCGTGGCGAAGCTCCCAGTTGCCGATACATTTCGTCCCAACTTGATATTTTCCAATTCACTTCTGCCTACACTTCGAGGCAGATATATTTGCCCTTCATCGCCTCACCTTTCAACTTCCAAACTGGGCACAACAATTCACAACTGTGTCGATCGACAATCACAAACACCGTCAACCATGTCCAGGCATTACCCTGCCAGAGCCATGCCTCACAACCCCCCAGCCCCCTTGCATCACCAGTCTCAAGCTCCTCCACAGGGTGCTCCCATGCCCCAAGGAGCCAGGGGCCCTGCTCCTTTCCACCAGCCCCCGCCTGCTCGCTCCCGCCACTCTTCCTCATCCTATGCCAGCTCTTCTTCAAGCTTTCCCTCGAGCTATCCCCCTTCCCCACCCCCAGGCGCAGTCCCTCGGGACCTGCGTCCAAGAGATGCCGTCCCCATCTCAGATCTCCGGCATGAGCGCCTCACAGAGGCTGATGCCCGGGAGCTCCTCTCGACATTCCATGTCATCCGCCTCGAGAGGGCCCGCAGCCCCAACGATGTTGACGCTGAAGGTTACCCCCTGAAGCCTTCATGGGATAGGGTTCATCAGATCCCCCAAACTGATTACCCCCAAGAAGATGCCAGACGCAGGGTTGCCCAGCTCATCAAGGAGACGAAGCCAGTCTATGAAAAGAAGAGAGGCAAGGATGTCATCATCCAACGCCAGATCGAGCTTGTCCTGGAAGACTTTGCCAGACAAGAACTTGATCCTCGGTACATCTTCACCTTGGCCCAGTTCGAGTCTCAATACCGAAGACTGGATGACCGGTCTGTCTCGGTTGGCAGACGGAGGAGGAGCCACAGACACAACTACAGCAGAAAGTCCAGGAAACACTCCAGCAGAAGTAGATCTCCAAAGGAGAGACAGGCCATCATCATCTACCTCAAGAGAACTCCCGCTAAGGGTGAGAACGGCTTGTGGATGCTTCAAGAGGAGAACCAGCGGAAGGCGAGACGTGAGATGCCAGTCCACATCCGCCCAGGCACAACAGGCTACGCTCCTGTTGCTCCCCCACCACAAGCTCGATCTCCTCCTGCTCCTCATCACCCACCACCACCAACTCACTCTGCCCCTGCTCCTCATCATCCACCACCACCAACTCGCTCTGCTCCTGCTCCCCATCACCCACCTCCAAATCATGCGGTCCCTACAGCTCCAGTCAACCCTGTAGGACCACCCATGAACCCAAATATGAGAGGCAAGCCTCAGCCGCCAATGCCAGGCAACCATCCACCACCAAGAGCCCAGCCAAAGCAACCTCAGCCGGAGTATGTCGGAGAGTCTGAAGATGAGTCTGTTGAGGAGTCCGACGACGACGATGCCACACCAGCAAAGCAGTTTAACCCGCCACACCCAAAGAACCCTGGCAACATGGCACCAGGAACAGCACCGGCACCGCCTCGACCTGGCGTTGCTCCCCCAAGGCCTGGCCCAGGAAACTTCCCCGTCCATCCAAATGCTGCTCCGGGGCCTCGACCGCCTCCAAACATGCCAGTCAACCCAAATGCTGCACCAGGACCTCGAGTACCTCCTCCTAATCTGCCGGTTAACCCAAATGCCGCCCCGGCACATCGACCACCCCCAAACATGCCACCCAACCCAAACGCTGTCCCAGGTCCCCGGCCTCCTCCCAACATGCCGGTCAATCCAAATGCTGCTGCTGTGCCTCGAGGACCCCCGCCAGCTGGTCCCAGACCTGGTCCAGTGCCAAACCCTCAAGTTGCCGTTCCTCCGCCCAACGTCGCGGGACGAGCACCACCACCACCACATGCACCAGGAGTTGGCCCTCACGTCCGGCCACCATTGGATCTGCACGCAGCTCCCCAAAAGCCAGGTGTCGGCCCACCAGGAATGCGTCCACCGCCGCCCAATGGTCAGGTGAAGCTCCAGAAGCCTCCTGTCGGGGCTCAGGTGAACGCCACTGGTTCCCCAACGGCTGCAGAGAACCTTATCACTGTTACCACTATCAAGGACGAACGTCGCAAGTCCAAGACGTACGATCAGTCTGATCGGAGCTCCCGGGACTCTGTGGCATCAAACGACTGCTTCTCAGCGGACGAGAGCGAAGGCACAAGGCCCTCGTCCGTCGGCTCTGATTCAGATTCAAGGCGATATAGCCGAGATCAGAGCTCGATCCGGGCTCGCAAGGATCGACATGAAGATGTTAGGGAGTCTCGTCGCAGCAAGCGAGAGTCAGATGAAGACCGTTCTTCTCGACATGTCTCTCGTCCACGTGCCCGTTTCAACTCGCCTTCACGTCGCGAAGAGTCTTCGCACCGCCGCAGGGAGTCACCACAGCGCCGTGGAGAGTCGTCATACTATCGTGGGGAGTCACGCCGCCGACGAGAGCCCTCTCACAGACGCAGGGAGTCACCTCATCGACGTAGCGACTCTCCTCACCGCCGAAGAGAGGAAAGCAGGCCGCCGAGACGCGACTCCTATAGGGAAGACGAGGAACGAGCCCCACGGAGAAGAGATAGCATGCCGTCTCCTCGGGTTATCCAGCGGAATACCGCTCCCCGTCATGTCTCTGTTGGCGAGGCAAAAAGAGAGATCTACGCGGACCATGCGAATTCCCGTCAGGGGGGTCGTTTGGAATGGGCACGACGAGAAGATGAGCGAGAGATCCGCCGGGACAACGAGCGTCTTAGGGATCTCGGAGATAGGGGTTTCCGACATCGCCGTGGGCTCAGGTCGAGAATCTTTGAGCTTCTGGGAGATGACTCCTCGTATGGCAGCCGAGAACCCCGCTGGCGAGAAGGCGATGCTAGAGAGTACATGCGACGAAGCTCCGACTTTGATCGACTCCGCCCTCTTCGGGACAGGGACTTTTTTAGGAGGGATTGACAAGGAACCAAAATAAGATCGGGGATGCAGATCTTCGATGAGCTTCTATCATGGCAGCTGTCATGGAACAAAACTTGCCTTCTTTTTCTTTTCTTCTTTTGTCAGATGCGAAGTGGCAGCAAGCCTTGGGATGATTATGATTATGATTACAACTTGGAGTTTGAGTCTGATTTCAATGGGACAACGGAAGGCGAGGAACAAAATGACTACCCAGGATGAACAATAGTTACCTAGAGGCACTTGACGAATCATGAAGACCACATTTGCATGAATGTCACCAATGCTACCCCTGATCTCAACTGCCGTGATAGTGATAACACCCATGGAACAGGCAGCAATCGTGTGGAGGCGATTGGTGCACGTGACTAAGCGACATCAGCCTCATGAGGGGCTGCAGCTGTCGCGCCTGGAACGCGTCAAAATGAGTGAACCTGGGCCTGTCGTTGCACCGACTTTAAGAGCTCCGACGCGCCCTGCATCACTGCAGCCCAGATATGACAATTTTGAAGCTTTGCACTTGATGGCCCTTTTGTTCATCTGAGGCTCTAGTGCAGGCTTGTTCATCCTGGGCTTCGCCCTGTTCTTTCCTTCTCCTTCATTTGGAATCCTTCTTCCACCCCATCTCCTCTCTTCACCTGGTCGAGTCACCACCGACCACAATTACCAGTCCCTGCCCTGCTTAGTTTATGACGGTGGGCATTACCGGCCTGCCCATACGATCCTCGCCGGCACGTGGCTCTCTTCTCTTCCAAGCTGTGCAGCAGCTGGCTCATGTTCACTCCTCCCACCCTTCATCCTCCCCCGTCTTCGAATCCATGTTAGCCAGAGCTAGCGACAAGTACGAGGCCAACGGCCCTCCCCAGAGGAGCCAATCGGCCAAGTCGTTCTTACCTCCAAGCAGCCCTACCAAGCACAATGGCGACATTCGCCAGCAACTCAAGAAGCCAAATGCTGCCGCAGTGTCGGCGAGGACCGCCCAACCTTTTCCGAAGCCTTTCGATAGCCGATCCACCAACATGCACCAACCTACAGTGACTAGACTGGCTGCCAGTGCTGCTGGAGGCTCATTGGCCTCGCTATACGGAGGATCGAATTCGTTCCAGCAGGATCCCGACGTTATCGATCTCACCGAGGCGGATATCGTGGCCAACTCCAAAGCAGGTGTCTTCTTCTGCGAGAACGACTTTAGCGACGATGACGAGTTGGACCTGGACTTTAAAGCCCCTTCAGCTTTGCCGGTGCTCCCGACAGCCACTCCTTCCAAGCCCTCCAACGAGAACATGCCCCCTCCACCGACATCACAAGCCTCGAAGCCCATCGAATGGTCTTCGTCTCCTGTATCTCACTTTCTACCACCGACACGGACCACATCTTTGACCTCTACCACAACAAATGGATCTCTAAAACGCGAGTCGTCTGGCGATGCCGACATCCCAGCTCAAAAGGCGAAGAAGAGAGTTCTCCCGGCACATTTCAAGCAGGCAGAACCTGAGGAGAATGAAGAGGACCATGTTGCCAAGACTCCGGCCAACAAACGGAAGGAGTTCTGGAACCCTACTGCTAGTGCCGTCAAGGAGCAGAAGAAACAATTCCGAAATCAGCGTCAACAAGAACAGCCAGCAAACAACGATTTGTCTACGGACGAAATTCAGGAGGTCGCCACTTCGCATTCCAAGGCCAAGGGCAACTTTGCCATTTCTCTCAGTGAGGAACAGAGACACGTATTGGATCTTGTTGTCAACAATAACCAGAGTGTTTTCTTTACCGGTGCTGCCGGAACAGGAAAGTCTGTCTTGATGAGAGCCATCATCACTGAACTGAAGAAGAAGTATGCCAAAGACCCTGAGCGAGTCGCCGTTACTGCCTCAACTGGACTTGCCGCGTGTAACATTGGTGGTATCACACTTCACAGCTTCTCAGGCATTGGCCTAGGCAAGGAAGATGTTCCGACTCTGGTCAAGAAGATTCGACGGAACCAAAAGGCCAAGAATCGTTGGTTGAGAACGAAGTGCCTGATCATTGATGAAGTTTCAATGGTGGATGGAGAGTTGTTTGACAAGTTGTCTCAGATTGGGAGAACGATCCGCAACAATGGCAGGCCATGGGGTGGCATCCAACTCATCATCACAGGTGACTTTTTCCAGCTTCCACCTGTTCCTGATGGAGGGAAGCGCGAAACGAAGTTTGCCTTTGATGCATCCACCTGGACAACCTCGATTGATCACACCATTGGACTCACACAGGTTTTCCGACAACGAGATCCGATGTTTGCCAATATGCTCAACGAGATGCGTCTGGGCAGAATCAGCGAAGATACTGTGCGGGCTTTCAAATCTTTGTCAAGGCCACTCAACTTCAACGATGGCGTGGGCACTGCAGAGCTGTTTTCCACTCGAAACGAAGTTGAGGGATCGAACGAAAGGCGACTCAGAGAACTCCCTGGTACGGTCCGACGGTATGATGCCATGGACGTTGGTAAAGAGGAGATCAAGGACAAGTTGTTGATGAACATGATGGCCCCTAAGAGCATTGATCTGAAGATCAACGCACAGGTGATGCTGATCAAGAACTTGGATGAGTCGCTGGTCAACGGTTCACTTGGCAAGGTCATCGGGTTCTCAGATGAGAAGACCTTCGACATGACGTCGGTCGATGAGTTCGATGACGATGATCCTATGGCTAAGGCCCGAAGGAAGCTTCTCAAGTCATTCAGTCGCGAGGCTGACACAAGCTCGAGTGGAGTCAAGTTCCCAGTTGTACAGTTCATGGCAACCAACGGTACATCACGGGTTATTCTCTGCCAGCCTGAAGAGTGGAAGGTTGAGCTACCGAATGGAGAGGTGCAGGCAAAACGTACCCAACTTCCTCTGATCCTGGCGTGGGCATTGTCAATTCACAAGGCACAGGGTCAGACCCTGGAGCGAGTCAAGGTCAACCTTGGTCGCGTCTTTGAGAAGGGCCAGGCCTATGTTGCTCTCAGTCGAGCAACGACCCAGGAGGGTCTGCAGGTGCTGGGTTTCGAAAAGTCCAAGGTCATGGCTCATCCTCGAGTCATTCAATTCTACAATCAGCTGTATAGCGCTGAGGATGCAATTGGGAAAAAGCCACAGTCTATCACCGACTTTGTCTCGAACCGACTCGGGGCCGCACCCCCCAAGAAGGCAGCTCGCCAGGTGGTGGAGCTGGACGACGAGGAAGAGGCGATGGCATCGTATGGTTATTGAGTATCGTTGGGCGCATTCAGGACCTCCCCGCACATGTTGATTTAGCTGTCGAAAACATTGTATGATAGGAAGGGTTCCTTTTCTCATAGAAGCGAGCCATGATGGGATTAGGCGTTAGGTTGCCAGGGCAAGGAGATCGTGATAGACGATCAAGCCGACGGCAAGTAGATATCTATCTAATCTCGTAGTATCCGAGCTTCATGAAGTCAATATGACAATGAACATTTCAGACTTTGACGAGTGGGGTGTTGAGGGTTGGTTGTCATGTTGAGACGTTGATGTGACAGTCTGCACTTGGTGATGGTTTCTGTTGGTACCTGAAGCCTGAAACAACACAGTAACTTGGTCAACCGAGACTTTGATGTGTAGAATAGGTTTCAGACGACCCATTGAGGTCGCAGATTTATGGTGGTAAAGGCAACATCTCCTGGTTGTTGTCCTCGTGACTAGACTCAAAGATGATGGATGAAGAAATAGGACCAACCAGAGGCACACCAATACATCGACCTTTATTTATTTGTACTAACATAATAAGTCTATCCAGAATCATATTTATAAGCAATTCACCAATTTAATCGGATTACCAATGTCATGTTGGGGTCATGGTTCCATACAAACCACTGTTTCCAAGTTCTTGGGGAAGCGGCGGTTGAGCCGCTCTTATCGATAAGCTCCTAGACTTTTTGTCCATGGGGCAAGCTTGCCAGACAGAGCGTGGGACGTTGAACCTCACAAACCCCCATCCACAACATCGCAATCCGAAAATCCGATCACCGTCCTCACGGGAAAATCCTTTGGCGCAGAATAGATACCGTGTAGCCATCGAACATCTCGACTCTCTGGGTGTCTGACATTCTACGGCTCTTCTCACGACCGAACGCTTCGACCCTCCCCCCTCCCCTCGTTGTGCTCCATCCCACGGTCCGAGAAACTCGATCCTTCATCTGTCTCCTGGTCGACCATCTCGACCGCTCGCTCGCTTCACCCTCGCCTAAGAGACAGCCCGATTCACGCTCTCCGAGAGTTACCCAACGTCCCGTCCCTAGCAAACCCCGACACTGCGCCACCCTGATTTAGCCTTTGTTGCCCTGGGGTCTGGGAATTTGATGACGTCTAGAGCTTGACCGTTTTCCGATAATAGGGTCATCGCATTGGGAAGCAAGGCATTCGGGAACAAACCTCTTGCAACGCACCTCCTCCAACATGGCAAACCAATTCATCGGCCTGCACATGCGGGTGGTGCTCCGCGAGCCTGCGGATTGTCAACTCACGGGGACGGTGAGAGATGTCCAGGCGGGCAGCGGCCTCACCTTGACGAATGGTGAGCGCGTCATGATTCTTCTACTTTGAAGCATTCACTAACTGGAGTTATAGTATTCGTCACAGGGACCAAGGAATGGCGCCCCCAAATGCACATCGATGCCGCCAATATTGCTGATCTGTCCGAGATCAAGACGGACGATGCGCCTGCTACCGATGCTCCTGCGCCTGCCGAACCTGTCGCCGCGCCTGCCTTTTCGCAACCGCCATCGCAACCTGCCTTTGTTGACCCTGCGATTCTCAGTCTGGCAAGGCCACCTGCGACGCCCTCAGGTTCGGATGGGAAATTCATCGATCTGGGAGATGGAAGAGCAGAGCTGCACGCTGTCCAACCCATTGCGGCGCTTTCTACACCAGGGCGACCTACCCCCGATCATGACTTGTCCGGCTCAATCAGCAACTTGGCCGTCACCGAGCCAGTCCCTGGATTGACCGATGACAAGTCTGTTGGGCCTCGGGATGCCCCATCGACTAAGAAGAAGAACCGGCGCTCTCGTCAGTCTAAGCAAGGAAAGGGCCAGCGCATTGAGGAAGATGGTCAGCCTATTGATGGCTCGCCCGCTAGTGGCCGAGGCAAGGGTTGGAGGCAGACTCCTATTCTCCAGAGTACGGCGTCCTTCCAGCCATTCAACTCTCTGAAGCGAAACGGCAAGGGACGAAAGGGGGCATTTGACAATGGTTGGGCGTCTGAGGATGTCACTGAAGAGATGGGCGATTTCGATTTTGAAAATAACCTGGCCAAGTTTGACAAGCGCACCATCTTTGACCAGATGAGAAAGGAGGATCAGGTCGACGATGCTAGCCGACTAGTATCCCACAACCGCCGACCAAAGCCTGGGACAGCAGGTGGCAAGAACCTGCATTACACGGAGAATGTTCTTGATATGCCACCAACAACTGGCAAGAACGCGGATTTTTGGAACAGCGAAGCAGATGACGGACTGAATGAGGCAGACAGACTATCAGCGCGGGACATACGGAGCGGCCAGAGCAATCGAAGAGCTGACAGCAAGTCGGGACCTTCGAGGAGATCACAGTCACGCAAGGCAAGTGCCGTCGCAGCGCCTGGCGGTATCCCGCTGAGCCGTGTCAACTCCGGCGTACGTTCAAGCCATCTTTCTCGCCTGTCCATCTCTCGACCAGAGTCGCGTAGTACTGACGGCAGGAGACAGCAAGGCCAGCCACCCGGTCTATACCTCGTCCCCTCTCACAGACGACTCGAAACCGTCTCGGCGCTGCAGATGCTGAACCTCGAGAACATTGCCGCGAACGAAGTTGGGCTGTCGGAACAGCTTATGGCAGAGAACGGAGGACGGGGTATTGCCGAGGTGGCCTTCAAGGCGCTGTCGGATCCTGCCATCAAGGTGCGGTTTGGGCTTGCTGGGGCTAATCCATCTGCCAGTGCCGTGCTGAGTAGCCCGGCCGTTGTGATACTGGCTGGCAACAACAAATCTGGTCTCCGAGCGATTGCCGCAGCCAGGCATCTGCGGAACAAGAACGTCAACGTGATGGTGTGCTTGGTGGGCATCGAGCGCGAGCGAGACTTGTTGGAGGATCTCCGACAGCAGATCCAGCTGTACCGGGCTTTCGGGGGTAGGATCCTCAGCAAGAGCGATCTATTTGAGCACCTACGGAAGAATGCTTCGTCGGGGTCACCTGTGTCGACCGCTCTCATCATCGATGCCCTTCTGGGGTTGACCATCTCATTTGAGGAGCTGCGAACTGGAGACCAGGCCACCGTCTACGAACTGATGGAATGGGCAAATCGCAACGAGGCTTTCGTCCTTTCCGTTGATGTGCCGACAGGCATCGACCCTACTACTGGCAAAGTGGCTGTCATTGATGGCAGCCGTCTCTTTGTCAAGCCGCGGTACGTGGTTGCGATGGGTGCACCAAAGCGCGGCTTGCTTGAAGCTGTGACACCACCAGGCGAGGATGACCCTGAACACCTCAGCAATGCAGCACACGAGGACGAGTGGCGCCTTTTCATTGCCGATATTGGGCTAGGCAGCGCAGTCTGGCGAAAGGCCGGGACCAAGATTCGCCGCGGTATCGACTTTGACGAGAAGTGGGTGTTGGAGATGAAGTATCGGGATGGTCAGCAGGAGGAAACCGACTACGAGGAGGAATAGAGGGTTTGGAAATTAAGCAAGAGGCATCACGATGGACATGAGGGGCCTAGATGGAACAGCATCGGGGAGGAAGCGGAAGTTATTGGCTTTTGTGTTTTTGCATGACTAAAAGGACGAACGTTTGGCGTTGGTGGTTTTGGTTCCCAGCACGAGAGGGCTTTGGCTGGGGACATGGTAAATGCATGGATGAGGTTGAGAGATACCAATCAATACCCAGGAGTTTTATCTTTTATGTTTCTGCTTCTTGTCCTGGTGCCGTATTTCCGGTGCTAGTAATGACGCAAACTGGATCTGCAGA
The DNA here is from genome assembly GCA_027569015.1 of Ascodesmis sphaerospora. NCBI lineage: Eukaryota > Fungi > Ascomycota > Pezizomycetes > Pezizales > Ascodesmidaceae > Ascodesmis > Ascodesmis sphaerospora. The sequence goes on from JAPPUR010000005.1 coordinate 1,200,835, forward strand.
GTTTATATTTGACGGATGCACGGTAACGTCGTTTATGCGACGTTGGAGAATGGGACCCGAGAGTCTGGAGAAGCGTTGTGTTGTGCAAAGGCCAAGATGCGGGACAGACGACAACTAAGCTTTGCCAAGACTTGGGTGTTTGGCCCCCTGCGCAGTCTTGGCGGTGGGAAAGCTTGATTGAATGACGAAGAAGATTGTGCGACGTGGAAGAACAAAGGATTCAAGTTCTATGATGGACGACTCGACAACTGTCTTTGAAGCTACACTCGAGTATCCAACTCGACTGTGGGCTGATGGATATCAAAAGGCTACTATCGCAATGGATCGCCGACAACCCGCTGACGACATGCCTGTTCGGGCTTGCTCCGACGGTCTAGAAGAATAGAAGAAACGACCAATATTCAGCCTTGGTCTTGATCATTCGTTGGTTGTTAAAGTTCATCGGGCGGGCCGGACGAGATTCAGCCAAAAAGTGAGTTTCACCAGATTGGGCAGTGGTGTCATGATGGACTTGGGGTGCTTTTAGGTAAGTGTCATCTGCTTAGTGGCGAGAGGGGTTTCGCATGGTAGATCACAAGGCAATCAAGTAAAGATTTCTCTAATAATAAATCCCGAGTATTAGAGTTAATGCCCGTCATCTGGAGAATTTTAATCGTCTGAATCAGCCCTTTGAACAAGATTTTAGCATCGTCGATCCTTTCCCCAGGGTGCACAGTGCGGGTGGCTGAGTGGGTGTGGGGTTGGTGGCTTTACCTGATTGCGATTTAGAGCGTCCTGCAGGTTCCCATGGGTATCGACTCACGTTCCCTGCAGGGGGAGATACCCAGGGAGAGAAAGGATTTGGTAATAGAGGGGATGAAATTGCTACGTTTCTTGCAAGATGTCTTTTCTATTCTGGCGATATGGTCAGGTAAGATCAAAAAAGCAAAGAAATACAACATCCTCCACAAAAAAACAGACAATAACCATGCGACCGGGGTTCACACCACTCCTCCTTTGACGTGATGGATGGCGGGGTTACACTCTCCCCAGCCGAGAATGCACACAGTGTGTATAGACCACGAGGCTCCCGACCTCCTGGCTCGTCCCAGCTGCTTGCATTCCAGCGTTCGCATCTTGAACTCTGTCGAGAACCTGCGTGGCCGTTGTAGGGCGGGCCGGAAAGCTTGTGCCCAGATTGTGCAGAAAACGGCCAGTAACGGTTGATTTTGCGGTAGAGGGGAATAACACCACGATAGGATTGTAAACATCAAGATCAAGACCATCTGACACGTCTTGTCCTCTTCAAGAACACCAGTCAATCCTCATACTGTACCATGTGTCTCTGGACTCCATAGCACCCAGTACAGTGCGTCGCTTCCTCCCGTTTAAGGTAACCTGACCTTCAATCCGCCCCCCTCGCTTCTCCAATGCCACAATCAACTGAGAGGGAGAGAGCACGCAGTCGGAGGCTAAAAGACTAATAAAGCAAGGTAGCCCGTAACGTTAGGTGCTTCTCGTTTGGAGAAAAAAAGGTGCCCGCCTAATAAAAACCAGGTCTATTCCCCAGTTTTCCCACGCGCTGAAGCTTGGACTGTGTCTCATTCTTTTACCAAGGAGAGAAAAAAGAGGGAAAAAGACATTCGATCTCACACAATCTTCGAACCCCTCGAATCTCGTCGAAATTTCTTCATTGACGGCTTCTCTGAACCTTCTAGATCGCCACGTCTCGATCCATCCATCTCACCCTTATCGCGCGGACCAACCAAGGGGTGCGCGATCGACTCCAAAGAAGCCAAGACTTCTCGGCGCCCAGACTCACAGCCTCCATCCCATCTCCATCGCTAATTCCATCCATCGGCGCCGCCCCCTCCCCACCAGACAGTGCCAGGAGAGAGACCCAGCTTGATTTTGACTTGTGTCTTTCCGGGTCCCTTGTTCGCGGCACGTTCCACCAAAACCTGGAACCCGACTCACCTAACCATCCTCCCGGCTTCGCACCTTTTTTTTTACTCTCAATCCAACGCGCCTGTGCTTCCCCAAGTCGCAAATTCGTCAAGGTCCTATCGTCGTCGTCAGCTTGTGAGACTTGGCGACTTCTGCACTCTGACACCATCGCCTTCGTCACGAACAACCCCCGAGGACCCGCGTCTAATTCTACCGCCCCACGATTCCCTCCCAAACCGCGACCGAGAACAGACTCGTCTGACCCCCCGACCGAAATACCCTCGCGACGAGTCGAATTCGAGTTCCCAGGCGACAATAAATTGAAAAGGCGATCGAAAAGGCGATTGACGATTTCTTCCTTTCCCATGGCGACCGTTTAATCTTCAACATCCAACCGTTTCGCGAATCCCGTCGCTCGCGGCTGGCCGTTCCGTTGCGTGTTGCCCCTTTGATAACCGGCCAGCCGCAACCATGGACGCCAGCCAGCTGGTCTCTGCGACCATCACGGCGCTGCCGGCGCTGTGCACGACGACTCTATTACCCGCCGCTGGTGTCATGACATTGGGGCCCCAGGGCGTCCCCGTCCCCTTGATCGAGCCAGCCGTCTTCCAGATTCCTTGCCCGACTGTGAATCTCGTTCCCCGAATCGCCGTGGAGGCTTCGGGCGACGAGAGTAGCCTCACTCAGCACGAGGCTTCCGAGAGCAGCCCCAAGTTTTCCGATTTCCGCGATCCTTTTTACGCCTCAACTTTTCCGATATGTTACGCCCTCGCTGCGACCACAGTTACGGCTTACATGCTTGTCGTTATGCTCTTCGTCACCCCTCGCTCCTTTCTTGATGGAGGCGTTGTCTACCTCGGCCGGCGATCCGGTTTCACCCACAGTTCATCCAGCAGCGTCAGCATTGGTGGACGTCCTTGGCTGCAAAAGGTGGCCGCTTTGACTGTCGCCATTTCACTTACCATTGCTTCTGCGGACACATTCCAGGTGGCCCAGAATCAGTATACGTGGGGGATCCAGAATGCGAAGCAGTTGCAGGACGAGGTCATGAACAGCGTGGAACTCAAGGTTATCCGTCTCGTCTCAGACACGTTCCTCTGGCTTGCTCAAGTACAGACTTTGATTCGACTCTTTCCCCGCCAGCGAGAAAAGATCATCATCAAGTGGGTTGCTTTTGCGCTCATCACCCTTGATGTCATTTTCAGCGCAATTACTAGCTTTCAGTACTCGGACAACGGCATCAACACCAACGTTCGACCCAAAAACTTTGTACATCCCGTCCCCGCCCTCAGCTACCTATTTCAGCTGTCATTGGGACTCTTATACGCGGCGTGGGTTGTCTACTTTGCGCTCATGAAGAAGCGCTACGCATTCTACCATCCCTTTATGAAGAACATTACCCTAGTCGCCATTATTTCGATCACCTCGATTTTGATTCCTGTCGTCTTTTTTATTCTCGACATTTCACAGCCCGAATTTACCGGATGGGGAGATTATGTGAGATGGGTTGGCGCAGCAGCCGCCAGTGTGGTTGTGTGGGAGTGGGTGGAAAGAATTGAGGCTTTGGAGCGTGAGGAGAAGAAGGATGGTATCCTCGGCCGGGAAGTATTCGATGGCGACGACACGCTCGAGATCAATGCGGCTGAATTTCCATGGCTTCGAAATCGAAAGGCAAGAAAGGGAGGAAATGGAGGAGGAGGCGGCAACGGTGGTGGCGGTGGAGGTGGAGGGCAAGCATCTTCAGGTGCAACCAATGGATGGGCCAACGTTTCCGCCATTACCGGCCGATATCGTGGGCAGGATAACGAGGGTGCTCAGGAGACTACGGAGCAGTCAGGACAGAGGAGCATGGGTAACATCCTACGACCCACGATCTGGCCAACTCGTCCAGCACCAGCAGTCACGCCCATCAGTCGAACCGATACAGCCAGCGCGGCGAGTACAGTCTATGCCGTACGATATCCGCCATCGTCAGAGGCGACGACACGAACACCTGAGCCCCTACCACAACAAAGCATGGTGGATTTGAGCCGACAAAACAGTTTTCCTCAGAGTCACCAAGCAAGCGACGAGCCTACTCCTCCCAACCAGGCCCCAGCCTCGGTACAGAATGGTCATGTTGTCTCGCCTGCAACCCGTCAACCGGTAGATCTGGAGGCCAACACGCCGAATACCCCGACTCATGGTGGTTGGCGAAATCTCACATTTGCCAGCCCGATTTTCCGTCGTTCAAGCGAGGATCCGCCACAGGAGGTTGCACAGCACTCGCAGCATATCGCAGAACCCGAACGCGAGGGAAGGACAACCGTACCAAGCCGGTGGGATCTAAGGGCTCGTCTGGAGGACTTTGCAGCAAACCAAGCAGAGAAGCTGCGGGATCGAGTACGGTCAGCGCCCAACACAGAAAGCCTTCCTGTGACGGTGATTCCAGCACCTCCACGAAGAGGGGCTGCGCTCCAACAGGTTCTCGAAGAGGAGGAGCTAAATACGGCGGAGCAACAGTCGAGCAGCAGAGAAGGGCTTGCGAACAATAGCGGCAGCAGCAACAGCCACAGCAGCATGTCTCGAGAAGCATCAGGAGAAGTGACACAGCTGGACAGGAGTCGAAGCACGCTATCAGGAAGCCAACTAGGCGAGGTTCCAATCCCAGCCACCAATCCGCCGCTATGGCGAGGCGTGCAGCCCAGGGTGATGTACGAGGATGACTACTACTACTCTGGCGACGACGACTCGGTGTCAGAGAGGTCATCACTGGATCACCGGCGACAAGATTTGGACTCGCCTGGCCCGCAGCGAGCGGCTTGAGCGAAGCATTTGTGTCATTACTATTGCATCTAGCGAGGCGTTGTTGGTACGGCTGGCAAAAGACCAGCGTATTTGGTTTGGGAGCATTTGCGTGTGAGATACCCAGAGGGCGGCAACATATTTATGCCTTATTATACTATATACAAGAGGGAGATGACCATGATTGCTGTCTTGGTTCATATGAGGTCAATGTGGTCTCTAAAACTTGGGGAATGGGCCTTGAATCATGGTGTACGGCGTTATGGAAAATTAGCAGAAGGGAATGTATATATCTGCAGAGATGGCCTCGAATGTACGAGTAGGCCATAGTATTGTAGTCGTCAATATCATCAGCATGATACACGTTTACGCATTTGTGGGCTGACAGTGATGAAAGCCATTTCACTTTAACTTAAGATGTGGGGGAACATTGACCACAGAGCGATCCAGGGATGGCAGTGTTGAAGTATCAAGATATCACTGTATGTGAGGCATGGGTTGTTGTCAGTCAGTCGACATGATGACATGAGACGTGTGCAGCATGTCAGCTCGGTCTACTGTGCTTACTACTGTCCTATCCGCGGAAGTGGATTTAAAGGCTGACAGAATAACCCAGCCACACTATTCGTAGCCTTGAACGACGAGTCTCGGCATGACGTCTTTGTACATGTACTGCATGGGCTCTCCCGAACGCACATGTCATCTGCGGGCCAAGGACACGGCCACGAGTTATCCGGCAGGTCCGGATAGCAGAGAAGAGAAAGGAAAGGAAAAAACATCAGATAAAGAGGGAAAATTGCAGGGAAGGAGGTCATCAAAAGGGGAAGAAATGGTGCATTCACATGTTTTAGCTGGGGAGATTAAACTTGATTTTCTTTGGAGGACGGGAGGGCCATGTGACCCCACAGATCGACCTCTGATGGTTGAGCGACAGGGGGATGAAGAAGGGGACGAATCGCTCGACCTTTTTTGACACTCGACGTTTGAGTTGAGGATTGATTTTTCGTACTCATCTCGGCTTCCGCGATCAAAAAACATTTGATCCCATCTCCCGGGCCCCGCGGAGCACCGGTTGGCACTCTGTCCCCTGAAGGAAATAGAGGTCCTGGCGGCGGCGGCCTCGGCAGTAGGGAGCGCTAAATGACTGGACCCTGAATGACCCAGGCAATCTCAATTTATTACAAGAGTCCCACTGAGTGCAACTTTTATTTGGTTTCATTGGGAAGGTACGGAGTAATTACATACACCGCATTGATTAGTATCTGAGGAAGGGGAAGATATCCCGCCTTTTCCGAGGCGTAGCGAATATTAGACGTAAAGACGGGGTCTAGAAAACGCCCGTACCCGACGGTCCGTGTCTTGAGAACCCAATCGAGGCAACGACATCATCATCAGCATCAAGAAAAAGCTCGGCTTGAACCCTGTCGCCAACGCTTTTTTCCTTTGCATCTCGTCCAGAAAAGCCCACCGACTCCGGCTGGCCAATCATCGTCGCTGCCGTGTACCTGCTGCCCGCCTCGGCTTACCCACCCAATCCCCAATCCCCAATCCCTCTCCCCTCGCATCCATCTCCCTCCCTCTAATACAAACCCGTCGCGACATCCCATCCCATCCGCTCTCCCGCACAATCCGGACTCGCTCTTACATTTAACGTCCTCTCCGCTAAACACAGAGTCACGGCAATTCCACGCCTACGACTCTTTTTTAATCGACTTTTTGCTTCTTGTCCGCTGCTTCTGGGACAAGTCTTGGCGTCCATCTTCAGTACACGCGACAAACTCCACCTTGGTGACACTAATAAGAGGAGCGGGAGGTGGAAAAAAAAAATAGGGGCGCATAGGAGGGAACCACAACTCCCCTTGTTTTTTAGGGAGCCGGAACCCCAGAAAAAGTTCGAGATTCAACTCTTTCAGCCGGAGAAACACACATCAACGAAGACGGCAACGAAAACCACCATGTCAGGCTCAGAGCCCTTCCCCCTGCTGAACACGGCAAACGACCAGCTGCACCAGCGTCGCTTCGCACCCAGCAGCTCCGTCAGCAACACCACAGCCACCGAAGCATCCATCAGCGACGCGCGGAGGCGGCGCAAGAGCAGTGCCCTAGGGGGCGAGATCCGCGGCGACACGGGTGCCCCGGCATTGGCCTCGAGCCGTGCCAGTCTCGATGCCGTCGACAAGAGCGGCCAGGTGAGCCTTGGAATTGACCTTGTCGCAAACATCGAGGTATACTAACATGCAGCTTCAGTCTGGCCACAAGCGACTCTCCAAGCGCCGACGTGCTCGCGGTCTCCTTGCTCGAGCTCGCCAGACCATGATCAAGCACACCTTCGTCCTCCCGGCTGTCCTCACCCTTTGCTTCCTCGCCGGATACGCCATCAACCCTACCGAGTCCAACCCTATCCACCACTTCATCTTCCTCTCGTACAAGCTGCCCCAGGACGACCCCAACGAGCCCGCTCAGTATGGAAAGGGTCGTTGGGATATCGCTTTTGTCGCCTTCTATACCATTGTCCTGTCTTTTACCCGCGAGTTCATCATGCAGGAGCTCCTTTCGCCGCTCGCTCGCTGGTATAACCTCAGCCGTGGTAAGAAGGCCCGCTTCATGGAGCAGGTGTACACGGCCATCTACTTTGGTGTCTTGGGTCCATTTGGCCTCTGGGTCATGAGCCATACTCCCGTGTGGTACTTCAACACCCGCGGCATGTATGAGGGGTTCCCCCACCAGACTCATCTCGGTCCTGTCAAGTTCTACTACCTCTTTGAGGCTGCCTACTGGGCTCAACAGGCCATTGTCCTCGTCCTGGGTATGGAGAAGCCTCGCAAGGATTTCAAGGAGCTTGTCGGTCACCACATTGTCACTCTGGGACTCATCGGCCTCAGCTACCGTTTCCACTTCACTTACATTGGTCTGGCCGTCTATGTCACCCACGACATCAGCGACTTCTTCCTGGCCACTTCCAAGACACTCAACTACATCGACTCTCCCTTGGTGGGCCCTTACTTTGGTGTCTTCATGGTGGCCTGGATCTACCTCCGTCACTACCTCAACCTCAAGATCATCTGGTCCCTGCTGACCGAGTTCGAGACTGTCGGTCCTTTCGAGCTGAACTGGGAGACGCAGCAGTACAAGTGCCGCCTGAGCCAGGTCATCACTACCGCTCTGCTCTCCTCCCTCCAGGCCCTCAACCTCTTCTGGCTGTTCTGCATCGTTCGCATTGCCTGGCGCTTCGTCAGCCAGAACCAGCTTGAGGATGACCGATCCGATGATGAGGGTGAGGGTGAGGATGATATCGAGGAGGAGGATGTGCCTGCCCCGGCCCCCAAGGTCAACGGTCATGCGAATGGCCATGCTAACGGTCACGCCAACGGTGTTGCCAACGGCCACGTCAACGGCAACGCAAAGCACTAGACAACTCGACACATCTTGACGATACGTCGAGGCATTGTGAGAGGGGAACTGCTGAAATGTAGCACCCCCTTATTTTGAAAAGAAGCACCAAAAGAAACAAGAAGGAATGGAATGGGTGGACGAGACGAATTAATGGATCAGCATCATGTTATGACCACCAACAGCGAAGAGGGCCAACGAGAACGGGGCCAATGGTTGCATTTCTTGTTTGGACAGCATCGGGGACAAGGACAGGACTGGGATGGGGGTAATGAATGGAGTTCAACTTGGAGCGGTTGGACTTCCACACTCGCTTTTGTATCAAGCATGCCGGCGTTCCGGGGGACTCCGGGAGGTCCGGACTAATCAAGGGTGCGCGGCGCGGCACGGTACGGTCTGATACGAGACCGGCTCCGGCAAGTCGGCTCGTGAGGTCATATCCAAGATATGATGGGGAACACAGCAAGGGATTTGTCTCGAGATGTATTCGGAAAGGATCAAACTCGGCCGAGACCAAAAGAACTTGAACTGGTCATCAGGGGAGGAGCAGCTTGTCCCCCTCTTATACGCACCAGCAGCCTCATGACATGACCTGCATGCAGCATGCAAGCAAGCAAGCAACGCACGACACCATGTCCCCTCGGGCCATGTATTTTTTTTTTTTTTTTTCACACCTATATCTTCATGTACCATGATACTTGCTTGCTTGGCACCATTTGTACGAACACTTTAATAATACTACCTTATCGCTCGCTACTTGATCTGTTCTGTTCTGCTTGATAATCATGGCATACATACATACACACCTATCTATCATGTTGCTTATACCTCACTCTCAACTTCCGAGACAGACGCAGTACGCGTCAACACGCTTATATAAACCTACCCCCCAGTTTTTCTTCCATCTTCTATTTCTGTATCGATACTTTACGACAGCAGCCGCTGGATACGCCTCTGACCGTCATGTGGAGATGTTTAACGCTCGTCCACAAGTAAGACTCTGAAGCACGCGTAAGCCGATACGAGGACGACGTCTTTTGTCTCCCCATATATCTTGTATTCCAAACTACTGTACCTAGAATATGCATCTCATCATAGGATATGCGACCATGTGTTGTTTTTTTCTTGTTTATTTGTTTCTCAGTCATCATCGATGACTACTTACTTATCTTCTCCACCAAGTTTAAAAAAGACCGGACTTCTGCACACGCCCCCCCAAGAAGGCTAAAAGCAAAGTCCGGCAGAATAAGTATACATGTCCAGTCCGAGTAGTCATAAGTTCTGCAAGCCTTTTACGCATCATGCAAGTTTGGTAGAAAAGGAAAAGAAGAGGCATTAAATGCATACCGCCCGCCCCGGAGAAGATACCAAGTGTATAAATGCCGGCGTCTCGCTTCAAAGATACCTCAGGTTTCTATGTAGTATCAAGAAAGATCCCACAAAAAAATGACACTTTTCTGATCCCCCATCATGAATGTAACCCATCCACCCCCCCTTTCTCCCAACAGCAATAACCTCCATAGGCAATGGCGTCAATGGAAATCACTTTTCAGGGGTTAGACGGTGAAGGTGAACCCCCTCCCCCTGGATGGTCCGCACCCCTTCGTGGAGCCCGGCATCCGGGGTGGCGGGTCTAGCGATGGTGGAGAAAGACAGGTTGCACAGCCTCAGTCAACAAGAACATCAACATGGATTCAACATGGGACCTTTTCCAAGGATCTTGACCACCCGTCGTAACTATACAGACCGGGACCCCCGTCATCTTTAGGTATGTGTCAAATTGTTGTTGACGGTGAGAATGTCACTCGATAGATTGGGCATCCACAATCACAACCGCAACCATAACCATCAACCTGTTATGCTGAGTTAACTTGATTCATTGCTCGCTTGCTTCCAATGCTAGGTATATCCTCTGCCATGCTTGCTTGACTCGACCCCTATGCCATGCCATGCATTACACTAAAACTACTGATTGCTTCTCCTCCCTGATGAATCAATATTCCTTTCGTCTCCTGACAACATCAAACCCGTTGAAGAGTGGAAATGAAATACCCATTTTGTTTTCTCTTCGTCCCAGAAAGCAGAATCCATGATCGCCTGTCGTTTGAACAAGAAAAAAGCAAATCATTCCATCGCCATTTCCTCCCGCACGAGCGGTCTTGCTGTCTAAGAGGCCTAATAGCCTCCTTCTTGGAGACCTACTGTAACATTCATCTTTCGACCATCCACCTTCTCCAGACTGAGAAGTGCGTCGCCCCATACAATGTAGAGCGCGCCGAGCCCGTCGTCGCTCAAAGAGAAAATGCCCATCATCCCGTACGTCCCTTCCATTCCATTCCTTCCCTTCCCTACAGCTCAGTTGAAGCTGCAGCCATACCAAACCCGAAGCAAATCATCATGACCGTAAACGCCTATACCCCTTACCAGATATTATTGTACCAGAACTTCTGGCACACAACAACAGAGTAACCATATTCCATCGCATTATCCCTCCATGGTGTTTCCTCGTTTGTGGCATTGAAAATGTCCACTCGCGAATTTGCTTCTTTTTGAAGAACTCATCGCCACATTATTAGCCGGGCTACACTGGCCCGCACTCATTAAACAGTAGAAAGAAAAACTCCTCAACTCCGATCCGATGCAGTCTTAATGCCGAACGGAAACTTCGTAGACGTGGATCGTGTCAGTTCATAAACCGAGTAGAAATGTTGGTGTGGGGTGGAGGCGCGTCATGTTAAAAGGATGAGTGATAAGAATGCCGCTGCGAGGTTGTGAGTCCCGAGTATCGTGGCTAACTCCCATAATGGAGAAGCTTGCGCATTGATGCGCAAGAGCCTACACCAAGAGGCCTTGCAGTGCGTGATGTTTGGTTTGATTTAGAAGCAATCGGGTGCTTCACTTTCGCTCTCGCTCTCTCGAGTGCTCACTGTGGCTCGACTCAGCATCCGAGGACGAAGACGATGACGTGTGTGTCTCGTCCCCGTGGTCCTTAGAGCCATTGCCCGACAAGCTTCCAGGGGATCCAAGACCGTTGTAGCCGTCAATGGATCCATCCGGCTTCTTCTTAAGACCCATCTTGGCCTTACGGACGGCTCTCGCAGCCTTGAGCTGGGCTTCGCGGGCAACATTCAGAGCTCGCTCAGCTCGGATCTGTTTCTCCCACATTGAAGCATAACGGCCCTTAGCCAGAAGAAGCTCATCATGAGTGCCACGCTCGACAATGGCCCCAGAGTTCAGGACGATGATCTGGTCTGCATGCGTAATGGTTGACAGTCGGTGCCTGCAGAAAGGTTAGCAAAGAGCCCAGTTCGCCATGACAGTTGTAACATACGCAATGATGAGCAAGGTGCGACCCTGCCCGATATTCCACACATTGTCCTGAATCTCCTGCTCAGTGTGAGAGTCCAGCGCCGACGTGGCCTCGTCCAGCATGATGATGCGAGGGTCCTTGAGAATGGTCCGCGCAATGGCAACCCGCTGCTTCTCGCCGCCGCTCAGGCGGAGGCCCCGCTCGCCAACCTGCGTGTCGTATTGGTCGGGGAAGGACATGATGCGGTCATGGATGCTGGCGGCGCGGCAAGCGGCATACACTTCTTCGTTAGTAGCCGAGGGTCTGGCGTACTTGAGGTTGTACATCAACGTCTCGTTGAAGAGAGTCGTGTCCTGGGGAACAACGCCGATCTTCTCTCTGACCGAGTCAATTGTCAGATCCTTGACGTTCTTGCCGTCCAGCTCAATGGAGCCCTCGTCGCAGTCGTAATAGCGGAACATGTGGCGAAACAGGGTCGACTTGCCACCGCCCGACTCGCCCACAAAGGCGGTCGTGGTACCTGGCAGACATTCGAACGAGATGTTTCGTAGCGCCGGCTTCCGTCGGTCGTACGAGAAGCTGACGTTGTTCCACCGAACGTGTCCCTGAAAGTCTTTGCCTAGTGGGACTGCATGGGGCGTGTCCACCACGGTCGGTTGGATCTTGAAAAGCTCCAGAAGTCTCTCGCCCGAGATCATCGCTTGCTGCACCGTCCGATAGAAGGTGCCGAAGAAGTTGAGGGGTCCTTGAAGCTGAGCCAGGTATGAGACAACCATGAACCAGTCACCCGTCGTACGGAGACCCATCGCAACCTGCCAGCCGCAGACCAATGCAACAATGATTCTACCCAAGTTGAAGACCACGGTCTGGCAGATGTTCATCAACATCATCCCCATCTGCACCTTGGCTTCGGCTCTCTGGAAAACGCCAACCTTGTCCTGGTATCGTCTAGACTCGAAGTCTTCGGCGTTGAAGTATTTGACCGTTTCGTAGCTAGAGATTGAGTCATTCTTCACTGCTTCCTCCTCACGGTCAGCATTCGTCATTTCGCGACGCTGGTCCGCTCGGGTCGAGGCCATCTTGATGGTCATGTAGAGATACCAGCAGGTATCAACTAGGTTGATCTCGGCGTACAGCGGCCCGTACCAGATGTAGAACACAGAGATGGCGAGGAACAAATCGACGAGCATCGGGAACACCTGGAATGTCACCTGCTCTAAGAACTGGTTGATCGAGGCGCCCTTGTTAAGTGCAGACAGCACCTCTCCAGTACGCTTGGACAGGTGGAAATCGAGACTGAGAGAGTGAACGTGGTTAAAGGCCGCTGTCGTCAGTCCTCGGTAAGAGTATTGCGAAACGGGGATCCAAAGAATGGATCGCGCCGAACCCAAGAGTCCAGACTGGCCTTGTAGGATCCACAGAAGCCCGAGGATTACAAAGTCCATGAGTGGGAAGTTATCCATGGTAAGTCGTTCGCCGTCTGCGACCAACTTGATTACCGCCTCAAGAGAATTGACCACTTGCTTCACTTGCATTGGCACTGCCACGTTGACCAAGCGTTGTAGCATGACCAGGATGAAGCAGATGAGAACGTTGATCTGAAGCTTGGCTGAATCCTTGGGCCAGAGATAGGGGAAGAAGAGGGAGTACCCCTTAAGATACTCCCACCAAGTCTTGTGGGGGAGCTTCTCAGGTCGATAGAAGGCGGTCGATTCGTCCTTTCTAGAGTAACCGGTCGATCTGTGGGCGTTCGAGATGGTCCTACCACGCGAGCGACGGCCATTAGCCTCTCGACCGTTCAGCTCTCGGCCATTAGCCAGCTGGCCATTAGCCGTTTGGCCATTTGTGGTGTCGTACGACCTGCGGTGACCATTAAGCAGCGGGGTGGACTCGGCAGAACGTCCTTCTTCTGCCTTGTTGTGGTCGCAGCGGACCTTTCGAACCCAGGCCAGGCTGAACACCCCGATGAGTGCCAGAAGGTGTATGATTCGAAGAAGGTAGAAGACGAGGTCAATCTTGGTCCAGTAGTCGACACAGTTCCCATCTTTTTCCGAATCCTTATTTCGAACTGATCGGAAGAAGTGGCAATCGGCGGCTGCAACTGCGGTCGTGGAGAAGAGGATAGCCTCGCCGATAAAAGCGAGAATCCAGACAATGAAGTGGACGATATTAGGCCCTTTGCGCCAATCGAAGAGCGAGATGAGGATATAGAGGTGGAAGAATAGTGCGCCAACAATGTGAACCTAGGCAAATTGGGTCAGCTCGAGGCACAATGGCATTGTCAAGATGTGTCGAGGGGTCACGTACCACACTCCATTCACCAGCCCACGGCAGCCCCTCCTTTGACCAGCGGTAGGGGTCTTCATACCAGAAAGCATGGTAAAACATGAAAGAGGCGCTTCCAACATAGCACAGGAACACAATGGCAGCGAGGGAGCGGAAGACGTTCTTCGCGGTGCGGCCGAAGCCGGGGCCAATCTTACGTGCACCATCGCGGGAGCGCTTCTTCTTGGTGATGGGCAATGGCTTGCCTCCGGGCCCTTTGACGGTGGGCTGGACCAGATCTTCCTGCTTCTTGGCGTTGACAACGCTGTACCATGCGGCACAGGATATAAAGGCAGTGAGCAGGACGAGAGCGTAGAGGAACTGCGTTTTGCGCAAGATGTAGTCCGCAAGCGGTAAGTCTTCGCGGTCAGAACCGCGTAGAGCAGTGGTCGGCATGTCGTCGGCGACAGCCATCATGGCAGTCTGGAATTGCTGGTGAGCGTCGATCGTCAGGTCAAAGAGCGGCAGCCCATATGTGCGCTATTGTGATGGTGAGGAAGGGACGAAGCAGACGAACAACGAAGACGAGGACGGGGGAGGGAAGAGAAGGCCTTCACCGCGGACAAAGCATTGCCCTGCCCGTGGCAATTGGCGGGGAAAAGAGGCCGAGAAACGAGTGGAGGACGGGAGTTGGTGGAAGAGGCACGAGATGTAAATGTTGGAGAGTTGAGTCTCGAGGCTCCAAGTCGAGCGCGGTCTAAGTCCTGGTTTTGCTTCGGACTGAGCAGGTGCCACACTCCCAGACCCAGGCGTGCAGGCAGGTGCAGGTGCAGGGAAGGTACATAGGATGCCGGGTGCAAGGTGCCGGATGCCAGGTGCCCAGGTGCCAGCAGGGCAGGTGCCAGCCTATGCAGGTTACAGGCAAGCGCGACCCGACAAGTAACTCGCAGCGAGCGACAAGCAGCCGGCCGGTGGTCCTCCCCAGGCAGTCCCCAGTCTCCCGCAGACGCAGCCAGGCGCAGGCGCAGGCGCAGGTGCAAGCATTGGACACTAGGCGGGGCAAGAGCAAGAGCAAGAGCGCAGGCGCCACCACCAGACCAGTAGGACCGCCTTCTCACCCAGCAGAACAGCACCCAGCGAGAAGGCAGGTGCCAGGCCTTGCCTGATGGGCAGGAGCGGTCTTTGGGTCTTGGGTCTTGGTGGGGCAGCTGACTTGGGTCAGTGGCGAAAGCCACCCGAAGGTGCCCTGGTCGCGGTCTTCGTGTCGTTGCTGTACGGAAAAAGAATAGAAAAAACGGGTACGTACCTCGGAGGTCGCAATCCAATAACCACTTCTACCGACCGAACCTTGGCTGTCTGTCGTTCAAGGGTCCAAGGGTCCCGACGAGAGGAGCTAGGAAGAAGCGTACTGTAGCGTGTAGCTTTTTCGGTTTGCAGTGCGTCCGGCAAACTGGGTAGAACCTTGCTAAATGTTTCCGGCGGCGGCTGCTGTAGGCTTGATTCGTTTTTGTAAACAAGCCGAGGATGGGAGAAGACGAGAGGAGAGGAAAAAACAAAGCAAGCGTGAGCAGATGAAGAAGAGGTATCAGGTCTCGCCTGTCCTCGAGGTTGGATTGCGCGGGCGCCTCCGGTGGGCGTTGCTGGATCGTTGCTAGATCGTCGGTGGCTCGATCGATAACTCGCTTGTTGTTGTTGGCTTCTGGTCGTGCTCGTGGTGGCACCAGGGAATGGAGAAGAGAAGGGAGTTTGTCATAAGGAGGCAACCAGTTGATCGTTCCAATGGTCCCGTCTTCTACTCTGACTCTCTTCTTCTTGCTCAGTCGCTTGCTCTTGAGCAGAAACAGCGCCTCTTCTAGGCCCTCTGAGCCTCCCGGAGTTCTCCTGGAGTGGACACACGCCTCAGGCCTGGCCTGCACACGCCTCTTTCGCACGCTCCCACACACCTCCTCTGGGCAGCAACTAAGGTGGGGTGGGGCGTTTCTTGTGGTGGAGAAGCTTGACTGAGGGTCCTTTCTGGGGGGGCGGCTTCTTGGGTCGCACGTCGTCTTTCCTTGGGTCCGCTTTCTGGGTATGTTATGGGTCTCTGCCAGGTCTGATGCTGGTCTTTGCCGGGTTTCTTGGGGCGATGTGAACTCGGGAGCCACGCGAATCAATGCTTGTCTCTGCCTGACAAGACGTCCGTGTTGAGTGTAGGAATCACGATGGAACTGGACAGTAGCAGCAATGACCTCCGGGGGCGAGTGGGCGTTGACGAATGGCGGTACCTCGGTGCTAGCTGCTGGGGGAAGAAGAAACGAGTGACAGGTGAAGGAAGAAGAAACGGGGAGGTGATGAAAGAGGAACAGGTGGAACGAGAGGTAAATGGAAGCGCGAGTTGAGGAAGGAACTCTGGCGTTTATCCTTTTGGGAAACCGCTCCTTAAGAAAGGAAGGAAGGCAATCGCACTCTACTCTCTTTCGGGCCTGTGCGTGGGTCGAATGGCTTCTATCTTAGCAACATGGAAGTGCATGTGCTGCTCTGCTTTGCTGCTGTGCTTGAGTTGCTTGCGCGTAAATGCCAGACGAGCAAGCGCCTGTCGCTGAGTAACGTGTAACCGGTGCAAGGGATGGAAATGGATGATGGATGGATGGATGTGATTCTTCTGTTCTTTTTAGGGAAACGGGTCCTCAATCCAACCTAGCAAGGACCGCTTCAGGTGAGGTCGGGGACAGGTTGGCAAGCGGCCAGGTTCCCCCAGATGGCAGGTCGAGGCTAATTAAGAAACAATATCGGGCCAGACGGGGAGATGGGATTCGGATGGTTGTCATGCTCATAGCAACTACTGTAGACGAGGCAGAGGGAGGGTCCGAAAGGATCAGATCGAACATGGTCATGATGTATGTACCTGGGTACTCGGTACAGTACCTACATTGGATTCACTGATGCAGCGCACTCTAATCCCCTACCGGCATCATGATAGCGCACCACCTCAGCCCTGGGGATGCCCAATTTGGACCGAAAAGGAGGTCTCTACACCATCTTCCTGCACCCGCCGCCCCCGGTAAGCTTTCGTTAACTCGTTGCACTGACGGACCGAAGACAAGGGGCGCGTATGTAGATGGTAGTGGCCGGTTCGCGCTGCGCTGGGACGGGCAGTCAGCAGCTCGGCCGTTGTGTGACACTCAGTCAACCCCGAGATGCACAACTTGGGACGGTTGGGACTGGGGTAGGCATGGGAGCGTGCAGTCCACATGGCAGAACCAGACTGAGGGAATGAGTAGGGGCGCATCATACATGAGATGAATGCTGTGTTGGAAACTGACGAGGGTTGCGCTGCTACTGAGACGGCACCGTGGTGGTTTCTATTGATTCGCTTCCTTTTTCCCCAATGATCCAGACTGCGACACATTGTGTAATTCGTGTAAGTGGTCATGGTGGCTGCCATGGTGGTGAAGGGGGGTGATGGCGATGATGTAAGTGAAGACCACCAGCTCCATCTTCCATGCCTTAGCTCGTCGTGATGGTTGCACAATGGCCTTGTACCTCTAGCTGCACCTTCAGAGGCTGGTCTGCCCAACAAGCTGTCTGCAGATACCTCCCATCTTCCCATCCCAGTCCTCTAGATCCCCACGACCTGTCCAGCTAGATCTGAGCTCCAGACTCCTGACGTAGTTTATGTGCCTGCCCTTGGTCCCCCTTTTCACAACACCATCTTCACCCGCCGTCGTCATCCGAGTCAAGTCAGTCAGATGGGGCCGAGTCAGGAGGTCGTCCCTCGGCCAGCCGCGGGAGCAGGCGCGGGTGCGGGCGCCGACGGCGGACACGGCGGTTCACGCAGCGCAAAGGCCATGATGGATGTTATTTCCGAACCCAGTACCCTCGAGGAAGCCCGGGGATGGGGGCCGTTCCCTCCGTCAAGCGTCAGGGAGACAACCCCAAGCTTCCTTCCGGCAAGCCATGTCACAAACATAGCTAAAGTGCATAGGCTGCGACATGCTGCGAGGAGGTCTTGATCTTGCCTTGCTCAGCCGACTAGCTGCTGTGCGTGTATGCAGGTCCCCAGACGCGAGGAAAGAGACAACTCAGCATCAATTGGCGAATAGGCGTTCGTGATGCCGGGGCCGGAGCCGTTAGCCAAACGGCACGGCACTGCGATGTGCAATGCATGGTGTAGCCACCAAGAGCGCGGAACCAGCGAACGACAGGCGACTAACGGGCATATCTCAAACATCGCGGGTGGTAAGTACCTGCAGAGGGTGCATCGTGCGTGCGTGATTGTCTCTGGCCGCGCGCATTCATTGGAGCTCGCTTCTGCGCATTCATCCCCCTTCAAGATCGATCGAGTTGGTGGAGAGAAGAATGCATGCTGCTGACCCCCAGGTGAGGGTGAGGGTGAGGTGAGGTGAGATGAGATGCCAGGTGAGGTCGAAGCGCGGTCCCCGGTGTACGGCCAAGATTGGCGATGCCCGGTTTTGGAAACTGACAAAGATGGCGGGCAATCATTGACTCGACTGGGCGGCATTGCGCTGCTGGGTCTTTCTTTTCTGGGTTTGCTAGGATCATCCATGAACCCGGAGCTTCTCGATTCCGTCCATCTTTCTTCTTCTCTCCACCTCTCCACCAGGTGTCACCATCTCCAGCAGCATCAGAGGGGAGCCAGAGACGGCCTGACCTCATCTGTGCCTCCACCGTATTGCATCCGGCTCCTCTTGACTCTCCTCCACTGTGGTTCCTCCGTCGACTCCACAGCGATGCTTCTATTGTTGTCTCGATGGAGGCCTTTAGTCTGACCGTCCTTTCAGCAACTGCCGTGCCTGAGTCGTAATGCGTCACTGCTTCAAGAAACAGCTCCGTTGCATGTACGTGAACCCCCTTTGGGCTTCAATCACGCTCACTTGCGCACGCAGTCAGTCTTGGCCCGTCTACCATGACTGCCTCGGTAACTGTGCCGCCATTCCCCTCGAGCAACCGAGAACGGAGTAAATGGCTCTGTATCCGTCTATCGAGACAAGGTTCAACAGGCCGTGGCTGGCTACCTCGGAGCTAGAGAGCATAAGTTTCATTAAGACAAGGTATTTATCCACCGCTTGAGGTTTTTCCCGTCGACATCCAATATAACAGCATTGGATCGTGGGCCGCGCTAAAGTATACATGGATGATTTGATCTTCGGTTGCAAATGAAAAGAGAGGGACGTACCACAACCTTTTCCATAACGAGAGCAAGTCAGTGTCCATCTTCCGGATCTGCATGGCCTTGCTCAAGCGCGCCCGGGGAACAATAACCTGGGCTGTCTCTTCAGCTGTAGGTATAACCACGCAGCGCTACCTACCCTTTTTCTCGACCATGAGAGGATGAAGCATCATTCACCGCTCGCCCTGGATGCATGAGTCTGCGGCCGGTTGGAGCCCAGCTCCCGAGTCGTTGTCGTCCATTGTCGGTGTCATTGATACACACCCGTGGTCCCCCCAACATGCC
Organism: Ascodesmis sphaerospora; assembly: GCA_027569015.1. Taxonomy (NCBI): domain Eukaryota; kingdom Fungi; phylum Ascomycota; class Pezizomycetes; order Pezizales; family Ascodesmidaceae; genus Ascodesmis; species Ascodesmis sphaerospora. Next base: position 1,219,965 of record JAPPUR010000005.1, read on the forward strand.
TATCCGATTGATGCAAACTCCAGCCGCTGGCGACCAGCCAGAGCATGGGTACATGGGTTCTCTCGTCGTTGACAGGCCAGCCCATCTCAACCAGACATGGTAGCCACGAGAGCGACCGCCGAAAAGGATGGGCTTGTAAGACCTGCAGTCCCCAACGCCAGACCCTTTCTGAGGGCTTCCGATGTGACTCGACCAGGTCTCAGGGATGTCTTGCTTCTTGATGGGATGGGTGCCCCTCATCGAGTGTCCATTATCATCATCCATCCATCTGTGTCCTTGACCCATGCAACGCGCCGCCAATCCAGCATCTACAAGTCCCATGTCCCCCCCCAGCACTGACGGCCCTTCACCACCATCACCGGCGCCGCCGCCAGCGGACTGGACTGGTTGCAGCGATGATGGGCTGGATCTCGTACCGCTGCAGAATGGGCTGATGCCCACCCAGCACAAGGAATCGACAAGAGACAGAAAATTGTGGAATGTGGAATGTGGAATGCTGCTCCAATCCAAAGTCCGCGTCACCTGTCCCATCCCAGGTCACGGACGCCGCCAGCCATGAATGGGGATGAACGCTGGATGACTGGCTGGAGCGTGCGTGACCAGGTCAGGCTAGGCCAAGCGGATGGTCTCCAGAGCGTCCTTACTCGCCAGCCAAGGGCTCAAAGAGCCGCTCCGTCACGATCCTAGTGCTTGTTTAGAGAGCCACCACCAAGCGCTGCTTGCAGGTAGCAGAGTACGTACCTGCTGTAGTGCGCAACGGACCGGACGTGCCTAAATTGACACATGCCCCCATCGCCAATTGATCAGTAATAAATGATGCTTTGGACCTGGAAGATGGGGATGCCCTTTCGTGCAAAGGAGATCGAAGGATTCTGATCGGGGATCATGATTGTTTTCCTGACAATGGTTCCACCCACCAAGACTGGCCCCGGGCGAGTACATGCGGCGTTTGTCTCCAAGGTTGTCAATGCCTTCAAGATCCTGATCCATCCAAGTCACATCACAGGCAAACGAACCTCCTCGGCCATGCAGCGTTCTAGACGGAGGTTGTGCTCCCCAGCGTGCATCCATCCGCGTGGATCATCCAGCCAGAATCCCGAGCGCAGGGCACTCAAGCCTTGTGCTCCCCTCCATGACCTGGAGCTCGGGAAATGGTGTTGGTGGTGTTGGGAATACGTACTGTGCTGCAAGTACGTAGAGTGAGCGAGGGGCGGTGGGTGGTGTCATCTCTGCAGACTGCATGTGCGCCTAAAGACCAAAGCAAAGTCGAGATCCAACATTTCCAGGTCCATCCTTTTCGCGCGTCGTTTTCTCAGTCGCAATGAGCTGCCTGCCCACGTCTGCACTCGGTCAAGTACGTGCTGCCCACGGGATCCTGGAGGATGGAAGCGAGACAAGCTGGTGAGATGAGGCCAGACGAGGCCAGACTGTCTGATGTGAGATGTGAGAGATGTTGTCTCGCAACAGCAATAACAGCAACACCTTCGCAGCAGGAGCTGGGATGAAACTTGATTCCAGCTGATACGACGGCCAAGGTAACGAGTATGAAATATACAGTATCCAGCATCTGGGCTGCAGGTCATGTTGGGGATGCTGTTCTTTCGGGCTTCATGCATCTGCTTGTGCGACATGACCAAGGTAACCTTGGTTGGCGCTTATCCAATTGATTCAAATGTAAAACATAGACATCGTCTGAAGCCGCGCCTTCTTAACGTGTCGCCTCCCGCATTCACATAGTCATCGTTACCAATGCGAAAATGCCATCCGTTGATTTGACCCAAGTCTCCCCTCTTGAGGTGCCTTCCCTGATCGCGATGCTGCCAGCCGCCCTTTCCTGACACTTGAGGCCAACAACTCCGGCCTTGTCTTCCAATACCTTCCCTGTTTTCAGTTCCTTCCACGCTCAGAATAGATTCAGGGGAGGGCCATCATCACGGAAGGAGAGAGAGAAACAACGACCGGTGAGTCGTGTCCCTGTCGTACTTGCCGGCATTCCCATGGATGGATGCTTTCCGGTTTCTCTTCCACCTCCATTGAATCCAGTCCAATCCAATCCGCCTCATCCTCTCTCACTCACATCCACAGTACAGTACAGCACAGCACAGCGCAGCTCTCCGGCAGCTTTTGTCCGTCCGTATCCCAGCTTCTCTGTATACTCCCGTCCGTGCCGCGCTGGACAAACCACCAAAGTCCCTACCCATCGGGGACGAGTCATCTCGAATCCGGACTCGACGCCTCCCTCCCTCCCTCGATGACAAGCTTCAGCGCGCGTTCATCTTGACCCTCGATCCTCGACGCTCCACCCAGCGGCATCAGTAGCTCCGCAGCCCCTTTGCTTATTCGGCGACCTATTCTTTGTCCTCTTTGTCATATGCTGTCACGTTTGCTCGGTGCATGTCTTGCTCATTTGCTCTCAGTGCTTCCTCGGCTTGCTCCTCGCATCAGCTGCTTACCTCTTGACTCCAGCTAGAAACATCCATGTTCTCTCTGCTTGATATCTGATCTCTCCTCTCAGCGGATAAGCCACAATCAGTCAATGCCCCCGGTTCAACCGGTCCGTCCAGTGGGCCTCGATTGCCAAATCACAAGTGATAGGTCGCCTTTCGTCGATCCCGTCCCCTTGCTCATAAGCAAAGACCGTCGGCGACTGCGACCCCGATTCGCTTTCAGCGAAGGAGAGAATGACCTATCGACACGAGGTGCCGGGCGGCAGTGATATTGAGTCCAGCCTGACCCTGTCAGGTCTGGGCAGTATGGCCTGGGCCTCAAGGCATGGATAGCTAAAGACAGGCTCAACAGCCTCGTCCCGGCGTCACTGAGCGCTGTATCGAGTATCTTCCGACAACTTGGCCAGTGGCTTTCTTCTCAGTTCGTCTTTGGCCCCCGATGGCACGAGCCTGGTTTCTCAATGCACTTTCATGCAGGTTTCCTCTACTCCATTCGACAGAGCGGCGAGGAAGGGTCACCTTATGTCAAGCGTATGTTCCATTGGGCGAATCTTGGCCAAGCAAAAACGTCGTTATGCGGCTCGCCATCAGTCGTGTTTCATGGGTCCACCCGCCTCTATCCACACGACACGACACAGCTTCATGCAAGGTCATGACTTGGACACTTTACAGATTAGAGCGGCGACTCTTAGGTTCAGCTTGCCATCCACCCCCTACCTGAGGCGAACGCGCGCACAGATAATCACCAAAGCAAATTCACAGGTTCTCTGAATAGCTACAGACCTGCCCAAAGGCGAACCAACCGAGTGGATGCCCCTGGCTGTGACTAAGCTCAACCAAGCTGCCCAGACGTCATTGTACACAGGGCCAATGCAATTGAATGCACTCCAGCTGCGAGGCGACATGCCTTGATTTTCCGGGGAAACGTGTGTGGCCGCTGTGTCAGAGCTGTCTGTTTGGGTGGATGCGTGGTGGGACGCTGACCGTGGTATTACTTGACCGGGCATGAGGAGATCCTGGAGACTCCCCACAACATCCCAAACCCCCAAACATTGATCTCTGGACTCGGGTTGATCCCCCACATCAGGAACCCCCATCAAAGATTTCAGCCTCAATCACGCCCAGGGAGAGTTGGGACTAACTAATCACCAGGGAGGATTGTGAGAAGCCTGGGGCTGCCGGGCCCAACTGCGAGCTTAAGCAAACATGAGCCAACAGCCACGCAGGCTCAACCATCACAACAACCAGTCTTGGCGAACAGGACTCGTCTCGAATCTCAGCAATGTGGCACAAACTTGCGGAAGCCTACTCACGGGTCGGTCTAGCAAGCCGCCCTGCGAGGCGAGGCGAGACCATGAACCCTTGTCAGGTAGTATCTACGTGGTACTCGAAGGCATGGAGTGACGAGGAAGAAGCACGTAGAACTCCTGACACCCGAGCACCCCAACGGCTGCGGCTGCAATGTCTCTTGTTCCCCCTCCCTGGGAAGAGATGGCACAGCGCCGCCGACTTGACAAAAGCAATGTGAAGGGTTGTCGAAGCGGCCACACGCTACTTGGCCCATGGAGGCTTAGACCTCTTTGTGCATGATGTCCAACTGGACAATCTACTTTTCTCTCTTCTCTCATTCTATCAGCTAGCTCCTTGGTCTTTCGGAACAAAGCAAATGTCGGGGTCTGCAGCTCGGTGTGGCCAATGTCCCAAGCCTACGGATGTCACCCAGCTCCGTCTTCTGGGTTTGACCATGTCGGGTTGGATGCAAGGCGACTATTCTGATTGCTGATCATCATTGCCACTGTTCCAGTCATGAAGCTCTTCACCGGGGGTTGCTGTCAATGCCCAGATACCCAAGTTGGGGCGAGCACATGCTGATATGGCCAGCGTTGAGACGTCTCGGTCAAGAGGACGGCTGAGGCTGTTTATTGGTTCTGCTCCTCCGGTGTACTAGCTCTCTCCAATCATTGTCGAGCGACGTTGCGGACAAGTGTTGGCGCAATGGGGTACGCGTTCAACTGCTTCTGCTTTTACTGCAGGGCTGGCAATGACCGTGCTAACATGTCTAAGAGCCGGTATTCGTTGCCACCCAACCACGCTCAGGTCAAGTACCTTGAGTCATGGCCAGGCGAGGGCTTTCACGGCAGCTTGTGTCAGATGCATTCCATTCCTTCGAGCGAGGCCGGGATTCACACAAGTCTCCCCGGAGATGCCTGTCGTCATCAACTTGAGGGAAATATTAGGAAAGACTTTCCTTGTGTACTTGTTGAACCAGGTACGGTGTGGAGCATCCAAGCGCTCTGCGCATCTGTACTCCGTACCGGTCATGGCTGCGAAGGGCCGGTGAGATAGGGACAGGCTATAGGACTCGTCATTGCTTTGTTCCTCACCGCCTATACAAACTTTCGGGCGGGTGCCGGGGGTGTCCGGCGCGGTGCCGAAGGGTGGTGCATCCCTCTGTCTGGGAATAGTTGGCAGCTCTCCTCTCCCCGGGTGCCATCTCATCTCGCGGCGGCATAGGCTCATGTGACGGACCAGGACGCACCCGTGCAGCGCGGGGTGGAAGGGCATGTCGAGGGAGGATAACGGCAGAGTATGCTATACGACAACAGGAAGGTCAATGGGGACGGTAAGAGTGCGGAACTTGGAAACGGTTCCAGCGACGGCTTGTTGAGTCGGTGTGAAAGAAAACGGCCGAGCAGGTGTCACTACCGGGTATCCCAGCGGGCCGGGCCGTGAGTTGTAGCGTTGGACGGAGGTTCGCGACCAGCAATCAGGCTTGAACTCGAAACTTGAAGGATTGTTGGTGTGGCCCACATGGGTATGCTTGGTTTGAAGCATCCGTCTGGACTCTTACGACAGTTGGGCTCGGCAATATTGGCCACAACAGGACGGTGGTTTGCCGAGGTTGTGAGCAGAGAAGTCAGCCCGGTGACCACGTTGTGTTACCACAATGCGCCGAGAATTGATGGAGCGGACGGCTGTGGATGCGTCCGGATGGCATCCGTGGCTGTACTCGTTGGTCAAGGTTAGTTGTGACTTGAAGCTAATGCGATAGCCAAGTCAGGAAACCGGGAGGCAATCCCGATGGTCAGGTAGGCGGCGCCCGCGCAGTATTCCTCCGATGACATGTCATGGCAGCGAATTCCAAGGACGGACGGCAGACTACAGAGTCAAGTGGCATCGGATTGTAGGGTAAGAGGGTCAGCAGGGGTGAGGGCATCTCGTGGTGGCCATCCATCTCGAGCTGAGCCGTCGTGTCACTAAGCTCTGGTGCTCCGGGTAACCCGGGACGAGCTAGAAGCTGGCTGCGTTCAAGCGGCTCTCTTAGCTTCGTCTGGTCTCGAGTTTGTCTCGAGTGGACATGACAAGTTGGCGATCCATGTGGTTGACATGTACCTGGTATGCTTCAGGACCGCCGCAGGCTGACACTGTTTGATTACAAGGCGGATCATGAAACTCATGATACATCTTTGGTCAGGCAAAGGCCAACTGATACACAGAGTCCGAGATACTCAATTCCGCAAGAGCAGACTGCATTGCAGGACATTGCTGTCGGCGCATCGAGACACATAACGGTTCCGAGGACTTACAACTCCAGGGCGAGCGGACCCATGCATCTAAGCTTGCAGCAACAACGTGGAGGCGATCCCAACAGCCACGGCAGAGAATTTGTAGACGCGACACTGCACGGGGGTCATTCCATCAACAAAGGAAGTACGGACAAGGTTAAGGCTCATCAAGGCACCGTCCGTCCACACGAGCTTCATGCAGCATGTCCATGACAGAGCAGCATCAAATACCGCCGGGCCGCGGCGAAGAAACAACGGGACATATCAAAGACGATCCACTCTATAGGTTTTCGGGGCTCGAGCCTCCGGCTCATGGTTCGGGGCTGAATATTGAATGCAAGGCTCGGGTATCATACCCCTTGAAATGACGCATCGTGAGACCACTTGCGACAATAACCAAGCGGCAGCGGCGGGAGTTGGGAATTTGTCTGACCCGAGAGTGGCCACAGCTTTGTACTGGGCAGTATGCAGTGCAGGATAGAACGCATGATGTATATGCCGGACGGGCTCCAGCACGTTGTTGCGGGAGGCTACATACATACCTGGAGCAGAACTCTCTCGACTTGTTCTCTCGACGACCCGCCAACGAGACAACAACTGCAAACCTTGTGGGAGCTGGGCCAAGGGAACGGAACGAAGGATGAAGTTGGTTATCTTTGGTGCGTCCCAAGACTGGCAAAGAGTCAGATTTGGCATCGCTTCAGACCCGCATCGCGCGGGAACCACGGGCTGGGCGAAGAAGAAGCTGACCATGTTGTCGGTCAAGAGCATTTCCAATTACCTACCTACACGAGACATCCATTGGCATGGCGAGGCATGGCATGGGAGGGTCGAGATAAGCAACAGCCTAACAGGCTTGGTGAATTCAGGCGGCGGCTCGTCTGGCTGAGGAGCCGGACACAGTCACAGAAAAGCCAGTGCGCAGCCCAATGCAGGTTATTCTCCGAGGCTGGGTCACTCGAGTGAGGATCAAGATGCAAGGGAGTTGGGTTGCGGGCGAGACAAGACAAAGCGCATCGACGGACAGACGGCCAAGGGATGAGATGAGGGCATCCCGAGAGGTTGTCATGGATGGTGTACGGACTCTTGGTCAGCTGGACTGGGATTAAAGGGCCGGGTGATGTGGCATTGAATGGATGTCCAGGCATTGTATTGGTGAGGTTGGGAGGGCTGAAAGGTGCGGGTGCGGGTTGCAGGCGCAGGAAGGCCTATTGAAAGTTTATTCAGTTGTCAACAGACGGGACGAAACAGGACATGGTTAGCGAGATTAAGCAGAGCTGGCTCTTGATGCCCAATTTATGATGTAAATCAATGAACTGGGGGCGAAAAGGGCTGGCTGTATCCGCGTCCAACCACGGATAGCAGCGTGTGAGCAAAATCGCCAAGCGAGACGAACTTTGGCCGGGGGAGAGGGAACAAGAAGAAAAAAGCAAGCATGGTGGAATTTGGCGACGGATCTAGTTCGAGAGCTGACTAGCTTGGATTGATTTTATCTGATGGGTTGTGTTTATTCCTGATTATTCAAAAGACTTTTATTTTCTTAAACGGCCGTGTAAGTGCGTCTGCATACCTACATACAAACTGGACCTCAGCTCGAGTGTCCATCAATGGATCCATCCATGTACCTTGTATCCATTCCTTCCCATTCCCGACGGGACTTATCTTATCGCTTTGCATGAAGCGCGCGCGCGCGACGGAAGCGCCGCCCGTCATCGGGAAAGGGTCAGATCCCCACATTTCAACCCCTTCCAACCAATCCTCATCCTCCTTCTTCCATTCATACCTAAGCTGACCAGGTACAGTACGTACCTTTGCACTGCCACAATTCCCAAGGGACCCTCTCCCCCCAATTTCTCTCAGCCTTGCGCAACCTGGAAAACCTTCCCTCACAGCCTCGCCCACGACCACCACCACCACACACCCTTTCTTCGAAGGGGGGACGACGCAAGCATTTTTTTCTTTTCCCCTTTCCCAATTCTTTGCGCCGCCGCCGCCGCCATCGCCCTTGTGACGATCTCTTTTCTCCCCCGCACGGCACTAGACAGGGGTAAAAGCTGGGGGCGTATTCTATGGTGCTCTAGCTTGTGACAGTTGACTGAACTTGTTCCCCGACGTGTGCGAGAGCAGACAGACGAAACTTTGTCGGTTATCGGGCACGGCCGAACAAAGAGAGCGCCGCGGCATCGTTTCTTTTTTGTAAAAGAATAACGACTGTCTGATTGGTCGTTTCGATACATCATTGTTGGATAGCAGAAGACGTCTCGAACATCTCTCTCAACACCCCCCGTCATCATCGCCATCACAATGTCCAACAAGGCCCCCTCCACACCCGTCAAGGTGCCATCAAGCGCAGCCAACTACACCGCCGCGACCCTGGACCCTGATCTGCGTTCTCAGATCAACTCTGTCCTCCTCCACGACGGACACGTTCCCCAGTATGTTGCTCTTCTCTTCGCATTGACCTCGCCAGGCAGACAGACATCGTGCTAACACACTTTCAACCCCCAGGATCCAAGAAGCTCTCCTCCACGCCCTCAACTCCGACTCTGCCAACTGGCCCACCACCATCCAATCCCACGCCCTCGCCCTCCTCCGCTCTGGCGAGGTAACCACCTTCCCCGCGCTCCTCCGCCGGGTCCTCGACGACGTCCGCCACGACTCAGCCCTCAACCCGAGCACGAACGGCAAACCCGCCGCGACCAACGGCGACTCCACCGCAAAGGCCAACGGCTCTTCCTCCACCGATTCATCAAAGAGCCTCGCCCTACCAGAGTCTGTCGTCGACGAGGCCCTGCGCGTCACGAGGGAGCACCTGGAGGCCATCTGCGACATCGAGGACGACGAGGCTGCCTAGACGGCGCTGACTCGGGAGCGGATCGAGCAAGAGAGGAACAATGTGAGGAACCCAGCCATCCAGCAGCACCGCACGAGCGTCCAGCAGTCGAAGAATGGGTATTCGTCGAAATGAGACACCCTTCGAGCGATGAAAGACGTGCTGCAAAATTATAAAAAAAAAAAAAACACACATACATAGGTTCAAAGGCCAGGTAGGCCCAAGGATGTGACCAAGTCAATGGGGAGAAAGGAAAGGGAGGGCACAAGGACCATGATCGATACCAACACAGAAAACATGAGTACCAAGTTCATGTATGAGATAAATGAATAGACTTGTTTTTGATATCTACAACTCGGTATCCCGTCAATGTTCAAACAGCTGCCGTACATGACCTCATAGTAGGAAATTCAACATGTGGTACCTCTCCATGAGTACAATGACTCTCGGTTTACCGTCATCCATAGTCAGTCAAGCAGAGTGTTCACGATACAGTCGACGATACAGTAACGTACACAAACAGGCAATCATTCATCAAAAGGGAATCAATTTCATCATCTATCAAGTGCAAAACAATCGTGCTTCAATGAGCAACTTCCTCCTATTGGGCCGTCACGGCGACACCGACAGCGACGCACAAGGGCTACCAAAGTCAAGTTGCCATTCTTCTCGCATCTACCTTTCTACCAACTCCCAGCCCAATATCGGCTGCGACATAGTGTATGGATGGAATCCATCCCACTGGCTTGGCTGCTCACAACCAACGCAGAGATGTACGAGAGAAAATATTAGAATACAAAGGACCCATGTCCACAGAGCCGTTGCCGTCCTTAGTCGTAGAGATCATCATCATTGCCAGCGTCACCGAACGAGTTGCCACCGTCGGCAGCAGCAGCCTCAGCGCCAGCCTCGGGGAACTTGAAGAAGGCACCGGGGCCAGCATTCTTCATCTGCTGGGCGAAAGCCTCGTAGCGGCGGATCTCAACGTCCGACACGGATCGTCGGGCCATCTGCATAGCCTCCTCGAAGTGAGCCTTGGTCAGCTCAGGAACGGGGTCCTCGGCATCCTCATCAGTGTCCATCTCATCACCAGCCGCCTCACGAGCCTTTTGGCGCTCGATATCAGCTGTGATGGACTCCTTGATGGCAATCTTGACAGCACGCTGGGTGATGAAGCCAAGATCGGCACCAGAGAAGCCGTGTGTCTTGGAGGCGATGTAGCCAAAGTCGATGTCAGCAGCAATGGGAGTCTTGCGGAGCTGAGCCTTGATGATGCTGAGACGGCCAGCCTCATCGGGCAGGGGCACGTAGATGAGCGAGTCGAGACGGCCAGGTCGGCACAGAGCAGGGTCAAGCTGCTCAGGTCGGTTGGTGGCACCAATAACGAAGACGTTCTTCTTGGAGGTCATGCCGTCCATTTCTATTCCGGGTTAGCAGTTGAAGCTGGTACCATCAGAAACATTTACTTACCAGTCAGGAGCTGGTTGACGACACGGTCAGAGGCACCACCAGCATCGCCCATGGAGCCACCACGAGCCTTGGCAATAGAGTCGAGCTCGTCCAGGAAGACAACGCAAGGAGCAGCGGCACGGGCCTTGTCAAAGATGTCTCGGATGTTGCTCTCGGACTCACCGAACCACATGCTGAGCAGCTCAGGTCCCTTGACGGAGATGAAGTTGGCAGCACACTCGTTGGCGACAGCCTTGGCCAACATAGTTTTACCGGTACCAGGGGGACCGTAGAACAGCACACCTCGGGAAGGAGACATGCCGAACTTGAGGAACTTCTCGGGGTGGTCCACAGGGTACTGGACGTTCTCCTTGAGGTCCTGCTTGACCTCCTCGAGACCACCAATGTCCTCCCAGCGAACGTTGGGAACCTCGACAACGGCAACCTCGCGGAGCGCGGAGGGGTTGGAGACGCCAAGAGCGAAGCGGAAGTTCTCCATGGTGACACCGAGAGAGTCGAGGACCTCAGCATCGATGGTGTCCTCATCGAGATCAATGAGATCCATCTTCTCACGAATCTGTTGCATGGCAGCCTCTGAGCACAGGGCAGCAACATCGGAACCGACGTAACCGTGGGTCTCAGCGGCAATCTGCTCCAGGTCGACGTCGTCGCCGAGCTTCATGTTCTTGGTGTGGATCTGGAGGATCTCGAGACGGCCAGTGGGGTCGGGGATACCAATGTCGACCTCGCGATCGAAACGGCCGAAACGTCGGAGGGCGGGATCAATCGAGTTGGGTCGGTTGGTGGCGGCCATGACGACGACATTGGAGCGGGCCTTCATGCCGTCCATGAGGGTGAGGAGCTGAGAGACAACTCGTCGCTCGACCTCACCGTTGGTCTTCTCACGCTTGGGGGCGATGGAATCGATCTCGTCGATGAAGATGATGGCGGGAGAGTTCTTCTCGGCCTCCTCGAAAGCCTTTCGCAAGTTGGACTCGGACTCACCGGCCATCTTGGACATGATTTCGGGACCGTTGATCAAGAAGAAGAAGGCACCGGTCTCGTTGGCGACGGCTCGAGCCATGAGCGTCTTACCGGTACCGGGAGGTCCGTACAGCAAGACACCTCGGGGAGGCTTGATACCGATGGACTTGAAAAGCTGGGGATGTCGGAGAGGAAGCTCGACCATTTCTCGGATCTGGGCCATCTGCTTTCGGCATCCACCAATGTCATCGTAGCCAACCTCGTTGAGGTTGTTCTCCTCCTCGTCTCGCTGAATAGGCTCGCCCTCGCAGTGAATGACGGTATCTTGTGCCACGATACCGTACTCGGGGGGGTCGACCTCGACAACCTTGAACTCGACTTGTCTCATACCACCGCGGACGATAAAGAGGTCTCCTTGTCGGACAGGGCGGTATGCTTCTCGGAAGTAGGGGGCGAGGAAAACATCGAAGAGAGAACCGGTGATACCCTCGACGGTATCAGCGATGGGGAGGACAGCAATTCGCTTGGCCTGCAGAGCTGTTAGCATCAAGTCAATGTGCCCTTGATGAGGGGGAACTGACGTATTTGATATCGGGGCAAGGGTGGATGGTGATCATGTCACCGTGCTTGACCCGCAGGTTATGGCGCACGACTCGGTTGATGCGAGCGCTGCCATCATCGAGCTCATCATCGGCGAGGACAATGAGAACGGTGTCCTTTCTCTTCTTGCCTCGGACAAGAACGGTGTCACCTCGGAAGAGCTGGAGCGAGTCCATGGTGGCCTCGGAGAGGGCGATGATGCTGTTGTCATCGTTGACGGCATCGGTGACCCTAGATCGTGTCAGTCATTGCGTGCGCACCCGCGAGTGCCCGTCACCTACATCAGCTGGTTGGGCTTCTTCTTCTTCTTGAGGATCGCGGTCGCGGTGTCATCTTCCTAGTAACGGTCAGCTATCTGTGCGGGGTGTCGACAAGATCAAGCGGTACGAACGTTCTTAATCTCCGCGCCGGAGGGATCGCTGTCGCCAGTTAGCTATTGTTCCTGCTCGCCTCATGGCAGGCGCCATGGCTTGATGTGGTGAGTAGATACGTACGTCAAGTTGACCTTCTTGTGGTGGTGCTCGTCAGGCTGGGGAGCCATGATGATTGTCTGGATGCTTCAGGTGAAGCTGCTGCTGGCTTGATGACGAGAGGAGGGGAAGCTGGAAGTGTTGTGGAGAAAGCCAGTCGATGGCTGTTGCTTCAGAGACGGGAGATGAGGGGGAAGATGTGGAAGTGGAGGAGGGAAGAGTGGGAGGTTGATGTTGAGAAGTTGGTTGTGAGTTGTAGGAAGAAAAGTCGTTTTGAGGTTGAGGCCTGGGGCGATATAGGTTCAAGCTGCTCAAAGGCCACAGGGCACCTTCCTTCGGGACCGGAACCGCAAGCAACGCAGCCAGCAGCACGTCGACCTGACAGCGATTCACTGGCCGACCGTGGAGCTGTGGGCCAATGATATCACCGAACGCCCTGATTCGGGGCGGAACAATGTTTGTGCATCCGCCCAAAACAGCTTAGCCCAGCCGTGGGATGGTGGGGCGCCCCAGGCTGGCACTATGATGCAGCGAGCATGGGCGTGGGCACGGGCGCGAGGCGGTAGGTAGCAACAGGCACACTCAGAGTGACGACGACAGTTGTCTCTCACTTTGCCGTGCAAGACAAAGCATGTAGAAGCCCAAAGAAGCTTCTATTTACACTAACAATTACTTTTCTGTTACTGTCTCAGCATCACCAATCTCGCTTTCCGGGTTCTAGTAACAGCCACAATCGTGCAGAATCTCGGTGCTTTGCTTGGCCACTTTCTATCACCACCACCTTGTTAGACAGACCGCCACGCATAGAGTTCCTGCATTCAGTTGCTTTGCTTTTCGCCCCAGCTGGACGGAGGCATGGTACGGCGGATCAAAGGCTGGCAGGCAGCTGGGGCCGCGCAAACAATCTCGCCCGCCTCCACCGACTCTCCCTCGCTGACTTTCCCGGCTGCGTCTTTCGGCCAGCTGCGTGCTTGTTGGCCGTGCTTGTTGGCGCCCTCTTAGCGCTCGTTCCATTGTGAGACTGAGACCACCTGCACCCGCACTCACCTTGGACGGTGAGATCCAGTGCAAGATGGGCCATGTTGTAAATCCGGGGCTCGTCTCATTTCCGTGACAACTTGAGTCCGCCACGATGGATGCTTTTCTTTTTGCCTCGACGATTCTTCGCCAACAGGCAGCAATTCACATTTGGCCGAGTCCCGCCTCAATTGCCACCTGTCATGGAAACATCCAGCAAACTCTGTAATATCGAATTACAAACATGATGGCTTTGTGCATCTCGTCTCGTCAAGGGTCTCGGCAAAGTAGCGACATGGGTGTCACTCTGATGCCCGCCCGGACCACCGATATTCCACAGGCACGTTGCTCAAGGCGGCACATAACACGCGGGTATGGATATCCCAGTCGCATAATGAGTAGGTGGTTTAAGCATGGAGTCGAGTCTTCCTCTCGTCCGTAAAGCTGGCTTCCTGTATTGCTGCATGTCTGTCTATCAGTGGCCACATTCTCTACTAACCCAACGAGTCAGTGTTGCCAGACTAATGCCCTCAGTCAAACGTCTTGACTCGAGGGTTGCATATGGCGGCAACAGAGGTAGGTCCTTCAGCTTGGAGGCAAAAAGCCTTGAACTTCCGATGCAGGTCCATGACAGCAGGTCGGGTCGTTGTCATGACACGACATCTTGTCGGCCATCCGCCGATGCATCGTGGCATGGGTATCATGATGGCTTGAGCTCCTAATGTGCGCACGACCTATCTTCAGACAGCTGAAAAGCCGCGCCGAAGGCGTCCTTAACACTGGATTTGATGAACCGAGGGGTCAGGCGCTTGCAATATGGAGCATCACCGTGACTCTGAGCTTCTCAAGCAGCACACATGGTGACGGAGGTGATGGCAGCTCCTTGACCTTCAGCAGGAGACGGCCTTCACTCATCCTTCTCAAACGTATCGTTAAGATACGTCACGAACGTCTCCCTCAACCTCGCCGCCCTCATATCCCCCACGGCTTCCAGCCCAATGCCCCCTCTGTTCAACCCCATAAATGCCCTCCTCAGCCTCTGCAGCTGCGGCAGGCCAACCTTCTTCCCTGCTGGTAGTTGCACGGTAAGTTCGCCAGAACCTGATGGTATCCGTACTTCGTCAACGTCGTCGCCCTCGCGTTGCGCCTCCACGATGCGCTTCACGATGTCTGATGTCTCACGGTCCAGCACATAGAGGTAGTCACCGCTGGCCTCACGACCGCGTTGGACTGTGGCCTGGTTCGGTCGGACGACCTTGCGCGCCTCACCTGCGATAGCATCCCAGAGGTCGGAAAAGACTTTTGTGGTTTGCGGCTCGTCGTCTTCCCAAATAAGTGTAAAGAGGGGGCTATCCCAACGGGTCATAGGGTTAGGCTCTTCGTATCGAAAGACGAGGTTGTCCCAGTTGCTCGGTTCGTATGGCTCTGCGGTGTCGACACCGGGTGAATCAGTAGTCATAGCCTCGGTCTCGTCTGCGCTCTTGTTGCCCGCGGTTTCTCTTTGTCGTAGCCTCTCCTCATTGACTCCCCTCGCCCTGTCCACCCCGCATCCAATCTGCAATATACAACTTGGGGTGCGGACTGCCTTGGCCTCGCAGTGCAGTTGGTACCTCCAGCCCTTGATGTAGTTGAGTCCGTCCAGGATCACAATGTCCTTGTCGCTGAGGACGCGCTTCACGGCGCCATATAACGCAGCCCGAGCATCCTTCTCGGAGGCATTCGCGGAACGAGTATGTGCGGGGAGTTTCTCTGGTGATAGGTCGTAGACGGTGCGGGATATGGAAAGGGTCTCGTCGGATATGAGGTGTAGACGGTACTTTGAGTCGACAATACGCTTCTCGAGGTAATCGTAGAGCTGCTTTGATCTTGTGGACTTGCCCGAAGTGGGCAGCCCAGATACGATGACGAGCTGGTGGGAACTGTCAGCGAAGAGGTATTACCTAGAGCAGACAATGGTTCGAGATGGAGAAGGCATACGGGCATCGCCTCGGACGGATGACGCGGCTTGATAGGACTAATTCAGCCGAAATGATTGAGCATGGGCTTTGGCCTGGGGTATTCGTCGATGTGAGGCCTCTCGTTGCGAAGCGAATGCGAATGATGGTGGGGTTGGAGTTGTCGATAGATAATTTTCCGACGGACCAACGTCACTTTGGTTCAGTCAAAGTGGCCCACCCTAGGCACAAATTGCTATGTACGAATATTATCAACTTGTCAATATTATTACACGTTGATCGAATATTCACTACAAGGTTATTTTATTATTGTTTCGTCGTTGAGCAATATCTTGATATTTGCTGGTTGTTGACTCTGTTTTATCTCAACTACCCTATTGCTTTTGGTCAATTTTACGTGCCCATGATACCTATCGATAGAGTCAACCACAAGAATTGACTTCCAATTAACGATTATCGAATTAAGTAAAGATTATCATTAATATCCAATCTACATGGAACAGAGAAACCCAAGCAACACTCTAAAACTCTTATTCGTCGAGTACCAATCCTCCACCTTTCCCAATGGGGGATCCGATTCGAAACCCTCGAAGCGAAAAACCGCCCAACGTGCCGTTACCCGACCAAATCTCACCTCTTGCAGCTTCAACCACACAAGATCATGGCCGTAGTTTCGGCCCCGAAGACCACGGATATCGGCACTCGCACGGGGGGCAGCCCTACAGCTTCGACCCATGCAGAAGCAAAGCCCCCGCTAAACCGGACTTGGCATTTCATTCGATTGCTGGCCGCTCAGCCTCCGCAAGCTTGTTGTTTCCTATCTCCAACCGGAGGTTTTGATTGAATGGATCGTCTATCACCCAATGGATGTGGTATTTGGTGGTGGAGAAGGGTTTGAGGCGATGCTGGGATGCCTTGAATGGGAATGCAACAGGCTGAGGTTGAAAGTGTATAAAGATGGCTCGGTCCATGGCTTGGGATGGGATATCATCTGCAGCCAAGACCAAGACAACTTGCTTCTATCTCTTCATCAATTGAATCTTCAAAGACCGACTGTCTAAACATCACACAAACCAACAAGGCACACCAGCACGATATAACATACGCCCCCAGTTCGCAACTTCAACCCCCCTAACCTCAACCGCCATCATGACTCGCCCTCTCAACGACTACGACAACATCGCCATTGCTGAGATTGTCATCTACGCATTCATATTCATCGGTGCTCTCGTCCTCTGCAAGAACCATGGCTTTGGTCGAAACGCCGGCTGGTTCTATCTCGTCATCCTCTCTCTCGCCCGTCTCATAGGATCTTCCCTCCTCCTTGCCACTGTCAATGATCCCACCAACACTAGCCTCTATATTGGCTGGCTCACCCTCAACGGCATCGGTCTAGGTCCTCTCATCCTTACACTTCTGGGCCTCTTGAGCCGCTCCTTCGACTCGATGAACCGCCAAGGCCATGTCATTGTGAAGCCAATTCACCAGCGCGCCATCCAGCTGTTGATGCTGGTTGCCATTATCCTCCTGGCTGTTGGTGGCTCCAACTCCAACTACACCCTTACTACTGGAACGCCCAAGATCCAGTACAGCACCGAGAGCAAGGTCGGTGTTGTCCTTATGATCGTCGTCATGGTGCTCCTTGTGCTTCAGACCGTGCTCGCCTTCCGAAACCAGGGCTACATCTCCCAGGGCGAGCACCGCCTCCTGATTGCCATCACTGCATCTCTACCGTTTGTTATTGTTCGCCTCGCCTATACCTGCCTTCTCATTCTGGGTGGCCACAAGCAGACAGTCTGGACGTACCTTGGCGCTGGTGTCATCATGGAGATCATGGTCGCTATCATTTGTGAGGCTGTTGGCTTCACTCTCGACAAGGTGCCTGAGCAGGCCACGTACGATGAGGTCCCCATGAAGCCCCAAGGTTCAACTGGCTCTGCCCAGAGGGTATAAACAGGATCGGGTGGGGGACAGATGGCCACGGCATGGTAGCTTATGATGGCTGTGAAGCGTTGTGTTTTAGAGTGCGATTTTACAAGACTTGCGATATAGATGTAAAAATACTTGTGTTGAAATAGAGTGCAAACCGATGTTTGCTTGGTATCTTGAATACATGAATGCTTAACTATCCGTCATCTCATGCCTCGGTCTATAGTCCTCTATGCTTTTCCAGATGGCCGGCCATGTGCCATGCCTTGCATGTACAAGATCATATTAGACATATCCAACGTAACTTTACAGCCCCCGGAATATTGACATATTCAACAAGCTCAGACAAGCAGTCCACAAGGGACAGCTCGTAGCAACTCCTCACATAACCACACAGCAGTGCTTCTCCAGCTTCTGCAGGAGCCACGGCAGCTGCTTCTCGACAAACTGCCCAACCTCGTCGTTCTCCTGCTGCTGAGGCTGGTGATGCTGCTGCTGGTGACCACCGTGATGTCCAGAGTAGCCACCTCCATGGCTAGGCGGCAGAGGCTCACCGCCCTGGAGGTTGATGATGATGCGGCCGACATTGTCCTCGTCGGTGCGGTACTGCAGACCGAGCTCCTGGCACAGCTCCTCGACCTTGGGCTTGATGCGCTGGACACCGCCGCTCGAGTGGTTCCCCTTGCCGACGATGGCGATCAGGTGCGTCTGGCCGTTGGCCTGGTCGGCGCGGATGCGTTCCTCGAGGATGCGCTCGGCCTCCTCGACGAACTGGCCGTGCAGGTCGATCGCGTCGGGCTCGACGCGCCCGTCGGCGTTGTTCTCGCGGAAGATGAAGTCGGAGGCTTGCTGGTTGTAGTCGTCCATGCGGGCGGCGTGCGCCTTGCCCTCGTTGGAGAGCTCCTTTGCGGCAGCGCCATCGCCGTCTTCATAGGCCTGACGGGACTGGACAGAAGGTCAGCTCAGCTTAAGCAAGGGTGAGGTAGGGTAGCAGTGCTAAATGCGCATCGCATCGCGCGCATCGCGGGGATGAAGATGGGGACTCACGCGGGCGAAGCAGTCGTTGCGCTTCTCAGCCTCGGCTCGCGCCAAGTCTCTCAGGCGATCGTACTCTTGCTCAATGTCATCGTCATCGTGGGCAAAGGCTGCACGAGTTAGTCCCAGGATCAGCCTCCATCCCTCAGCTCATCTCAGATGAAGTGAAGCTCTGCTACACCGCGACGCCCTCTCATTCCGGCGCAAAACGCATTGACGTACCGCGACCGCCCAGCCGGTGCATGGGAATAGACATGGTGGAAGTAAATGAATTGCCGGCTCTATTATGGGCTCCTTCGTTCCAGTTCAGCTCCCGGTAGCGTCCTGGACGTCTCCGTCACCCTATCAGATCAAAAAATAAACAATGCTTTGGGTTGGGGTTTCGAGATCCAAAGGTGGACAGAAATGTGGTGGTGGCGCCGCCAAGATAGTGCCAAGATGGGCGTAGACTTGGGGGATTCCAGTTGGATACTGTCCCTAATGAGGCCCAGTAATAAAAGAGAACAGGGGGGCCTCCGGGCGTTTCTGGCGGCCCGCGCCTCGGCTTGCACTGCCGCAGCATTTCCATCGTTGTTGGTGGGAGCATCCATCTTGTGAGGGGAGAGTCGGTGATAACACCATCTATTAGACAATTAATTAGATGACAACTCTTATGTTTTGGGATAGCAGCTCGCCGCTATAGACGCCAAAGCACGGGAAGGAACATGTTAGCTAGATCTCATATCTATCCATCTCGATCTGAATCTGACCCAAGCTACTGGATATGTAGCCTCGTCCAGTCTGCAACTGGTTCAGTTCAAAGTCAACTCCACTCAACTACTGCGTTGGTCATTATTCTTCATTCCATATAGTTGTTTCGAATAGTGCCAAGCTACTACAGAAGCATCCTTGAAAAGACGGTTCACAACCAACTGCCAACCCGTCTCTTGGCAGAGTCTTTCCAAGACGCCCGAAACAGCTGAACAAAGACATGAACAACAGCCCAATTCTTGAACCATCCTGAAGAAACCACTGCCACCAATCTCACATCCCATATCTCGAAAACTCTAAAGCCTCGCGGCCGGCAAACATGCAAGCCAGCCCTCAAGCCACCCGGAACCCAGGCCAGGTCACCGGAGCGAGGCCACCCCGCAAAGGATCCAAACTCAAAAGGAGAATTTCGGTTCATGCCTATGCCGTGCGAGGCAGGTGGCAGATCGGTACTTGGGTTTGATAGCAAATCGAACCTCCTTCAGCCTCCATTCCCAAACTGCGGAATCCGACCCGCACGCCACCTAGCAAGAAAGACGCCTTGACCATGACCGGCGCTTGTCTGAGGGTTCTGATGCTGCTGATGCTGCTACTACTGCAGCTTGTCCACCCCCGGGCATAATCTGATCGGCGGCAGCACTTCTTTAAAACTTGCTTTTGCCGGGTATTTCGAGCTGGCAATCTCAACTTCAACTGGAGTGGCTTGCTGGGAGCCAGCCACTTGGTAGATCCTATGCCTGTCAGTAACCAATGTCAATATCCCTCCCGTGTCAGATACTGGTAGGGTCCCTGCCACGCAGCAGCTCTGGGCTTGGTCTCGCTCTCCACGAGCTGAGTCGTGGCTGGGCCTGGAACAAGACTCACTCATGTCTTTATTCCATGCTTAGAAACCTCGTGCGATGGCTCAACCGCCTGGCTTTGGATCGGAGTTAACAAGGTTTCCCCAACCAACTGGGCTAAACCGAATCACGACCCGAGGAAGCTTGCTAGACACCGCCGGGACGACGACAATTTCAATGCCGTTGAACCTTGCCCTTGGCATGTTGGATGATTCGCCAGTCTGCCTTGATTCACAGCTCAGTTCAGACACCCCCGAGGCAAGAGGTTTGTCGACTTGAAACACCCCTTCAGGCAAGGTGCGAGCCATCTCGTCGGGGATACCGAAAGTATGTCAAACACCCCGGATCAAATCCGGAGTAAGATGTAAACCATGGTTAATTCCCGGGCTCCAGTGACTGGTTAAGCGTGAGTAGAGTGGAAGAAAAGATCCGAACCATGGAGGTGGAATTCGGCATATGGGATAGGCAGGCTGAGCGTTGAACATACTCGGCTTCATGTCAAAGATGTCATGTGCTAAAGAAACTTGCTTGATTTGGATGGCGCTACATACAACTTCTCAATGGGGATGAGAGATCAAACCTGGGATTCCCTTGGAAGAGAGAAACGGTCGATACATGTTCTGTTTCACCCACGAGTAGCTGTCTATGCTATCAGGGCATGGACACCAGTATCAGATCTGCCGTAACACGCACGAACGGCAAATACGGATGCCAAAGCAACTGACCACTCAGGGCCAGAAACCGTCCAGGTCTGGCATCAACTCGACACGCTGGCGGGTGTGGCAGTTGGAGACAAAATATGCGTGTGCCTCAAACCTAGCGGCCTGCTGCATTGTGTGGCACGACGCACGTCTTAGCACCCGTTTTCTTTTCTCGTGCAGCCCATGACGTCCAAGGGGTGGGTTCGCAGAAGAGGTGAGAAAGAGCCGTTTGATGATATATCACACACACTCCCTGCCCGTAAGATGAGGAACATGGCATGGCGGATCGAAAAAAAGGAGAACGTGTTGCCATGTGGCCTCCCTGTCTGAGGAACGGGTCTAGAAAATCACAGGTCTCCACTGCCACATTGTTCAAGGCTGAATAGCTTCGGCGTCTGTGAAATTGCCTTATTTAATCGGAAAAGTTGAGGCGAGATTTGGGGGGGAGGGGCCAAGTTGCTGAAATAGAAGTCTATGTATGCAACCATCTACAACAGGCAAGGCAAGGGTCTATCCCCCAGATGATGGCAAATGCAATCCAACGTTGACGCAGTGTACATAGTGCAGTAAGCAGAAGTGTATCAGCGGTTGAAACGGACGCAGCAGCGCGCCCGCGTAGCGTGACCCGAACGCCATCAATGGAGATGAGGATCTCCAACTCCGCGTGCCCGGAGCCCGGAGATCTGGAGCAAGGATACCGCTACAATCAGTAAAACAGGGCGCGTCTTGTAAATCGACAGACAATGTCCATCATAGTGGAGAGAGATCCTTTGTTCTTTTGTTGCTCCCGTTTCTGCACTGCGAGAGAGAGACCAACCGTAGACACTCATCGCAGGAGAAGGTCTGATCACCACCAGCCAAGCCTCGAGTGGGCCGTTGCGGGCTCCTACGTCCACTAACAAGCTGTAAACGCCAATGACAAGGCATCGCCGAGTGGCCTCTCCCGTGGGAAGGGGGGGAGTTTCTCTGTGGCGTCTGCTTGAGCAAGCATCATCTGCTGGCAGCACAGACTGACGCGGAGATGGGACGAAGAGGCCAATCAGTCCACCATGCTTGACTCAGGCCGCTCCTCAAAGTGACCGAGAAACCCTGGCCGTTCTGCTCCTCCGTTTGAACTGACGGAAGGCTGGCTGAAAGCTGGTAGATCATCTGTAAGCCGTCTTCTCCGCGATAGTCCGTCTTGTCGATCGTAGTAAGCCGCGTCGATGCAAACACATACGGTGCTGCTGCAACTATGTAATTAGAAGCCAAGGCTCTGGTCGTTCGATGCGTGTAAAACCAGACGAACCAAGTCCCCTGGCCCTGAGCGGCTCCGTTGTTGATCGACGCGAGATGGAGCTTTCTTTGCCAGGTTCCGGAGACCGGTAACTATGCAGGTAGGACTTTGTTTAGAGCTTCACTAGGTTCCCCCCATGCATGGCCTGAGAGCCCATTTCTGTTGTTGGTTCTGCTACAATTCCCATCCGATGCCTTCAGAGTCTGAACAGACAGAACCACTTAAACCCCGACGAGACACGGGACGCACCTTGTGTCACGAATTGAGCGTCGCACGGCGTATGTGTGGCGTTTCTCTGCATTGAGAGAGCCTTGTTCGGTACAGTAGCCTCGGCGTCAGCGAGACAAACAACCAGTACATGCTGCGGATGGATACAGACAGACCACGCCCTGCTAGAGAGCTATCATCCATGGCGTGTCAGCCCTCTTTAAAATATCCTGTCACTCACAGGTGTCAGCAGTCAAAACGTTGACAAAGTGCAGAATCCTCAAATCGAACAGGTCAGATGGAGCAAAAAAGCAATGAAACGGGGATGGATGGTGCATGAGGATCGCATCGAAAATGGAGGAAAAGCCCCCTTCTAGATTGCTTCTCTGCCGGGCCACTGCTGAAGCTAGTGGACCAACCTATCCCATGGACCACCACCGAACCCCGGCCGCGCTCGGGCGATCCCCCCTTTGGTAGCGCCTGGGACGGAGGACGAGAGGAGGATCCATCAGCCAGGGAGACCCCGGTCAGGAGGCAAGGAGCTTCATCAGTGGTCCGTGTGTGTGAGAGCGAGCCGGCGAACATCTGGTTATGGATGTGGGCTCATGGAAAGAAAACACCTCCAAGCTCTAATTGCGAACCGTGACGGAAGACGGCAGGAAGTAGGAGATTCTCATGAACCAGAGACAATGGGATAGACGCGGGCTGGGTGGGAGCGGCACGGAAAAGCCTCGATGCCAGCATCCGAGATTTGTCTCTCAGCTTTTGTTTGTAGGCGTCTGTCTACAATGCGTTTCTCGAAGAAGCAATCAATCGAGGCACGAACATCTACAGGGCAATGTACTGTAAGTGATTACTGGGGCCCTGCAACGGCATGTCGGCAGCCGCGTATCAACCTTGGCAATGATGTGACTACTACCGTTCTATTCCTTCAGAGCGCAACCCTAGGCAAGGGCGATAATAACACGGTTCTAGAGTCCTCGTCTCGCAACGGAGGGCCCTTGAATCTGTCCAAGCTGACCAATCGCAACACCGGACGACCAGCTCAGAGAGAGAGAAGCTTCACCGTCAGGCAAGGCGGGGAGGTTACAGAAAGCAACCTACGACCGCATGTTAAGGGCAGGGCACTTATAACGCCCAGCAGATATGCCACCTGCCGTTGTTTGAGAGTGTCCCAACGGGACCAGGTTGACGTGACTTTGATGCATTGTTTCGAGAGACAAGCTGCAACTCCATCTACACATCTCGTCTGGGCGTTTGGGAACCTGATACGGAGAGGATCCCAATATGGACGACGTTTCGACTTCCAAGGTCTTTTGTGTCTGATGGTTGGCTGGATGTCCCATCTTTGCCCATCTCTCCAAAACCGAGCCAGCCTTATTAGCCGTCGTCGTGCATCGAAAAGAAAGAAAGCTGGAACAAACTCCACAGTTCACACACCCCCTATTTTCCTGCGGATCACTTCTCCGTACAGTACGGTCACCGTCATGTCCTTGTCCGAGGTACACGCCCACGCGCCCCGGCCAAGTACCTCTCTGTTTTTTGCACTTTCACTTCGTTTCGAGAGTAGACAAGACATTGAATGGGGTTTGTCTCTACGCAGGGCGGCCAAAACTGCAATGTCTCGCCTTGCCGCATCGAGTCTGCGACACAGTCGAGAGAGAGAGAGAGAGGAAAGAAGCGCGACAACAACGACCCTTTCCGGGCATCCCAAGACATCCATCCATCTCTTTGAAGCAAAGAATCATGACCCTTCATGATCATCCTGCCCCCGGTCGAGCTGCTGAAAGGGGACGGCGCTATACCCCAGGGGGACAGGTCATGGATGGACCGTCTAGTGGGATGAGCTTCTCCACCCGCCATCAAAGCCAAGTTGTTCTGCAAGCGGCGATGGAGATGGATGGATGGAAGTGATGGAAGGTGTTGTATCGGTGCGTCCCCTTATTATTAGCGGGCGCAAGGCCCAGTTGCCAATCGGTTCGGCGCAGGGACGTTGGTTGATTAGCTGACGAGACCGGCTCGCTCAGATGCTTGCTTCCATCCAGGAAAGCCATCTTCCATCCATGGATACCATATCCACCAGCCAAGGAAATGGCACCATCCATTTCTCCACCGTGGGCCAGTATTTTGAATTGGTGCTTGTGCTGGTGCTTGCCCCCCGGAAGAAGATGAAGCAAGAAACTCGGACATGGCCGCTGCTGAAAGCTGAAGCGATCGTGTCGTGTCGTGTTCACGAGGTCTTGGGTATCTGCGCGTGTCTCCATCTGTGTGCCTCTCTCTGGGATGCAATATCGCGCCCCCCAAAAGCCCGCTGGCACACAAGGCTTTTCCCCCCTGGTTTTCGTCAATCCTCCTCGCTTCCTCTCGTCCGCCCTGCGTCTCTCTCCTCGCAGAGCAAAGACTCTCACAGCCTCGGGGATAGATGCAGAGGAACAGTGGAACAGAGGCAGACGCAGGATGCGCGTTGTGCAGCAGCAGCAGCAGAAGCAGAAGCATCAACAGCACTGTGCGTCGTCTTTGGCTCAGCAACCAGTGAGGGCTTCTCTGCAGCTCAATTGAATGGATCGACCGCGACATGGGGTCCAGTGGAAGCATCTCTGGCATTAGTGGACGGGGGAGGCCCCGAGCTCAGGGCTGCGCTCAGGAGATGCACACTGTATACCCGGCCGAGAGCAGAGGCTCATGTATACCTCTCTCTGCAAAGACCCCGGATGAGTAGAGAGTCTGGCGCGGTACCTGGAGCTCGACTGGGTGCAGGTCATGAGCCCGGGTACAGTACCGAGGCTGGTGTGCTGTAGACCAGCCAGGCCCAGGTTTAGACAGTTTCCTGTAGCGACCTGGCGTCCCTTCGGCTTCATTCTTAATCTCCTTCAAGTGCGCTGATGGCTGGTGGTGCACTCCATAATGGAGTGCATTGAGGGTCGGGTCCCTGGAGGATCCGCCTGCGTGCCCCAGGGTGGCCCTTGGAGGTTGCTAGGTCCTTGGCCTGGGCGGCCATCCGCTTTGGAGCAAGCGGAGGTACATCGCGCTCGCTAGCATCTCTGCAGCAGCTACAGTGGCCCAACACTCTAATAATTAACGGGGATGACCTAATCTTTGGGGGGACGGACCAGTAAGGACCAGCATCTCGCTCGCTGTAAATGAATTAGCAGCTTGGACCCAATGGGATGGCACCGTGGTTTGGCTGCTGACAGAAAAGAAGGGTACATGCAGATGCACGCGAGTTTGCCGCAATTGTCGAGTACCTCACCATCATTTCAAGCCAGCCCAGCCCAGCCCACGCCTTCTCCCTTCCCCTCCAGAGGTTCACGGTGTCCCCGGCCATCCATCTTTCTTTTTCGCATCCTCTTCTTTTCTTCCCTCCTGCTCCTTTCCAATCCAAACTCTCAACTACAGGAGGTCCTTGTCGAATCCTCCGCTCTTTTAGGGTTTCCTTCTACCGGGAGTTTTGGCCCATCCGTCCATCCATCATCCGCCCACCCGTCTCTGCATTGCGCTGCGTTGCGTTTGCGCATCAACACCAATCGTCCGTCATTCACCCAAAAGTAGCATTTGCCGCCCTCGTCAACCGTATTCTGTCATCATCCATCCATCCATCAAATCAATTAATCAGTCGACATTCATTGCAAAGAGGACGCGACCCAGGTCAGTTTGTTTTGCCTCTTCTCACCTTCACCTTCCACCGCATTGCCCCATCGTCAAATCACTGCTATCTGCGTCTCCTCGGCCCATCTCCCATCACCACTGCATAGCATCCATATCCATAGCGCGCACGCTCCCCAGGCTCGCTCGCTCGCTCGCTTCACACGCCCCCTTCTCCACCCCCCGGCCGACCTCATCCAGGCCAGGCCCCTCCCCCCCTGGTCCAGGGGAGGCGCGAGAGATTCCGCCCCGGGCTGGGCCTTTGTTGGCACGACTCGTGTGTCGTGCCCCAAATTGCAGCCTCCTCCCCCCAGTTGCTGCGCTACACCAAAAGCTGCTTCTGCATCTCCTTTTCTCTTCCTTCACTCCACCTCACCTCGCCTTCGCTTTGTCTCGCTTCTTCCTCTCATCTCTTTCCTCTTTCTTTTCCTCCCTATACCCTTCGCATCTTGTTGCATCGCCTACCAGTCGTTCCTTTACCCACGACTCGCGAGCATCGTTATCACTGACACCGGCCGTCCCAGCCAGACCAGCGCGATCCCGACGACCAACGTAAACACCGCGTCGTCTCGTCTCGTTTCATCTCATTCAAGCATTTGTTTAGCATCGTCGAGGCGACAGCCATATCACAGTCACAATGGGTTGCGGAATGAGCACAGAGGAGAAGGAGGGCAAGGCCCGGAACGAGGAGATTGAGAACCAGCTCAAGAGGGACAAGATGATGCAGCGAAACGAGATCAAGATGCTTCTTCTCGGTATGTTTTCTATCCATTCGACCGCATCGCCAGCGACGACGCTTCGATCAATCCTCTCGCATGCGAACAGCTTCTAACCTGTCGCGTCAGGTGCCGGTGAATCCGGAAAGTCTACCATTCTCAAGCAGATGAAGCTCATCCACGAGGGTGGCTACTCGCGCGATGAGCGAGAATCCTTCAAGGAGATCATCTTCAGCAACACCGTCCAGTCAATGCGCGTTATCCTCGAGGCCATGGAGTCGCTCGAGCTTCCTCTCGAGGACCAGCGCATGGAGTACCACGTCCAGACCATCTTCATGCAGCCCGCTCAGATCGAGGGCGACGTTCTTCCCCCAGAGGTTGGCAGCGCCATCGAGGCCCTGTGGAAGGATCGTGGTGTGCAGGAGTGCTTTAAGCGATCGCGAGAGTATCAGCTGAATGATTCCGCCCGATAGTATGTGCTTCTCTCAATTACCCCTTGCGCCTCGCTTACCACGAATAGCTACTTTGATAACATCGCGCGAATTGCGGCCCCCGACTACATGCCTAACGATCAGGATGTCCTTCGGTCGCGTGTCAAGACCACTGGTATCACCGAGACCACCTTCATCATCGGTGACCTCACCTACAGAATGTTCGATGTCGGTGGTCAAAGATCCGAGCGAAAGAAGTGGATTCACTGCTTCGAGAACGTTACCACCATCCTCTTCCTCGTCGCCATCTCCGAGTACGATCAGCTGCTGTTCGAAGATGAGACAGTCAACCGAATGCAGGAGGCCCTGACCCTGTTCGACTCCATCTGCAACTCGAGGTGGTTCATCAAGACGTCGATTATCCTGTTCCTGAACAAGATCGATCGCTTCAAGGAGAAGCTGCCTGTCAGCCCCATGAAGAACTACTTCCCCGACTACGAGGGTGGCGACGACTACGCTGCGGCCTGCGACTACATCCTGAACCGTTTCGTCAGCCTGAACCAGCACGAGACCAAGCAGATCTACACTCACTTCACCTGCGCAACCGATACCACCCAGATCCGCTTCGTCATGGCTGCCGTCAATGGTAAGTTTTTCTAGAGCCACGACGCGATCCTCTGCTAACGCGCAACAGACATCATCATCCAGGAGAACCTTCGTCTCTGCGGTCTCATCTAAATGATTTATTTTTCTTGCTGTCACAAAAACACGAATACCCTCGATCTTAATAACGACACTGCTTAGATGGGCCACGGGGACATGGCTCACGATTTCTTCACTGTACTCGTCATACCATTGGGCCGGAAGCTCGGGGCAGACGGCGCGGCCTTGGTCGACGCCTGTTTCTTATCGCCCCAACCATCACGCCAGATATAGTACTTTTTTGGCTGCGCCCCAGGTCGACCTTGGTTCCCTTTCTTTGTAAGGATTTTGCGGGCTGATGGATGGGAGTTGCTTTGTACCACAAAACGTCTTTTTTTTTATTAGGGAGAAAGAATTGAAGACCGCTGGACCACAGAAGATGGGGCCGCGAAGGCCAGTGGACACGGCCGCCCACGGACTGCCGAGGGAGATGAAGCGATTGATGGAGGGAGTGATGAAAGGGGGGCCGCCAGAGAAGCATGAAGGACGATAAAGAACTGATGGGGCCTCTATTTGCATCTGATCAGTACGGGCGATGGAGGATGGTGGTCATCTACTTTGTTTAATTACGAAACTCTTTTCCTACCACGCTTTGACTTGTTGACTGACTGAGTTGATTGATTGATATTGCGGTCCCATTTCTAGTGTTGTTGATTTACTTTTTGGCCTCTTGTTTTTGGGGATTTGAAACAGCCACACCGCCTGTTGCGAAATTCTTACATGTCATGCCTCCTTGCTTTTTCCATGTCGACCATGGTTCACGTTTCTTTTGTTCACTTCCCTTAGTGTCTGTCGTCCTGGGTTCTTGGTTGGTGCCGCAGGGACAAGAGTGATGACACGCAGAGAATCAAACCTGGAAGGTGGGTTTCCCACGAACTCTTTTCGAAAGGTGTGCGGCTGGAGAAATGGTCTGAGACCAACAGAGAGACATGGGATTTGTCATATTGGATAGATTCGGATCGCTGGGCTTGCTTTGATCATCACGTTGACCGGTTGCCGTTTCGGTGATGGGATGTCTTGCGATGTAGGTGTCATGTGACCTTTCCCGTCCATCAGTTTAGTAAACAAAACAATTCACGATTGATCTACCTGCGGGTATGATATGCTATGAGGTTGAACTATTCTTCAAAAACAATTCACGAATTAACATGTCAAGATATTGAGAGGAGAGATGAAATCGAATTCATGTCTACATTGGCTTCATGCCGTAAATACAATAGTAACCTTCTACGTTCTTTGATCTCTGACCTCGAGACCAGCTGTTCATGCACATGTCCATCAACCTTCTTGTTGTGATTTGTGATTGTGATTTGTGTTCTCGTACAGTATTATACATAGCATCCACCTCTGTCCTCGTGTTACAGTGTCATTAAAATCCATAGGGTCCATTCCTTGGTAAAGTCCGCGTCCGGTTGATCCAGATACAACGATTTAAAAAACAGGTCCAGACAGATTCAAAAGATCTCCAATGTGGTCCAAAGGGAGTCCGGGTCCATGTTAAACATCCAGAGAAATACAAACCTCGATTAGGCATCCATGGGCTCGCTTCCAATTGTTAATCTGGTGGGTGAAATGACGAATCCATATGCAAAGGCAGTTCTGGGTGTGTTGGTATGTAGGTTGTAGGTGACCTCGATGGGTAGGTAGTAGAACGGATCCGTGAAGGGCGAGAAATCTGCTCGAGCCCGGAGAAAATAGGAAAAGAAGATTAGGAAATCGAAATGCAAAATCAGTCGCAACGGATAGGGTATTGTAGCTCAGCCTTGTGAGCGAATGGTCTCGTACAGGATGATTCATCCAAGGTGTAAGGTGTGTACTCCAACGAGAACTTGTCAGTGCCTCAACGGGCGAGGAGCATCTCTGAACTCAGACGGACGGATGCCGGCTCCTCTTTTCTCTGACAGTCGAGTTGGGATATTCAGAAGCCAAAAGCTACTGTACCTGTGTGGTCCGGTTAGGAGGATGTTGGTGCATGAAGAGAAGAGCCATAAACTTACCAGTTATTTACCTTGTCTTTTTTTTTTTTTTGGTCTTTTTTGTTTTTGTTGTAGGTTCTTACCTTGACGGCACGTTGCCACTGTCCACCATGCGATCGAAAGGGCGTCACTTGACAGTGATGGCTTGACATTGATAGCAAGCTGTGTCCGCTGTCGACAGAGGCAAGGCACTGTGGAGCAACCGTTCAGTGAGGGCGAGGACTAGCGATACTCGCTGTCGTCCGAGTTGAGGTTTCCCATACTCTCATCAGATGCAGTAGCAGGTGTACCACGGTTGTGCTCCTCGTTCTGCTCTTCTACGATGAGTCCCTGGGTCTGCTCCTGGAAAAGACGCTCCTCATTCCTGCCCTCGGGGGTCTGAAGATACTCGTCGTATTCCGCAATGCGCATTCCGAGTTCCTCGGCGGCTGATTCAATTCTTGCAATGAGCCTGTCTCTGCGAGACAGTGTAGTGACATCTCTCATAGCCTGAGATACCAAGTGCCCGGTCGGCGCAGCCAAGTTCTAATTGCTGGGATCCAGTCGAGGAGGAAGGGTGTAGGCGGGAGGGGAAGGTTGGGGGGTAGAAGGTTGATGCGCAGTTTGAAGCGCGTTGTTGAAGGATGAGTTTGCCTGCGACAAAGATGGAACTTGGGGCAGAGATGTAGACTGCTGAGCAGGCGAGACCAGGGGCAAAGGCGAGGCCTGAGGGAAAGATGAAGATTGCTGGGAAGGGGAAGCTTGAGAGAAAGACAATGTGGGTTGAGCCAGGGTAGAAGAAGCTTGCAGCATGTTGGGGAGCATAGCCATGGGGTTAGAGGCCATGTCCCAAACAGGAGTAGGAGCATAGGTTGAGTTGGCTTGATTGCTCTCTGATAGAAGTTGTCATGTTAGAATTGACTCAAAGACAAGGCCCAAAGCGATGATCGAAGGTGGTTGCTTGACTTACCATGAAAGGTGCATCGTGAGCCGCTGGCGTTGAACCAGCAGTTGGTGCAGCTGCCGCACAACTGGCCTTCAAGGATGACACACTCATGCCAAGGACCGTGTCCCTTGGTGCAGTTCTTGCAGGCTCTCCTGACGGGCACGCCAGTGACATAGCCAAGGAAAGCCTCGACGTTGCTACGTCGCTCCATGTTGAGCTTGGTCTCAGGTCGGCGCTGAACTGGATCCCGCATGGCGAGTTCGCCTGCCAGCTTCTTGCAAAGCGCTGAGTCGATTCTAATGCGATGGCCGTAGAGTTGGAAAGCAATCTCTCCAGCAGTGCGGCCCGCCACAGCAAGGGAAAAACCAGTCAAGTTTGGGTTAGGAGAGGCCCACGAAGGGACTGCCAGAGCGGTTGTGGTAGTGGGTGAAGCCTGAGACTCGGAAAAGTGAAGCGAGGTCGTAGGAGCCATAGAGGAGCCACCAACGGGGCCGCCGTTGTTGAGATTAGCAAGCGAGAGATCATCGGGAAATTGGAGATGATCATCGGAGAACATGTTCAATCCCAGTTCATCGAGAGGAGAAGGGGACATGAGAATGTCAGTAAAGCTACCAACCTGGGGATGCTGGACCATTAGGGAATCAGCCTCTTCGAGAGGTCGAAGCCTCTCACGATCCTCGCGAAGCTCTCGCTGCTCCGGAGACTCGGACTGCTGACGAGAGCGAGAAGCACTCGGACGAGCAGAGGATTGGCGGGTAGAGCGCCTGTGCGCAGGGACGCGTCGGCTAGATCTGACCTTCGGCATCGTCTGAAAGATGATTCTGATATCAGAGATTCAAATAATAGATGAGGCTTACACGAGAGAGATCTTGGCGGGTGAGAAATGGAAGGTAGGGTGGTGTGGTTTTAGATCGTGAGTGTGTGTTGACAGGGTTGGACGGTTGGTTGCAGGTGTTTAGCAGGTGGGAAAATTGTGGGATCAACAACAAGGGCTCGGGGCGTGAGCGAGGAAACGAGGGTCTGTGCGTTTGGATTAGGGCACAGTGCCGATACGCGTCAGGAGCCTGTTCACACTATACGCGACGAGGTGCATCTGAGGTTGGCCTGAGCATGGTCTGAGGTGGATGTGTTATGCAGATATGTGATAATGAAGTGAGTTGTGCAGCCGGGATTGGCAGCGTGAGGAGCCGAACAAGTTATGCAATCAAGGTTCAGCAAGTCAATCCAGCACAAGAGCTCTATACTTAAAAAAGGAGGGAATCAATTCAGCTCTTCTATCTAGGTATGTTCATAGGAAGGCAATGGCTTTATCATCACTGCCCAGTCATCATCCCAACTCTAGAGCTATCCAGACTCTCAACTAGAAGCTTCATCTCTATCTCCCAGCTCCGCCAGCTTGCTCCCAGATTCCATCCCCTCGTCCCTCAGTAATCTCCTTCCATTGCATCGCAAATTCTCTCAATCCTCCCTCGCCCGCCAGACTTGCATCTACAACTTCCTTTGGCAGCTTGTGTGCCGAGTACTGAGGGCTGCTGAAGTTGTAGGCCGCCGGGTCGTCCTTTTCAATGATCCGAAACTCTGGAACCATCTCGGGGTGGTACTCGATGTCCTCGTCGTCGTCCTCGCCTTCGGTCACCGTGTCGTCGCCACTGACATCTGCACCCGCATCGGCGCTCGAAGTTCCATACAGAGGCTTAGGAACATCCATTTCAAGAAGCTCTTGCCAACCGAAAAGAAGACTGTCTGTTCGAGGTGCCCAGGGGTTGATGTCAATAAGTCTCACTCTGCCAAGACCGTCCTTCTCGAAAGAATTTTCCGGTACGTAAACGTCAAAGACGAAGCTTGCATCAGGAAACGTGAATCTCAGCTTCTCTCGGAAGAAGATCTTGATCTTGCGCCACAGCTGGGGCCGGATTCCTTCCAGAAAGTCGTAGTGGTTGAGATCCCTCTGTGAGATTCCAATGAGGGATCGGTGCTTGACGAAGCAGCGGAACTCTAGGGCCACATGAGGCGTGAAGAATGGCCGTAGAACAAGGATAGGGGCGTATGGTCGAGATGGCGCAGCCGGTGTACAGTCATCAAAAGCGTGGTCGAGATCGTGAGAGATGAAGGACGATGATTTGAGGAGGAGGTAAATATCGTTTGGGGAAGTACACTTGAGCGTGTTCTGGTGAGGCGATATCCACTTGGCATCCTTCGGTGAGGACCAGTTCAATTTTGGTGCCACGGCGCCGCCAAGCTCGGCGATCTTCTCCTTGATGAGCTTGTGAGTCTCCGGGAATCTCTGGTTTGGGGGTAGTTTCTCAGGTTCATCGTCTTCCTCGTCCGAAGATTCAACATCCTGTGCAGGTGGCCTCGTAGATGTGCTTGCTGAAGTGTGCCACTCCTCGTCGGACTCGGTTGGTGTCTCCTCGTCATCCGCTAGGAAGATACCATCTTCGTGAAGGTACTCGATGAATGATGGGGGCAGCGGGATAATTCTCGACTTTAGACATGAGCTCCTCAACTTGGGAAACCAGGAATCGTAGGAACAGTTTTGGATATGATCCTTGGTGACAGGAGGAAAGACAAGCTCAAGCGCATCGCCTTCGTTGCCAGTTGGGGCAGAGCCGGACAAGTGAGGCATTGTAGATGGTCCAAGGAACTGATAAGTAGCTTGGATTTGAAACCTGTAAAATCTTTTCTTGAGGAGAATGAGATTTGATTAAAAGATCAAGAAGATTCCGTTCATGTCTTCGAGGTTGCTTGACTCACTTACAAATCTTGTAGAAATATTCCTTGCCCCTCCATCATGAGGGGCAATTTCTGGGGCGTATCTTATCAATTCTGCCGCCTTCTCTTGACTCCATGTCTCACCGCCTTCCATTCCAGACAAGGAACCTACATCACCGAGGCCCACCTCTGCGAACAGACAAACATACATGCTCCATACTCGAGTTTATGATTGCGACTTTCTCGAATCCCGAGTCATATCTAACTTCCATCAAACATGTCTGATAACGTCGGTCTCTCCACTCCTCGAGGTAGTGGTACTTCTGGCTACGTCCAGCGAAACCTCGCCCACATTAAGCCCCGCGACTACGGCGCGCCGTATCCCAAGGACCTCGATAGCTTGAGACATAAGCAGCGACAGCCAGACAAGGGAATATTGGAACACGATCGCAAGCGCGAGGTCGAAGTTAAGGTCTTTGATCTCAGAGATCAGCTAGAAGAGGAAGAGTACGTCCACCGCCAGCACCAGTTACAAGAGTCTATCCCACTAACCTTTTCTTGTTCAGAGTCGACGAAGAGGAAATTGACAGACGATGCGATGAGCTCCGGCAAAAGCTCCTTGCCGAGATGAACTCGGGTAGAAGGGGCGGTGGACCCAAGAAGGCGTTCAAGCAACACCAAGTTCACGAGATGGCCGACGCCAAGATCAAGGAGAGCGAGCGACTACGAAAAGCCTTGAAGATCAGTGCCGACTACGAAGAGGGAAGTCACTGGAAGCGACAGGAAGAGAGGCTGCGCACTGCCCTGGAGAAGGACGATGGTGAGGAAAAGGAGGAGAGGGAGAGAGAACCTAGAGACTGAGTCAATCACCGCTCAGCGCTTCACCGCTAGGTCTCTACGAGATCCTGTGGCAGAGAGATGTGTGTGGCGGACGAAACAAGCGGCGGTGTGGTCGATCCTTTGGCATCGGTTCCATACCGGGCCTCCCCTGGAGGATCAAAGTATTCTCGATGGATACCTCAGGGCCAGGTATTATGAGGCGGGATTAACATGGGGCATCGGTTGCATTTTATATTGTGTATTCTTTTCGGCTCTACTGGCGCATCGGCGTTTGGGTTCATACTCGGGGACAGATCCCCTATCACTGGTGTATTTGGTATAGGGTATTCTTGGCTCATTGGACAAATATACACATTCCTGCTTGGATACGATTTCTGCTCCCCTTCTCTTTTGTTCATGGAGATATCCCTATGTGGTATATCTTGTAGGCTATCTATCTACTTGGTTATAGTCATGTTGACTGGGTTTGTTTTTGGTAGTGAGTGATGTTGCATGGTGGTTTAAGCCGACATAGCTTGGGGCACAGTTTCATCATGCCATTTAAGAAAGGGTTTCAGGTCTAGCATCGTACCAGCCCCCCTAATCAACAAACCGAGTTGAGTTAAGACTAGGGAATGATAAACAATCATACAAGCCATATATATTTGCCAAATATGTCAACTTGAACCTCTGGTCGGAAACCCCAAGTCGTGCAACACATGTAAGTGCAATGTGGCTTGTCCCGAGCTCCAGCCACAAGGACCCGCAACACCACGAGCATCCTTGAACCTCACACGTCACTTAGACACCTTCAGTTTCATGAGACCGTCTGCCGCCGATACACATCATGGCAAGATTCACGCAAGCACCGGGCGCCGCCCTCAACAGAAGCTCGATTGATACAGCCTCGGCCGAGCTGGGGATTCTCCTCCTGAGAATACAGAATACGATATTGCATACGGACAACGAGCGCGAACGAAGACTGCGGACAAGCGAGTATGAGAGGGCCAGGGTGGCATCTGTAAGCGCATGCTGGAACAAACACCATACGGTCTCTGATTATTGGCATCGCAGAATCTCGAATACGCGCGAAACTCGCTAACAAAGCTGGAACACGATGCGCTCGGCATCAAAGCACCAGGGCGCCGTGTCGAGGTGCAGACAGACCTGAATGGGAAGAGGGAGCTCTTGGAATTGCTGCTGGACAGGCTAGAGGACCTTCGCCAGGTATGAAGCGGTCGCCTTGGTAAATGTGCAATGCTTACAGTGTATCAGGTTGCGATTAACGATGACGACGATGACGCAAGCACCGATGGGGAGGACATCCTCTCCGAGATAATACCCACGCCGAGCGACAGTATAGTCGATTCGATACCTACAGACCTACAAACGGAAGGCTCAGAACAAAATGAAGAGGTAGAACCTGAACCTCCAGAGATAACGCCAGAAGCTATCCCTGAGACGAGACCATCAGCTCCAGCTCCAACTGCACCACCCGACTCACCCCCCGAGGTCCCGACTCCTTCAGGACAGCAAGATCCAGAACCCACACAAACAATACAGACTCTACGACCACGAGGCGCAGCCGCATCAAATACATCTTCGGCGCATTCGACTGCGCGCGCCGCCCTCTTCGCCAACCGCAGCAAGCCCGCTACCGCGCAAACCTCAACAGCCACAGCAGAAGCGCTACTAGACCGCCAACGCGCCGAGCAAGATGCCCTCTCAGAATCGATCTTAAAAATGGCCGGGGCTCTCAAGTCAAGCTCACAGCGTTTCTCGAGCACACTCGACGCGGACAAAGAGGTTGTTGGCCGCGCGGGTGAGGGCATGGACAAGACGGAGCGGGGCATGGAGGCGGCAAGGTCCAAGATGAACACGCTCAAGAGGGGGTCGGGTGGATTCCAGATAATGGGCATGGGCATATTTGGAAAGTTTTACTTCTACTTTCTTTATGCTTGCGTGGGGGTGCTCATGTTTTTGTGCTTTGCGCTGGTGTTCTTTGGGCCGAAGCTCAGGTTTTAAAGATGGTTCAGGGGCAGTCTGGTAATCTGGCAAAGCCTTGTTGAATGGAGTCCATATGATGTTGGGATAGCGATCAACTGTATCATAAAGCAAAATGACAGATATTGGGATACTCCCCTGAAGCTATCTTTTGTCCTCTCAATCTTCCGTTGTGTCCCGTCGTTGACACCGTTCCCCTATATCATATTACCTATCCCATGTGGTTCCCTAGATACCTCCTCGAACTCCGTGTAAATCCCGAAATCATGAGAAAGAATTCGCCTGTATGCGCTGTTTGACCAAGCGTCGCTTATTATCACCACCCAGCAACCAACAAAGGTATGACCTCCATCCTTCTACCATCCACATAGCTCGCTCTTTATGACCTCTGCCCAGATTCAGCATCCTCTGTTGAAAGGGTCATGTCCTTCGAGTCCTCTGCATCCACGGAGACATGGTGCTCAGGAGACTGTTCGCAGTCACTCTCCTGGTTTTGAGAAGATGGCGCTGTGGATTCTGTAGCGGCGGTGTTGTCAAAGATGGCCGAGACTGGGGTTGACGGGGAATCTTCGACTTCCACATCTCCAGTAGGAAACTGGACTTCTTGAGTAGTGTCCTCATTAGGATCCATGTCGGTATCTTGCTCAGCTTCATCATCCTCGTCACTGGCAGCATCCTCCTCTCCCGCCTCCCCGCTAGAGAGAAAAGATGCATCTCCCTCGCCTTCCTCGTACTCTAAAATGGGTTCTGGATCATCGACTTCTTCGGGAGCCTCGGCTTGGGTCTCTTCAACAGGAGGCCATGGAAGACCTCGTAGCTCAGCGTTGATCTGCTGGCAATACTCGGAATCGAAGCGGAGACGTCTCCCCAGAGGTTTACCACCAGTCTGAACCCAGTCAGCCAACAATCAATCAAGTTTAGTAATACCATGACATGGAACTTACTGGAGGCTCATACTGAAAGTACGAGCTTGGCATCGTCATGGCCAATGTCACCCGATCTTCCCATGAAATACCAGTCTTGACCCGAAAGAACTCCATAAAAAGATCCATCTGCGGGCGCCACTTGTCAGGGCATACACTTGGCCGATGATAGGTAGGCTGAGAGTTTCCTTTGCGCTTGGTGAACTTGGCAGTGAACCAGTACAAGTGAGGCTTTGCATTGGACTCCCAGAGCTAGTTCAGAAGTTAGTATAGAAAGACGGTAAGCTGAGGACATTACTCACGCAGAGTGTATACTTCTGTCCGAATTCACCGGCAGCTTCATCGTCGCGTGTAATGTCGAGCTGGTAGACAAAGTTGCTTCGATCTCTGTAGATGTGGTAGAAGTCTGCCATGAGTTAGTTTAGATCATTGATGACCGACACTGGAACCATACTCGTGTTGACAAACTTTTCACCGTCTCTCTTCCCCTTTTCAATACGTGCTCTCTCACGTCTCTTTGCGTTCTGCTTCGCAAGAATGTTCCTCATGGAAAACTCCTTCTCAGGGAGACGCTTGTTCTTGATGGCCGAGAACTCGAACCAGTCGCAGTGGACAATGTGAAAGCGTTTCCCACGCTTCAACGCATCTTTGACTATGTACCGGTGAGTAAAGCCATAGCCATACATGGAAGTCAACAGGACAAAATGTTAAGATGCATACCCCTGGGAACCCTCTTGTCGAACTGTTCTCTGGTGCAGAGCAGGTGAGTGACATCTTCGTCAAAGTGATCAACAAAGTCGCCCTTGCGGATCGAGGCCCATCGCTTCAAGTTTTCGACCGTCAGCTGTCCTGGGAGGGGACCTGCCGCGGCGAGGATACGGCCCTTGAAGATTCGAGGAGGCATCGTGTGGGTGGTTGTCTGTTCAGAGTGATCGAGTTGACATGCGATGAAGAACTGGGAGAAGAAATGGTTTAACAATCAAGATTAGGAGCAATGAACACACTGAAGAGAGAGGATGAATAGGTAAGTGAAGAATAGACGAAATAAGGAAAAAAAGAAACAGAAGGAAGCTTTTAGAGTTGTCAAGGAGTGTTTGGGAGGGTAGACTTGGAGGTGGTTCAGAGGTGCTGTGGAGATAGGTTGGTGTTGCAACCCATGAGTAAAGGAGCAGCAGCGCAACTCATGCAAAGACGATTTACCACGACAAGGAACGGAGTGTCCAAACCGTAAACATTAGAGGGGAACAGCCCACCCTTCGACCGAGCTTTGGAGCCTCGGGCACAGAAGCTCGATGATTCTCCTGTTTCTTATTTGAAGCACCCGTAGACGTGCTTTGCTTTTATTTAACCATCTATCGAATTTCTTTTGCCGCCTTGATAAAGGCAACGATCTTATCCAAACTCTGATTTCCACCCTCTTCCACGCCGCTGCTCACATCGACACCAATCACTCGCTCAGCCAGAGGCCCCAAAGCCTTGACAGCCTCTGCCACATTGTCAGGGTTCAAGCCACCAGCCAGGAAGACCCGGAGCTCGGTGTCCTCCTCAAGGACTGCCTTGACATTCGAGACATCGAGAAGCTTGCCTGAGCCAGAGCCTGAGTCAAGCAGGGGGATGGTGTGATATCCACGACGGCCGACACCAACTTGGCCAGGCTTGAAGCATCGGATGACAGGCACAGGAATGAGACTTGCCCACTCCAGGGGCTCCTCACCGTGGAGTTGCACCAGGTCAAGGTTATACTGCTTCTGCTTCTCCAAGACCTCGCTCAGGGGCTGGTTCTGGAAAATGCCAACGAGCTGCGTCCGAGGGCTCCTGAGTCTGGCAGAGGCGGAAGCAAAGAAGTCTCGGGCCTTGTTGTCAACTTCTGCCACCTGAGTTTCGTACTTTTGTGTGCTGGAGTACGAGTGCACGGCTTCTGAGATCGCAAGAGCAGTCTCATGAGAAATGCATCGTTTGGCGCCTGGGACAAGACAGATGCCTACAAAGTTGGCACCGGATTCGGCGGCTTTGAGTGCGGCCTCAGCGCTTCGAGTACCGCAAATCTTGACATAGAGGGAAGATGGGACGTCTGTGGTAGCCGGAGGCTCAGATCCCGAGCATAGTTGGCTGATGAACACACTGGCGTCAGGGGCCCTCATGATAGCCTCACCAACCAAGACGGCGTTGACACCATCCTTCTTATTCATCAAGACGTCATCATGGGTGTTGATGCCGCTCAGGGCACAGATGATGGTGGTTTCGGGAACCATGCTTCGCAACCGGCCAGTAGTGTTGAGGTCAACCTCGAAGCTTTCCAAGTTGCGGTTGTTGACACCAACGACCTTGGCACCAAGCTTGACTGCTGTTGTCATCTCCTCTGCATTTTGAACCTCAACAAGAGGCTCCATGCCGAGGGAGAGCGAGTACTTGTACAAGCGCTCCAACAACTCCGTCTCAAGCATCTTCACGATAAGAAGGACAGTATCGGCACCGGCCAACCGCGCCTCCAGGATCTGATACTCATCAAAGATGAACTCCTTTCGCAGAATCGCGGGTCGGTTAGGCATGCCATCCAAGACCTGTCGAACAGCTCTCAGATCTTCGATGCTGCCCTTGAACCACTCGGGCTCAGTGAGCACCGAAATGACACTCGCTCCGGCCAAGGCATACTTGCGAGCCTGCGCGGGTGCACTGATGTCAAGGGCAAAAATGCCCTTGGATGGAGACCCACGCTTGATCTCAGCCATGAGGGCAACGTCGAAAGGAGACTGTCGTAGCCGGCTAACAAAGGGGATCTGTGGAGGGGCGGCGTTGAGACCATAGGCAACTTGAAGATCCTGCATTCTCTGAGAAGGAATTTGTTTTTGGGCATCAACGGCAGCCTTTCGGTTTGCATAGATTTGCTGCAGGATGTTGTTCTTCTTGGGCTTGGGGGCCTCCGACTCCTTCTCCTTGGCGGCGGCCGACTTCTGGAACTCGGCGTTCTCCTCCCAGGTGCCTCCTTGCATGCGAAGGAAGTTGGTGATCATGGCCCGTCCACCTTCAGTCAAGATACTCTCAGGATGAAACTGAACACCCTCAATGGTGTACTTCTTGTGGCGGACGCCTTGGATGACACCAGGGGAGCCATCAGGCTTGGCAACCCAAGAAGTGACCTCAAGCTCATTAGGCAAGGTAACATGAGTACCGGCAAGAGAATGGTAACGAGTGACTGGCACACCTTGACTGAGGCCAGCAAAGACACCCTTGGCATCATGAGTCAAAGGCGAAGTCTTGCCATGAAGCCACTCCCCAGCTGAGCTGACTTCTCCACCATAGACATTGAAGATGCATTGCCTGGAAAAGAATTAGGAAATGATCTCTGAAAGTAACGAGATAACCTACAAGCCCATGCAAACACCAAAAATGGGAAGCTTGCCCGCAAAGTGGCGGATGACATCGCGGCTCACTCCAGAGTCGGACTCGGGATGACCAGGTCCAGGGCTGATGATGATCTGTGTAGGCTTCTTGGCAACCAATTCCTCTACCGTAACCTTGTCATTTCGATAGACAGTAACAGTGGCACCGGCGAGAACGAGGTATTGGTAAATGTTCCAGGTGAAAGAATCGTAGTTGTCAATGAGGATGAGGTTGGAAGCTGTTGGGATGGGAGGCGAAGGGTCCGCTTGGTGCGGTGAGTGATCAATGATATCTGCAGAGCCCATTTTGAACACACGAGAAAGAAGAAATCCTTGAGAGCCGTGTCCTCGATTTGAAGCCTTTGGTGAGGTTGAGCGGCGATGTTTGGTGAAGGTGACTCAGTGCAGCTGCAACGGGTGAGTGAGTACTTATGAATCAAAGAAGTTGTGAAGGTGCTTTCCATTGTGAAATCCGACCGTCCAAAAACTGTGGATTGGCACTGTGCTACAGTGCTGAGGAACAATCGTAAGGACAGTGCGCATTTCTGCCTTCTAGACCGATTGACCTCCGATAGCCAGGCGCCACTAGAAAATCGGCTGAACTCCGGCGTCTCAGCTCTGGAGCTCTCCCAAAAAGTTGACCTTGTCTCGCCCAGCCCCAGGTGCAAGCTTCATCGCGATCAGGCGCGTCAACAACCACCAAACTTCGCATCTCACCCCATTTTCTAGGTGATGCAGCATCGCATGCCACTGTCGCCTTTTTGACGCTCTCTGCAATGGCGTCGGTGGCTGATCGCATCTATTTTCCCTCCCTGGAGCAATGTCTGACCGGGGAGCGGGTGCTTCTGTAAGTTGCATCTTTCTTTCTTCGCAGCCGTCTATTTGCTGCCTATGAGAATATCAATAAACATGCCGCTGACCTCCCACCCAGCTCTTGGAAGCTCATCGCCACTGCGCTTTCCGATAGCTCTGGTCAGCGAACAGCTAGCTCGGCCGTTATTCAGTTTTTGAGCGACGATTATGTCCACCGCCTCCTGGACGATCCAGCCAGCACCTTTGCACCGCCGAACGATGCCACCAGCAAAGATTTCGACACCAAGACTGCGCCGATCCATGTGCCTGCGAGCCCGGACGGCCGATTCGACATCGATTCGATCAAGAAGGATGCAACATGGCTCAGCAAGAATGCCAAGATCAACCTGGTCGCGGCCTTGCGCATAGTTGTTGTCGAGTACCAGTCCCGTCCTGCTAGCCACCTCATGGGACCGCTTTCATCTCAGGATGCTACAAATCTGCAAGAGGCTGCTGGACTTTATAATGGCCAAGGATCAGCGTTTTTGTTGGATTTGGGCTCAGCGTCTGCCCTGGACGCCGATGAGATCTGGACTGAGTTTGAGAAACCCGAGACGAGGCAGCGACGGCTATTCAACATCTATCTCTCCGAGCGCCGATATTTCATGATGTCTGCGGACTACGCCAACTCCATCAAGTTGTACGAACGGCTGCCTACATTTGCCAATGTTAACCTTGACTTGGCCAAAACCTTTCGACTCAAGTTGCCTGCGCGAGACGATGCGGAACCACTACTGCCGACCTATCTTCAAGTCTTGACGGATGCGATGAAGCTCATTGAGTCTGGACTGAGTTCTGTGACGGACGAGAAATGGGTGACCGAAGACGTGGAATTGGACTGGCTGAGGACGCTTCTCACTGAGGCTGTCCACGCTTTGTCTGTGGTCTTTCAAATCGTCGACAGCTTTGACGGTGAATTTGCGCCATCTAGCGCTGTTAACCAATGGTTCACTTTGATGGAGGTCTATAGGTTTTTTGACGCCGTCCAACCGGTTTGTGTGAGCCAGCCCTCCTTGAGAAACAGTTCTAACTCTGGCACAGATACACGAGAGCATCGCCCCCTTGGTGTTGCCCCTCAAGACACTATCAGTTGCTGTGTCCCTAATCTTGCTCAAGCCCGCAAGATCTTTGACTTACCTTTCCGAGAGAGAGGAGGATGCTACTCAAGCCGATACCACCTATGACACATATCTGCTCTCTTCCGATGTTCTTGAGCAAGTTCACAAGAGTGTCATGAATGCAGCTGAAGCCGATTGCGAGAGCGCCTCACCTGTTATTTTCGCTTGGACCCTCCTTTTGCACCGTATGAATGTCTCTTACCAGAGTAGGACAGAGAAGCGGGACAATCTCCTCCAACAGAATGCCCGAGAAACCTTTGAGGCTGGTGGTGTCATTCGCCCAATTGCAAGGCGCAATTCGGCGGGCAGCATCTTCTCAATCGAATCGTCCAAGTTTGACAGCTTTCTTGAGAATTCAACCTCCTCCAAGGATCTAGTTGTGGTTGAGCAACTCGCATCGGCTGTTACAGCTCGAGGTCGTGTCTTTGATGTCATCTCAACCATGACTTCAGGCTTGGGCCCTTCAGATGAAGGGAGCATGACGCCTTTGCTCAGCTCTCGCATTCGGAATGTCTTTTTGGAGCTCCTGAAAGTATCATACCCCGTCATTGGCTACCAGTCTGAGCCTGTGAGCTCGTTGCTCTCCGTGCTTGGCGCCGGCCGCAGTTATTGGGATCTTTCAAACCACGAGAACCTCTCGGAAAAGCAGGATATACTTGCATCGATGCTCAACGACGACCTTGCGCTCGAGTTCTTCTTCCAGCAAGCACTCGACAGATACCCCTACGAATTCCTCCCCTTTATTACCCTCTGCCGAACATTGGCCAGCGCCACCAGTCTTCAAGACAGTGAGCGATCTCAGCTGATTCTCAACCTTCTCCGTGTCACCCCGACTCTCACATTCGTACTCCCCGAAACCTTCCAGGAATATGAGCTGGTGCAAGAAGACGAGAATACCAATGCTTTCTGCCTGCTCCAGGACATTCCCCTCATCTCTCTATCGCCATCTTGGCGCGGAAGACGGATCGAGGATGACGCATACCGGATACCCGCAGGAACCTACGGACGATTTGTTACTGACACTGGCCGAGTTGTCTCAATGGAGTATCCTCACTCGACTATTTCACTCTTGGGCCGACGGCTTGAGATTAGCCTCATGAAAGAGGGTTATCAATCTGAACTTGGCATGCTCCAGCCGGATGAAACCGCCGAGGTCATTGCTCTGTTCGCAACTCTCATCCGAATGGATTACTTGAATGCTACGAGGGAGGGTTCCACTGAGGCTCTGGTGTCTTCTGAGAACGACATCCTCCTCGAAGCAAAGAAACACATTGATGCAGGAAGTGGCAGAGACCTCCTGACGGTCGTGTGCGAAACCATGGACTACTACATGCAAGTCGACTTGGCGGAGAGCGAGGATGTAGTTGTGGCCATCCTCAACTCCTGTATCCAATTCCTGGACGCCATTCTGCCTGTCTATCCCAGCCGAGTATGGTCTTACCTTTCCCGGTGCGAGTTGCTGAGCTCCGAATCTAGGGCTGGCAAGCTCACCAAGATCATTGGAAGCCTGGATCTCGTTCAGGAGAGGTTTGACTTCCTGTCATCATGTCTTCGACTGTTCTCCAATATGATTGATACTGCATTGACATCGGCTATTCAACGCCGAGCTGGCATCCAGACTATGGGCAGGAAGAAGACGGACCTCAACCCCTGGCTTGGTACTGCTGACAAGGTGCTATCCAAGGTTAGCTATTCGATCGCCCAGGCAGGAGTTGACATCTTT
Organism: Ascodesmis sphaerospora; assembly: GCA_027569015.1. NCBI lineage: Eukaryota > Fungi > Ascomycota > Pezizomycetes > Pezizales > Ascodesmidaceae > Ascodesmis > Ascodesmis sphaerospora. The sequence continues at coordinate 1,263,946 of JAPPUR010000005.1, forward strand.
GAGAACACATCTACTTGGAGATTCGCTTCTGACACTTGCCGCTCCTCGATTCTCCGAGATGTTGTGCCTGTGCTACACAAGGTGATCCTGCACAGTTATAGCCTCGGCGATTCTTCGACCTCTGAGAACCTAACTTCTTGCCTCCGACCTGCTGCTACCTACGTTCTGGATTCCTTCATCTCCCCTTCCACAGGGTCGTTGAGGTTCCAGCCTCTGCTCTCTTCCCTTGTCGCAGCCTTCACGTCAACTGATAGCACGCTTTATCACAGACGTACAGACATGATCCAGTCTCAACTGAGCTCTGTTTTGGAATTCTCAGCGACACTCTTGCGGGTTGCCAACTATCTTGAACAGTCATCGAGCATGATCGAGTCTTACCTCTTTAAGAGTTCCACCCTGCTTGCGCGCCTATGCGCGGCATCTGATCATTTCCGACGACCGACTATGTGGCTGCTGGAGTCCCTGGTGGTGAACGCAGGCAAGGCATCAAATGAGCCCCCGTCGCTGCTCGGATATCTTGGTCCCCAAATCTCCAAGTCATTCTTGCAGCTTCTTGCGACTTTGGGCAAGCCATTTGAGTTGACCAAAGACGTTAAAGCTACTTGGAAATTCTTTTCGGCTATCTTGAGAAATCGACAACAGTGGATGTCTAACTGCCTTCTCACGGGTCAGACGCCGAGAGAGGCAATGAAAAAGGACAACAAGAAGACGGAGATCTCCTCCGACTCTGTGTTTGCGACAGCGCTTACACGGCTTGGCAAATTGAAGGAGCTCGACGTGAACGAATCCATCGTCGTCCTCGACTTTGTAGCTTCAGCCCAGAACTTCTGGCCCTGGACCGTCTTCACTCTCCAAAAGGACACGGCCTATCTGGACGGCCTGCGAGCATATGTTCGCGACCTGAAGCCATCCAGCGTCACCGTCAAGACGGACGCCGTTCTTGCCAGCTTCGAGGCAAGATTAGCCGCCTACATTGCTGAGACTTTTGCCATGCAGCTTTACCATTCACGCCACCTGGGCAATTCTGGCGCCCTGGCAAAGAGCTTGGTTAGCGATCTCGACTATTACCTACGCGACGGAGTTGAAGTTGCCGGCTACAACAAGTCTCTCCACAACAACTTTGCCAAGAACTTCTCCAACAAATACTCTGGCTGCCCAGTGGCCGACTTTAAGCGAACCTCGCTGGAGCCGCGAGAACTGGGCAAGAGCTACTATTACGACCTGGAGCGTGCCGATGAGATGCTCAGGTTTGATCCTGGCTGGAAGGGCCGCAAAGACGATGGTTTCAAGGCGGAGATGGAGCGTGCAAACACAAACCTGTCGCTAGTCGACGCTCAACTTGTAAGTCTATGTGATGCCCAATTCATGACATAACTAACTCAACTGCTAGGCCCTTTTCCATGCCTGGGAATTCCTTCTTGTGGAGCTTAGCACATGCCTTCCTGACAATGACATGGTTGCGAAACAGATGCTGCAGGTTGCACAGCAGTGTCTGAATGCGAACCAAGGGATCCCTGGGCCCGAAAGCATCTTCCTCAAGCTTGTCGAGTCTCGTGCCAACCTCGCGCTGGTTCTGATCCAGCGTCTTGTCAAGTCTTCCATACCAGTCAAGGACATTAACCAGCTTCTATCGACTCTAGTTGGCACAGTCAACGGAGTTGAAGAACCTTTTGGGCCAGACTCGATTTCATACTACCGGACCTTGCTCAAGGCGCTATTTGTCACACTCCGTGCTTATCACACCTCGGGAACCAAGGGGGGTGACACTCACGATGCGTTTGAGGGAACAACGGTGGCTGTAATGCAAACTGTCCTGAACATCCTCGACCGTGTTGTTGGAAGGGGCTTCCGCGCATTGGTCAGCCTGATCCACGACAATGAGGCGACGGTGGCACCTGAAGACCTTGCTCTGTTGACGGCTATCCTGCAGGCCTGCCTGAGTCTGCCGAACATGGACCAATCGCAAACCCAGGTTCTCAACATCATGTCGGAGCACCGGGCTCTCCACGCCGCCACATCTTTGTATTCGTGGGCGGATCGATTGGCAGACCAAGGCGACCCCATCTATGGCGAGCTCAGCATGATCTTCCTCCTCGAGCTTTCAGCCCTGCCATTGATTGCCGAGCAGATGGCGTGTGATGGAATTCTGAGCAACATCCTATCAGCCAACTTGACCAAGTTCATGCTGAAATCCAACCTCACCCCTTACTCGGATTCCCCTGTGGTACAACGCTGCTTCGGCATCTGGTCCAAGGGACTTTTGCCCTTGATGCTGAACTTGCTGACGGCTTTGGGCGCTACAGTCGCTCCCGAAATTGTATATGTGCTCAACCAGTTCCCTCATCTGCTGGAGTCAAGCGTGGACCGCTTTGAGGCGCCTGGTGCGAGCCGCACACAGTCAAGAGCATCACCGCATTACCTAACGTTGGTGGCTATCTCGGAAGTGCACTCGTTGGCACTTCTTACCAAGGTGCTTGCTGCTCTCCGGGTTAACAATAACCGTGACATTCCCGATGTTGAGTGGGATTCAGCTACTTTGTTGGAAAACGTGGACTTTTGGCTCAGCACAAAGAAACTCTTGAAAGAGAGACTCATGCCGTTGGGCCAGCGAGAGATTGATTGGCGTGGAATGAAGTCGATCACTGGCTCATATGACAGTCTCTTGGAGGAAAAGGCAGTGGCTCAACTGGATGCTATCCGAGATGTGCTTAGCGATGAAGCAGAGGGTTGAATAAGGGGGTGACTTGGACTCAAGGACAAGAGATTAGAGGAGGACAAGAACGATTGTTCATGGTGATGTAAAGTACTAGTATCATAGGTCAAGGGCGTTGGAAACGGGCCGAATGCGTTGTGGAAAGACATGCGAGAAATATTGTTTTCGTATCTACTTTACTCGATGAAAGACGAGAAAAGCGTTGCCATGGAGGATTGGCTGAGTTTTTAATGATGTCATAATTTTTTTTTAACCCAGACTGGCCCCAGTGATCTTGATATTAGATGAATGGATGGCAAGCATTATTCGTTAGCTGAGTAGAAACGGGGTTATTGATTCCCAACCCGAGCGAGGACGATCATCTCCTTTCTATAACCCAGGATAATATACAAGTACAGCTCGGTGTTGGTGCGACAAGAGCATGCCATACGTTGGCTCACCACTCTCTAGATGGCAGCGTCCTCCCTTTGGCATCATGGAAAAATCGTCTACCAGATGTTTGACGCCAAATAGCCAGCCGCAGTCAGAGTTTTCCTGCATCTTTCCCCCCAGTCGATCCATAGTCATACACACGTCAATTCTTTAAAAAGTCCACCCCTCATCCATGCTCGACCGTCGTGCTTTTTTGCCGTTTACTTGTTCATCTGGGCCGTGAGCTGGGCGTTGTGCTCCTGGAAGCGGTCGCTAATGCGCTGCTGGGAGGCCATCCACTTTTGGACGCAGCGGTTGATGCAGCCGCTCTCCCGGGACGAGATAGCCTTGGAGGTGAAGTCGTCGACGCAGGACATGAAGCAGTGCTCAACGAGACCACCGAAAGCCTAGATTGGCGGAAATGTCAGCTTCTTCTGGGTTTAAGATGTCGCAGAGATATAAAACATACGCCCATAAACTCCTTGACCTGTCGCTTCTGCATGCGCTGCTCAAGAGTGCGCTGCTCGGCGGCGGTTAACCTATCGTGAGGGAAGCCCTGATCAGCATTGTTTTTCGACGGCCGAGACTGTGAATTTGAGGAATTGAGACGAACATATCCATTGTGGCGGTCGGAGGGGGGGATGTGTGGCTATGGTGGGTTCTGGGAGGTCGTCGTCGTCGTTGTCGTCGATGGAGATGGAAATTTTGAAGTCGGCCGCCATCCACGGGCTAGAGATAAGCTCGGGACTCGGGCGGTTTGGGGCCTTATCGGCGGGATCGCATTATCGTTTTACCCCAGATTCAGCCAACCACACTCCGTCATACGTCAGGTACCTCAGGTACAGCTTCGTTTCAAGACAATTGTGCTACAAATTTCTCGGGGATAATTTCTTGTGAATATCAGACCAAGTCAGGTACTGCATCACTCTTGGGCTACATGATGCATGCGTTGAACTTTCTAGATGCGATGCTGTGCTCTGATGTGCATGTCTTGAAGTAAAGCTTTCTCCGTCACTGGCCGGAGCCTCGTAAAACGCTGTGTAACGGGGAAAAGGACCGCATCCATGGCAAATACTGAAGAGTTGATTACATGAAAGGGATGAAATGGAATGAAAAATAGTTATGAAATCAGAGATTGATGATTATTTCCTACTGTGGAATGTTTTGTTTCATCCTTTCCTGATTATTCTTGCTCATACCGAAGATCTGGGCTCTGGTGCGCCACACATCGAATACCCGTACTTGAGTCATCAGAACCAGCAGCCCGGAACAGAATTGATAAGCATGACGGATTACTATTCTGGTGTTCTCGACTTGTTAAAAGGCAAAAAAAAGATGAAACACTGATCGGCAGGGTTCCCGGTCTGATGATGGCAGTTGCGGCTCGGTAGTGGACGAGACCTCGTGTTTGATGGGCGAAGCTAGCGGGCAACATCATCGAAGCTGGCATTGGTAGATGGGATGGATGGCATGTTTGGAGGGGGAGGGGGGGACGACTGACGTGTGATACTGCATCCCGCAAACAGTCCGTGAGGAGGCCAATGTCCAATTTTGGAAACTTGGAGGGGATCCATGATGAATGATAGTCTGTACTATGGAGAACCTGATAACCACGAGGAAGCATGGATTATGAACTGGTGCAAGCTTACAGCTTATACCCATTTTCACATCTCTTATCCCCATATCCCATCACCTTTAACTCATTGCACAAAAGCAAAGCAAGCCTCGAGGGGAAACCTTGGTCTGGCTGGGGGACCCTGGATCCTGGACCACCAAGGATGAGGTGCTGATCGAGTCGAAATGAAATGGCGTCGATATGGGCTGCGACCAAGAGGAGAGCCCTGCAGATGGGCTAAAATTAACAGAGCCCTGGGCTTCTTCTGTTTTCCCTCACCGTACCTAGCGGCACAGACAGGAACAGCAAGCATCCATATCATACATAAACCAGGTTTTTTTCGGCCACGCAGCAGATGGATGTGTTCGTATAGCTACAGAGCTGGGTTGCAGTAGTGGTTTCAGCTCGAGCAACCAGGGGGCAATGTCCTGATGAGGAGATGCTTTGTCAATCTCTTTGCGAAATCTTGAAATCTCGCAGGCGATTCCCGTATTTCTCCAACAAACGCAACTCTCATCTCAGTGTACGATGTAGGTAGGTACCTCGCCCGCTGTGGGGGTACCCATACAATCAATGACTCTGCCCTACGGCGGGAGGTTCCAAGGTTGGATCCTGGCAATCTCCATGGTCCACGACCACTCGCGTTCTGCTGGTCCTGGGCGCTACTGTAGGTAGGAGCGGGATCCACTAATTGGGACCTTTGGGTTGTTGCATTGGATTTTGGGTAGGGTGAACGTTTGCGGCCTCCCACGATGTGCCCATTGTCAATATCAACATTGGTATCATAGGATACTCCCGTAGGTACACGGAGCATCATCAACTCTCTGCCTATCCGATTCAACACGGCAGCCCCTTCCACATAATGTGCATCCTCTACTCGTAATGTGACAAGAGTCTCGGGTTCATCAATTCCGCCCCAGGCACGCCTGAGGCTGGATTCCTTGGCCGTGGGGTTCTAAAGCAACTGTAAATGCACCTCAGCAGCGGAAACCCCGCCGCCCACTTCCCTTGACCTGCCTGTCCGCCATGCCATGCACACAGTCAGAAAGCCTCATCTGGGCAGCGGGCAACCTGACTAAACCTCCACTGGAAGGAGAGGTCAGCTTTGCCGGGGGAGGGGGATGGAGGCTTCAAATGCCTGAGCTGCTGCATCCACTTTTGATTCTCACCTTTTTTTCTTTTTCCCTCCCCCTCTTCTTGTTCAGCTGCTGCTGTTTGTCCCTTCGTTCCATCACATCTCTCATTCGCTTTCTAGACAAGTGGTACCCCTCTGCTTCAGCGTAAACCGGCCCTGTCAACAGGTACCTCGTGTCTGACCCCCCGCCCACACTTACATTTGCTTGCTCGCTGCAAGTTGCTTGCTGGCCTGACATCCACCACCATCGCCCGACACCTGAGGCCCTGCTCTGCTCGCTGACGGACGGTACCTACATCATTCATTGCCCTCCATCCCGTCGGGTCCAATCCATCTCTTCCCTCAGCTCAGCCCAGCCTCTTTTGCCTTGCAACCAACCTTTTCTACCTACGGAAACAAAACTTGGCTGTGCAGAAGAGTTACTCTCGCTGTCGATAATTTCCGTCTCCATCCCTTGACTGCCCCCCTCGGGTTCCTCCACTGCTTATTAGAGTCGCTCGCTCTGCCAAAGCCTTATCCCACACCCCCCGGACTCTCTACCACCTAAAGGTCCAGGTACCTACAGACAGCTCAGGTACTCCTACGGCTGCCAGTAGCTCCCTGCCCCGAGTCCCCCGCCTCACAATTCTTTAATCTTACTCCCTCTCTCGCTCTCCATGCCGCGGGCTGCTCCTCTATCGCGCGACAACCATCGACTTGAACGATAATCAGCGCTCTCGTCAGCTTCAGCTTCTCTAGCCTCTGTACACGCCCGTGTCGCCCCCTCCACCGACTATCGTCCCGCTCTGCGCGCGTTTGTCCCGGCTCCTCTCTTTCCGCAGCCCGTGCCTCACCCACCCCAAGCCAAAGGTGGTAGCCCAGCCCAGCCTTGACGCCCTAACGCCTTGCCTACCGCTCTGACGCCCTTGACGCTGCCAATCATCGACCGATCCCTCAACTGGCGCCCACAGAGTCGTCCTCGACTCCCTCGTTTGAGCTCCAGCTCTGCTCTGCTCTGGGCTTCTGGCTTCCAGCTTTCTGACTTGCAGTCTCGCATCATTCCCGCAATCGACATCGACCTCGACGTCCTCCTTGACGGCCCGACTCGACTCGGCCCCCCTCCAACGCCGTCGACGGGTCACCGCCAAGCGCTTATCCTCGTCGCCGTGCCCTCGACTGAGATCGAGGGGCCATCGTGACTCAGGCAACTGGGCCGGCCCAGCTGTAGCGTCGTCGCTCTTCTCCTCCTCTTCGCCGTCCTTCTCCTCCTTCGCACGCGCAGCCGTTCGTCATGACGTCCGCCGCACCCAACCCGAACCAGGCCAACCAGCCTCAGCTTCAGATCAACAATGCCACATCGCCTCCGAACAGACGCGATCTCAAGTCATGGTGGAAGGGTTTCAAGCTGCCCTCAAAGCACCAGGATCCCCAGGGTATGCTTCCTCCTATCCCATCACCTTTTGCGCAACCTCGTCTAGCTCCCGGTCGTGTCGTCCCAATTCGGTCCACCGTCTTGCTTTCACTCCCCGCGACCTTGCGCCAAGTCAGCTATATCAGACATCTTTGGTGATGGTCTTCATGATTGATCCAGTCGCTTGCATCAAGCGATGTGATCTTCTGAATCCAGGAACCGCCAAACGCGCACACGCCCCTCATCTCTTTCGCTTGGTGTCTAACTTGAGCATTCAGAAACTCGATCACAAGGCATCTTTGGTGTCCCTCTACGGCAGAGCATAACATATGCCAACGTCGCTATCTCCCTCATCGACGAAAATGGCAAGAGTTACATTTACGGCTATGTTCCCATAGTCGTCGCAAAGTGTGGCGTCTTTCTCAAAGAGAAGGGTAGGTGGATATGGTGGGCTTACCTCAAAGGATCTTGCTGACACTATCTCCAGCCACTGGTATTGAGGGCATCTTTCGTCTGAGCGGCTCGGAAAAGAGAATAAAGGAGCTCAAAACAATCTTCGATTCCCCCGATAGATACGGCAAGGGTCTCGTCTGGGATGGTTACACAGTTCACGATGCCGCAAACGTCCTACGACGATATCTCAACGACCTCCCCGAACCTGTTGTTCCTCTCGATCTCTACGAAAAGTTCCGCGACCCCCTTCGAGGCGCAACGAAACAGGCCGTTGGCGACCTGGAAGGTCCTCAGTTTGTCGACAACTTCAACGAAAAGGCTGCTATTGAGAGGTACCAGCGGCTCATCACCGAGCTGCCGCCCTTGAACAGACAGCTGCTCCTCTACATCCTTGATCTTCTTGCTGTTTTCGCTGCCAAGGCAGATGAGAATCGCATGAACTCGCAGAACCTCGCAGCCATCTTCCAGCCTGGTATGCTGTCTCACCCAAACCATGCCATGGCCCCCGAGGAGTATCGACTGAACCAGTGTGTCATCATTTTCTTGATTGAGAATCAAGATCACTTCCTCATTGGCATGCAGGGTACTGCTGCTGATGAGAAGACCAAGAAAGAGGTGGAATCTGGCACCCCTAGCGCACCCCTCACCCCAAACCCGAACCGAAGCTCCAGCTTGGACCGATCTGCATCTAACGCAAGTGCCGGTGCAGCCAGCGTGCGACGAGATGGAAAACTCCGAAGGAATCGATCTGTATCGTCAAGGAACTCGAGGAACGATGGAACTTCGACTCCCAACAGCCCTGCCCTGACAGCGACACCGACGACAGGTGGTCTGGCCAGAAGTAACACGGTTCCATCCAAGAAGTCGCCAGCACTGGCTGGCGGGCGTTTCCAGAGACAGGATGGCTCTAGTCCTCGCTCTCCAGCTCACCTGGAACCCTTGACACAGTTGAATGCTGGTGAGAGTGTTGACCAATCTCCCCAGTCAACGCGTTCGACCGATATCAGTGGTAGCGGCCATCTCACACCCACCCGAGCTCCGGTGACAGGCCGCAGCCAAGAGAGGCTACTCGAGGTGCCCCAAGAGGCTCCCACACCCACTAAAGAGCGAAATCTGCCTAGCATCTTCCGAGGATTGCCGTCAGATAGTGGCAGGCAGCCTAACAAGCTGAAGAAGAAGCGGATACCTGGCAGCTTGAACCCGAGCGCTCATAGCTCCAGCGCTTCGTTGTCGTATACCCACCAGACGGCAACCTCACCTAACTTCGAGCTACCCAATCCCATGGAACATCCGCAACACCACGAACAGGAGCAACATGTGTTGTCACAACAACCACAGTCACAGCCACCAGCGCCGATCCAAGAAGAGAGGCATCGCGAACACCTCGAGCAGCAACAAGATCGACTCCATGGACAACACCCTCAAGAGACTCAGCTTACTTCCCCGGCCTCTCTGGTGCAGCAGAAGAGTGATGTCTCGTCAGAACACACTCCAAGGGCATCTCAGGCATCTTCGAATCAAAGTCTTCACCCCGACAACACGTTGAAATCGAAGAAGTCGCCACCGACATCCCTGCACTCGTCTTTCAATGAGGGGTCGGATCTGGACCAGGTTCTCGATGAGCAGTCCATCACCACCATTGAACAGGCTGAGAAGGAAAAGAAGAAGCGATGGCGATTGTCGAGAAGTAAGAATGCTGACAATGGCGCCTCAACACCCTCTGGGTTGACTTCGCCACGCATGGTTATCGGGCTCAACGAGAACGCTGACGTGAGCAACCTGTCGATCTCAAGCTCAAGCCATCGACCCCGGAAAAGCGAGAGTTCCGACCGACCCGTTATGTTTGGCGATGCACACAGCAGCTTTGATTCAGGTCGGGACAATGATTCCAAGGGTCCCATAGGATGGATCAGGAACAAGTATCGCGAGGCAAAGGAGAGCGCCGATGCGAGGAGGAATAAGTCTCCTCCCGCCGATCGTACCAACTTGAGCGCCACAAGCTTCGCACCCCGTGGGAAGAGTTTGGACATCAAGCGAGACGGGCCCAAGGAGGGCGAGAAGCAGGCTTCTAGCCCCCCGGCACAGCATGCTCCGCTTGCGGCTGCAGCTGGAGCCTCAGCCGTTGCTTCAACTATTGCTACGGCTGTTGGCCCGACGTTTGCTCCGGCTCCCAGTGCAGCCCCTGTTGCTCAACCGGCCACCATCACTCTGGTGAACCAAGTTCCTCAGCAGCAACCCCGACCGTCGCAAATTCAGGCCCAACCTAAGCCTCCAGCTCCACAGCAATACCAGGTTCAGCATCAGCCCAAGCCGCAGTCTCAGCCCGAGCCTCAGGTTCAACAACAGCCCCAGCCTCACCAGCAGCAGCCCGTCCCACCGCCTGCACCTCAGCAGACGGTAACCCAGACCTCTGCACCAGCTCCGGCCCCTGCCCCCGCTCCAACTTCGGCACCAGCTGCGGCTCCGGCTCCTCGGTCACCACAGGAGAAGGAATCTCAAGATGCGCCCCAGCCCCAGCCTGAACAGCAACAGGAAAAGAAGCCGGAAGAAAAGCCAGTTCAAGTGTCTGAGCAACCGTCTGTGCCACCCCCAGCACAGTCGGAGCAACCGCAGTCACCGCAATCACCGCAGGCACAGCCTCCGCAACCACAGTCGGAGCCAACAAAACAGGAGCAATAGTAGGGAGGTGACATTTCAATCTAGGCTGGAAAAGGAGTCGAGGCGAGGCGGGGAGCTATGGGAGATACCACTTTATGAATTTGTCACGGGGAGGAAGGAGTAGGAACTGGACGGGACGATGATGACGGAGGACGACATGCGGGCGGCGGGTTCATCGACAGGACCCGTGTCTGCCCTTCCTGCCACCCTTATAGTCGATTACATGTGTGTAATGTAGCCCGGTGTGAGGTGAGTCTTATTTTCGTTTAAGCGGGTGGAGGAGTTACAATTTAAAGGAGTATGGGTCGTTATAAAAGAAAGATTCGGATTATCCAACAATGATGATATCGATGTGTTGAGCTTGGTGAAGTGTATGGCATGGCCAACGTGTGATCTTGTGAAATACAACCAATATTAGTATAGAGGGAGCTATATGAGCATGTCTCGATATCTCCTTTACGCCTTTTCGGGTGGCGAGTTGTCATATACTCCCGTGTCCCAAACAATCATCTTGCCTGCCCGTCGCCAATCCTCATTGAAGAAGCCGTTGAAACCTCCCCAAACACGACGAATCTTGGACAACCCGAGGGCCTGTGCCTCTGGTGTCTTGATGAATTTATCCAGCCAAGGCTCGACACCCTCGAAGCCGACGATGTAGCGAGGCACAGAGAGGGGCTTGGCTGGGCTGAACAGTTCTGTTGTGAGGAAAGGAATGGGGTTGTCGTAGAAGCGGTCAGCCTCGTCGCGGTAGTTTTCTCGTTCAGGGGTATTCGGCTGAGTGTGCAAGGGGGGTTCGCATGTGAGGGCGTAGGCGCGCAGGCCAGGATAGACAAGGTGTGAGCGCCAGGGCGTAGAGTGGCAAGGCATGAGGAAGAGGGCAAAGAGCTCCTCCTCTTCATCTGGGGGCGAGGAGAAGCGTGTGGTTTGAGCGACCTTTACAGAATCTGGATGAATCCGCTCGTACTCGTGGCGGAGGTACGAGAGGACGTTGAGAGGAGCAGGCTGGTGTAGAAAGGAGAGATAGCCGGCGAGGAAGATGTTTACGCCTAGGGCAGCGAGGAGGTAGGACTTGTTGCGGATTTGAGGGCGAGGATGAGGGTTGTTGGTGGTGGGAGCGGGCTGTGAGGTGAAGAAGGAAGCGGCATATGGAGCGGCGAGAATGCTGAGCGCTGGGAGAAGGGGATAGATAAAGCGGACTTCCTTATGGGAGATGACTGAGAGAGCACCAATGGTGGTGAAGATGGTATACGCCAGGGTCTTGAGAGTGTTGAGCTGGCTCGTTGAGACGGCGGGAGCTTTTGGTTTATAGAGAGCAAGGAGCGCAAAGGGAAGGTTGGTGGTGCAGATAAGGGGAAGTCCCTGAAGGAGGTAGTAGTGCCATGGGTTCCGGCCATAGAAAACGGCAAGGGACTTGGAGAGGTTAAAATAGAGAAAGTTGTAAGGGGGGAACGTCCAGAAGCCAAAGTAGAAGCGGTCCGAGGTGATGGAGACAGCAAGGACAAGAGAGCCACACAAGATGGCCTCGCGCAGCAAGACGAGCACAGTAGAGAGCGTAATAGGGGATGACCCTTGGAGAGAGATCCTAGTGAGAGCGACCAGCGCAATCGTAGCCCAGATGAGAAGGTTTGTCGGGCGGAGAATAACAGCAAAGGCGGCAAGGCAGAGAGATGCGCGGAGAGACCAGATGTTACGAAGAACAGGGGCTGGCTTGGGGTTCTCCTTTGTCGTCTGCGCAGCGCCGAGGAGTTCCCAGGGCCAGTAGTACAGAGCCATGACAGTGAGTGTCATCTCGAGGGAGTTTGAAAAGGTTCGAGTGGAGCAGTACCATTGCCAGGGATTAAAGAGCTGAAGGAAGAGCTAAGAGTGTGTTAGTAGTATGCTTTCAAGGCAGGGGGAGTAACTTGCAGCAAAAAAGGAGATATTGCTATTGTCACCATAGATGAACACGGCGAGCTGCCAGGTGTACCAGTCACCTAGGGCGGCGATGCCAGCTTGGAGAGTCCGAGGTGCTGCAACAAGGATTGCGGCTCGGAGGATGCCCATGGGGAGGACATGGCTGGCGATGAAGTCGGCGGCGAGGTATGCGCCAGCGAAGAGGGCGGGATGGAGGGAGGATCGAAGTTGATGTTGCCATTCCTATGAAGGGTTAGAAGACTTTTCTGATGAGTTGCATGTCAAAGATTAGGATATAGGGTGTGAAGGTTATGGGATTGACTCTTGAGTGAGCATAAATTGATGGTGTAAGTGACAGAGTGAGTGATACAGCTCAACCAAAGCAAAGTCATGATAGATCAAGTTCCGTATCATGAGACGAGGGTATAGAGTTATGAAACGGAAAATAAACATACCCATGTCAACCAAGCACCGCTCCGGGGACCAAAAGCCAGATCCCAAGCCGGCTCAAGAGACTGAAAGAACTCATCAGGCTGAAAAAAGGTGGCGATCCACCAAGCATTGATGAGACGGATGACGAAAATATCACGCAGAAATACAGGACGGTTCCTCCGATTCCGAGCGCGATCCAAAGATGACGGTGGCGGTGCTTGTATTGAAGGCATGATGGGCTGTTACTGTTGGTGCTGCTTGGTTTGGAGACAGCTGGTCTGTTTCCATCTTGAGGATGTGACGTTGGTGCTGATTGGTTGGTTGTTGATCGTCATGTGTTGTCGGAGAGATGCGAGGTGGGTTTCACCAGCCACAGGTGTGGCACACCACCACACGGGACATCCATACAGTATATGTTGGAATAGCAAGGCATATCAGTATGAGTGTAACTTGTAGTCAGATTCAAGTGTAAGATTTAGTTGGAAATCGAAAAGATCGCTTGATAGTCTGACCACCAGTAAAGTATCTCTCACCATGACCTACACTCCCAAGCTCTGGGCAAGCGTCATCATGGGATGATTGAGTGTACATTCCCCAGTCTTCTAAAATGCATGAACAATCTAATCGCGGCAAGAGAAAAAAAAAGTTCGCCCAAAAACATGTTCAGTCTCAGTCACCAATTCGGTACGTAATCGAGTTTTGTAGAAATGGCCGCCGGCGACATCGTACGTAAAACCGTGATTGAAGTTTTGGTTGTGCCACACAGTTTAGTTCTGTGGGCCACTTGTGGATGGAGTTGGAGTTGATCAACTCTACGCCTAGTCGATGAACTACTATGTTTTCTTAAAGAAAGTGTCTATTCTAGAATATCTGGTGAATTTCCCCTTTTGGATCTCAACTTGAATGTATTCAAAAGTCTTGATACCTTTCATCTGGTAGACATTCACGATCGAGACAGAGATAAGACTATGACAGTAGCGGTCAAGATACTCGGATACGACGACCGTGTTCGTGACGGATGCGGGGGTCGCCGGCGGCATCGGCGGAGTTAAGAGGATTTCTGGCGGAAAAGGCGGGAACTGGCGGAACAGGTCACTCGGCTATTGGGTGCGTCCATATCTGTGGAGCTGGGCGGCGGAAGGGCGGTGTTTCCCATCTGATCTCAGATGAGGCTCGTCCAAGCTGGGGAATGGCCTGATTGGTCAGGGATATCGTTGCAGAGGGAAGAGGGAATGTTTGTTGGTTGTGGGTGACCATGACGACGTGGGATGGTGGTATCTGTGGTATTGTCTTTGTAGAGCGTCTAGAGTCTCAAGAGAATCTTTTGGTATAGTTACTCTTCATCAACTGTCTACTCAATAGAAAGTCAATCTCCAACTGCCAGATCATGGCTCCTCGTAATATCCGTCCCTCGATTGGCCACCTTTCAATTTAGCCTCTCCTCCAAGCTTGCATGACATGGCATGGCAGCACATTGCACCCTTGTCAAAGTGGCCCCCCTCCATCATCCCCCCCCCTCACCCCAGATTCTGCTGTCATCAGGCAGAGCCTCTTGTGCCGGATCGACGACCTGTCGAGATTCTACACCGCAGACCGAACGCGGTAGGTTTTGTCTGCCGCGAGACATAATGTCAGGGCAAAAAGAGGATGGGTTGTACTGTCAAAGCACGACGGAAACAGACGAGAACCCTTGGAGTCTAATCCGAGTCAGACAGACCCTCCATCATGACATAGTTATCCCATCCTTTGATGCTTCTTGTCTCCTCCCGCCGCCGGCGGCATCCCATCCCGCCTGGATTCCGCCTCCCCCCCTGTCAAACAAACCAATTCCTTCGCAACCTCCATGGGCGAATGCGCCCGCACCCGACGCTTGTTGGCTCTTCCCACTTGCACTTAGGGGTATAGTGTATAGACTCACAATCGTCGGACTCGGGGCTTCTGCAGTAATAATTACCTAACAGGAGGTTAGAATCTTGGATCTGCTGACCTTGATTGTGTTTTTTTCATCGCCTCCGCCTCCGTTCCGCTCGCCGCTTTCGTCCTTAAAGAGCCTCGACATTCCCGTCTCAATTCGATCCTTTTCTTTCTCTTCATTCTTCTCTAGACTCAACAAGCAAGCGAACTGAACCTTGACCTTCATTCTTTCGCTCAACTCCTAAACTTGCTCCTGTCTCTTCAGTAGAGACCATACACTACATATCGCATCAACTCCAACACCGCAATCATGTCTCAGACCAACGGAACCGTCTCTCGCTTCCACGCCTCTTCCACCGAAAAGGCCATTGCCATTGAGGAGGAGTACGCCGCCCACAACTACCACCCTCTCCCCGTCGTCTTCTCCCGCGCCGAGGGCATCAACGTCTGGGACCCCGAGGGCCGCCACTACTATGACTTCCTCTCCGCCTACAGCGCCGTCAACCAGGGTCACTGCCACCCCGAGCTCGTCAAGGCCCTCGCCGACCAGGCCAGCCGTCTGACCCTCAGCTCGCGCGCCTTCTACAACGACGTCTTCCCCAAGTGGGCCGAGAAGGTCCGCGACGTCTTTGGCTACGACATGGTCCTGCCCATGTGCACCGGTGCTGAGGCTGTCGAGACCGCCATCAAGATTGCCCGCAAGTGGGCTTACAAGGTCAAGGGCGTTCCTCAGGAGAAGGCCTGGATCTTTGGTGCTTCCGAGAACTTCCACGGCCGAACTGTAAGTCAATTGATCTCTTAGAAGCAAAGACAGAGAACTAACGAGATTGCCAGATGACCGCCATTACTCTCTCCGTCGACCCCGAGTCCAAGGCCAACTACGGTCCCTATGTCCCCAACATTGGCGCTTTCAACCCCAGCACTGGCAAGCCCATCCGATACAACAACATTGCCGATCTCGAGGAGGTTCTTGAGGCTCACGGCAAGGAGACCGCCGCTTTCATCTGCGAGCCTATCCAAGGTGAGGCCGGTGTTGTTGTCCCTGACGAGGGTTACCTCGAGGCGGTCCAGGCTCTCTGCACCAAGCACAACGTCCTCTTCATCTGCGACGAGATCCAGACCGGTATCGGCCGAACTGGCCGCATGCTCTGCTCCCAGTGGGCCAACATCAAGCCCGACCTCGTCACCCTCGGCAAGGCCATCTCTGGCGGTCTCTACCCCGTGAGTTGCGTCCTCAGCAGCAAGGAGATCATGCTCGTCGTCGAGCCCGGCACCCACGGCTCCACCTACGGAGGAAACCCCCTGGGCTGCGCCGTATCCATCCGCGCCCTCGAGATCATGGAGGAGGAGGACCTCACCGCCAAGGCCGAGAAGCTTGGTCAGCTCTTCCGTGACGGCCTCAAGGCCCTCAACACCCCCATCCTCAAGATCATCCGAGGAAAGGGTCTCCTGAACGCTGTCGTCATTGACGAGGAGGCTGCCAACGGCCGAACTGCCTGGGATCTCTGCCTGCTCCTCAAGAGCAAGGGTCTTCTCGCCAAGCCCACTCACGGCGACATCATCCGCTTCGCCCCTCCTCTGGTCATCACCGAGGAGGAGCTCCGAAAGGGACTCGACATCATCGCCGAGGCCATCAAGGAGCTTCCCACCGTTGAGAAGGCCGCTGGTCACTAAACGATAAAAAGAAAAAAGAGATCAAAGATCAGACGCATCCGAGCGCGAGCTCATTGGAGAGAAAAAAAGAACTTTGTGTTTTCACATTTTGGGCATAGGTATATGATGCCAAGGGGGGGAAAGCGAATGAGGACGAGAACATGAATTGCATGCATAGATACCAGATACCAGCATCAGTGATGCTCTGGGAAGGCGTTTTAACGGGAGTTCCATAGTCGGCCGATTGGCCTTGTACAGGTTGGATAACCCACGATGAAATAAAATGCAGTTATCTCCTAAGTTGTCATGACATGATTGTGAGGATTCTCCCGGAGTGTTCAAAAGGCTTCCCCTATCATTGAGATGAGCTTCCGTGTTGATCTCAATGTTACTCTGCCGCCCAGGACTTTTCATGACAAACTACATTAATAAACAAGCTTTAAATGTACCTTGATAGGTAGTATAATGAGTAGCCAACTTGATGAATATGCACATTGTGAAACCATCATCAAGGTTGCATGTCTAGGTAGCACCAAGACACCTCTCTAAGCCCCAAGACTACTACTACCCTTGTCTCAGGATCATGTTCGCGTCAAGCCGACAATTGATGATTCACAACCCTACAGTCAATTACACTTTCAAAGACGCCAAAAACATCATGTCTCACAGTGTCCCGAGATGGAAGGAGAATGGGCCCCGCAGCCGGACGCCGGATCGGTGGGCCCTTGAAACACGGCGACACGGGGCCCCCGAATCCACGGCATCCGAGAGGTCCGCCCACCAGGGCGTGCGTTCGGGTCTCCGGCGCCTACGAAATGGTGGGGCTGGCTGTGACAAAAAAGATGCAGGGTTAAAAGTGTGTGAGTGTGAGCAGCCATAATTTTCATGCACTGTATATCTCGGTTCCAGTTTGGTTGGGGACGAACGCGTGGCATGCGGCGTATGGGGAAAGAAGGAGACATGTGCGTGTAGGGTTTGAGAGGTTGAGGGCCTCATATGATGGACAAGGTGACACTCCGATGTAGCGCCTTGGGGGTTACCTGAAGAATACTACGGTCCTACAAACGGACGGGGATTGTGGTTATGCATATCATTTACGACAGGAGGTGGGCAATGAGGCCATTGACGGGCAGGCAAACTGGCGCCAGTAATGGGGATAGTTTTAGATGTCGTGGTTGCTCTTACAATCGTATGTTACACCCTAACAAAGGAAGAGAACCATCTTTGCACCATAACGGGAATACAGCGTGAGAGAGGCATTTATGATGGGGTACTTGACTGAAACGGGCTCAGAAAAGTGACGCCATCTTGGCATCTGAGACCCCGTGGTGATGTGCAGCGGAGATAAAAAATGAAGAGTCAAGAATGGAGCAGAAGCGAGTCAAGGACCGCCCAATGCACAAAACGCAGCCTCTTTAGCGTCGAAGCGTGGACGAGCTATCACCAGTAGATGCACGTGTGCTGGGCGTCTCGGTCAGGCACCGCGGTCTCCATCAGGTGATGGGCGGCATGAGGCAGCGTGAGTGGTCAATGGAGAGTCTGGGGCCGTTGGTCCCTTGTGTTTAGTTTGAGGTGGCATATTGTGTATTGGGTGTGAGGAGCAGCGTGGGGGGAAACACGAAGGTGGTTGTCTTTGAAGGCGGGGATGGGATATCGTGATGGGACGTTTGTTGGAGGTTGCTGAACCGCGCCGCTACCTATGTAGGTTGAATCGATAAAGGAAGGACACGAGACTCAGAGAGATAAGAGAATAAGCCTGGGCGATTGCATCGTGTAGATCCGATCGAGAACTGGGGCACGTCTGAAAGACCTACTGTAAGCAGGCAAGGCAGATGATGGTCGTTTCACTGCAGGCCAAGCAAAATATCCCATCCGCAGATAGGTGCATTGAGGAGACAAGAGGCAGCACCCACGCAGCGCAGCGCAGCACCTTTATCAACCCATGGTGATTTTCTAAGTTGACGAGGCAACACGCCTCTGCCTAGCGGCGTCTAGCAGCCGATGCGGCGTCCCGTGGCAGAGTCAGAAACAGGGGCTTGATGATGCCGATCAGGGCGGGCAATGACGAAGCCAGGCTGAATGATGACGGGATCTTGGCTTCCCCGACACGGTGAGTTTCTTGTCAACTGGAAGGCAATAGCAGAATACCGCCATCAGATCACGACCTCTCTTGCACACTCTGTCGCCCTGCTGGCGTGATAAGCCTCTGGTTGGATCTGCCCCTGTACATCTATTGCTGATGGAGCGAGTGTCTCACTCTTCGCCGATGGATGGATGGGTGGGTTGGGGATGCTATCATCGATATCTTCCATTCTAGCCGTCCAATTGCTGACCGGCAAGGCTGCCCACCCATCCTCCGAAAAGAGACGATTCACGCTCCCGTGGTCGAGCAAAGTCCTACAGCACTTGTTGCTCAGCGGATTCCCCAAATAGGAACCGGCAGCTGCAGGGCTCTCGGCTGGAGCGCAAAGGTGCATGGATGGGGTAACATGCGCGCCCAGGGCTTGATAACGAGACGAGAGATTGATTACCGTCTGGATCTGTTTTTGGTTTCGGACCCAGTCAGGCCATGGGATATGGCGAGTACGGGTTTCCGATCCCGAGAATGCCATCAGCGGTGGGTGCGTGATTGCGAGCGGGTGAGCGTCTGCTGACGCCATCTCGTCTTTCGCCATCTCTGGGGCTTGGCCATCATCACCCGTCGGTCGGTTGAGTGCCGTTTCCGTGACTGAGCGAGCTATCTCCGGGGGGGAGGCGGTAAACAGGGAAAATGCTCGTCCAACTTGACGGACTCTGCTCTTCTCCGTCAACAAACAAAAAGCCCGGCCCGGGGGACAGAGCACATGCCGGGCCTTGTCCTATCTATTATTCTATCGGCGGCGATCATGTTTCCCACCCCGGCCTGGCCTGGCGCGGCTTGTCGTACCTCGTGGCAGGTAGCGCCGTAGCGGGCCATGGCGCCCATGGGGAGAAACCTGGCCAACCCGGGCTGGAGACGGATTAGGAGCTTGGCGATAAGGGGGGAAGTCGCTGGGCGATAGCAGCGAGAGTCCGGGAACTGATAACGCTGGCATCGTCACCGTGATAAGCACCCGGCATCATCCACCTGGGGAAGAAAGTGTTCCCTCTTGCACAGCATAGCACAAGCACAACAATGGTTAAGCTTAGGTTGGATGGGACGGAGAGGTGGACGCGTGAGTGCAGTGACCGGAGTGGTGGGGCCGAAAGGTACCTCGGTACCTGTCTTGTACTGTTTAACTCAAGGCCATGAGGCAGAATGGATGGAATCCAATGAAACCCTCGTGTCAAGTCATAAAACAGGGCTAGCTGAGGCTTCAAGACCGATGACGGGATGCCGGTGACTTTTGACTCTCGAATAAAGGGGCGAGAGAGAGAGAGAGAGCAAAGTGGAAAAAAAAAAATGCCTGAGACTTATGTCTCAAGGCATCATCATTCATCTTTTACCCCCATCACAAGGCATCTCTCTTCTTTTACCCCAGGTCAGGCAACAACTTGCCCTCGAGGCACCCACGTACTCGCAATCCAATGTTTGATGGAAAGTGTTGGCTTTAGCTTAACCAAGGTGGTTTAGCTCTGGTAGAACCCCGTCCTATCACGCATCATGACTGCTTCGGGCTCGGCTGCTCTTTTCTGTCATTGCTGGCTGACTTTGACTGACTCACTCTCCTCGTTCGTTCGCTTCCCTCCCCCAGGCTGCTGGCCTGCTCCGGCTCTTGTCGCCCTTGAATCCTGGTCCAAGGCATGGATGGGGGGGGACACTCCTGCTTTGGGTGTATCACGGGGTCGATCAAAAGGGATCAATACCAGTTGCTTTTTTGGCTGCCCCCCGCAGAGCTGGTTCTTTTGTTCGCTTAGAGAGTTGCGTCTATTCGACCGAATCTCTTTCATTCCCAGAGAACAGAAAGTACAAGTCACCGGGCGTCAAAAAGTCATTGGGGACATGTCGAGGCTCCGTCCACCACCTCCACGATCCCCTGCGTGAGCCTGCGTCCTAGCTTAGCTTCCCACCCCTTCCAGTCCTTCCATTGCGATGGAGCCCTGCCCGGGTCATGGATGGTTGTAGCAGGCTGGACAGATACTTTCCCCCGGGTCTCGTTCCCACACAAATCTAAAGTACCCGTCCACCGGGTCGTGACCTTGGGATGCTGATGGCCCACCCCATGTGCCAGAGCTGGTGTGCCCCCTGGTTGAGTCGCCCCCCAGCCAGCCCCAGGACCCCTCTGACGCCTGCGGCAGTTCCCTTGGGTGGACGCGCTAAAGAGGTACTCGTGGGCTACTTTTGGTGTCGCGTTGTGTTTCTGTTTCCGCAGGGCAGGGCAGGCGTCCACTCCGTCAATCAGCCCTGGGCCCCATTATGGATCCTCGTCTTGATGCGCCCTTCTAGAAACCCGGCTGAGTCCAGTTCAGTCCTGTTCAGTTCAGTCACGGATTGTCAGCCTGCGGGTGCAGAGTTTACTGTCTAGGTACCCATCGGCTTGACTTTCTTTTACCTTTGTCAGCTTTGATTCTTCTTCCCTCTACTCTCAGGTCCCTTGTCTTTAAACTCTTGTCTCTCTTTCGTCCCTTCTAACACAGCCGCCTCCGTTGCCGCTCCCGTGGATGTGTGTGACGCAACGCAACCCTCCACCCGTCGTCTCTCGCACACAACCCAAACCCGTTTCAGCAACCCCCCAAGCAGCAGCGACAGTGCATACAGCGCAGCGCAGCGCAGTGGCCACCATCCTGGGCTCCCCTACGAATAATCGACCTGCATAATTCTAGACTCTAGCTCTTCTCTGGAAAGTGGACGTGGACGATAACATCCATCAGAGCAACCCGTCCGAGTCACCGCCTCTGCTCGTTGCTTCTTGACGACTCTCTTTTCGCGTCGTCTAACCGCCCCATCCGCCTCCAGACTGATACCATTCGCCTCCGATCACGCTCTCCGTCGTCCGCTCGAGCTCTCGACTCAGGTCAACGGCCACTCTCGTATCGCGCCGGCCGCCAACGCCTCGAACCGCCTCAGACGCCCTTCCGTGTTAGTCACCTGCCCGCCCCCATCTCATCCGTCCTGCGTCCTATTCCCATCCTGTCCTATCCTATCCCGTCGCACCAGCACCAGCACCAACACCAGCCCAGCGCAAGTACCCTAGCGAGCTAGGTCTAGGTCCCCCCCGGCCACCGTCTCCCGGCTCTGCTCCTCGCCCTTGTCGCTCGCTATAGAATCATTAGATCATACCGACCAAGGCCGCGATCGCCGTCGCTGTGCCGTCACCATCGCTGTCACTGTCACACGCATCCCCCAGAACTTCATACCTCTTCCACCCTCCTCGACCTTTCACTCTTATCCTTCCTGTCCTCACATTCGCCCTCGGCCTCGACCTCGTCTCGTTCTACCCTCCACTAACGCTTGTGTTTGGCTCGATACTGCAGTGCAGGCGCGCACCGAGTCAAGTCCGGTCCACCCTTTCGGATACCTACAGCAGCACCTACCTACCCAGGTGCATTTGCGTTGCTCCCGTCTCTCCCCATCCGTCCTCGGCCATCCACCCAAGCAAGGAACATTCGTCCTCACCGACTGCTTGCTTGTCCATCAACTGTCAGCCTAGACTTGCCAGCTCTGCCCCGTACCTGGCACCTTCGATCTGGTTGATAATCATCCCCCGACCGCTCTGCCTCGTTCTCGTGTCTTCTATCTGAGCTCGGCTCTCTCAACTGCTCCCCATCCCATCGATTACATGACGACCTCATCTGCGGCCGACGTCTTCCGAATCTTATAGGCCTTAGGGCTACAACAGAGCTCGACAGTCTTCCTGCCATCGACAACACCAACAGGAAGCCATGGCGGGCCCACAGGAGTCTTCCACCTCCTCGGGGTCCAGGAAGTCGGGCGGACGTGCCGTAGGACAATTCAACATTGGCTCCGAGATTGGCAAAGGCAGCTTCGCCCAGGTGTATCTGGGCTGGCATAAGGTACGACCAAGCTTTCCTTGTCTCCTCAGCCTGCTCCCCAACATTGCACATGCTGCGCTGCTTGCTGGTGCAGCTCCATCACCTTGGTAACTTGTCAGTCATCAACTCGGTATCACGGGACTGGTTGCGAAACGCTACTTCATCTATTACATTTCCCATCAGCGGCTAATAAAGGTTCATCGAATAGGAAACCAAGGCTGCCGTCGCCATCAAATCCGTCGAGCTAGAACGGCTAAACAAGAAGCTCAGAGAGAACCTATATGGCGAAATCCAAATCCTCAAGACATTACGCCATCCCCACATCGTCGCCCTCCATGACTGCCTTGAGTCAGCAACACATATCAACCTCGTCATGGAGTATTGCGAGCTTGGCGACTTGTCCCTGTTTATCAAGAAGCGAGAGAAGCTCGCCACCCACCCTGCCACACATGATATGGCACGCAAGTACCCCAGCGCACCAAATTCTGGTCTTCATGAGGTCGTTATTCGACATTTCCTGAAGCAACTAACCAGCGCTCTCGAGTTCCTGCGTCAAAAGAATTACGTCCATCGCGATGTCAAGCCGCAAAATCTCCTACTGCTGCCCTCACAGGCCTTCCGGGATCACAGAGGTCGACCAGTCATGAAGGCCAGCCAGGGCTCAATGATTCCCATCGCTGGCCTCCCGTCCCTTCCCATGCTCAAGCTCGCCGACTTCGGTTTCGCCCGTGTGCTTCCCTCCACTTCCCTAGCCGATACGCTCTGTGGGTCCCCCCTGTACATGGCCCCAGAAATTCTCCGATACGAGCGATATGACGCGAAAGCCGATCTTTGGTCTGTGGGAACGGTACTCTATGAGATGAGCACAGGTCGTCCTCCGTTCCGGGCTAGAAACCATGTCGAATTGTTGAGAAAGATCGAGGGCGCTGAGGATGTCATCAAGTTCCCGAGGGAGGTAACTATCAGTGCTGACCTCAAGGCGCTGATTCGAAGTCTGCTCAAGCGAAGCCCGGTCGAGCGCATCAGCTTTGAGAACTTCTTCAACCATCCTGTCGTTACGAGCCCAATTCCCGGTCTGGTGGAGGATGATATTCCCCCACCCGAGGGAGAGGAAGAGGAACCGGAACCGGAACCTCAGGCTTTGACGACAATTCATCAGGGGCAGAGGCTCTCTTCAGCGTCACGCAGCCCACGACATACCGGGCAAGAATCACCACGTGAGGGTGTGGCATCTAGGTCACCTAGAGACCGTCATCCAAGGTCGCCACAAGCAGGAAGCCCAGGTGAAGGTCGATACCCTCGGCAAACGCCTGAAGGCCACCGGGCGACTGGCAGTTCTCCTCGTGAACTCGCAGAGGGCTTGGGCATCCGTCGCCCTGTGCCTCATCATGCAGCATCGGCACCCAACCAAGCACGCCTCCAGGACCGGGTAACTGGTCGTGATAAGGTCTCACCACCTACGTCCCTTTTGAGAGAGGCGCGAAGGGGCCGAGCATCGAGCAATCCGCCAATTTCAGAGGAGGAAAAGGCAGCTCAGGATGTCGCCCTAGAGCGAGAATACGTTGTTGTTGAGAGGCGCCACGTCGAGGTCAATGCCCTCGCCGATGAGTTGGCAGCCAACGAGAAGTTGGGTGACAATGGCTCTCATAGATCCGGACCCCTGGCTCGACGATACACGCAGCAGGGAGCACCCAACTCGACGACAGGGGCAGTTCCAACTCCATCTTCACGAACCGCCTTGGTAGCTCAAGGACGGCATGACCGGAGGTCGTCGTATGAAAAAGCTCTCTCCGCTAGTCCCGGATCGGCCTCGAGTGCCATCTCCAAGGCTATTCAGGATGCTAGCCTCCGCCTGTTTGGCTTCAGAGTTTCACCTGGACGAGGCCAGAAGGGGCCATCTCCCCCACTTTACCAGGCGTTTCCGGCATATCCGACTCCGCAAACATCGGCCGGATTGCTCGGTGACGGTAGGAGTACCCACAGCACCGATGAGGATGGACGAGCTGCGCAGGCCATTGAAGAGTTTGCCACGCGAAGCGATTGTGTGTATGGCTTCGCCGAGGTCAAGTATAAGCAGCTCGTCCCTCTGGCACCGTCAGCAGACCATGGACTGGGTGGTCTCGAACCGGAGCAGATGGTGACGGAAGAAGAGGGTCTCACGGTCGAAGCCATTGTTGCGCTGTCGGAGGAGGCTCTTGTCCTGTATGTGAAGTCGCTCACACTCCTCGCCAGAGCCATGGACATAGCGAGTCTATGGTGGTCCAAGAAGAGTCGAGGAGATCCGGGAACGGGGCTATCAGCAGCGACTGCTCAGACGGTTGTGCAGCGTATCAATGCCGTGGTGCAATGGGTTCGACAACGCTTCAACGAGGTGTTGGAGAAGTCGGAGATTGTCCGCCTGAAGCTCATGGATGCACAGAAGCAACTGCCTGAGGACCACCCGAGCCACCCATCGAACCACGGAACCGAGTCGATCGCCTCTACTACGGGATCGACGATGAAGCAGGTTTATCTTACACCTGGCATCAGCGCCGAGAAGCTTATGTATGATCGGGCACTTGAGATGAGCCGTGCAGCAGCGATTGATGAAGTCACCAACGAGAATCTCGGCGGTTGTGAGATTTCCTACATCACTGCGATCCGCATGCTAGAGGCGGTACTGGACAGTGATGAGGATCCTCAGATGGAGAAGAGGAAGTTGTCAACGGGCAAGGAAGCCGACCATGCTGTCAGGGAAACGAACGGTGAACTTGACAGTGACGAGGAGGCCCATGTTCGAAAGAGTAAGTGACCCCTGAAATAGTGGTTTCAGAGTTGGGCTAACAGATGAATAGTGATCAAGATGATCACTGGACGGCTCGGCGCTGTTCGTAAGAAGAAGCAGATGATTGCAGAGGCCAACAGCCATGTTCAACATGCCTACCAGCAGGCACCACGCCGACGAAGCGGCGATGTGACACCACGCAGCGTTCCTTCACATGCATCCTCGTGAGTGAGGAGGTTGACGAAGTGATGGCGAAGCACCATGAAATACACGACGATATTCATCATACCATTCTAACAACCCTATGGGTTATATGTGTTACTCGCCATCATATTTGGGATTCAGGGCGTCACGGGAACTCGGCCTGCGGCTCACAGAAGCAGGCCAGCAGATTGTCACCGAGTATTCCCAGGTATAGGATCTATCTATATGGAGCGGGCGTTTGGGATTGTTTTGATTTAGGCATTGGACGGAGAGATCTCATTGGAGGGCGTTTCTGGATTGCTTTTCACCTGCTGCTCGTTTTTTCTTCAGTGCGGAAATATTGAAAGCCCTGGAAGCCGTTCTTTAACCTGTTGGCATAGGTCTTGCCATACGTGGCATTGCATGGCGGATTAGGAGGAGGACAAAGAATTTGTGCTACTAGGCACTGCCAAGTACTTCCAGGGCTGGTTGCTAGAGATGACATCCATCTCTGTTTGTGTTGGCAAGTTCACGGCGGTGCTTGATACCGTTCAAGGTGCAAGGATTGGCTAGGGAGAAGCCTCTCATTCGTGTTACGATATGGAAGATGTATAGGGACATTAGCATTCCCAAAGAACAAAAAAAATGACAACTTTTAGGTTTCCGAGGTTGGAAATCTAGGTCACAATACCTGGTTCACGGTGAATGCTTCGGCGGAGGCGATGCAAACGAACAAGTGTTTACGTGGGAGATGACATTGCATGTACAGGCAGAACTTGCCAGCTCAAGAGTGGTCAGGATTTTAAGTCACTAGCTTGTACGCTTTCTGTATTGATCATTCACATTGAAGATTGCATCGAAATTCTTTGTTCTGCTGCAGAAACGGACAACGCAGGCTTGTTCACCATCCTCAACCCACACCACCAAAACTCACCTCGCATATAAGCAAACGCACATGAGCTTCATAGCCACGTCACCCTTTTTTCATTCCGTCTCCTATATAAAGAAAGACCTGTAAGTTGACTCCCCAGTCTTGAACTAAAGCTTTTCCCAGATACCAATAACCAACCAACTATTCATCACACCATGCCCAGCAACAACGATACAGCCGATCCCCCGGCCCCTCCACCGCCTCGAGCGCCCCCTGATCTCCTCACCATGGTCAAACTTGTCTTTTCCATTCGTGTAAACGCAGTCCTCCGCCAGCGTCAAGAAGCAGCAGACAGAGAAGTTGACGAATACTACCGCATTCGGGACGAAGAAGATGCCAAGATCGTTGTGAAGCCAATACGTCAAGCAGCAAAGGATTTGGAAGACAAAAAGGAGGCGAGGCGCAAACCTGCCCCCTATATCTACCGTCGTCCGGAACTTGACCCTCGTGAGAAACTCACGTGGACCGAGATTGATCGCCTCATGGACGCCGAGGTAGAAAAGGAAGTCACCGTTGGACTCGGGTTGAAGCGCGCTGAGGGCGAGACGTGGAAAGGGTATTGTCAACGGATAGATGATCTTGAACTTCGTCTCGATCAGTGGATCAGCATCGAATACTTTCGACAGCAAAACGGTCCCCTACGATACATGGACGGCATGCCAGTCAGCCTAATAGCAGTCCATCGTCACATCCGTCCTATAAAGCCGCCCAAGCCTACAAATAGGAAGCCATGTCTACAGTGCAAAGCCAAAGGACTACCCTGCTCGCGAACTCTCGACTTCAAGTACGGGCCCGCTGCGGGTCGGAATCCGAAAAAGGAGGATTGTTCGAGATGTAAAAGGAAGGGGGAGCGGTGTCTGATCATGTGGGATTGGCAGACTGATGATGGCGAGGATCATGAGATTTGGAAGTATACTGGGGAACCTAGAGAGGATCAAGCAGAGTGTGTCAGGAAGTGGATGGATAGGATCAAAGAGAGTCGATGCATTCAACCACTTCCGGCGTGGCATGAGAATGATCACTCTGAGAATGTGAGGGATGACGAGTATCAACCTAAGGGCTGGTGGAATGTGTTGACGGATGGACTCACTGAGTGGTGATGATAGCAACCTTGTTTGCTGTATAGTCTTTAGTTCCATAGGTACATGGGCCAAAGAGAGCATCGCGCCAGATTCATAAACCCATTTCCCAGGTTTCTCTCCGTAACTGCGCTTCCTCAGATCCTCCTCGATGTGGCCAGATCCTCGACGTGAAATCCATTCGTTAATTCATCCTTTAACGCCCGTTTACCCGTTCCTGTTCCCGTTTCCCATTGTTAGTTGTTTCGTGAACGGTCGTAAACCCAATTAAACAACAAAACTCCCAATCCCCAGAATAAACCCAGTCGTAGAAGTATCTCTGCCTCAGCAGAATTGAATCTTTGGGACAGCCAGCTGTTCTCTTCCGGCCGATCTGTCTATTGCGTCATATCTGCTCTTTCGCTTCTTGGGGCTCACTGGAGCTGGTGGTGCAACCATCTCGAGAGGGGTGCTTGGGATAGAGCAAGATTCGTCAACGAGAAACTTGGAGTTTGATCTCTGAAGCTCAAGGAGGACGTTCTCGCGATGGAAATGGTTGACAGACCGGGGCAGGTGTCTGGCTAATCCAGGCAGTGGATGCAGTTCAGTGCCATGAGCCTTGACCCTGGGGATTCTCTTGCGCTTTATTCCGATCTCAGAATGTCTGGGATGTTCCGGCTTGAGGAATCCATGCCAGGGAGGTTGCGGACCCTCGGATTTGGCATCCCTCTTCTTCATCATGTTGGGGCTGGTACCCGTTGAACGTGATGACCGAGTTGGCACCACAAAAGGCGACGAGCCTTCATCGTTCGCGCCGTCAGTGCCTTGTTGAACAAGATCTTCTTCATCAAATATGGTCGAGTTGTCGGCTTGTCTCGTGTTTCGCACTGGCGTCCCTGAAAAATACAGACTGGAAGACCCAAACTCCCTCGTCGGCGTCGGTGGGCCAGACTTGACCAGGCATGGCAACTCCCAAGGCATTGGCTTCAACTTTTCCTGGGGCTTCCAGTATGACATGATTCTCTTGTCAAGAAGTCGGAAGAACCTGAGATGCTTCGCTGGAGTACACATCCATTCGTGCTCTTGCGCTTCATGGGCCGTCATTCTCTGCGAGGGGTCTCTCTGGAGACACATCCAGACAAAGTCGTATGCATCCAACGACGGCGGACGCGGCAAGCTGTGGAAGAGAACTCGGATGTATTGCTCAATCTCGTCGTCATTCATTCGATTGAGGTCTGCGTCATGGCGCTCAGCTGTAAGGAGGATGGTAGTGACGATTCCCAGCGACCAGATATCAACCGCCGACGTGTGAGATTGCCCGCTTCGCGTGAACTCCCTATATGCTATCAGATACCAGCCCTCTTCGGCAGTTAATCCAATGAACTTACGGTGCCTGGTATGCTGACGTTCCAGCATTGGTAGTCATCCTATTGCAGTGATGGATAGCCGAAATACCAAAATCGGAGAGCATAACCCGATGGTATGCAATCTTGGGAGAATATGCCAAGAGAATGTTCTCCGGCTTGAGGTCGCGATGGACAATTCCTTTCTCATGAAGGTAACAAAGACCACGAACCACCTGACGAATAATGATTCGTGCGTCAAACTCTTTGACTGTCCCATGGCGAAACAAGAAGGACATGAGATCGCCCCCAGAGGCAAGTTCCGTAAAGGTATAGCTATTTTTGTGAGATCAGTGATGCCTCGGGAGATACAGCATTACTTACAGTGTATGCGGAGAAGTGATGGCATCGACATATGGCAGAATGTTGGGCTATGTCAAGTTAGCAAGGCGGCTTATGGGTAAGGAAGAACAGCTACTTACATGTCGCAGCTGTCGCAAGATGTCGGCCTCTTGGAACTTGCGTCGAATGTCTTCTTGAGCATTCTTCCCTTGGAGCTTATCGAGATTGACGATTTTGCAGACCAATTGCTTCCCAGTCGAGACATCGTTGGCCAAGCAGACGGCAGCTTCTGCCCCTTGACCGAGACGGCGTTCAGTGACTTGATACCTGTGCGCAAACAACTATAACAACCATGTCAGACGGGGGTTTCACGAGAGATATCCGATTCAACATACCTCGCACTCCTCAAGTTGCAGGGTGGTCAGTTCATGGCGGGGAGGGGCATGTTCTTGAACGACTGTGAACTTCTAGTAAGGTCGAATCTCAATGACATCGCCATCCTGCAGCAGATATCCAGCAGTAATCTCTGGACCACATCCAATGAGCTGATCGTTGACGAATGTGCCATTGGATGACTTTCTGTCGCGGACGTAAATGTGGTTGACGGTTGGTTCGTACTCGATGACATAGACTTCACAGTGGTTTCGAGAGACCATCAAGTCGGCATCATCGTCGATGGCCAATGTGCTGTAGATGTGAGTAAGAACCCATCAGATGCCTTCAACAGAATCTCACTTGAAATTAGGGTCTCGCCCAATTTTGAAGATCTCTTTGTGCCAAAGTGGAATCAGTACTATGAAGCTAATTAGAGGAGCCACTCAAGGTGGAGAAGGGCAGTTCATGAAGTGGGAAGGCATACTCTGAGATTGATGACTGCTTCGGCCGTCTACGAGATGAAGGTGGGCAGCTGGAGAGCCTGGTGATGGCGCTCGATTCTGGTGTTCGTAGTCCATGTTGAGTCTCACAAGTCTCAATGTCGATCCATCGAGCCGTGTAAGTGGCCTGCAGGGGTTGTTGAAGGAGGAGAATCCGTCTCGCAGGCAGAGAAGAGCGAGGTCAAGATGAGAGTTGGCCTTTTGCAGCCTGTGGGCGAGAATAAGCCCTTCAATTAAGGTCCCGTTTGATTGTCTCCGACTCTCTCGACCCCGATTCAGATAATTGTTCCTTCCCTTCTTGCCTCGGAGCAAGTTGCACTGTGCGCATTACAGTGCGCATTACTCAGCACTGTGCATTTGTCACTGTCTACACCCAGAAATGTGGTGGTGCTTCCCCACGTGACCACGAGGGGTTGTGTGCCCTACCTATGACCTCCCAAAAGCTCTTGAAATCTCCCCGCGCAGCACCAGAAGTTGTTCCTCATCCCACCACGATTCTCATCCACGAAAGAGTAAGTACACGCGACCCCGGCCCAAGCTGGTCTTGGGACAGGTACTGAGTCATGCTCATTGCCGTCCCAAGCTACTTTGCCTGCGCCGATGCGCATTTGCACTTCAGCTGCTAACATTCTGCGACAGCATCGTCGATCAAGATGAGAGCCAAATGGAGAAAGAAGCGGGTTCGCCGCCTTAAGCGCAAGAGAAGAAAGATGAGAGCTCGATCGTGAGTTTCCCCTGTTGCCACCGATGCGATGCGCAATACTGACTATGGCCCTTACAGCAAGTAAACAACTCGCACTTCAACCTGACTCGACCCATCTCTCATGATGTTACGACTTCACGCGCCTGAACGATTACCAGCAGCCGAAGCTGGGCGCTCACCGTCCGCGACGCCTTTGGGATCTCCCCCGCGACCAACGGAGCTGGGGATTTGACTTTGGGGATCTACGTCAGGGTGGCAGAACCCCGCACAAGAGCGTGTTGGCGGTCACATGGGACATTACGACGGGATGGGAACTTGACAATTGGACGGTCGGGAACAAAGGCGGTGTTTAGGGTCGAACCATCACCATGCTCGCAAAGACGATGCACTGAACGTGAATGAACGTTAAATGAAAAAGGACGAAAAATACCTTCAATGTGTGCGCTTCGTGTGCTGTGCTTGTGCCCTCGTGACGTAGATGCAAGCTCCAAGCTCGGTATTTTAGCTTGATGCGGTGGAGCTTTGTGTGTTCTGCCCTGGAACGTGCCTGAATGTCTGCAAGGTCCAAACGACTCGGTAGACTCGAATTGACTGCCTGTCTCATGATTTAAGAGTCAACCCTGTGTTTGGTGTTGAGCATCAGCTCAGATGGTTCGACGTCACACAGACTCGCACCACCAGTGTAACTCGCGAGGCCGGTGGGGCGCACTCGAAGCTGCAGCATACAGCGATTCACAGACTCAATTCCCGTCCCCCTACGATGAATTGAATGAAGGGATATCCTTATTTATGAATAGAATCCTAGAACATACAGCTTCAGTTGAAGCAATTAACACTCTC
Source organism: Ascodesmis sphaerospora (assembly GCA_027569015.1). Taxonomy (NCBI): domain Eukaryota; kingdom Fungi; phylum Ascomycota; class Pezizomycetes; order Pezizales; family Ascodesmidaceae; genus Ascodesmis; species Ascodesmis sphaerospora. Next base: position 1,295,204 of record JAPPUR010000005.1, read on the forward strand.
ATTCACAATCGCATTCCAAATTCACCATATTGCGTATTGCCTGCCATTGACTTCCTCAGCGTCACCGCCTTCACATCTGCCGGCTAAACAGCGGGCTCCCCGTTTTCTGCCGCCTGCCCAAATTTTTTTGATCTCCAACCAAACTCCATCCCACCTCTGGGAGATCAAATCCTCCAGCGACGAGTTCAAGTCAGCACAATTGACCTGAACCATGGCCTCGGAAAGCAACAAGAAGCGCAAGAGGAGCGGAGAGTCCGCGGCCAAGCCCAAGAAGAAGGTCGCCATCGATGCGCCTCCCTCGTCAGCTACCGTCTCCTCCGTCCTCCGACCCAAGTTCTACCCACCCGTCATAGGTACCAACCACCGCCCATCTTCGAGATCAAGAGGAGCGCAGTGCTAATTGATCCTCGATAGCTACCATCCCGGGCTTCGAATTACCGAAAAATACCCCCTTCCACTCCTATGCGCCCAAGAATGGCGCCAAGTCAAAAACGAAGCAGCCCAAGTCTGCCGGCGAGAAGGAGTTTCTGCTGCACTCGACGGCGCATCGCAGTCTCGACTACACGGCCAAGGCGGAGGGTTCTAGAGGAAGCAAGCCTGCGCTAAACCACTTTCTTGGTATCTATGATCCCAAGACTGGCAAGCTCCAGGTGGTCGAAGCCAAGAAGATGACGGTCCGGGGTGCTGTGCGCGCGAAGCAGGCTTCGGCCGCTGCTACGGGCGAGCGCGATGCTAAACAGGTATGCCATGATGCGAGTTTGCTAATGGCGCATTTTACTAACTTGACACAGACCATGATGGAGCTCAAGACGGATCTCGGCCAGACATTCGGTACCAAGAAGGCCAAGAAGGCCATCCAGGAGAACGTCCTCAACGCCATCGCGCCTCAGAAAAAGGCGGGAGATGCGCCCACCAAGATCGACGCGGCAGCTCGCGCCATGCTCAGCTCGGTCGGAGAAGTCACATCGACCATGGCGTCGCGGGAAGAACTGCAGGCTGTGGTGGACGAGGCCAAGCCCGTGCCCGTCGCCAACGTGGACGCGACCGAGATCCAAGACGTCTACGACCCCAAGAAGATTATCGGCGCCGACATCCTCAACCTTGTGCCCGTCCGCGAATGGCAGGAGAAGGTGCAACACAAGGAGAGCATCCAGGTGCCCTCGCGCTTTGTCGCAGCGCGCGTCAACCGGGTGGCTGGCAACGAGGAGGCCGTGACACGGCTCCGCGTACTACGCTACTTCTTTTTCGTCCTCCTCTTCTATCTCCACAGCAAGCCCGGCAAGGCTAGAGGCACCCGGAGCATACCACCCCGTGAGAAGCTCAGGGAGCTCCTGGCGCCGGCGCCTGAGGCCGTCATCGAGAGCATCCGGCGCAAGTTCTCGGACCGGGGCGAGATGCGCAAGTTCCACATAGACCTGCTGATGACGCACTGCTGCGTCTTTGCCTGCATCGTCGACAACTTCGAGGTGGACACGCAGAACCTGCGCGACGACCTCAAGATTGACCAAAAGACCATGAACGGCTACTTCCACGAGATCGGCGGCCGCGTCAAGCCCGTGAGCAACAAGGACACCAAGACGACGATCCACGTCGCGCGACTCACCCTGCCTCTCAACTTTCCCAAACAGAGGCACATTGCTCCCAAGCGTCGCTAGGAACTGTTTGCGACAGTGTATATGGGGCGTGGTGGACGGTGAGGGGTGGGTGGTGTAGAGGAGGGGGGGGTCTTGATGGTGGTTTTTGCTCTTGATGAAGATAGAAAAATTGCATGCTCGGGGCTTGCCTTGAGTGGCGTGCCTTTGGTCAATGGAGTTGGTTGTGTGATTTGAAAGACGTTTAATGCCTTTATTTGAAGCTCTTGACGTGGTATCTAAGAGTTGTTCCTCTTTCCTTAATTGTGCTGCTTCGATTTCCTCACCGTGGCACTCCCGGCTCAGGATCCACAACAGGCCGAGGCTCCTCGGTGCGGGATTGTGGGGAATCCTTGTCCGGGTGTCATTGAGCGAGACCCCATGTTCCGTTACCCTACAGATAAAGAGAGAACAGAGTAAGACTCTTGTTGATGACCTGTCTTCCATTCAATCTCACTCATACATTGTCAATCTTCAGTTTCTGTATCAATCTTGTTTTCTTGTTCTGTCAAGATGTCGACCGAATCCATCATCTCACTCGAGTATCGCGGCCGTGTTGCTGTCTTGACTATTGACAATGCGAGCAAGCTTAATGCCATGACGGGAGCTCATTATTATGATCTTTCCCAAAAGATGCGAGAGGTTGCAACCCATGATGAGGTGTTTATCACCGTCATCCTAGCCAAAGGCCGCTTCTTTTCTGCGTAGGTGCTCCAAGTTAAACCATCACAACTTCTAACACAACCACAGAGGAGCTGATGTAACATTCACCCGCGAGACCCCTTCGGGCAAAGACTCGCACAAGACCTGGCTCCAATCCTTTGTCGCATTCAACCTCAACATCACCCACGCCTTCGCGACGCACCCCAAGGTGCTAGTCGTAGGCCTCAACGGGCCCGTCGTGGGCCTTACGGCAGCCCTCGTCGCCCACGCCGACTTCATCTACTGCGCGCCCTCGGCCTTCCTCCTCACACCCTTCTCGTCCATCGGCCTGGTCGCCGAGGGCGGAGCGTCGCGGGCTCTGGTGCTGCGTCTTGGACCTGCCCGCGCGAACGAGGCGTTGTTGATGAGTCGCCGCATTAGTGCTGAGCAATTGGAGCGATGTGGATTTGTCAATGAGATTTTTGACGAGGCGGATGATGGCAAGTTTAACGAGAGGGTGCTGAAGGAGGTTGACGAGAGGTTGGGTGACCATCTAGTCGGGGACAGCTTGGTGGGAATTAAGAAGCTCATCAAGAGGCCCGAGATGGAACTCATGCATACGCAGAATGTGCACGAGGTGTTTGCCGGTCTCGAGAGGTTCATAACAGGCGTACCACAGCAAGAGTTTGCAAAGCTTGCAAGTGGTGCCAAGAGACATAAGCTGTGAGGCCTCTTTGATACATCGTGGTGCGTAGAGTGCGTGTTTATGAAAGAGAAGGATAGAGTTCTCAAGACTTGATTATATCTACATCTATTATTCGTCCATATCCTATGCGAGCAGACCAAACAACAAATGGGTTCGTTGCCAAAATTCGTTAGCTGATTTGGTGAGCCGCTGTCGTGCTGTCTCATCGTCCAGCTTGGAATGTTGGTACATCTTGTCTTCAAGATCTTGGAGAGCGCTGCTTGTCTCCTCTATACTGCCAATGCATCGTTTCAGTAGAGCAATGTCAAAGAGCCACTGCGTAAAGAGGTCTGCCTTTTGCTCGGGGGTTAGGCCGGATGCTTGGTCCTTGCTGATATCCTTGGTATCCTTCTCCTTCTCTGTTGCATCCTCCTCCTTTTCTTCCTCGTCATCGTCATCATCATCATCGTCGTCCTTAGCAGGCTCCTCCTTGGGTATGTCTTTAGATGAAACCTCTGTCAAGGCAGTATCCCACATCTCGCAGAGCCGCTGACTCAAATGCTTCTTGAGAACAGATGTAGCGGCCTTGGTCCACAGGTCCACACCCTCTTCCGACATGGCCAACGACAAGGATCGAAGGAACTGGAAGAGTTCTGGCGACGGCTGATTAGGCAAGGCCGGCTCCCCTTCCCAGAGTGGACGCCCAACCACAGCTCGTTGGGAGACACCATGAGCAGAGAACTCATCTAGTGCGGGCGAGGACACTGCCACTGAGATCTTTTCGTGGAGTGAAGGCACAATGGCCAATCCAAAGGTCTTGATCGGCGGGCGTTGAGGCAGCTGATGGCGGATGTCTCTGAGAACACGGAGGAAGTACATGGCCACCTTGCCGTTCCGCGCCGACCCGACCCGTTCGTCCCAGAGCTTCTGGATCTGGTCCTCGAGCTCCTCGAATGACCTGTCCAGAGTTGTGTCGAGCTTCTCCTGCAGCATCTGCGGGTCATCTTTGCTTAGGAGCTTCTGCCTGGATTCGATTGTTTCCTCGTCCTCAATCTCATCATAGTCGTTGTCCCAGCGTTGCCTCCTGAGCTGCTCCACGACATCCTTGACGTCGTCTATCACATGGTACCATGACTTGTAGCAATGCGCCGCCTTGGATACGGCATCGTTTCGGCCATAGAGTCGGGACACAACCTCCTGAACAAAAGGCGCGGCACCACCTGCAAGAGCTGCATCGTAACCTTCCTCGTCCCAGATACTGACGTGTTCATCCGTGATGCCATCTTTCCATCGTCCCAGAGCTGCAGAAACCTCAGACCCGACTAGGCGGAGCTTGCTGACCTTGTTGTCTAACACAGCCAACATTCGTGCGTTGATGGCATTGCGCAGGGCATCTTGCATCTCAGACGGGTCAATACCCCGTGCCTTTGCGCCATCTCGGATCCAGAGTTCCAAAACATTTGTTCGCAGTTCCATGATCATCTTGAACTCCGACATCGTGTCCAAGGTCTTCTTGAGCCCATCAAGCAAGACTTCGGACCCCTTCTCAGACCAGGCCGATAACATATCTCGGGCATGGCTGCCATCGAGATCGTCGTGTCGAATGTAAGGTGTAAAGTATTGGATTTCTTCGCCACACCAGCGCTCGTAGACGTCCAACCGTAGACCTTCAAGTCGCTTCAGACTGGGATCAGCCAAGAGAGGATTGTTTTTGAGCCCAGCTAAGGCCAACGAGAGCCTTCCTGGCACCAGAGCCTGGACATCTAATAGTGTTCTGGAGAAGAGCTTGAGACTCTGAATGACATCGTCGGCGCTTCTCTTGCGGTTACTCTCCTCCACCTGGAATGAAAGCGCCATGGCTTCACCTCTCACATGGAGGAAATGTCGTAGCACATCTCTTGCTCCAGAGCTGGTCGCCAGGCTATAGGCACAGAGTGCTTTCTGCACATCCTCCCTCTCTGTCTCATCACCCGCCTTTTCAAAGACCTTCTCAACGTTTCTCAGGAGTCTTCGTCGTAGCTTGCTGATGGATGCCTTGGCCGTCTCGATAGCACGAAGACTGCTCGCGTCGGTTGCATCTTCCGAAAGATTCTTGATCAAAAGTCGACTGAGAACGAGAACTTTGGTTGATAGCACCAGTCTATCTCCCTTCTTGACGTTGTCGCCAAACCCGCCTCCACCCTTCAGTATTCGTCCAACAACCAGGACGCAGGCATCAAGTAGACGCAGTCGCGCAGCAATAGACGCTTCTGAATTGCTCTCCTTTGCTACAAACTTGGAAAGACCTGTCGCCTTGGCGCCGATTATAGCTCTCCCGCAACGACCGCCCATCTTCCCCAGCAGCTCCTGGACGACATCGTTGTCATCACGCATGTGGACGATGGTGTCGGCCGTGCCTAGGAGATCGCGGTACGAGCTTCCGACCTGCGTACGCAGACGGGTAGACTTCTCTTCGATAGCGACATGGAGGTTCTTGTGAATAGCGCGGATCTGGGGGAGGGTGTGGTTCGTCGAGAAGATCTGGGAGGTCGAGGTGAGCTTGGAAGGGTCGAGGTCGGCCATTTTCGGTTCGTAGCTCGCGAGAGCGGTAATGATGGAATCGCTCTGTGTTACCTGTTTGCAGGCATCGAGTAGGGGTTACTCGCACTAATTAGTGCCAAGTTGTTGTGGGCGAAGGTGGGATGTTGCAGGTTGCTAAAGGGAAGCTCACCATCAAGCAACGCAGCTGCAACGTGGAGTTTGGCGGGGCCGACTACGCACGTACGCCCGACCCGCCCTCGATAATCAGGGGCAGGGACTTACACGACAACCTCTCCATCTATATCACAGCAATGATCAAGTGTTTGTGAAATAAGACCCAGTAATTAACGATATTAACAAATCTTCCAATGCATTCAAATCTATAGTCTTGTGCTCTTGATAACCGCCGTGTTGATACCCGACAGCTCTCCCTGGTATCCTCCCTTGGGCTCGCCACCTTGCCAGATGGGCTTCATGCTCTTGAGCTTCTTCTGCTTGGCCTCGTACTGCTTGCGCTTCTTGACTCTGGGGTTCCTGACGTCCTTGCTGCGCTTTGGTGCCAATCCCTTGTTCTTCTCGATGGCATACGTGATCTTGCGCTTGCCGTCCTCGCCAATCTCCTCCGTCTCTACTACCCGGTCCGCCTTGCTGGCAGCAGCATATGCGGCATAACGCTCGGCCTTCTCCTCCTTGTTCTTCTTGGACTTGTGCGCTACCATGTCGTAGTACTCGTCCTCATCGTCGCGAACAGCCTTGGCAGTGGTAGCATCCTCATCGTCACTGTTATCGTCCAGGTCGGCACCCATCTTGGAGTTCTTCAATCCACGCTTCTCTGCCTCGGCGTTCAGACGTGCCTGACGATCTCGAAGACGCTCGCGATGAGGAATATCCATATCACCACCAGCATCCCTGCCAGCGCCGGCACGCTTGTTCGCCTTCTGCACAATCTGAGAGGTGTAGAACTTGAGACTCTTCTTGCGGGCTGCCTTGTCGGCTGCTGTCCGCTCGTCGAGGGCGTCCTCCTCTCCAAAGTCCGAGTTGTCATCATTCTTGTCCTCGACCTCGGCCTTCTTCTGCTTCTTGGACTTCTTGCCAGGAAGAGGCAGGTCGTACAGATCAGCAACTGCATCCTCTCCAGCCTTGGCCTTCTCGAGCTTCTTTGCCAACTTCTCAGCAGCGGCCTTTTCTTGCTTCGATGTCTTCTTGCTCTTCTTTGGCTTCTTGGTAGCCTCACCATTGATGCTCTGCAAGAAACTTTCCTCGGCGATTTCTGAAATGACATCGTCCTCGATAGTCTTGGTGGACTTCATGTCCTTGACTTTCTGCCAAGCCTCGCGGCAGCTGATCAGCGTCTCCATGACCTCGTGGTCCCGTAGCTCTGCAGGGTCCAGTGTCTTCTGCGCCTTGGAGGCATCCCTTGCTGGGGATGTCAGGATGGCAAAATAGCTGGCCAGAGCGGCGACATAGCACCCGAGAACCCAGTATTTGATTGCCTCGAGCGATTGCCCTGACAAACCCTGAGCTGCCTTTTGAAGCTCCGACAATTCGGGTTGGAGCGTTTGGAACTCCTTGACGAGATGTTCGAACTCGGGGTAGCGGTTCTTGAGTAGGGTATATCGCTCCTCGGGGCCCATGTCATCAGTGACCTCAACCTCTTTGAGGACTTCAGTGACAGTTTCTTCGCCACCATCTGCTTCTGCGCCCTCAGCTAGCCATTCGTCACCATCGAAGATAAAGTCCTCCTCGGCCATCTTGGAGAGCTTCTTCTGCTGAAGTCGCTTGGCCTCGACCTCTTCCTCGAGGGCGTCGGCCTCGGTCTCGATGTTGTCGGCATTATAGTATTCGTTTTTCGAAGAACCCCACCAGCCAGAGTCTCCCTCTTCTCCATCTTGGCTTCCCTCTTCTTCTTCTTCTTCAGAGGCCGCGCCCTTGGAGGCAGACCCCTTGGTTTTGCGTGGCCGCTCATCGTCGTCGTCTTCCGAGTCCTCATAACCCAAGATCTCTTCGTCGGACAACTCAATGTCCTCATCATCGTCTTGTTTTCTTCGGCGCTTCGAGTTGGGTCCATCCTCCAGCAGGATCTGATCTCGGTTCATGAAGTATTCGTCCTCGGAGTCGGCAACATCTTCGTAGGTGGTGATGGGACCAAGGCGCGCATCGGCAGCGTCAAGCTCCTTGGGCCCGGAGGGCGCATCGCTTTGTCTTGACTTTCTCTTCTTGGCCATTTTGGTGAAATGCCCAAAAAAGGCAACTTTGGTCAAGAGGTTGAGGGATAAGAAAGAAAATGATGCTCCGGTTTCGATCAGTTCAGCCGCCGTCGCAGACGTCGCAGCACTTTTTTCCGTTTGGAAATTTTTAGTCTACCTAGCGATAAGATAAGGTTAGCTCACTAGCCACGATATCCCTGTCCTGCACCAGCCACAACTTGGAGCAGGAAACATGGCACGTGATACCCGCGTGCCAGGGACCAGCCCCCACCTCCACCTAACCGAGAGTGGAGGAGTCAGAGCTCAGATGACCCCTAACGGTGCGGCGATGTCTCGGAGAGAGACAGTCAACTGTACTGTACATATGCAGCGCCCCGCTCACCTTGGGCAAATGAAATGGAGCGAGAGTCGTCGTTGAAGATGAGGCAATGTATTCCCTACCCACGGAGTACGAGGTCTTACATGGCACCTTGAACTGGACACCACCAGACGTGCCTTCTGACTTTTGTCTGACCCCACCCCGCCCGAAACGCTACACAAGACCAGGGACGCGTGTAGGTGCGCTTATCAAGAACAAGATCGCGAGTCATGGGAGAGCAGAGGCATTTGACGTCAGATCGCCTTATTACAGTGGAGATTGGGGATTCGAGTCGGCGCGGTGTTATCAACCAAGACATGCGGTCTCAACCTGGGAAGAGTCAACACTGAGTCAAGGATTGAAGATCTGCCAATACTACGTCAATTGTCGCACAAGGAGAAAACGTGGTGCGTATGGATGTGTGCCTTGCAGTGGATTGAACGGCTGAGAACCTTCTTCTCTGGTCGGAGCTTGCCCGATAACCATTCCCGAGAGTGGAGGATTCGAGACCTGGACTTCAGGGTCCTCAGCTGCAACGGCGCATCATGCGCCATATTTACAGTGGAGGAGCCGTCAATTGGCCCAGCCAAAGAGCGCGCTGGACAATGACGAAATGCCCCCAGATTTGGCACCCGAGGTACTTTCGAGCTCAGCGAGAGTCTGCAGGAGGCCGATGTACTCCGAAGCCATGACATGGGCATGGGCACTGCATGGGTGGCATGGGGGTTGGTTTCATACCTGCCATTCATTCCCTTGTCTCTCTACTTCGCTTCATCACATCTCCTTTGAATTCGCTTCATCGACGTTCCTCTCCCTCCTCGACCTCGTTGAAGAGTGTCTGAGAGACCTCTTTTGCCCTACAAGGTGCGACAGACGGGCAACCGAGATCTCGCGCTGTATACCTTACCTAAAAGAGGAGCATTCAAAAGGCCCAAGACCACGGTCTTAGAGCCGTCCTCCTGAGACCCTGTGGCTCTCAATAAACTCGACTCGGCCGAATCATCCCCGAGAAGGTTGCCATCTGCAGACGGGTACGGAACCGTTACAAACCTTGGTCGACAACACTTTTGGTGTACCTATTTATTCAACAATAATACCTACAACATCACACTCTTTTCCTCGCCGATCTCCCCGTCTCTCCCTCCATCCTGCGATTCTCCCCGCGATCCCGATACCGAGCCACGCTTGGCGCCTCCACGCGCACACGCCCATTCAAGGTCACCTGGACCCTGACGGTGACGGTGTGCCAACTGACGAACCGTCGAGACCCCAGCAAGACACTGACGGGCGTCGAAAGGAAAGGCTTGGATCTGACTTTGCCCCTCCTCTCGGATTTTTCTTTCTTGTTCTGGTTTCTCTCTTTTATTGATCCTGTGGTGGTGCTGTTGTGTTGGGCTTTGTTTTTCTGGATCCCATCTTCGGCGATAATTTAGGCTTACCACCGCGGGCGTTCTCCCACTTGGTCTTTTTCTCGCCATCATGGCAGAACGTGGGAGTGAAGGCTCCCAGCCGCCTTCTCCACGATCTGTTCGACGACCACATCCTTTAAGTCGGAACCAATCTGTCGGCGAGCCGGACGAACGATCGCCGCTTCTCACAACCTCAAGATCACGAGTTCGCATCGCAGGACCAAGCTCGAGCCGCGGCCAAAATCCGTCCCTCTCCAGAGACCAGAGCTATACAGGTTTGCAGAACGACCATGTCACTGGTACTGAACTTGACTGACCTTTTTCTGTTTTAGGTGGATATCATGGTTCACGACATCACAGCCGACACCCTTCATGGGGCTCAAGAATAATACACGCCCTTTCGGATCGTCACGAGTCCTCCATGGCCGAGTCAAAAGGCACCATTTTCCCCGACGAGCGTGTTTGGTACGATCAATTCACCAGTACCGACTGGGTCCACGACGCCATTGCCGATTCGTATCGTGTCAAGCAGCTGCGAAGTCGAAAGGATGTTTGGGGTCGGGTCCGTATCATATTTGACGGTGCCCAAGGCTGGATACTGAGTGCCCTGAGCGGTTTCATTGTTGCTCTGATGGCTTACACGGTTGATGTTGCCGAATCATCCGTGTTTGATTTCAAGGATGGCTACTGCTCTCGAGCCTGGTATCTCAACAGACAGGTGTGTATTAACCTAGTGTCTTGTCCTACGATAAACCCCAGCTTGCTTCGAGATGGACTAGGCTAACTTGAGATTCAGAGGTGCTGCCCAGATGGTGCCTGTGAAGACTGGACAACCTGGGGTTACACCCTGAACTATCCTTTTGGAGACATCTGGAGCAGCTTCATCATCTACATGGTATTTGTTCTCGTCCTTGCGCTTCTGGCATGCTGGATCACGCTCTGGACCAAGACGGTGGTGCCTTCGGCCTACCACCTCACGACTCTTGACGAGAACCTCGCTGCCGATAATCCACAGCCGACCTATGATGAACCTGCCAACAGCGAGTCTTCAACTCCTCGACAAGCTGCCGACTCTAAGCCGGAAAATCCGCCTATGATTTACTATTCCGCGGCAGGAAGTGGAGTGGCCGAAGTCCGTGTCATTCTGAGCGGTTTCGTTCTTCACGGATTCCTCGGTGTCAGGACTCTCTTTATCAAGATGGTTGCCTTGATCCTTAGTGTTGCATCAGGGATGAGTCTTGGAAAGGAGGGCCCATACGTCCACATGGCTGCTTGCGTGGGCAACATTCTTTGTCGTATCTTTTCCAAATACGACCGGAACGACGGCAAGCGACGAGAGGTCATTTCGGCCGCTGCAGCTGCCGGTGTCGCTGTGGCCTTTGGTGCTCCCCTGGGAGGAGTTCTCTTCGGCCTGGAAGAAGTGTCGTACTTTTTCCCGGCCAAGACGCTGTTCAGGACATTCTTCTGCTGCATCGTCGCAGCCTTGTCACTCAAATTCCTGAACCCATACGGCACTCACAAGATCGTTCTGTTCGAGGTGCGGTACCTTGTTGACTGGGAATATTTTGAGCTTGCCACCTTCATCTTTGTGGGAATCATCGGCGGCGCCGTCGGAGCCCTCTTCATCAAGGCGTCCAAGTACTGGGCTCAGTCCTTCCGACGAATCAAGGTGATCAAGAAGTTTCCACTCCTTGAAGTGTTCCTCGTCGCCTTGGTGACAGGTCTGATGAGCTACTGGAATGCCTTGACGAGGCTGCCTGTTGCCGAGCTTCTCCTGAACCTGGCTTCACCCTGCGACGGGTCAGACATGGACTGGGAAGAGCAAACACTGTGTCCCAAGTCCATTGATGACATCCCCCCTATCCTTCTTCACCTGTTTGTGGCGCTCTTGATCAAGGGATTCTTGACAGTAATCACTTTTGGAATCGTAAGTCTTTGCATCGACCAGGCAGCTCGATATCTTTCTAACACGCGTCTTAGAAAGTACCTGCTGGAATCTATGTCCCATCCATGGTTGTAGGAGGCTTGATGGGCAGAATTGTTGGTCACATTGTGCAATGGACCGTGCTCCGAGTCCCTGATTGGGGTGTCTGGGGTGATTGTGCATTCAGCCAGGACGGATCTTGCATCCAGCCTGGTGTGTATGGTCTCATTGCGGCCGGTGCTACAATGTGCGGCGTAACGAGATTGTCTGTGACATTGGCTGTCATTCTGTTCGAGCTCACCGGTAGTCTTGACTATGTGCTGCCATTCTCACTTGCCATTCTTGTGGCCAAGTGGACGGCAGATGCTATCGAGCCCAATAGTATCTATGTAAGTCTTGATTCCCGAGCGTGTGGGTCGGTGTAGTAACTGACTGTGATAGGACCTCCTCACGAGCATGAACTCGTACCCGTTCCTGGATAACAAGCACAAGCCGATTTTCACGGAAGATCTCGCAGACATTGTTCCACGGATTCGACGAGAGCGTCTCATCGACATTACCAACTCGCCTTTGGTGCCTGCAACCAGTCTGCGAGTCAAGCTCGAGCTTCTGCACCGAGCTGGTGAGCTTGATGGAGGTTTGCCCATCGTGCGACATGGTATCCTGGTGGGCTTGATTCCTGTGCCTGATCTAGGATATGCGCTGGACCAGCTGGTGGAAGAAAGTACGGATCTTTGCTTGATGGATAGGATTCCCAGCATCGACGAGGATAACGACGTGTTCGATCCGACTGACCTTACACCATACATTGATCCCGTGAGTCCTCTTCGGTTCGGTTTCACTTGACTGCTGCTAACATGACTGGAAGGCACCGGTTGCGCTCGATATCAAGTCGCCGATGGATCTGGTTTACGAATTGTTCTCCAAGTTGGGTCTTCGATACATTTGTGTTCTGAAAGACGGCAAATACGCCGGAATGGTAGGTCTTGCGCTATGAGCAGTACTCAGTAGTCATGATCATGCAATGGAGGCTGACAAGAAATCACAGACCCACAAGAAGACTTTTGTCAGGTATATGCGCGAGCATGAGAGCGAGTAACGAACCCTGCGTTGGATCACCAGGGGTGTTGTAAAGATCGAGACACGAAGGATTTGGGTATCGCCCTTTTGGTAATAATGAGATTCTACCAGAACCAGGCTCAGGCTTGGACCTTGGAGAGATGATGATGGTTGGGCGCGAGTTTCCTCGGGTACTATTGGCATGGCATTGCATTGGCATCAACATTGGCGATGGCGTTGTCGTTTGAATTTGTCCCAGAAGCATCATTAGCAGGTTGAACTTTGCTTTTTACTGATTGTTCAAGATGATTGACTGTTGACTTTTTTGGATATCATTGTCCGGCATGGGATGGGGAATGGCCCAGTGACTGATATCGGCATCGGTGTGATCTCGCTTGGAATCAGGTTCATCAGACGAGAAACTACAAGACCATGGATGTGTGGCTGGTCTTGCTCACGAAGGAGCGAGTGAAGCAACCTTTGTATACCAGCTAGTCCAGTATGTCAGGTCAAGTGAGACGGCTAGCCACCTCAGACATGAACTCCACGGACCCCCGCCCCCCATCTCCCTCGACCTGCCGAAACGGGGAGGCTTCTGGACCGCCCTGGAGTACTACGCTACGCTACGTACCTTGCATGCTAAATTGTTAGAATCGCTGGGCTTATCAGGTTGCCGATCTCCGTAGATACTACACACATTACAGCACGTCAACGCCCCGAGGCAACTCTTGCAGCCGATAATGGTGGACGGCTCCGGGACCGGAACCGGCCCGGGAGTTGTGAATGACGGCCACCGGACCAGTTCGTGGGGTGTGAGGCTCCAACAAAGACACAGCGCATCTGGGTCCAGAACAAATCCCTGGCGAGTAAGGATAACTTACTAAAGAGGGCGAGTTCGCGGGTGATGAAGCTCGGTGAATCGCCAGGATGGGAAATTTCGGCTAGTATGCCAGTGTAGCAAGAGGGTGTTTTCCACGTAATGAAAAAAAAACAGCGTTCAAGCTTGTACCCCATTGATATGGAGATACCCCGCGCCTTGACAACGTGAAAGTCCCTACGATAGCGCGTCCCACAAACAGGAAGGCCAACCCGTGAAGAGCTTCTGTAACGAGAATCCCCCCAAGTTCCCGAGTGGAGGGCAAATTACCACACCTTTTTGAAATGATTGGCCAGCTGCATCGGCAGATTGAGCCACGAGGGCAGGTTCACGGGTCTCGTTCGAATCTGGTATGAAATTGAGAACAGGGCGAATGATGATGCCGGTACGTATCGGCTGCACGGTGTGTTCGGCAATGCGGTTTGCCTTGCCTATCGAGATCTAGCTGGGGTGGATAACGTGGCAGGGGGGGTTGTTATCACAGCAAGGTCAATTGAGTTTGTGAAGAGACTTGAGGAGAAGAACGGGCTCTTGCAGTTTCAAAGCTGGTTCGGTAATAGATTGGGATGAACTGAATTCTTTTCGAGACGTTGGAGACAGTTTGGATGTAGAATCCAAAAAGAATCGAGGTGGAGGCCGAGGAAAAGGTGGGAGCTCACTGGTAGCTCAGCCAAGGTACTTTCCTCTAGAGGAAACTCACTAACCTCACCCCTCTCTTTCCTGTTTCCTCCCCATCGAGTCTCCCTCCTCCATCCTCTTGTAGCCAACCCTACCTACGCTCGGTCAGAGCGATTGCGGGGAGACGTTGGTTTTAGTTTCGCTTCTGGCCAGCCGCTAACGCCCGGTCTCGAGACGAGGCGGGAAGAAGAAGTCATGACTGGATGGATCTTTTGGGGGGACGGGAGGGGGAGAGAGAGACATCTGGAGGGGGCGGGAGGGCTAGGCATGATATAAAAGGGCCAGTCAGTCTCCCTCTTGGTTTGTTTCTTCCCAATTGTCACGATACCTATCGTTGAGTTTGTGCTTCAAGGGATAGCAAGAGCGTTGATTCAAGTAAGTTATACTGCTCCTCTCTTGTTTTGCTATACTTTACTCTTCTGTCGGTACCTTGGTGATCCAATGTTGGCCTATCATGACGACACCCTCCCACTTGACCATGAATCTGCCACAAGTTGCTAACAACCTGTCTCTTCCTTGTAGTAGACCAATTCTCACCTTCAACACTCTCGAATCGCTCTATCCATCCAAGCTCCCTCCAACATCGTCGTCATGTCGGCCCTCCGCGCTGGCGTGGCCGCCTGGCCCGCTGCCCTCTCCGCCTCCCGCGTCGCTGCCCGCCGCTCTTTTGCTACCTCGCGAAACATGCGAATGGCCGCCGCCGCCTCGGAAAAGTCCTTGTTCCCTGGCGAGCCCGAGGCTCCCACCGTCAAGACTGCCATCCCCGGCCCCAAGACCAAGCAGCACATTGAGGAGCTCACTCAGGTCTTTGATACCCGCAGCATGAACATGCTTGCCGACTATACCAAGAGCAAGGGTAACTACATTGCTGACCCTGATGGCAATGTGCTTCTCGACGTGTAAGATCTCCCTACTGTGTTTGACTACCGGTTAGTATTGAACAATGAGACTAACACGCACAAAGCTTCGCTCAGATTGCCTCCATCGCCATCGGTTACAACAACCCCGCCCTCATCAAGGCCGCTTCCAGCCCCGAGATGGTCAGCGCCATTGTGAACCGTCCCGCCCTCGGCGCTTTCCCCTCGCATGACTGGGCCGATCTTCTCAAGTCCAGTCTCCTCACCGTTGCCCCCCGCGGTTTGGACCATGTCTTCACAGCTATGACTGGTTCCGACGCCAACGAGACAGCTTACAAGGCCGCCTTCATGTACCGCCGACAGCAGGAGCGCGGTGGCCCCGATGTTGAGTTCACTGAGCAAGAGCTTGAGAGTGCCATGCTCAACCAGGCCCCTGGTGCCCCCGAGCTCTCTATCCTCTCTTTCAAGACTGGCTTCCATGGCCGCTTGTTCGGTTCGCTCTCGACTACCCGCTCCAAGGCCGTTCACAAGATCGACATTCCCGCCTTTGACTGGCCCCAGGCTACCTTCCCCAAGCTCCAGTATCCCCTGGAGGACAACGTCGAGGAGAACCGCAAGATTGAGCAGGCCAGCCTTGACGAGGTCGAGCACCTTATCAAGAACTACCATCTGCCTCCTTGTGCCGTTGTCGTCGAGCCCGTTCAGAGTGAGGGCGGTGACAACCACGCCTCGCCCGACTTCTTCCGCAAGCTTCGCGCCCTGACCAAGAAGCACAACATCCTCCTGATCGTGGACGAGGTTCAGACCGGTGTCGGTGCTACCGGCAAGTTCTGGGCTCATGAGCACTGGAACCTCGAGACCCCTCCCGATATCGTGACCTTCTCCAAGAAGGCTCAGGCTGCCGGTTTCTACTACGGTGATGCCAACATCCGTCCCAACAAGCCTTACCGTCAGTTCAACACCTGGATGGGTGATCCCTCGCGAGCCATCCTCTTCAAGGCCATCGTCGACGAGATCAACCGACTCGACCTCGTCAACCACACCGCCCGCGTTGGCGACTACCTCTACGGCGAGCTCGAGGGTCTCTCCCGCAAGTATCCCGGCCAGTTCCAGAACCTCCGTGGCAAGGGCCAGGGCACCTTTATCGCCTTTGACAACCCCAAGCGCGACCAGTTCCTTGCCAAGTCTAAGGCCCTTGGTGTTAACATTGGTGGTAGCGGTACTGACGCTATCCGCCTGCGCCCTATGCTCATCTTCCAGCAGAAGCACGCCGATATTCTCCTCGACACTGTTGAGAAGATTGCCAAGGAGTAGATGACGAGCTGCAAGGCAATATAATGATCACGGTCGCATATACATATTGGAGTCAAGGGCTGGCTCAGGGGAGCCAGAATGGGTTATCTCGACCGAGGGCTAGAGACTCGGTATCTGTCGCATCTATATTCTGCGAATGTTTGGTGATGTGTGCGTGGGTTGTGTTTGAAAAAAGCTTGATGGGATGATTTATGTCTAAAGACGATGGAGTTTAATGCAACTTGGCCAAAGCGTGCTGCCTTTCATCTATCCTTGTGATTATGTCTTTGTTACTGTGGCTTTGTTTCTTCGATTGGCTCATCTTATCGCTTGAGAATTAGCAATAGGTTTCACGACAGCAATATTCACAAGTAGAGACTTCAGTGCACAGTTTAAAAGAAATCATTACATATTCGTACAGTCTCTAAAGAGTCGTATCTAGCTTTGGAGACATGAGCACACCCTCTTCCATAATCGCGGTCTCTGATGCCCAATGCGGCATTCTCCCTCGCAATGTCCTTACAGAGTATAATGGCCACAATCCTCTATAGTAGCCCCAAATACAGCACTGCAGAAATAAAACCAGTACTATGAACGCGTAGCTAGCCAGCTAGCCCGTGTAAAGAAGTATAGAAGCGAAGCCGTAGAGTCCATCTAGAACTTAGGCATAGGTGAGACAGCCTAGTCGCAAGTATTCGTCGCAATCTCATCCCGTAGTCACTGCCCTACTTCGAACTCGACCTCTCTGATGATGCCCGAGATCGACGAGACTTTCCAGCAGTGGCACGGTCGTCGCCTCTGGGCTGAAGTCTGAACCCCGGTGAGGCATCTTCGGTGGTCACTCGCTGTACCCCACTAAGGGATCGAGGTTGAAGAGGTGAGGGCTCAGCCATTCTCTGGATCATGGGGCCCTAAAGGTGTTAGCTCATTTTGAAGCTTGGAAACGTTTCTTATCTTACCTGAAGACCGTTCTCAAGCCCGAGGAGCTGTCTTCGCGCATTTCGACGAGCTACAGATGGGCGTGGATTGGTAGAAATAGGAGGATAGTAAGATGTCGCGGTTGGCCCGACACCCGGCTGCCGGATACGAGGGGCTTGGCTTGATGGTGGAACAGCCCCTTGATGGGGACCGTCGCGATATACTTTAGGTAGAATGGCGCGAGGGGCAGGGCCGTTTGCTGGTTGCAACTGTCTGGGTTGCTCTCGTCGTGGCTCCTCGGAAGGCTTTGGTGCAATGTGTCGGAGAATAGCGGGCTGGTGACCAGCTGCCTCCCTGCCTGCATATAATGGGCGACCTCTCTTCCTCTTCGGCTGCGGCGCGGTTGGCTGAGACGAGGGAGACTCGCGAGATTCAGTCGACGAGGGACGTGGTAGGATCGGTACATGTCTCGAGGGTACAGAAGGCCGGGGAAGAGGGGGGAGCTCTTGAGAACTTGTCGAAGCGGCCTCCTTGCCACTCTGGCTGTCTGGTTCTTCCTTGTATGTCACCTTGCGCTTTCTGCCGCGCGGTTTAATATCTAAACCATCGACAGCTCGCATGCAATCAGCCATGTGGCGGCCTTGAAAGTGAATCAGTATAGAGATAAGAAAGCACAGATAGATGTGCATACCTGCTGGAAGCTGCATTCGCATCCAGTTGGGCTCGATACGGTTAGATTTAACAAATCTCCCGAGAATCTTGACATCCAGCTGGCTATTCTTGATTATCTCCGCGAGAAGCAGTCGCTTTGAAAACACCATGTCAGCGATCCCTAGAAATTATAAAGGGTAGTAACATACCTTCTCTTCCTCGGTGAACGGCTCCATCATTCCTATCAGCTCAACTCAAAGCAAGAGCAAATATCAAGAGCAAGTAACTCTTCGGGTTTCAAAAACTCGCTGTTCAAGAGTATGCCCAACAAAATGACTAGCAGAAATGAGAGCTCATCACAGTCACGACCTTGTGCTTGGTACGATAACTGAAAGGGCTTCGCTAACGACTGTGTCGAAAGAAAGTCCAACGTTGAGGCGCCAACAAGACTCGAGCCGCAGCGAATCCAACGTCGGACGCCTGTCCCACGCTCGATCTCGGAATGTGGTCCGTTAAGGAAACCCAGAGAGCCGGCTCAGTCGTTCCGTGCAGCAGTATCGATAGCGATGGGTTGCAAGTAGTAGCGAAAGGGAAAAGAAGCGACGGACACCGCGTCGCTCGCACAAGCCGAACCTGAAGTACAAGATCCTACAGAGTCCGAGCCAGTAACCTTGTCACAGCAGCTTGTGCCGCACGTATGAGAGAGCAGGATCTTGCTGGTTCCTGGTTGAGAGTCTGCTGGTCGATGTTGCGCAAAAGGATTCCGATATTCACTCTCCAAGTAGAGACGAGAATCGGTAACGAGTGTAGCCTGGGACGCGCAGGTCGAGGTGTTGAAAGATGAGCTCGGCTGTGGTTTGCCACTGTGAATGAGGATGCAAGAGAGAGGTCTGGTGAATGGCACTCGAGATGCGACCAAGATCATTCACCCAAGAAAGTGATGATTGGGACGAAAAACGCGTTCATGTTTGCCTGTACCAAGGAAAATATAGCTGGTCCGCTGATGCTGATGACAGCTGCCAGGCAGGTGGCAGATCAGCCAAAGCGCACACCCTCGAGCAGTGTCAGACCAGAGCAAACTTTCCACTGCAAGAGACAGAGGGCGCACAGGAGGGACCGCGACCGAGATGAGCTGGGTCCCTCAGAGCCACCAAGACGCTGGCTGGTTGCCATGCGGTTCGCAGGCTCCCAATGGTGTGCATCAGCTGCAAGCTATACCGGTACAGCCTCAGCACGGGAGCGGCCGAGAGGGCGATGCACAAGATGCGATCCAGCAATCGCGTCAGGGGATCAGGGGCTCGTTGATCGAGTGTGGGTGTGTCCCGTCGTACAGGTCAAGCCTGTTCCAGGATCTGGCAATCCTTTTGGCCTCTGGCGCATCATTTGGGTTGTTAAGTTTCGTTATCAGTCATGGCCATATTCGAAAGCCGGGGCCAAACAAGGAAGTTGGTCAAGCACATGTCTCGACACCATTGCCCGTGAGCCCTGTTCTGTCTCACTCCAGAGACTCCAATTTGCCGTGCAGCTTGGTTGCAACTGGTCCATGACCCCACGATCCATGGGTTGCCTCAATAAGAGCCAAGGCACCGCAGCTTGCAGCCACCCTCCTTTTTGATCAACCCATCTGGGTGCTGTAAGATGGAGTGAAGTGCGGTAGCCGCGGATGCATCAGGACGGGTCTTGTCGCCCTCGGCGGCCAATCCCACTAAAACTTGAGAGCGCCTGACTCGACTTGTCGAGGTGTCGTTGACCCAACCTCATCTGTTTCTTCTCACATGTCCAGGTTCATGTCCATGCCTCGTGTTCACGAGCTCAGCCCATCGACGCACATTGCATGGATCTCGCTTTCGTCATTGGTCTTTTACGCATGCGGCTGCACTATGACCAAACGCAGGCCTGGCGATACCGTATTTGTTCTCGGTGCCCACCAACGATGTGGCTCAAGCTGTGCAAGGTCAGCGGCTGTTCCCCTTCTGTAGGCTTGGGTTGGGCAAGGGGCTGTTGGTGCAACAAGGGGAGACGGACAAAGACTGCGAGTGGCTTGGCTTATTGGCCATGGACTTTTCTCTTTACTCTTGTTTGCTCTTCTCGGTGGAGGCCTTTTCGGTGGAAACCGCGCGCCATGAGTGACTGGTCACTGAATCATATTGGCTTGCGAATCGGGCTGGCAGCAGAGTCGACTTGTCGCATTTGGTGGCCAGGGCACTGTCCATGGGTTCGTCAAGGGTCCATTCAGGTCGGATACAGATGAATCTCAAGCATCGAGGCAGGATTTGTTGCGATACCTGGGCTCATTTTGGTCGTTTTTAGGAGCAGGAAAATCAAACACACAGAAATGAAGTCAACTTAGACTCGAGCGTACTTGCCCTTTTATAATCAAGTCCCGCCACGGCGTTGCGCCTTCCTTTTAAGACGCCGGGGATGTTGCAGGCATGCACAATGAGCTGGCAGTTGCTAACTGGGGCCCACTCATGATAGCTTGAACAATGGCATTTAAGCTTGGCTTGGATTGTTATTGATGCCAATAGGAATACTCATATGATACGTCATTGAAAGGAGTTCAACAGTAATAAGAACATAACAAAGGGCAACTTAGTATGCGCGCCTTGGAGGAAATGTTCCGTTTTTGATACTCGATACTCCAGTATTGCACTTTCAATGGTACAAACTCGGCAGCTTACACGGCAGAATGACAACCGAGAGGATCCACCCACACATTAGATGCCCGGGGATGACGATCGGTTCCCCAGGACGACTCCTTCAACAGAATCGAAATCCACTTGTTGCACTTTTACCCATTGAGACACGCTATTGCTCAATCCATAATGCTTTTTACATGCAAGTTTCTACCTCGATTGCTGCGCACTCAATCGCGCGCTACTGCCAGACACACCCCAATCCACAGACTGCCAAGCCTACTGTTCTCCGTCAATCGCTCCATGAGCAACATCTCACAACAAATGGATTCAACGCCAAAACCCCGTGTCGCTGTGCTTTACCAAGGCCTCGATCCTCCCGTTATTAATGGCATTCGAAAGCCAAAGAAACCTGGAGGTGAATTGATCAAATCCCGCACATGTTGTCACCAGTTGCTGATGTTGGGACTTTATAGGTTATCTCGACTCAGGTGCCGATATCGCTTACACGTTGAGCCGGTCTCCTGATATTGAGGTTGTCTGCCCCGGCAATGACCTCAAACCAGAAGACCAAGCTGGATGGTCTTTCCCCGACACCGAAGATGGAATCATGGCAGCAATCGAAAAAGGTGCCACTCACCTATGGGCCAATACCATTCTTTTCGCAGCGCATCCTCTCCAAACCTCCGCACGCATCACTGAACACCAGGATCGCATCAGGGTCGTCTGTCAGGGTCCTTTGATTGTCGAACAGTATGATGACAAGGAATTCGTCAATGATCTACTACGCAGCATTGGCGGCTTCACAATGCCACGTTCATGGACTATCAGTGAGAGCCCCAATGTCGAACAAGACATTCAGAAACTTGACCTCCCCTTCCCGGTGGTCGCAAAGCCAATCCGAGGTCGTGGTAGTCATGGCGTGCGCGTTTGCCATGATTCTCAGGAGCTAGCTGACCACGCTCGATCACTGTTCAAAGAGTCACCAGCTATCATGTTGGAAGAGTTTCTATCAGGCGAGGAAGCAACGGTTACGGTAATGCCACCTGGTCCTGGAAAGGACAATTACTGGGCCCTACCAGTTGTCACCCGGTTCAACCACGTCGACGGCGTCGCACCTTACAATGGAACTGTCGCCGTCACTGCAAACTCGCGAGCCATTACAGCTGCTGAGGGCGGTGAGCCGACGTACCAGCAAGTGGCAGCGGAGTGCGAGAGGGCGGCCCGAGAGCTCGGGGTAACTGCTCCGATCCGAATCGATGTCCGAAGATTCAAGGACTCGGCCGACTCCAAGTTTGCCTTGTTTGACGTGAACATGAAGCCGGTTCGTTTCTCCGTTTGACCAGACCTAAATTAAACAGCCGGCTGACCGCTTTCTTTATCACAGAACATGACAGGACCTGGCCGGCCTGGCCGCGAGGACCAGGCCAGTTTGACCCTGCTAGGCGGTGCAGCACTGGGTTGGGACTACCAAGAGCTTCTGAGGCGCATCCTGAGCACTTCCTCAACATTGAGAACTCTCCGGGGTTTGAAGCCGCGAGAAATGGTGCAATAAGAAAGACATGATTGTTGCCCGGACAGAAGCAAACAATGTTCGTAACTATCTCCGGCGCTAGGCGCCTCTGACTCGGGTGGCTTACAGATCGGCTCTGCGCGACTGGGGAACCTAGGCGCGCAGGCGAAGAAATAAACGAGACATCGGAACGACAAAGAGAGGTAATCTAAACCTGCTCAAATATTATAGGTAAGTTATAAACATAAGATCAAATAGTAAGAAAGAATATCCTTATTAATTAGAGGTTTTATATAGGATCTCACTATTCCTTAGGTAGGGGAGGGTTGTCAATGCATTGCATCCGTGTCTCGTTTTTTCCTTGACCTGCGTGCTAGGTACCTCTAGGGAAGAACGCATTAGGTCTTTTTTAGTCGGGGCTTCGGGAGTATAAAATTCCGCCTCCAACATGCTATTTTGCCATGGCTTGACCGAGTCGGCGGAATGAGCGTTCTGGACTCGAGATCGGCTTTGTCCCTCCATCATCCTCTTTAATCGTGGATGCACGGCCTTGAAGTGTCCTGGCCTCATTTCCTCGCCTCGCTGCTCTCGCGCGTGACCATTCGACCCTGAAGTTGGCCTTGATCGCTCTCTCTCTAAGCTCGGCTTCCCGCTTCATTTCTCCCCCATGCGCCGTTGCTCGCTCCACCACGTCCACGCTCCACACTCTCGCTGTCCTCGGAACAGCCATTCCTCGCGTCTTTGTCTTTGTTAGGCTTCTGGTGCCTCTACGTATCCAACGCGACCGTTCCTTCCTTCGATAGCAATCGGAAATCGCTTCGAAACCCGGCCCTCGAGCCATCGCTTCTCATGTACTGATGGAGGATGACGAGTATACGACCAGCAAAATGGGGGAAATCAAGCTCGAGGAGGGCGCGAACGGCGCGCGCGTGAAGCAGGAAGGCAGCGCTTCCATGTCCACTACCAACGATAGCCACGACGGATCCCGATCGCCAACCGCGTCACACGATGGTGTCAAGTCGCGCAGCGAAAGCGCGGACACGCCGAGCTCGACCAAGCCTCCAAGGTTGTCTCGAAAAGCCTCCCAGAAATTAGCGGCCACCCGCGAACCCGTCCTTTTCGACCACCTCCCGGACGTGACCACCGAGTCCTACAACTTCTTCCAGGTCATACCCGACTGTCTTTACGGCTCAAAGCACCTCGGATCTACAGATAACGACTCCCTGGACTGCGAGTGTCGAGAGGAATGGCGTATGTCTCTGACGATTTTGGCTGCGAATGAGTCACGATTGTGCTAATTGGCATTTCTAGGCGATGGCGAAAACCTTGCTTGTGGCGAGGATTCGGATTGCATCAACCGAGCGACCAAGATGGAGTGCAGCGCCGAGGCTGGAAATTGTGGAGGCGGCTGCCAAAACCAGCGATTCCAGCGCAAGCAGTACGCCACTGTGTCTGTCATCAAGACGGAAAAGAAGGGATTTGGTCTTCGAGCGGACGCGGACCTGCAGCCCAATGACTTTGTCTATGAGTACATCGGCGAGGTGATCAACGAGCCCACTTTCCGGCGTCGTATGCTTCAGTACGATGAAGAGGGTATCAAGCACTTCTACTTTATGTCTCTGAACAAGAGTGAATTTGTGGACGCAACCAAGAAGGGAAACCTAGGTCGCTTCTGCAATCACTCGTGCAACCCCAACTGTTATGTGGACAAGTGGGTGGTTGGAGACAAGCTTCGGATGGGCATCTTCACATTGCGCAAGATCCAGTCCGGCGAAGAATTGGTCTTCAACTACAACGTTGATCGATATGGCGCTGATCCTCAACCCTGTTACTGCGGTGAGCCAAACTGCGTGGGCTTCATCGGCGGCAAGACACAAACTGAGCGCGCCACTAAACTGCCGACCGCCACAGTCGAGGCGCTTGGTATTGATGGCGGTGACGGTTGGGACACGTCGGTTGCAAAGAAGCCTCGGAAGAAGAAGCCTGAAGAGGACGACGAGGAATACGTCAACAGCATACAGCCGCGAAGCCTCAGCGAAGATGACGCCCGAAAAGTCATGGCTACCCTTATGCAGTGCAAGGAGAAGTGGATTGCCGTCAAGCTCCTCGAGCGTATTGAGCGATGCGACGATGAGCGTGTCATCCACTGTGTCATGCGAATGCACGCCTACCAGATCCTCAAGACAGCACTCAACACGTTCCTTGACGATCACAACCTTGTCATTCAGATCCTGACAATCCTTGACAAGTTCCCTCGCTTGACGAGGAACAAGATTCAGGACTCCAAGATCGAGGCGACGGTTGAAGGCTTGACACGATCCGACCATGAAGACGTGGCAACCCGGTCCAAGAAGCTCCTCGATGAATGGAGCAAGTTGGAGATGGGCTATCGAATTCGACGACGAAAGTTTGATCCCAGTGCGCCCGCTGCTAACTCGTTTGAGGAGCGCAGGGGAGCAGGCCGAGAGGATGAGGTAGCCCAGCCGACGTCCAAGACTACGTCGCCATTTAACAACGTCGAAGTGCCAAAGGGTCCTCGGAATAGTGTGCCCCAGAGGAACAATGCCTTCTTCCACAATGGCGGACGCCCGCGACGAGCACCCTTCAACGCACCGCTACCTCGGGGATGGTTCACTGCCAAGGATGCTGCAGGTAACACCTACTTCTATAACAAGCAGGGAGTTACCACTTGGCAGAAGCCGACCCAGCCAGCTGCAGAGCCAATTGCAAAGGCACCATCCAAAGCCATGAAGGAGCAATTGGCTATCCAGAGCATTATCGATCAAGTCACAGAGAAGGGGACACCGAAACATCCCACAGTCTCAACACCCAAAGCTGCTGAAACACCGACTAAGGAGCCCAAGCCGGAGAAGTGGCGGTCTCTCCCGATCGAAAAGCAAATGAAGATTTATGAGAATACGGTATGTTCGCCAAAGTATTTGATCCAGCTCTCTTCTAACAACGACGCACAGCTATTCCCTCATATCAAACATGTCCTCGACAAATTCCATCACAAACTTCCTAAGGAGGAGCTCAAGCGGCTGGGCAAAGATATTGCCAAGAAGCTCGTCGCTTCAGATTATAAGAATAATCGGGTGGGCGATCCCAGCTCACCACTCAGTGACAAGCAGGCCAAGAAGATGAGGAAGTTTGTCAACGACTTTTTGGACCGCGCCGTGGAGAAGTACGGTGAGCATCAGAAACGCAAGGCCGCCCGAGCACAAAAGCAGACCAAGGATGGCGAAGGCCTTGATGAGAGGGCAGATCGCAATGGAGGTTCTGCTGCTGACAGGCTAACTGGTTCTTCCCACGCAAAGGACGACGTGCCTATGGCGGACGAGGTGGACGAGGCTGCATTGTCAGACAATGATGGTCCCAGGTCCTCGACCAGCCCTGATCGTAAACGGAAGCGGGAGGTTGAAGTTGAGGCGTCAGGATCTCCATCCCTCGCTTCATCTGAAGGGCCGACAGTGAAAAGGGTGAGGGAGGATGAGATGGATGAACCTAGTCCACCACCACCCCCTCCTCCTCCTCCGCAATCAGCCATGGAGGATGTCATCACTGCTGAACAGCAGGCTCTCCGTGAGCAGGAGGAGGCCCTCATGAGGGAAAACGAGGAGGCACAGAGACTCGAAGATGAAGCCAACCGCACCAAGTGCATGGAAGATGCCATAAGGGGCGCCGAGGGGGACGCACCGATTGCTTCGAACGAACCATCCCAGCTGAGCCATGAAGCCCAAGGATCGGCGTAACGGAGACAACTGCATGACGGACGAGCAGAATGAGGCTACAGAACAGGAGTTGCGGGGCTGTTGAGAGGTCAAACTGCGGTTACCTAGGAGCACTAATGGAGCTGGTTTGGGGCATAATTCTATCTGCATTTCAGGAGTTTGAGGGCCAATACCAGGCGAGTTGTACCACCATTACTATATAAAAGGCAGGCATTTTTTTTGCACCTTTCGTCCACGGGTCACTCACGAGGGAGGAGACTTTTCGACATTTGTTATACATACCACGTCCTTATCTGATCGGGACTGCTACCGAAACGGCGCATTCTGGTGTTGTGGGAAGAACGAACATTACTCGTGTACATGCTATTTGCGGGGATCGCGAGCTGGCGAATTGGGAATAGGCCGAGGACTAAAGATTTGGGTGGGCTTTTTATTGTGAGGATGATCCTGGGATGGTTGGCGTTCACCGTGGGCGAGGCGACAGAGGAGGACGAATCATATACCCCCTGTATCATTAACGCATGTACGCAATCTGCACTCGTCTTTGAAGGTATCTGGAGTGTGCAATGCAGTTATTTGAAGAGAAACACATGTTCAATGCTATGCTTAATGCTGTCCCGCCAAAAGCGCCATACGCCGTACGAATAAGATGCTCCGTGCTGGCCCATCCCCAACCAAGCTTATATCGATGTGTCAAACAGCCGCCTCTACGCCGCTCTCTTATATAATTTCTTAGTCCTCATCGTCAGAGGAATCGTCACCCTTCCGCCTCTTCTTCCCCGTCACCGGGACAATATCTTCCTTCTTCTTAAACACGTAACTCCTCGACGCCCTCTCTTCACCCTTCCACCCAGTCTCACTTATATCCCCCTTTGCGTTCCTCACGACGCCCAACGTCCGCGCATGCCTGTACCCGGGGTACGCGCGCGCCTGGAAGCGAAAGCTGCGCTCGACCTGGAGCCCGGCGTGGCGCGCGAGGTCGCGGACGTTCCAGAGGGTGTAGGGCTCGCCCTCGAAGAGCGTGACGACGATTGCGGCGCCCGGCGCCAGGGCGGGGATGGCGCGCTCGAAGAAGGACACGAGGAGGGACTGGTTGTAGCGCACCTGACGGTTGACGTCGGTGGACTTGCCGCCGACGTGGGGGAAGTTGAAGATGATGCGGTCGAACCCGGCGGACCGCGTGAGGGAGGCGGGGAGCTTGGTCGCGTCGATGTTGTAGAGGAGCTTGTTATTTGGGGTGAGTTTGCGCTTGCGCCTGGGGGGTTGGTCTGGATCGTCCGAGTCGTAGTAGTCGTCTTCCTCGTTGTCGCTATCTTGATCGGAGCCCTGGCTGTCGTTCTCGTCGTCGCCATCGTTTTCGCCGCCCTCGGTAGGCTTTGTAGAGGCTTCTTTGTCTTCCTCGTCGGCCTTCTCGGCCTTGGGAGCCTCGCCGCGAATCACAGCGATGTTGCCGTCAACATGGGGGTACTTGGCTTGAAGCTCCTCGGCATCCTTCTCCAGGACAGTCGCAGTGACATTGGCACAGCCATGATGCTGAACAATGGACGCGGCGAAGCTCAGGTCACCCTCGCCGATGAGCAGGATGCGGTGGTGAGGCTCAAAGGGTATCGTGGGCTTCTCGTCGACTTGGCGCTGCTGCTTACTCTTTCCCTTCTTGGGGCTATTGTGCGCCTTTTGCTGCTCCTGCTTGTGCTGCTGGGGATGCTTCTTGGGCCCCCTGGCCTGCGCATTCTGATGCGACAGCTTCCGCTTCTTTCCCATGGTCACGCGCGCGCGGTGACTTGATATCACAGGACGGAAGTGAGGTTTGTTGCACGTGAGGGCGCGGGCGGTCAACTTTTTTTTTTTTTGTCTTTAATCCGTTTAATCCGGATCGGGGAAGTGTGATTGGTCGCGGGCACCGTTGCTAACATTTTTAGCTCCCCCGGTCCCTCGGGAAGCGCCCACCGCGTAGCCTTGCCTTGCGAAATGCGGAGCGCCGCACGTGGGTAGGGGGTGTACCTGGTGGTTCAGGGTACGTGACAGTTATGACGACGTGAGATGAAGGAAGCCTGAGTAAGGACGAGACGAGGGTGATTGGAGATGGGATCAAGATTGGTTGGTCACGGATGCAATGCACACAATCTTAGTTGCACTACGTGTATGCGTCAGGTACAGTTTCTCGTAGTGAGGTGACTGGCTCGTACATTAGCACCATCGAGTCCGACATAATCTCCGTTGATGAGTGGAGGTCGTAACCTCGTCAGGTACTTCATGCAGAGCGTCGTGTTAAGCGCAACGACTTGAAGAGACTATAAAACTGACATATTCATACACGGCCCTATTTTGGATAATTTAAAAGTACGTTAGACATCTATGCATCATAATGCGATTGACGCGCTTGAGTTGAGCCTGCATTGATTGGTATGCACCCATCCATCGCCAACCTGCAGTGCATTCTGCAACCGGGATGAAACTACTGGTCACTGACAAAAGGAGGAATATCATAGAGCAACAGCACACCCGCAAACGCATTCACCGAAACTGATCATTCTTATCTGAACAGGAACAATACAGACAATACAACACCGCACCTTGTCCGAATGTCCGAAGGCCGTGCAACAACTGGTGGTGTGTGCCCAACCGGATCCACCGCCGTCAGGAAACAGGACGAACAGCTGTTACAAAAGGTACGGTGTAGCGGTCCCCGGGTCTGGCCTGGGTAGGTACAGTTTGTATACGTAGCATTCTCATGCGGCCGAGTGCGCAGATTCAGCAACCAGATCTCGTGCGAGTGAATGAGTGACGGTCAAGGGCCGCGCCCAACCCCAGTTCAGTTTGGATGGCATGAGCCGATTTTCACCGTGACGAAGCTGCGTCTAATAAAAAAGACGGCTTCAAGCGCCACTAGTAGGGGCGGCTTTGTTTAGATCATGCTGTAAATGGCGATTAACCTGAGTTGTTTGCCTTTCCCCCTCAATGACTCGATCTGATCCGTTTGCTCACTGTGACTACCTGCATTCCTGCATCAGCAAACCTGCCACCGCGGCAAACGTGTGCAATTTACCCTTTGTAGACAGTCCGAGAGAGGAAGAAAAAAAAAAACAAGCATCCCTACCGAGAGCATCCGGAGGTGCCCTTGTGCTCCAAGAATGGAGACCCTGATGAGAGACAGGGGTCACGGCGCCCCGGTGGTCGGAAAATCGTGGTGGCCGGACCAATCAGGGGACCACCAGGTGAGCAAAAACGGCTAGCGCCACTCAAGTACATATCTGAGTGGCATGGCGGCGGCAGGGTGCCCGTCGTTTGGGGGACCTGTTCCAGTGGACTTACAGCGGACTTACTGGGGTCCTGCAGTGCAAGAGCTGGGTCCCCACTCCCGTCTCCAGGGTCATCAATCAGCGTTGGCGCGCTGGCACCCGCTGGCGCTGGCGGCCGGGTACCTCTGGACCAGATTATTGGGGATCCATTGACTGAGATGGAGCGAAAAAGGGTTACCTACCTACTGACACCAGACACTCGAGGCGCTTTCCGTCTCATTGAAACCTCCTTCACTTCCACCAACAACCGCAAACAACAGGTCGACCTCAAACACATCATCACCACCGTCATCGTCGACGTGCTATCACAGTCCCCCAGCACGTTTACGCGTTTGGTCCCTTTTCCTTTTTTTCCTCTTCTGCTCGTCGTTCGGCCGCGCGCTGTCTTTGTTTCTGCCGCCCGCCGATTGGCGAAAACTTCTGACCTATACGTACCCATACCCTTTCTCAGATTCTCGTCACTTTCAACATCCATCCAAATCCCGTAATACTCAGATCACTTGCACTTGCACCAGCTCCCGCCGCGCCCTTTTCCACCATCGCGCCGCTCATGTCAATCTCTGCTTCTCCCGTCTTCACTTGATCAGCAAAGCCTCTTTATCGGGGTAAAGTCACGCACGTCTCGTTTTCCACACCTTACTTGACTTGACCCCCCTGCCGCCTGGCGCGTGGCACATTCTTACCTTTGGTCTCTCTCTCATCTCTCACACCCCCAAAAACCTGTCACTCGACCCGCTACTCCAGAACATTCACCTTTACCTGCACCCACCTACCTACATGTACATGATCCATCACGTCCATCATGGCTGAGATCGGATCTCCCGCGAGGGAACCTTCCACCCGCGGCCGCGGTCGTGGTGGAAGAGGTCGCGGTGGACGAGGCAGAGGTGGTGGCAGAGGAGGTTCTAC
Organism: Ascodesmis sphaerospora; assembly: GCA_027569015.1. Lineage (NCBI taxonomy): Eukaryota > Fungi > Ascomycota > Pezizomycetes > Pezizales > Ascodesmidaceae > Ascodesmis > Ascodesmis sphaerospora. The sequence goes on from JAPPUR010000005.1 coordinate 1,325,001, forward strand.
TGCCGCCGTGTCCAAGGCCGCTGCCACCAAGCCCGGCCGTGGCGGATCACGAAGAGGAAGAGCCAAGAACTTTTCCGACTCGCGTGTCCAAGCTGCCTACGAGCGTCAAAGACACCTCAAGCACACATATTCAGTCATCGCCCAGGCTCTCAGACCCGCCCTGTCTGAATTCGCAGAGCGCGCTATTGAGGAGGCCATCCAACATCCCGAGAAGTGCAAGCACTACAGTGCTTTCGGCCCTGCCATTCTTCAGCTGAGGCAGAATCTCGACACCAAACTCGCTGAGCACAAGCGACGTCTCGACAAGGACCTCGAGCTTGCCGAGCACCTGTTCAATGCCGACAACTACGTGGCCGAGCAGGAGTTCAAGGTACGTTTTCGCTTCTGCTCCCGGCCTGACGTTGGTCCCCGGCGGAGATTTCCTTGACGATCTTGGCATCCATTGTACTGACCAAACCCCACAGAACGGTTTTGAAGAGATTGAGGAGCAATTCTACGAGGGCACAGAGAACCGCCTACGCATTCTCGACTCTCTTGCTAAGAAGGGATTGCCTGTTGATGTAAGTCGGAACTTTCCCTTTGTCACCAATTTCATCCCTACTCTGCCACTCAACAAGATGCATTCCCACTCGCTGCGGTAATTGGTGGTGCAACTGCTGACACATCTCACTCAAGATTGTCGACGAACAGTATGAGTACAAGGTCATCTCGGATGAGCACTTCGACAACGAGTTTGGCATTTATGAGGCCTACAAAGATGGCCATCTCGTCCCCTACCCCTCTCGTGTCGAAGGTACCGAGATGTGGCAAAAGGCACGCGACGCCGAGGCTGCCATCGCCGCCGCCGCTGCCGCCGCTCCTACTAAGGGCCGCGGTCGCCGTGCTATCAACAAGCGAAGAGCACAGGAGCAGCCTGAAGGTCAGCCAACTCCCAAGAAGAACACGAGAAGCTCAGCTTCTCCTGCTATTCCCCCTCCGGCACCCGCCAAGGGTCTTCTCGCCTCTGCTGCTGAAGTCGAGGCCACTCCAACTGGCACGCCGCCTGAGTCGGACTCACCTCCTGCTTCACCTGAGCCTCCTGCGCTCCGAAATGGCATGCCACCTCCCGCTGCCATTGCTACTGCCATTTCCAAGGCCCAGAATGCTACCAAGCTTTCCGCTCGCGAGAAGAGTCCTCAATTGCCCAAGGGTATCGCGGAGGCTGATGAGTATGGTTTCCGAATCTACAATCAACGACCATCGATGCGGGAGAAGGGCATTAACAGTCGTATCCTCACTCCCCACCATGATTATTTCGATGATTGGCAGATCGGCTTCAGAGATACCACCAATGATGCCACCAAGGGTCACACTCGTGCCAAGCGCGGCAAGTACCTCGATGGTCCCAACAGCAACGGCTTTCATTTCGACATCTGGTGCGCTGGCTACGACTATTCGGCCTTGACACCCGAGGACTTTGACCAAGACATGGTCAAGCTATATGGTGTCCATCCCAGATATGGCATCATCTTGCCCAACAGCATTCACCCCAACATCCCAAAGACACCACACGTCATGCCCGGCAAGCCTGTTGTCTACATCGCCAACCCTTCCGGCAGAATCTCACATGCCTCTCGCTCTTTCCTCAAGACTGTCAACCATCGCCGTTCTGAGGATGCGCCCTGGCGTACCAAGATTGGAGCCTCAATGAGACGCTTCTGCAAGCTTGGAGGGATTCAGGAGGATGACATTGATGTCGCCGAATACGTCCGTTCTGACGAGGAACTTCGAAGCAAGTCCTTGGGCACTGCCATCAAGGAGTTGGAGGCTAGACCTGTTGTCAGCGAGGTGTCATCTGAGGCAGAGGAGTCCGAGGCAGAGGAGGAGCCTGCTCCTCAACCCGAAGCCGGATTTACCGACCTCTCTGTTCTGACCTATGCCAGCGCTTTCCTGGAAGCTCAGGAATCGAACAAGGCTCCTAAGCCCGCACCCAAGCCCGCTCGTTATGACGCGATTCGTGATGTCTTTACCGACTCGAAGCCTGCCGCTGCTCCTCAGCCCGAACCCAGCTCCAGCACCGGCCTTGACCTCTTGGCTGAGCTGAGCAGTGTCGTGAGCATCTCTAACCAGCCTGCTCCCAGCAGAGAGATGATCCAAGCCCAGGATGACGTCGCGGCCCCCGAGTCTGTCATGGCCTACGAGCCTGCTCTTATCCATGAGCCCGCTCCCATGCATGAGCCCATGGTTATCCAAGACCAGCTGCCTTATCCTGATGCCAGTGTCAACGGCATGGCTCCCGCACAGATGGGCCCTCATGCCATGCATGAAGTCGACCCCCGAAGCTCGCTTCCTCGAAGCAATGAACTCCCACCTGTCACCCCAAGCCAGGTTCCCGTGGATCTCCGATACGGTCCTGTCGACGTTCCTCAAGGCTACCTGCACCAACCCCGTGCACAGCCGCCGATGCAACCGGGCGGCCCGGTGCATGGCCATCCTGGGGAAACCATGCCCTATCCCCCCATACATGAACACGCTGTGCCACAGCATCAGCCGGTGCGACCTTCTGAGTACGCGCCTCACCCACCTCCAGGACACCCGGCTCAGGACCAGGGAGCGTACCTTTCGCATAGTGGCTACCCATCGAACCCAGACCATCGTGATAGCCACATGGCTTCCGGACGTCCCATCGACCCGGGATACCCTCCTCGCCGCATGAGTGGCTACGCTGCCGAGACTCCAAGCTACTCTCGCGCGTACTGGTCGCAGCCCCCTCAAGGTCCTCCTCCCGGCCCCCCCGGCGCGCCAGTCCCGCCTGTGTCTGCTCCAGGCCCAGGGCCTTCTCATTATCACTCACCCGCCCCTCCTGCAGCTCGAATTCCATTCTCTCACAATGGCAGCACCGACCCTCTGCCTCCTCTGCGACCGCCGCGAGGACGTAACCAATCTATCCAAGATGAGACTCTGCTCGAGCCTAGTCTACGATCTGCTGGCCATGGCAACATGGGGAACTCGTATTACCCCCCAGGTCCTCCTCGCAACTACCATCGAGGCTATCCAGGCCCTGAGCAGCACGCGCCGCTGCAGCCGATCGCGACTGATCGTATTCTGCCAAACCCGCAGACCACGGGGCAGGGATATATCACCTCGCCTCACCAGGGCTTTGCACACCAGGTCCTGTCTCCAACGTATGCGAATCCCCCTCCCATGCCTCCACATATGGCTCAAAGCCCGCAAGACAATTCTCAGGGTCTTCCCAACCCGGTTCATCGTCATCGATCCACCCCTTCCGGGTCATCTGATGCTGGGAACAAGTACCGAAAGCTCCAGCCAGCTCCTGTCCCTGCGCATCGAGCCTGGCCTAACAAGCCCGAGCTCAAGACCATCCCGTACGACCACAAAGAGACAGGACTAGCGGCAGCACTCCCCAGCTCCGGTCCTACCCAGATCCGAGGTTGGAACGTCAACCAGCCACGCAAGCGAGGTAAGGCGGACAAGAACGAACGTGGAGAGCTAGGCCAAGATCAAGACGCCCGATAGGGTGGTGGCAGCTCTTCCTCAACGCCATCTCAACAAGCTCTACCCACCAAGACTTCCTTCAAGTCTGTCCGGTTTGCCAAGCCACTCATTGGTCTCCCGCCTCTGGCCCCGAAGTCCAAGAACAAAGATACTGCTGCCGAGCCTCAGTCGATTCTCAAAGCTGAAAAGAAGTCTACGAAGAAGACTACGAAGAAGCCCGCCAAGAAGGCCGTGAAGAAGCCTGTGGGCGAGTCTGAGGACGAATATATGGAGAAGCCTGCAGACACCAACGGCTCATTCATCTCCAAGGACAATGTGTTGTCCGATCCTGAAGACAATCCGAACAAGCGACGCCTGCGACCCCGAAAACGCAAGAACACGGAGACAGAGCCGGACGAGGATGACGTTCCACGTGTGGCCAAGAAGCCAAGAGCCATGAAGACCACCAAGTCCAAGACTACGGAGCAAGTCCCTGACAGCACTGAAGTTCAGCCCACTGCGAAGAAACCCAGAGCTATCAAGGTGGTGAAGTCCAAGAATGCAGCCACCAAGACCACTGCCTCTCGTGTCACTGACGAACCCCTCAAGAACGAGGAGGCTTCCACTGAGGCTGACCTTCCCAAGGAGACCCTGGTCAACGGAGATGAGTCGACTGCCGCCAAGGCCAACACCGACGAGGAGTCTTGAACTCAACCTCGAAAAGAAATGGCGATGAATACTATTCATCCTGGCTGAGAGCTACTCTCTTTAATGCCATTGCAGCACAGCTGCTACGATACCCTTGTTTTTATTTCATCAACGATGATTCTCAAAACTCCAGTACCAGGACGAAAGAGGATCTGAATCAGGACTGGAGGCATACTCCTCCGTTCGCATCGACGGCGTTAGGCGAACCAACCCCTGGTCACAGCACACACCAGGGACAGATGATTTGCGTGTTATTCTTGTTTCCGTTTACCATATTCCCCGGCAGTTTCCCCCCAACTAATTTGCTCTCGTCGACGCTGGCTTCATTTGGTGGCACACTATAGTGCTGGACGCTCTCAGGGAGGTTGCAAGCGGGTACTTGTTGCCCAGCCTGCCAACTTCCCCATCGTGTTTTTGTGTAAGAGTTACTTGGTTGCGGGAACAGAGGAAGGCATCACATGGATGCTTCAGCAAGAGGACAGCCTGAGTGGCGTTCTACAGGCGATATAAAAAGGGGACTCGCATTTTTTTTGCTTTTTTTGGAAGGGGGGATATACCGAGGACGATATACGAAGGTCGTGGAGGGACGCCCGTATATAGCCATAGCCAAGCAGCAAAATCGACGTGCATTAACTCATAAGTCTTATCGTGGAACGTGAAGAAGTGTGTCATCGAGTCACATAGTTTGACTGAAGCCGTGTAGGCAACAGCAAGGCAGTAAGCATTGGGACGAATCACTCCTTTGATAGCTGTGGAACATGAAACGTAGTGGTAGCGCAGTGGTTGGTAGGCGAGCCAGCGATAGACTGTTCAGATTTGATCACAATCGTAATGATCCAGGGGAGTGATGCGAGCTTTGAATGTCCCTTTTCAAGATTCCATGGGCGTGGTATGTCTTTTGATTTAATGTACAAAAAGGTATCATCTATCCACGACGATCCATCCATCCATCCATCCACCCCCTTGACATCCCATCCCGAACATCAAGATCAAGATCAAGATCAAGTAAATTAGCGCAAAAAAAAAAGCAGATCCTCTGCTCATCTCCTTTCCTGATCCCAAGAAAACTACTAGTCTTTGCGACGTGTCACTTCTTCCTCTAACTAGGTCTGTCGGCGAGGCTGATACCTTGCCACGACATGTTCCCCGTGTCTAGTTTGCGCCCGCGTTGCCGGGGTTCGCTGGTGCCTCCTGGGCAGGCTGCTCAGCCGCGGCTGCTGCGGGTTGCGGTGCTGCCTGCTGGGGGACTTGTTGAGGGTCCTGCTGAGGTGGCTGCTGGGGAGCCTGCGCAGGATTGAACTGTTGCGCGGGGTCGGTCATGGCGGCGTCCTGCATGGCAAGGCCCATGCCGTTCTGCAGCCCACCGGGAATCATTATGGGATTGTTGTGGTGAGGCAGAGCGCCCATGGCGGTTGGGTCGATGCCCATGGGCAGGGCATCCATGCCTGTGGGAAGCATCATGGGGGCGCCGCCGTTGGGCACCTGGTGATCGGTGAGGAGTCCGGAGCCGAGGGAGCCCTCGGGGTGCAGAGGGTACATGAGGCCCTCCATGGTGTTACCGTCAAATACGACCATGTTCTGGATGGGCTGCTGCGTCTGGCCGAGCACGTTGATAACATCCTGAGCGAGCTGACCGCCGAGAATGGCGGCGACAGGGGAGATCTCGCTGACGAGGTTCTGGAGGAAGCTGCGTAGAAACTCTGGACGGAGGGTCTCGCTGGGTAGACCGAGGGCCTTGTGCTTCTGGGTGGCAATCTGCGTGAACATCTTAAGGTCATCGCGATTGCTGGGGACGCGGCCGCCCTGGATCTGCATAAACTCCCATAGGGCGCGGAGACACGAGAGCGCAGGGGTCACGCTCTTGAGTCGTCGGCGGGACTGGGTGTATTCTTCGGGAAGACCACCAACGTCGCTGGCGAGGAACCATGTGGAATAGAGCTCGCGCTTGGTGACAGACTCGATTGTCTTGGGGCCCTCCTTGCGGGTCTGGACGTCGACGATGGTGCGAGTGCGTGTCTCGGGGCCAGGGATGGTCGGTACGTTTCCGAGATCACGCTGGATGACATAGTCATGCTCGATGAGATCGCTGAAGATGAATCCGTAGAGACCGTGGCAGCCAGCGGCGTAGAATGCCTTGCAGTTCAGGCGGGTGGCGGTGTTGATGATGTTGAATGACTCGGGGTCAAGGTCAGTGGCAATAACGATGTCGAAGCCAGCAAAGTAACTGGGTCCCTTTGTCTTGACGCCTTCTGTGTCGACATGGACACGAACACGAGGGTTGAGCTTCTGGAGGGCAGCGCTCGCAGCCTGAGCACGGTTCTGGCCGATGATGCTGTCATCATCAGAGAGGAAGAACTGGGAGCCGCGATCGGCTTCAGTGACGACTGCGCCATCCAAGAGGGTGAGAGAGCCAATGCCAGCGAGGACGAGGTTCTTTGCGATCTCGTTGGCGAGAGCCTTGATGGTGATGAGGAGAATGTTTGCGCTTTGAATCTTGGCCTGGGCGGCCATGCCCCAGAGGCGGATCTGACGATCATAGAGAGCAATCTCATCTGAACATGTTAGAGCTGGCGCATATGTGATTTGCTGGCGCGAGACTTACCAGCGCTGACCGTGGCAGGTGGTGCCACAGGAACACCAAAGGCGTGAGGTTGGCCGTTTGGAATGGCCATTCCAGGCTGCATCATGAAGGCTGAGGGGTCTGCTAGAGGCATCTGCATGGCGGCCAACATGGTGGGATCCGCCATGAGTGAGGGATCAGGCATCATACCAGCCATGGCTCCAGGGTTCATTGAACCGAGGAGGTGATCTGGTAGCTGAGGAATGCCGTTGCCGTTGAGGTTGGCGCCAGCGTCGACGGGAGGCATCGCAACAGCCGCGCTGGCATCTGGAAGCTGCTGAGCCTGAGGCGCAACCGGAGGCTGGCCTTGGTTCTGGTTTGAGGCGTCCATCGGAAGAGACTCTGCGCGGAAGGGGGAGAGGATAGGAGAGTGAGATTGATGAGTAGACGGAGGCAGAAGATGCCCTTGTCGTTGTCTGCGATGTTAGCGCAAGGCTGCGAGGCTACCGAGAAAAGTCGCAAGAGGTTGTTATTGATGAGATGAGGCGAAACGCGCGTGACAAGGAATGCCCAGCCCGCTGGGTTATAAGCAGCTCTCACGATCAGCCCAAGACCAAGACCCTCATGCGCCGTTTATTGCTGAGGAGAAGGTAGGTATCCGAGATTGCAGGCGTAAACGAGGTGCGCCTCTTGGTGTTTGTTTGCTTGCTTGTCGCCGTGACCTCTTTTTTTGTGATATCATATATCGAATCTCGGAGGATGGTAGGTGCCTTTCAAGGTCGCAAGCTGGGAGTGAAGTTTACTGAGCTGGCCGTTGAGGATGCGCTTCTGATTGGTTGAAGGAAATTGTTAGTGGGATCGCCTGTGCGGCCGTGTGTGGGGGGGACAAACGCGCCCTGGGGAACGGGCCAAGGGGGATACATGAGAATTGGGTTGAACAGACAAGTTGGATGTGAATATGGGTGTGTTCTATAGGTTGAATCTCAAATGGCACTCACGGCTACTTGCAGTCTGTTCTCACAGTGTTCTCGCCTGGCGGTGATTTGCTTACAGCTCGCATGATGAAGCGGTTAGGTACCGGGGAGAGGGAACCGGCATGGCGGTACCTGGTAGTCCAGTCACGTGTAACAAGCGCGGATGCACCTCTCGATGTATGGATGCTGTAAACCAAGACCGAGACAAGCAAACACAGGTTCCCAGCTAATGAATGAGCTGGGCTGTGCTGGAACGGGACGGCTTGCTGCACTGCTTCTATAATAAGACACTGGGAGAGTAAGACTTGGCGAACGAGAGCAACGGGTCGTGTGCTATGCACGGAGTCTTGCACAGCGCATTATCGGGTGCTGCAAAGGACCGGACCAGTCCAGTTCAGTCTAGACGTTGCACGCCATTCGGCTGAGTGAGAAGGATACCTACACACCGCAAGAGTGACAGGGCTTACAGCATCTGTGTTTGAGCCAAGTAAGAGGAGGAAGGATTGTAATGGAAATGAGAAGACCTATCCTCACACACAAAGACGCATGCCTGCTTCTTCTGACAGCCATTCCCTGCACGAGTGGCTCTCAACGCCTTATCCTCCCTAAGAAGCCACCAACATTGGGGCACATACAGGGCCTCCCTCGCTGTGGCTTTACCGCCTTTATCCGTAGGCAACCCCTCCATCATCTTTCTCGACCACGGTCCATTTCGTCCATACTGCTTTTCAATCTCATCCATCTATCTACCTTCCTACCTTGAACATATCAGCTCAAAGCAACTCGTTCGTCTCGATCCTCCTCCGCTTGCGTTTCCTGTATAGATCTTGATCTCTGTACATACCTTACTCTGCCTACCTACCTACCCTCTCGCCGCCCTTGGCCAGAGATCCCTCTCGTCTTTTGGGCGTTGCTTCTCTTCTCTTCTGATGGTGAGCCTGCCCACCCGCTTGCCGCCCTCTCCGCTCGCCCACCCCCGCCTTGTTGGAGACCCTACTCTGTAGGGGAAAGGCCGCCGTCACTATGATGCCCCCCCTCCAGGCTCATGTGTGCTGTGCCGCCTGACCTTCTTGGCCGGGGGCAAGGACTGAGGCAAAATGTGGACTCCAAAATCCCACCATGTCATGGTCCTGGGCGAGCGAAATAAAAAGAGACTTGGGGACAGTCGGGCACAAAGCAAAAAAAAAAAAAGACACAAAAAAATAAGAAAAAAGAGAGGCGAAGCTGTAACTCACATAAACTCCACAGTCGAGTCATTTGCACCACAGGCTGCTCCCCAAACCGTCGTCACTTCTCCGAGAATCAACTGAGGATCCCGACGCCTGGCCGTGACTCGAGACCTCCACCGACCAGGCACCACCAGATCGAGCGTTCCGTCGTTCACGTGGTAGAGCATAGGTTCCCTGTTCTGTCCTGTAGAACTCTAGCCTCGTGCTACCGTCTGTAACAGCACAGTACTGTGCAGGACGATTACAGTACATTACCACAGGCCTCGCCCGCCGTTAACTTATCCACATTTCATCTGCCGAACCGCCATCGTCGACCGCTCCCCCACGTCATAGCCGCTCGCCGAACGACTGAACCTCCCCTCCTCCTCATCCGTTCACCATGTCTTCCCGGTCGGGATCAAATTCCCACCGTCGCCATTCCCGAGAGCCTCACGATGACTTTCCGCCGCTGCCTCGACTGCCCTCTCTGCGAGCATTAGCCCGAGACCGAGACAGTCCCTCGCCGAGTTCGTCCAGCCGCCCTCAGTCCCGACATTGGTCGAACGCATCGCGCCGCGCCGAGCGCATCCGAAACTTCGAGAACCGCACTCCGTCTGCGGGCTTTGACGACTTTGAACGTCCCATGGACGACGGCTGGCCGACATCTCGCCGCATCCGGATCGCCGCACCCGAGAGCAGCAGCCGTCCCACCAACCTCGAGGACCTGGATCGTCACCTCGAGGAGGCCAACTCGCACCTGCGCGCCCTGCTGGACCTACAAAATCATCCCAGCCTCACCCCTCCACTTGTGCCCTCCAACTACTCCCCGACCCTCCGCCCCCAGGACCTCCCCGACTCGAACCGACGACACAAGCGCCGGAAGCTGGATTCGGACCGCCTCACGCCCGCCTTCAAGGGCTTTCGCTATGGAAAGTACGGCCAGGTCGAGCCTGGTCAGCTCCAGATGGAGATTGTCAGTTGTGACGGGGGAATGTTCTCCAACGAGTCGTCGTATGCCGCCGAGAACATTCTCAAGGACGACACCTCGGTGTACTGCACAAAGGGCAACAGGTGCAATATAGTGTTGCGACATCAGGGTGCTACCGTCTTCACTCTGCGGGAGTTGGTCATCAAGGCGCCAGCGTCGATGAACTATTCACATCCGTATGTTCCTTTAGTCTTTGGCCATCCGTGGACATGACAGTTTGGCTGACTATCTGAACAGTGTGAGAGAGGGAATGGTCTTTGTGGCCATGGACCAAGACGATATGCTCAGCAGAACAGCACATTACCAGATTCAATACATGCCGCCGCGAGCAGGTGAAGAGTCGGGCACCGGAGAGGGGAATTACAGGGCTCTACAACCTATCCCGACCGAGACCGTCTCTATCCAGCATCATGAGAACGGTACCACGACCACAAGATACCGACCAGCATACTACCGCGACAACAGCAACGATTATGAGCCCCGCCACCCTCAGATGCCGCGAGAATTTCTCTGGGATCTTCCCAACTTCCGTGTGACAGCAGAGTATAGCGACGACGAGGAGGACGAGTACGACGGGCGCCGTTTTCTCCGCCGCGCACCCAACCATATAGGATCACTCCCATTCGAGACCCTCGACTCGGAATCCGACGACGGCGCAGAAATCTTTGACCCGGAGTACCTCGAAGATCACCATCCCTCTCACTGGCGGCTTTACAGCAGTGCAGCCAACACCAGCGGATCCGGCTTCCCGCCCTCATCCCGCCGCCGCGAGCGCGAACGTGAGCGTGAACGGGAACGTGATCGCTCCACCAACAGCCTCTCTCTGACTGAGGCCTGGGAGGCTCACAATTCGGCCACGCAAGAGGCCGTCCGCGCCGTGGGCGGTGGTGGTCTCCTCTCGCCGCACGCCCGCTTCTTCATCGAGGAGAAGAAGAGCAAGTGTACCATCCGCTTCGACCCTCCCGTGTCGGGCCGCTTCATCCTCCTCAAGATGTGGAGCTCCCACCACGATCCCGCCAGCAATATCGACATCCAGTCCATCATTGCTCGGGGTTATGCTGGCCCGCGCTACTTCCCCTCTGTCCAGCTACGTTGATGGCGTCCCGCACCTGAGGAGAGAGATGCGGGATGTGCGTGCCTGAGTATGGCTGAATCATGTGTGTACCGTGTTTGTAGGAATGACGATGAAAGCATATGACACGAGGATGAACGGTTGTCTCTGATGG